>CM031235.1:61841138-63041138 GCA_018340775.1 Taxus wallichiana var. yunnanensis | reverse complement strand
CATTCTAACTACAAAAGACTCTTAACTCCATGCCTCAACATTGATGAATGGCTCATGTCCCCATGCAAATTTTTCATGTGTGAATGAGCATTCAAAATTGACCATCGAGCTGGAAAATAATGTTTTGAGAGCTTGATAGAACATAAAACAAGTTTTCAAGCTTTGTCATCAACCTCTTGACCTAAAAATTTGACCATACCTCTCGAATGACCTCCTCCATGATTTCCAATTCTCATCCATGATTAGATACATCTAAAACTCATTATACTACCTATGTTTTTCATGCATTCTTTACTTTTCTTTTATGTCTTTCTTCAAAGTGTATGGCGGGAAAAAATGTGTCTAGATAACATGCACTCTTATCATCCATTCAACTAGGGTATCAAGGAAACAAGTAAGAGACACAAAAATACTGACACACAATGGATAGAATTCAAAGGGGGTACATGGAATGCTAATATCACATACCCAAAGGGAAGTAACCCTTACACTAGGTCAACCTAAGGTTTCCAAGGCCCGAGATCGAGAAAGAGGAAGGAACCTTATTGGGGTATCGGTACTATGGGGTGAGCAGAACAAAATAAACATGAAAGATCAATGCTAATAGAAGTAAATCATGAAACATAAGATTAAGAACTAAATAACAATATGTTAACATAATATGTTCCTAAAATGCTATACTAACATAAATTGATAAGAAAGGAGATTGAGACTACTCTATGCAAAATGAAAAGTTGAGAACACTTGCCTACTAGGGGCAATCGCCGATGAATCTACTTCCTAAAGGACATTACATGAAGATAGAATAGATTTTTGGCAGAGAAGGGGAAAAATATTATCCTTACTATAAGTGACCCAAGAGTACAAGCAAACCAATCCAACAAGAAGAAGATACAATCCAAGAGTCAAGGTGTAATAGATCCAAGAGCTGAGTGAGCAGATGAAAGTTAACAAAAAGAGAAGAGAATGTGATGAGTTCATGTATATCTTTGTGTCATGTGTTGTGTGTGATATTTTCATTTTTGGTATTTATACTTTGACGTGATCACTTGCGGGAAATGTTGTTGGCCAAGAATTTGAAATGCACATTGACGTAATCACACATTGGAGATGGTGTTAGCTAGGGAGGGGAAAGGAAAAGTGGTGTGTGTAATGTGTCGTGAAGAACAAAATTAATTCAAGGAAAAAATAATATGGTCATGTGCAAGTAAGGTTTCGGAGGGGTGAAAAGCAAAGTAACAAGAAAAGAGGTGCATAAAATATGACCAAAATACATTCTCTCTCAATGTATCATCCCTAACCCAATGGTTACGTGAATCTCGGAACAAGCCCATTGAGGAACCCATTCCTAGAAATAGATGCATTAGTGACCTCTAACCTAGAAGATAAATTATTAGAAACATGTATGAAAATATAAAGCCTAAAAAATTAGGTGTATACATATGCCCCAATCGTTGATTACCGCATGTCACAATAGCAAAACATGAGGTAGTCAGCGAAAATAATGATACATAAAAATGAAATTGAAAGTAGATGCTGAAAGTAAAAAAGGAATAGCTAAAATGAAATATACACAAAAATGTGTACCTGATAGTGTCGGTCATTCTGTCGTGTATGGGTGCAATCCATACTTCTATAAACCTGAGAAGAAAAAATCATAGGAAAGATTAGAGGATCATAAAAAAAAAGACATAAATAAACGAGATAGGGGCCCATGGGATGGATTATGTATCATAATATCATAAAGATAAGGTTTCATAGTGCCAAAGCCAAGCAAAGGGGTAGAAATGTGGAAGAGCACAAAAATAATATGGTAGAAGCTATAAAGAGGTACTCGTTAGAAAACCCAAAGGTGAAAATAAATAGAACACATATTTGGCTTGTTCATTGCATTAGGGATGATAAGGTGTTGAGAATCAATGTTTGATCTTGAACTTGATGCAGATTTTCCTCATTTCTGTACATTTGAAACTCCCCCCATTATCAGATATGATGGTGTGGGGAATTCCAAAGTGAAATTTTATTTATTGAGGACAAATTTTAAGGTAGTAAATCTAGACATGTTGGTGAGGTGCATGGCTTCAACCCACTTGGTAAAATACTTTGTGGTAGTAATGATGAAGACATGATCATCTTGAGAGTGAGGGAGATTTCCAATTAAATCCAATCCCCATATACGTAAGGTCCATGAATAAATAATGGGTTCCAACTCATCTAGAGGGTAATGAATCAAATTGTCATGATATTGGCAATGTTTTCACTTTTAGAAAAGGCATGAACGTTAGATTCTAGTGTAGGCCAATAATAGCCCATACATAGGAATTTACATTTAGTAGCATGACCTCTACAATGCCCACCTACAAGTGCCCCCATCTGTTTATTCTAAGACAAGGGGAACCTCATATTTTTAATGTAAGAGTATGGTACCTTTGAATTTTTGATAATATAGAAGTTCATCTTTGAGTATATATTTAAGAGCCTTTTACGTATTCATAATTATGTTCCTAAATCTTTACCATCGAGTAAGTTTGATATTAGATAAATTGATAGATTTTTATGTACTAAGGATCATTTATAGGTGCGTATGATTTGATTTGACATACGTCTCGCACACATTGGTGATGCGAGGTAGCAGGATTTTGAAAAATTTGTGATAGGGGAGTAATCTTATGAGAATCAAAATGGGGTTGAACGTGTGGAATTCTGACCAAAGAATCATCCAAGGAATTTTGTTCACATGGGATTGATTTGATGGTAAATAAGGAAAAGTGTGGTATTAGATCCCGAACTAGGTAATAATAAGCTTTAAGGCTTTCGCTACTGAAATTGATATGCATTGCTAACTTGTCGAAACACCAACCGATATTCCTATATGGCATGGAGATAAGAAATATTCCTGTCGAGGGAATCTTGCATGGCTGGGATAAGAGATTCATATTTGGCCATGTTATTGGTGACCTTGAATTCTAGCGATAGGAAAGTGGGAAAGTTTGGTCGGAAGGATCGAGAGAACACATAGCCTACCCCAACTCCTTGAAGACATTTTTCCCCATAAAAGTGTAACATCCATGTAATCTAGTGAAAATAAATAATAATTTATACTTCGGTGATCTTGGTGTTTGGTTTAGCCTTAGGTGAGGGAGGCGCTTCATTATTGGCATCAAATGATTGTGCCTTAAGACCAGACATGAAGCTAAAGGCATAATATTTGACATAAATAACATTGTTTTTACCCTCAATGAGGAGGATGTCCTCATTAGGTAATGCATCATGAATAGGTTGAGGATCAGGGATGGTAGTGGAGCGTTGAAGTCGATTAGGTTTTCCATCATCTAAATCTTCTAAAGCAACTTGAATTTCAGGCCTAAGATCAAGGAATTATGGATATGGAATATCTTGAATCTCAGGAGTAGTGGGCAGTAAGAAGGGATCATTAGGAAATTGTACTAGAATATCCCAATGATTGGGATCGATATCATGCCTAAAGCATTGGTTATTGTGAATGAATTTAATACATTAGTACCCGTGACGACGATGCTACACACACATGTGATACATCCAAGGGTGGCCCAAAGAGGATATTATATGAGAGAGGACAATCTAGAACCATAATCTTGGTGTGAGCTATTTTGGGTCTGAATGTAATGGGAAACCAGATACATCCTATGGGTTTTTTTGAAGCCAAGACAAGTTAAGCGAGTAGGTTTGATTTTATCAATGATATCAATGAAAACTCTAAGGTTTTTATTAGATAATAGGAATCTAAGTTATTTGCAATCCTTCATCCATAAGGAATCTATGCACATGTGCATCATGGGTAACAATGTTAATGAGTAATGATGGGTCATCTACAAAAATAAGACTTCATCGGTAATCATGTCATCCTCCAAAAATTACAAGGATAAACAATCCAAATGTGAAATTTGTGGATTTCATCCCATAGTCTCTATGTGATGAATTTCTAGGGTTGTAGATGTGGAGGGAGCTTTGGGAGCCTCACTAGGAGGATTATCAAAGCTTTGTAGTTGTTGAAAAAGGAATTTGCAATGTGAATCTAAATTACGCATGAGTTCCATAAAAGGAATCTTTCATGTAAGAGAGTTTAGATCATCTAAAAAGTTCTAGGAAACTTAGAGTAACTCCCGTAATGATATCGTGGTGGTGGTGTGATAGAGGATGTGTCTAAGCCTAATGGTGCCTTTGCGTTCGATGGATCTATCTTGTTGGAAGAAGGGGGAATTTGATCCTTGTTTGGTAATACTTGCTTGATACCATGGGTGAAGGATCAACTATAGGAGCATTGTCCAATGATAGAATACTTACATTTTATCTCCTTGTCTCTCTCAATTTTATCCTTATTCTTCTCCTCTAATTCATCCTCCAGGGATTTGATTCTATTATTCCTCCCGAATAATCATGCCTCTACATCCAATGATACCTTGTTGAGCACATTACTGCACCTATTCATCAACTAACTGATAAGTATCCACAACAAGATTAACCTCACCAAGGTTCTCTATTTCTATGATTGCATCTGCGCCAAATTCAAACTCGGGCTCATCTACATGAGACTCAAAATTCCATGACAACATCTTACTGGTGTGCATGTACGGGATACCACTATGAATCGATGATTGAAAAAGAGTTTATCTATGGGTACTGTGCTTTGGAAGCATGCGTGAAGGACTTCTCTAGGTTCATTGACATAATTCATGTGTCCTTAGGCCATTATAGTGCCCTCGCCACCTAGGTGTCGTTGGGAAGCTTACTACTAAGTTGGGATATCCTCCCACACTCCTTCTCTACTTCCTCTATTTACTTCAATATCTTCTTACTTGATGTGCTCCACTTCTTGCTCCACCAAGTTCTAAATGATGCCTGCCACTTCCCTTTCCACCGTATCCTCCAATTGTCCTTCGGCCAAGGGTGGGGTCTTCTACGCATTCATCCCCACTTCTTCCTCACTACCTCCCACATTATGAGTGCCTTCCTCATAATCATTCTACTCCTCATCAGATTCATGTATATCATGTACAGGGGGACTCTTACCTTCCTTGTGCTCTTCATTCTCCTCCTTGAGTCGTCATCCTTTAAGTTTTTCCGCTTCTCTTACTTTGACCTCTACACCACTTTCTTCTTTTTATTTATTGGTGGTTCCTCTAACACAGAGACTCTTATTTTTCTAGTAACTTCTCCTTAACATGGGACAATTCCTTTTCAGGTGACTTCTCCTTAATGGGATATTTCTTCCTCCTTGTGTAGGTACTTAGACCAACGCCTGACTCTTGCGATATTACATCCCGAACTATACGTGTACTTGGTGCCCTACTTGCTGTAGTCTCTTCCCTTTCTCTCTTTATTCCTTTCTTCATGGCAAGGTCCTTTGGGATGGATACATCATCCTTGACGTATGCACCCTTCTTGAACTTGGGCCTTAGGTGTATATACACCCTTACCGTTGTCTTTCTGTAATAGGAATTGACACGGACTTTACCATATGTACATCATGGGAGACATACTTCTCCACATACATGTGTTTCTTAGGGTATACCAATGTTCTATGCAATGCGTGGTACTCTTGGTCTACCTCACTTAGATCAAATCTAAGTTTCTTAGCCTCCTTGAATCTATTGATGATGCTCTGAAAATATTGTGCTGTGAAGGAAAACGGTAATTTACACCATGGGCTTTTTGAGCCATCTGTCAAAGTAAATCTGCCTATGTAGAAGTGTTGGTATACTATGAACTCAACCTCACCATGCACTAGGGTTGGTAGCTACTCAAGGATTCTCCACTCTACCCTAAACGCATCACACATTCTCTTGTACCACTTCTCCAAGTGCACCTTATGTGCAGTAGTCATTGTGTCACAAGTGTATGCTTCAAACCTCTTCGCGGGGAGGGTTCCTCATCAGGGTACTCCCAGACATAGCTATTTGGCCCATTGGGCACTCCAATATTTGAAAACACAATGGTAAGAAGGAAATTACCATACATGATCTTGTCCTCATCATGTGCCGCATCTATGATATCTTTTGCAATGAAGGCCGAGAGGTTGTAGATTGTTCCCTCTAAAATCTTCCTGCAAATATTCAACCACCTCTTATCCACTTACGTCCAGCGCTCTTGTCCATTCACCTTGGTTAGCAAGTGTGTGGCCATCCTCATAACTGGGTTGGTGATCTTGCTAATATCAAAGTAGCATGAACCCTTCTTATACTCATACTCTGCAACCATTTCCTTGACTGCATCCTTGTCGCCCAAATCATCATCCAATGAATCTCCCATGCATATAAGTCCAATATACTTAGAAATCAACTGGGTAGTCAAGCACATTCTCCTTCCTGTGAAGTAAAAATAATCCTCATGCATGCGTAACATCAGCCACTAGTACAACCCATCGGGTTTACCAAAATACGAAACTCATAGAGTTGTAAGATTCTAGCCTTCTCCAATATGGTTTTCATCGAGTCGTCATAAACAAGCTTATTGTAGTGCCCACTTCCCTTTGACATTTTTAGACAATCGATCGTGATATTGTTGATCATATTATGGACACTATTATGTTTTGTTTTAGTATGATGGTTAGATGTTAGATCATGGATTATTATTGATCTAGATTCGGTTAGTATGCATGATGGTTACTAGAGACATTTTGATATGTGGATGATGATAGACTATTTTTTTTTATTAAGGGCAAATAGTTTTGAAGGGACTATACCCTATATACAAAAGGGCTTAAAAGACAGATAGTAAAGGTGAGAAAAACAGCCCGAGAGAAGGGCAAAACTATCAACCAAAGAGGGCTCAACACCAAATATGACAATATAAGTGAAAAAGGATCCAAATGTCCAATGATCCCAAAAGAAGCAGAAAAGATCAAAAAGTAACCAAAAGAGAAACAACATATAGAGCTCCACTAAAAAACAGCTCTCCAGAACCGCCGGATAACAATAACTTCGCAGCCCAAAAATCAACATCACAAAGAACCCGTTACTTGATAACCCCGTAAATCTTGGTCTTGATAGCCTACATCGACATAAAGAAGGCAATGGCGGTGGCTCGAGAGGAGTTTTTCATATCTTCTGAGCAATTGCAATATCCCTTTCTCTTTAGGGCCCCAAATGTCCTCATTAACCCCACTTAAGTCAGTAGACACTATGAACATGTTGTTCAATGAAATTATAAATGCTTTTGAGGGCGGATAATATGCGCAATATCATTACAACTTTTAGCATTCCCCATTCTGCCATCTAAGGACTATAACCTCTTGAAGACTTCAGCAATAAACCCCTCTTCCTCATCACTTTGAATAATCCCTTTTCCCTTAGCTCTTTCCATATTTTTATAGTCCCTTTGAGCTCTTGTATCTCCTTTTCTAATCATCCACTTTGTCCATCAATTCCTCCTTCTTGGGCTCCTCCACCGGTTTACTAATATACAGGAGGTTTTTAGCAAGTTCCAGTCTTTGTGGCTCCTTAGGGCCTGTTGGGAAGCATGGATTTTAGCTTTGATGCTCTTGCTTTTCTTATCTTTGGAAGCAGGAGCTTCAATCTTTCTTTTCAGCGGGGGAGTGAAGCGGTGCAAGCGGTGGAGGTATGGAGGAAGGAGGTGGGGTAGGATTCATGGGGGAAGCTAGAACGATGGCGGTGGATGCAGAGGATAAGTCCCTATGCAAAGGGACAACCCTAGAGTGGCTCTAAACTTCCCTAATTGATTTATCCAGCGAGTTTATCAAATAGTGAGGAAAGTTGATAATGATATTTCTACGAAAGTGATTTAGAAATATCAGATGTTTTTGAGGTATATTCACAAATCTTCCTTCAAGAGTTACATACCTAACCACCATCCTGGCAAGCTCAGCAAAAGGCTCAGGAATCGACACCACCTTGATGCCAGCAGTCACGAATTCAAGATTCTCCCCCTCGTCTAGAAATTTCTTGGTCTCCACCTCCCTGTCCACCTTCTTATTGAAGAATTTGGTGCCTTCCAGGCTGAGGCCCATGATCTGGGTGATGAGCTCTTCCGTGATTTCCATCTCCATGTTACTGTATTTGACAATCCTATTCTTCCATCCCTGGGTGAATCTGATAGAAATGTCTTGGTCGAAGCCTTGAATCCTTTCAATTAAATTAGACAGACCCCCGATTTGTAGGTAATTCCAAAGCTCCGTATTCTCTTTCCACGCAGGATTGTGGGTCGGTTCAGTTTTGCAAGGCGGACCCCCCATGTTTCCTCTGCTCCTTTTCCTATTCTCAACGGTAAAAAATCTACCACTATGCGGGACAGGCAGAGCTTTGATTTTGGTATTTGAATCTTTCCTTTCCATGAAAGCAAAGTTTAATTATGATGATAGACTATTGACATGGACATATTATAGATGTTGATTTGGACTTGTGACATTTGATATTTTGAGTAGACCTATTATGGAATAGTATAGATAATATAATTTATTTATGAATTAAAAATGATAATGTTCAATTCTTGATATTGTTGTGATTCATGTGTTTAGATAATTTTAAAATGTGGTTTATATCATTTTGGATGTTCTTGATATGGCCACGAGGCCGAAGGAAGTATTTGAATTTTTGCAGTTAAAAATCACAACAATGTCGGGGACTAGAGACTAACTATATTAAAATTATGGGTGAAATCAACAAGGTCACCATGGAAACTGTGTTGTGTGCATTTGGGTGTTGTGTTAGGGATCCCCATGGGGGATTTCCATTATAGGTGACCATGGGTTATGTATTTTATTAATGTGTTCCTTTTTAATTATTGTTGTATGTATTTTATTAAGTAATGTGTTCCTTCTTGTAATTAATTTAAATGTGAGAGATCATATAGTTAAACTTTAATTAAATTAAATTGGGGACATGGAATGTAATTAATGAAGTTTTTATTTTAAATGTTAATGTTGGAAGAGTGTGTAAGACATGTGTAAGAGTTATGTAAGATAGATTTTTGGAGTGTAAGACACTTCATCTCCTTAGGAATTCGAATTTTTCCTTGGAGGCCGAATTTGGAGGCTTGTGGGACAAGTTAAACTTGTCCCACACCTCTTAAAATGATTCACCAACCATACATATGGTTTGAAGGTTAAATTTAGGCATTTTTATTGCATTTTGAAGTGACAATTTGTAAGTTTTAATTGCACTTCCCTTACATATTTTTAATTCAGTCCTTTTGGAGTATGGGTCATTTTGGAGTGTGTAAGTCATATTGTCATTTTATTTATTGTGATTTGGTGAGTGATGTTGATTTCCTCTTGGGGTTGAGGAAGAATGATGTGGCATCCCACATGGATCCACATCATCCTCTTCTCTTCCCTCTCCTATAAAAGTGAAACTCCTTGCTTGTTTATGGTTGTTGGAACTTTGTTGATTTCCTCTTGGGGGTACATTTTTCTTGCTTTTTTGGAGCTTGTTGTGGAAGAAGTTTGGAGTCTTTTACATGCTTGAACATTGCTAGTTTTGGACTGCACTTTGACATATTTGAAATCTTGTGGATCTTGGAACAAACTCCATTATGGAGAGGTAGGCACTTGAGCTTGTCTTTAAATGTTTTTCTTCCTCTTGCATGCATGTTGAAATGGTGAATGTGTTTTGTATTCTTGGCTGGTTGGGTAGACTGCTTAGGATATGGTGTAGGAGAAGGCTATGGGGATTTCCAATGGGGGGCATAAGGGATTGCTAATGGCACCAGTTTTATTATGGAGGGAGTTTTGGATTGGGATCCACCTTGGAAAAGAAACTACTTGTATTTCTTACTCTTGGGGGCATAAGGGAGAAACTTTTGGGGGGGCATAAGGAGGGGTTGAGAGATATAAGGTTTATGGGATTTGATATGTTTATTAGCGGTATGATTTAGGTGGATGCCCAATTCCAAATAGGGAGGCATAAGTAGTTCCCATAGTTCTTTCTCTTGTTGGCTTGCTTGATCAAGCCTATGTTTTATGTGAATGGTTTCAAATGCAGTTGTGAACTATTGTCCTTGTTTGGAATGTGTATCTTATTGATCTGTGCATGTGAAAATGTTGCTTGTATGTTGTGGAAGCCATTGTTGCCATGAGTTGATTCTCATTCTCTATTTCAATATGGTTGGGGCTCGAGGGCCAATGAGGAAGGATGGATTCTCCTTTCTCATTGGATGTCTTGGTTGGGTGGAGAGCGTTGCCTTTCCCCCTTCCTTGTTGTGATCAAAGATGAAAAGATGGAGAAACTAGCATGCTGTTGTTTGGAGCAAGAAGATATACAGTTTTGACAGTCCTATTTCTTTGAGCAAGTTCATTGTAATCCCTTCCCACTTCGAGTGGATGAGTGTATAAATTTTGTAATGTGAAGTTATTTTATTGTAATGGAAGATTGAAATCAAACTTAAATTGTGAAATGTACAAGAGATTTATATTTGTTCCCTATTTTGGAAAAGAAATGAAAAGGCTATTACATGCATGGTGTAATGTATTTTAGAAATCAAATGGAAAGGAGAAAGTTGTAAAATTGTATTTGATAATCAATGAAGAATTACATTCTCTTCTCAAATTTGTATTGTGCATTGGATTTGGATTTGTTGTCAAACATTGGAAATTGTTGTTTGAAAAAGAAGAATGCATGTGAAGACAAGACAATGTTATATTCCTTTTTAAAATGCATATTTGAAGTGAAATCTGAACTGAAACCTAACTTAGAAATGAATTCTTGTTTTAATCAAGTAAATGTATTAGACTACTTTAGGAATTATATGCACATTCAAATGATAAATTGTAATACCAATTTAAAAGAAACAGTTCACCACCATGAAATCCAATATGGCAATTTCATTTTAATAAAATGAACAGTTCATACTTGCACTTAGTAATCAACTTAAAAATGTTATAAGTTAACATGCTAAGACATTATTGAACCCAACTTGACAAAGAAAACTCAAGAAAACAATATAACCATTGCAAAATTGAATCAAATCCCTTCCTGGGTCATTTTTCTGTCTACTGTTGGAGAAATAAAAATTGAAATCAATTGAAAAAATTGATCTTCCTAAAACACTCTAAACCCTCCCTAGACTAATCCTCCAAGTCTTTTGACATTTTGAGTGAAGGAGGAGATCTAATCTAACCAAATTGAGAAGTTGAAAATTGCAGTTCACTTATTAAAACCTTGCAGATTTCTTTCTCAAAATTGACCTCTCAAACTTCATCAATTTCCAAAATTAATGATTCTTGTGCAAAGAGGGCATCGAGGATTTCTGAAAATTCCTCATTTTCCCAAAACTAAGCTTTCTAGCTCAAGTTATGGCCATTTGAAGTTTTACTTCAATTTGGCATTCAAAAAATAATAAAATTAATCTAACTATAGAAAAATTTAAGTTTTAACTTTGGAAAAATTTCCCAAAAGGTCCGCAGCCCCCACCATCCCGCAACCAATCGGGGCCTGCCACGTGGCACCCTGGGAGGGGCGGACCAAATTTTAAAACTTATCCCTTTGAAAAAATTTCCTTGGGAAATTTTTCCCATTTCACCCCACTAGCCCCATGACCCAATCACATACTGCCATGTGGCATGGTGGAAGGGTGGACTCTTTTCTAAAAATTAAAACTTATGCTTTTGAAAATTTTGCTTGGGAAACTTTTTCATTTTCCTCTCGCCAACCCGAGCAATCAAAGGGTGACACGAGTCCTCTAGGGGCTGAGGCGAGAGCACGGTTTGTTTTAACTTTTTATCCTTTTGAAATTTTTGGGGAAAATTTATCATTTTCACCCCACGGCCCACGACCAATGAGAGCATGCCACATGGCACTTTGGGGTGGCAGCAGGTAGGGTGGAGCCCTTTGTTGTTTTGGGTTTTGGCCCTTGGGAAAATGTCTAACATTCCTCCCACAGCCTACAAATATACCTTCTCCCTCGGCTTTTCCTTATCCCACGCGTGCGTAGGCTTGCGTGTCCCCTTTTCCTCTTGGTCTCCCATCGGCGTAGCGTGCCAAATTACCCCACCGCTCCACCAAACTCCTCACCCCTTCTCTGTCCGTGCACCGGGGCTCGTCACATGTCCACTTAGGGACCCGCAAGGGCATAGAATACTTTGTGCCTTTGAGCCTTATGTAGGGGAAAATTTCCCTATGCCGCCCCGCGACCCAAAACCGCCCAAAGTGCATTCCCCCTCCTCTTGACACGTGTCCCCTAAGGGAATTTTTGACCTTAAAACTCCGCCCACTCATATCTTGAGTTCTGTAAGGAGTTAGGAGGACTTCTTTATATCACCGGAAAGGTGAGAAAATTTCCTAACCATTGGGAATGGTTTAGGAAAATTTTGGAAGCATTAAGCATGAGAAAAACCTAGTTAAAACTATAATCTTGTTAGAGAGCAGGCATGGGGGTAAATTACTCCCTGAACCTAACTAAAACATGTAACCCTAAAATTTGAACCTTGTGAACTTGATATAAGTTAATAAAGGAAACTTGTGTTTTGGTAAATAGGATTTGTTCTGGAACCTATTAGTGAAAATTGATGTTTGGAAACCTGAATGTAGATACTTTTAATAAAAAATAAATAAAATTTATTCCATAATTTTCTAGCTAACCCTAGGTTGTTTCTTAGGTCTCAAGTGGTTGTTTAAATGGGCATTATAGTTTGGTATTAGAGCAGTGGTTTAAAGGCTTGGACCCTTGGGCACACTAGAAAACTTGAGACATGAAAACTTAAACCTAGCACACTTAAATCTAGAAAACAACTTAGTAAGAATTTGAATATTTTTAGTAAACATGGAACCCTGTGTATAACTTAGAAAATGAACTAACTCTTGCTTTGGTCTGTGTAGGAGGCTTAGACGGAGTGGGAGGAACCTTCACAGAGACTCAAACTCACCACCACCACCACCACCACCACCGGATCAAGGTGTAGCAGCCATTCTACCTCGATTCTACAGACCCTTCAGGATGTTAATGCCACTCTACGCGGAGGATTAGGTGGAGGACAAACTAGTCATGATAGAGCTCCTTCTATCGAGGGTTAGGTATCTCCTCGACTCAGTGAGGAGCATAGAGGAGAGAACTCCCATGTAGAGTCAATCAAAGTAGAGTCACCACCTAGGAGATAGGGTGACAGAGTTCCAGAGCATAGAGAGAGGTCTCGAAGCCTTAGGCTTAGGGATGAGCATGCAGAGAGACCTAGATGCTGATAGACCACGGCAAGGAAGCACATCGTGGGAGATCTTGAAGCTTCGGCCCTCACATTACTCAGGTGATACAGGTGGATTTCAGGCAGAGGCCTGGCTAGTGAGCTTGAGCGGTTGCTTCAAGCTTTGTCCTTGTTCTAGCAACACAAAATCTCGTGTTACGATCCATCTACTGAGGGATGGAGCAGGAGTATGGTGGAGGACAGAGGAGCAGAAGCTCCATGTAGATTCAGAGACAGTGACCTAGGAGATTTTTGAGGAGAGATTCAGGAGCAGATATCTATCATGGAGGTTCATCCAATAAAGGATTGATGAGTTTCATGACCTCCGACAGGATTCTCTTTCTATAGTTGAGTATGAGAGTAGATTTCTAGATCTACTTTAGTATGTAGAGTATATGTAGGATGAGTAGGTGCGATTCACAAGTTGGTTTGAGGCCTAAATTTGGATATTGGAGGTGCAATGTGGATTCAATGTCCATAGACTTTAGTTGGGGCCTTCGAGAAGGCCTATATTGCAGAGGAGACTAGGGGTAAAACCCGGCGCGGGCTAGAGAGATCAAGTCGGGAGACGCATTTAACAGATGCAAGATGGTAAATCAAGAGGTTCAGTACCTCTTCCTCATGGTGGCCAGGGTATAACATAGTCATCCTTTAAGCCATAACATAAGCAGCAATAATAGTATTCTTGCCCATCTTATAGACCTCCACAAAGGGCTGATGCACAGAGAGGTCGAGCATGGGGCCTCCTCCTAGGGGTCCCATCAGGACATAGGGTGGACCTAGAGCTCGGTCGGCAGGAGCTTTCTAACGAGGCAATAGTATACTACATGCCGATCGGATCATCGAGATCCATGCCACAGACTTCTAGGGCACCTACTAGAGGTGTTGCTCCTTGGAGAGGATCAGGTGGTTGCTTTGGATGTGGAGTAGCTAGACATTTTTGGAGAGATTTCCCTCAAAACCCTAACAAGGGTAAGGCACCAATTTCGAGCCGATAGTTGGTGACATGGGACACAGTCATATGATTTATGCAGTGGTTGAGAACCATCGGGTAGAGTACCGAGAGCACAATTTTTGAGACCTCGAGTAGCATTGGTGGTATTCCTACCTCTGTATTGTTTGATTCTAGTTCTTCTTATTCTTTTATTGCACCATCTTTAGTAGAGCAATGTAGGCTGGTGGAGTTAGGTAGGGTCTTATTTGGGATGTCGAGATGGCTTCTAGGAGCCAAGATATCTATGGACTCCTTAGTTAAGGAGTGTGTTGTGGATTTGGGACCTTTCACCACCACCTCAGATCTCCGTATTCTTCCTTTGGGCTCGTATGGAGTCATCTTAGGTATGGATTGGTTATATGCACATAGGGCTAGGATGGATTGTTATCATAAGACTATAACTTGTGTAAATGATTTGGGAGTTGAGTTGGTGATCTCAAGGGTCAGGAGACCCATTTCTATTCGCACCATTTCTGCTATGTAGCTTAAGCGGTGTGTGCGATGGGGTTGTTAGATGTATGTTGTTACAGTCAGTGACATATCAAAGGATGGGTCTAGTGGACCATCACTAGATGATCATCCCATCTTGAGAGAGTTTTCTAATGTATTTCTAGGGGAGCTACCGGGGATGCCACCCCCACGTGAGATTGATTTTCATATAGATCTAGTTCCTGGAGCAGAGCCTATCTCACGAGCACCTTATCGGATGACCACCCCGAGCTCTGTGAGCTCAAGTTGTAAACTTGAGGGCCTTTTGGAGAAGGGCCTTATCCATCCTAGTGTATCCCCTTGGGGTGCACCAGTGATTTTCATGAAGAATAAGGATGGATCCTTGTGGTTGTGTATTGATTACCACCAGTTGAACAAGGTAACGATCAAGAATCGTTATCCTCTTCCTCATATTGATGACTTGTTTGATCAAATGAAGGGAGCCATGGTGTTCTCTAAGATTGATCTCAAGTCAGGCTACCATCAATTGAGTTTCAGGTGGACATTCATAAGACCACCTTCCACATGAGATATGGGCACTATGAGTTCACAGTGGTGCCTTTTGGGTTGACGAATGCCCCTGCAGTGTTTATGAGTTTGATGAATGGGGTATTCAGGACCTTTTTAGATTGCTTCATGCTCATCTTCCTAGATGAAATTTTGATATACTCATGTACACGTGAGGAGTATGAGGGCACCTTCGCCAGGTTCTTCAATGTCTTCGTGAGCAGTAGCTTTACGAGAACTTGGAGAAGTGTGCTTTCTTTCATCGGAGGTGCGATATTTGGGTCATGTTATTTCAGGGAAGGTATCATCGTCAATCCTTCCAAGATTAGAGTCATTATGGATTGGCCAGCACCCACTACAATGACCGAGGTGTGTAGCTTCATGGGATTAGCAGGATATTACCGGAGATTTGTTCAAGACTTCTCTCGGATTGTGCATCCTATCACTTCCCTTCAGAGGAAAGGGAAGAAGTTTGTTTGGTCGAGACAGATGCAGGAGGCCTTTAGGAAACTCAAGGAGTGCCTCACTACAATACCCATTCTTACAAAGTGCGGATCCACAGGGTGAGTTCTTTGTTTGCACAAATGCTTCATTAGCAGGGCTTGGAGGTGTGTTGATGCAGATGGCAGGGTTGTAGCTTTTGAGTCTTGCAAACTCAAGGATCACAAGTTTAATTATCCTACCCATGATCTTGAGCTTGTGGAGGTCATGAATTCTTTGGTTAGATGGAGGCATTTTCTTCTTAGATGGAGATTCACACTCAGGATAGATCATTTGAGTCTTCGCCACCTCTTCACACAACTCAATCTAAACACTCATCAGCGGTGTTGGATGGAGTTTCTTTGTGAGTATGACATGGAGATAGAGCATGTGAAGGGGAAAGAGAATGTGGTAGCAGATGCTCTCAGATGGATACACGTGGCTATGGCCACCTTAGTGAGCATGGATTTGTGGAGCAAGATTCTTCAGCAGCTTCCTCTTGACAACTTCTACATGGCAGTACGAGCAGAGATCGAGTCACAAAGACCCCTTGAGGGGAAGTTTGATGGTTTTTCCTTAGAGGTAGATGGTCTTCTTAGGCACAGAGGTAGGATATATGTTCCCAAAGATGGAGGCTTGAGGCAGGACATCTTGGTAGAGGGACATCATGCACCCTATTCACCCATCCAAGGGTGAAGAAGATGCAAGCTACCTTGCGATAGTTATACCATTGGAGAGGACTTCATCGGGACATGGATCAATTTTGTCATGGTATTTAGAGTGCCGGAGGGTTAAGGTCGAGCATCGGCATCCAACAGTCTTCTTTATCCTCATGCCATACCGAGAATGGAAGTGGGACACCATTTCCATGGGTTTCATTTTTGCGTTACCTATGTCGAGATATCACCATGATGCCATCAGGTCGCGGTTGATAAATTGACAAAAGTGGCTCACTTTTCTTTGGTGGAGACCACTTATACAGCTAGATTAGTTACATGAGTATATTTAGATGAGATTTTCAAGTTACACGAGATTCCACAGATGATCATTTATGACCGCGATCCTTTGTACACTTCACACTTTTGGACTACCATGCAGTATGTCCTCGGGACGAGATTAAATTCAGCACAACATATCACCCTAAGACAAATGGACAGACTGAGCAGTGAATCATATTTTGGAGGATATGCTCAGGATGTATGTGATGGATCAGCATTCTAAGTGGGAGGAGTACCTGTACTTAGTGGATTTTTCCTACAATAATAGTTTTCAGAGTTCTATAGGCATGGCTCCTTTTTAGGAATTATATGGTAGAGAGTGCAGGACACCCCTTAGTTGGGACATGTTAGAGGACAGAGTATCTCTTGGACCAGCTCTTTTGTAGGACATGGAGTAGCAGGTAGTGTTGATTAGGCAGAGATTGCAGGAGGCACATGATAGGCAGAAGAAGTATGTGGATCAGCATAGGATTGATCGTAGTTTTGATGTGGGCATGAAGGTGTTCCTTCATGTTAGACCACACAAGAGCCCTATCTATTATGGAAAAGGTTCTAAGTTAGCTCCTAAATTCATTGGTCCTTTTGAGATCTTAGAGTGTATCAACCCTTTGGCCTACCATCTAGCATTGTCACCCAACTTGTCTTGCATACATGATGTGTTTCATGTTTCTGTCCTTAGGAGGTACATTGTAGATTATTCTCATGTGTTAGACTGGACATCATTGTAGGTGCAAGATCGGGGAAGGTGATGGTGGAGGCCATCCATATCATATATTGTAGGAGCCTGGGCCTTTGAGGCAGAGAGATTGATCAGTGTGCACGGGTACAAAGGGGGATAGATATGATGAGACTACACCACTTAGGAGGATACCACAAGTATTACAGTGTAGTTTCTACATTTGTTCCAGTGACTTCTAGGAGGAATTCGAGTCTAAGGGGAGGGAGATGTAGTTCCCACTTCCCTTTGACATTTTTAGACACTGATCTTGATATTGTTGATCATATTATGGACACTATTATGTTTTGTTTTAGTATGATGGTTAGATGTTAGATCATGGATTATTATTGATCTGGATTCAGTTAGTATGCATGATGGTTACTAGAGACATTTTGATATGTGGATGATGATAGACTATTGACATGGACATATTATAGATGTTGATTTGGACTTGTGACATTTGATATTTTGAGTAGACCTAGTATGGAATAGTATAGATGATGATATAGTTGATTTATGAATTAAAAATGATAATGTTGAATTCTTGATATTGTTGTGATTCATGTGTTTAGATAATTTTGAAATGTGGTTTATATCATTTTGGATGTTATATAGTTTTTATGAATTAAAAATGATAATGTTGAATTCTTGATATTGTTGCCATGTGTTTAGATCATTTTGAAATGTTGTTTATATCATTTTGGATGTTCTGATATGGCCACGAGGCCGAAGGAGGTATTTTCATTTTTGTAGGTTAAAAATCACAACAATGTCGGGGGACTAGAGACTAACCATATTAAAATTTTGGGTGAAATCAACAAGGTCACCATGGCAATTGTGTTGTGTGTGTGTGTTGTGTTAGGGATTATCATGGGGGATTTCCATTATATGTGACCATGGGTTATGTATTATATTAATGTGTTCCTTTTTAATTATTTTTGTATGTATTTTATTAAGTAATGTGTTCCTTCTTATAATTAATTTAAATGTGGTAGATTAATGTGAGAGATCATATAGTTAAACTTTAATTAAATCAAATTGGGGACATGGAATGTAATTAATGAAGTTGTTGATTTTAAATGTTAATGTTGGAAGAGTGTGTAAGAAATGTGTAAGAAGGTGTAAGAGTTATGTAAGATAGATTTTTGGAGTGTAAAACACTTCATCTCCTTAGGAATTCGAATTTGTCCTTGGAGGCCAAATTTGGAGGCTTGTGGGACAAGTTAAACTTGTCACACACCTCTTAAAATGATTCACCAACCATACCTATGGTTTGGAGGTTAAATTTAGGCATTTTTATTGCATTTTGAAGTGACAATTTATAAGTTTTAATTGCACTTCCCTTACATTTATTTAATTCAGTCCTTTTGGAGAATGGGTCATTTTGGAGTGTGTAAGTCATATTGTCATTTTATTTATTGTTATTTGGTGAGTGATGTTGATTTCCTTTTGGGGTTGAAGAAGAATGATGTGGCATCCCACATGGATCCACATCATCCTCTTCTCTTCCCTCTCCTATAAAAGTAAAACTCCTTGCTTGTTTTGGGTTGTTGGATCTTTGTTGATTTCCTCTTGGGGGCACATTTTTTTGCTATTTTTGGAGCTTGTTGTGGAGGAAGTTTGGAGTCTTTTGCATGCTTGAACATTGCTGGTTTTGGACTGCACTTGACATATTTGAAAGCTTTGATCTTGGAACAAAATCCATTATGGAGAGGTAGGTACTTGAACTTGTATTTAAATGTTTCTATTCTTCTCTGCATGCATGTTGAAATGGTTAATGTGTTTTGTATTCTTGGCTGGTTGGGTAGACTACTTAGGAGATGGTGTAGGAGAAGGCTATGGATTCCAATGGGGGGGGCATAAGGGATTGCCAAAGATACTAGTTTTATTATGGAGGGAGTTTTGGATTG
Organism: Taxus wallichiana var. yunnanensis; assembly: GCA_018340775.1. Taxonomy (NCBI): domain Eukaryota; kingdom Viridiplantae; phylum Streptophyta; class Pinopsida; order Cupressales; family Taxaceae; genus Taxus; species Taxus wallichiana. The sequence continues at coordinate 63,021,874 of CM031235.1, read as the reverse complement.
GGATCCACCTTGGAAAACAAACTGCTTACATTTCTTACTCTTGGGGGCATAAGGGAGAAACTTTGGGTGGGGGCATAAGGAGGGGTTGAGAGATATAAGGTTTATGGGATTTGATATGTTTATTGGTGGTATGATTTAGGTGGATTCTCAATTCTAAATAAGAAGGTATAAGTAGTTCCCCATAGTTCTTTCTCTTGTTGGCTTGCTTGATCAAGCCTATGTTTTGTGTGAATGGTTTTAAATGTAGTTGGGAACTGTTTCCTTGTTTGGAATGTGCATATTATTGATTGTGCATGTGAAAATGTTGCTTGTATGTTGTGGAAGCCATTGTTGCCATGAGTTGATTCTCATTCTCTATTTCAATATGGTTGGGGCTCGGGGGACAATGAGGAAGGATGGATTATCCTTTCTCATTGGATGTCTTGGTTGGGTGGAGAGCATTGCCTTTCCCCCTTCCTTGTTGTGATCAAAAATGAAAAGATGGAGAAACTAGCATGTTGTTGTTTAGAGCAAGAAGATATACAGTTTTGACAGTCCTATTTCTTTGAGCAAGTTCATTGTAATCCCTTCCCACTTCAAGTGGATGAGTGTATAAAATTTGTAATGTGAAGTTATTGTATTGTAATGGTAGATTGAAATCAAACCTAGATTGTGAAATGTACAAGAGATTTATATTTGTTCCTTGTTTTGGAAAAGAAATGAAAAGGTTGTTACATGCATGGTGTAATGTATTTTAGAAATCAAATGGAAAGGAGAAAGTTGTAAAATTGTATTTGATAATCAATGAAGAATTACATTCTTTTCTCAAAATTGTATTGTGCATTGGATTTGGATTTGTTGTCAAACATTGGAAATTGTTGTTTTAAAAAGAAGAATGCATGTGAAGACAAGACAATGTTATATTCCTTTTTAAAATGCATATTTGAATTGAAATCTGAACTACAATCTAACTTAGAAATGAATGGTTGTTTTAATCAAGTAAATGGATTGGACTAGTTTAGGAATTATATGCACATTCAAATGATAAATTGTAATACCAATTTAAAAGAAACAGTTCACTATTATGAACTCCATTCTGCAATTCACTTTTAAATAAAATGAACAATTCATACTTATACTTAGTAATCAACTTTAAAATGTTATAAGTTATCATTCTAAGACATTATTAACCCAAATTGACAAAGAAAACTTAAGAAAACAATCTAACCATTGCAAAATTGAATCAAATCCCTTCTTGGGTCATTTTTTTGTCTATTGTCGAGAAATGAAAATTGAAATAAATTGAACAAATTGATCTTCCTAAACACTTTAAAACCTCCCTAGACTAATCCTCCATGTCTGTTTGACATGTTAAGCGAAGGAGGAGATCTAATTTAACCAAATTGAGAAGTTGAAAATTGTCAGTTCACTAATTAAAACCCAACCGATTTATTTCTCAAAATTGACCACTCAAACTTCATCAATTTCCAAAATTGATGAGTCATGTGCAAAGAGGGCATCGAGGGATTTCTGAAAAAGTCCTTGTTTTCCCAAAACCGAGCTTTCTAGCTCAAGTTATGGCCATTTGACATTTTACTTCAATTTGGCATTCAAAAAGTAATAAAAATTAATCTAATCTATATAGAAAAATTTTAATTTTAATTTTGGAAAAATTTCCCAATAAGGTCTGCAGCCCCTACTATCCCACAACCTATCAGGGCCTACCACGTGGTACCCTGGGAGGGGTAGACCAAGTTTAAAAACTTATCCCTTTAAGAAAAATTCCCCAAAATTCCCATTTTACCTGCACCGACCATGCCAATCACACACACGCCCACGTGGCATAGTGGAAGGGCAGACTCTTTTCAAAAATTGAAACTTATGCTTTTGAAAAAAATTCTTGGGAAAAATTTTCATTTTTCCTCCTCTGTCAAGACCACACAAGCAATAAGAGGGTGACACATGTCCTCTAGGGGCTGAGGCGGAGGTATGGTTCATTTTAACTTTTTATCCTTTTGAAAATTTTGGGGAAAAATTCTCATTTTGGCCTGTGGCCCATGGCCAATGAGAGCGTGCCACGTGGTACTTTGGGGGTGGTAGAGGGCAAGGCAAGCGGAGCCCTTTGTTGTTTTGGGTTTTGGCCCTTGGGAAAATTTCTAACATTCCTCCCGTGGCCCACAACTCCGCCTTCTCCCTCGGCTTTTCCTTCTCCCACGGGCACGCGGGCTTGCACGTCCCCTTCTTCCTCTTGGTCTCCCATTGGCGTAGCGCACCAAATTACCCCGCCGCTCCGCCAAACTCCTCACCCCTTCTCCGCCATGCGCCATGACTCAACACGTGTCCACCTAGGGGCCCACGGGGGCACAAAATAATTTGTGCCTTTGAGCCTTGTGATGGGAAAATTTACTTATGTCACACCCCGCACCTACCAAACTACCCAGGCGCATTCCCCCTCCTCTTGACATGTCTCCCCTAAGGGAATTTTTGACCTTAGAACTCCGCCCACTCATATCTTGATTTATGTAAGGAGTTAGGAGGACTTCTTTATATCACCTTTGGAAGGTGAGAAAATTTCTTAACCATTGGGATTGGTTTAGGGAAATTTTGGAAGCATTACGTATGAGAAAAATCTCGTTGAAACTCTGAGCTGTTAGAGAGCAGGCATGGGGTAAGTTACTCCCTGAACCTACCGAATAAAACATGTAATCCTAAAATTTGAACCATGTGAACTTGATATAAGTTAATAAGGAAACTTTTGTTTTGGTTAATAGGATTTGTTTCAGAACCTGTTAGTGAAAATTGATGTTTGGAAACCTGAATGTAGATACTTCTAATAAAAAAATTATTCCATAATTTTCTAGTTAACCCTAGGTTGTTTCTTAGGTCTCAAGTGGTTGTTTAAATGGGCTTTATACTTATCATCTTGTGTCCTTTCTCCCATCAGGAAAATTTACTCCAACACTATTTCCTTCTCCATGGTTCTTTTCCTATGGTTGTAATCACTTACATCCATCTTCCACACGTGAGACACCCATTCCATCCCTAATATAACTCCATCAAGGTTTTGCATCTCTGCGTACCACTCTTCATTAAAACTAGTTGATGTGACTGGTTTTCCCTTACCCTTTCCCTTCTTAGGTGAAGTGTTCGATCCCTTCCTTGGTTCCATTTTCCTCATCTAGTCCTTGTTAGTTATTCCTTTCTTCTTTCTTTAACTCTACTCAATCCCTCGACTTCACTCCTTTGTGAAATTCCTCCAAAACCCATTCCCTAGCTCTATAAACCCTAACTTGGAAAACTTTCCTTCCACAAGACAATGTAAAACCCACAGGAATCCACCAAAATAACTCCTCCACTCATGCCCATGTACTCCCTTTCCACTCTAGTTCACAACTTTACTAAATCTTCTACTATGCATGCAAATCTCCACAAATTTATTTTCACAAGGATTCCCTAGTTTGTGAGAGCTCTTCAACAAAAAACCCACACAAACTCCCATGTCACCTACTAACATACAACCACATTAAAGTTAGAATTTCCAAACGCCATCCTTCCACGTGTTTTTCTAGTGTTTTCCCTCCGTACCCAATCCTGTGTAAAAACAACACAACCTTCCTCGCACGTAAGACTACATCAATCAAACCTAGTCCTTATCACCACCTACCTCATGTTGCTCTGTGCTTTTATCCTTGTACGTGGTTTTTATAAAAAAATTGACACCAAACTCCACCCATATACACTTCTACTACATGCACTCTTCTGACCTTACACGCTTTTGATTTTTCCACTTGGGCCACCAATCCACATCATTTTCAACACTTGCTTCTTACCAGACTCTTCACAGAGACTCTCCTTTGACACCTTCCACCCCACACTAAACAGATGCATGGTCCTCTACACATAAAAACCCTTTCAAAAATTAAATGGATACCGCACGTAAATGCACCCACAAAAAAATGAAAAAGACAAAGAAAATTGATGAAGAAGGGAAACACATAGAAAGGAATTGCATTAAGGGAAATCCTAAGCTACATGAAAATACTTGCCTTATTTAAAAACACACTGAAGACTTATTTATAGTAGGCATTCAACCTAATCTCGTTAAAATGACCAAGAACCATTGTTCCACCCAGTACTTGAACTAGAAAGCGCTTAAATCATTTATGTAAGTGATAGTATATGGTCCTAACCAATGCACATTTACCTTCCCTAGATGGCACAAAAACTTAGAATCATACAACAGGACCATATGCCCAACCTCAAACTTATTGTTTTTAATATGATGATCATGCCTTGCCTTCTGTTGTGCTTTCTCCTTCTTTTGAATCGATCTGAAATGGTAGGTCTCTCATCCAACTCCATAAGTTTATCAATGCACTCCTCTAATGCTTATTCATCAGCCAATCCTCTTGCACATGTAATACATAGAGATGACAACATGAATTCCATAGGCAGGACTACCTTCGCACTAAACACCAATTGAAAGGGTGTGGCCTTGTTCAATCACTTATAAGTTGTTCTATATGCCCATAGCACTACAAAGACTTTATCATCCCAGTCTCTTCTTCTGACATCACAAATCTTTGTTAATGTGTGGCTTAATATCTTGTTAAAGTCCTCAACAGTTCCATTAACCTGAGGGTGATAAGGGATAGTTTTGTGATGGGCTACCATGAAATCTTCCAACAAGATCCAAACAAGTATCATTTGAGAAATGTGTACCCCTATCAATTGTTAAGCTCAATGGACATCCATACCCAATGGTTATATTTTCCCATAAGAACCTAGTTGATGTAGCCACTTTGTATAATTATTTTTAGGTGCCACTTCTTCCCATCTTGTAAGATAATCTTTGTAAGTGATAATGTAGCATGAACTTGTCTTACGCGCAGTTGAAATAGGGCCCACAAAGTCAATTGCCCATTTTTCAAATGGCTCTACACTAGCAATAGGTCTTAATGGAATTTCATCTCTTCATCCTGGTTTACCAAGGTGTTGGCAATGATCATAGGCCTTGTAATATTCAATACAATCCTTATAAACTATTTCCCAAAAAGGCCTACCAATAAGATCTTGCGTGCGGTAGAATTTCCTGCATAGTGACCTCCTACAATGCCACCATGAGCTTCTTCCATGATTGTAATACACTCATGTTCGAACACACATCATTACAAAATGTCATCTCATCCTAATTTTTACAGTTCTTCACCAATCATCATATAGGGCATGATGCGTATAACCAATTAATTTTTCTCTAAGGCCTTCATTCCTTCTAGCGCCACACCCGTCCGTAGGAAAACAAAAATATCCTCCAAGTTAGAGTTCATGCACTACAATCTAAATAGATGTGCATCTCGACATTGTGTCCTTAATGCTCAAAGACGTCCTCTCTTGAGTTAATCTATGATAAATGATCGGGACCTAAATTGCTCTTGCCTTGTTTTACCACAACCGTAAACTCAAACTTCTGAAACAATAAGACCCATCGGCATATACACCTTTGCAAAAGGGATTCTTCACCAAGTACTAAAATGCCATGTGGTCCATGTAGAAAATAAAAGGTGTTGCTAGAAAATACTGCCTAAATTTGTGAAGTGCATACATCATTGACAATGCCTCATGCTCCATGGTTGTATAGTTTTGTTTTGTTGGAGTTAACTTCTTGCTAGTAAAAAAAAGGGATGGTCAACAATCCCCTTTCCAGGATGTGCTAAGACCACTCCAATCATTATACTTGATGCATCTATGTGCACATGAAAGGGCTTATCCCAAGAGGGAAAGCACAAAATGGGTGCAGTAGTAAGTTTCTACTTTAAGGTGTCCAAAGCCACTTGTTGTGCCTCTTCCCAATTGAAATTTTGTGTTTCAATGACTCCTCCTGGGGCGTGGAAATCTGGGCATGTCCCTTGATTAATTTCTTGTAGTACCCTATATTCCCTAGGAATCCATGCATTACACTTTGATTGATAGGCTCCTCCAATCCCACTATAACAACAACTTTTACGGGGTCTACCAGTAAGCCTTATTTACAAATAATGTGTCCCAACAACGTGCCAAAAGGAGTGGAAAAACATTTTTTTAATATTCAAGGAGATGCTCAACTACCTGCATCTCTCAAACATCAACCATAGATTGTCACAATGATCTTTGACTAACCCATACACCATCCAATCATCCAGGTAAACTTGCAAAAATTTATGGATGAAGTCTTGAAAGGCTTGCACAACAATGCACGAAAACATAGCAGGCACATTCTTCAATCCAAAAGGCATGACCGTATAAGTAAAACATCCCCATTCAATGGTGAAAGTTTTTTTCCTAGTCTTCCTTCACAATTCTCACTTGGTGATAACCCAAGAATCCATCTATAAAAGAATAGATCTCTTTCCCAGCTACACCTTCCAGAATCTCTTTAGTAAATGGGGTTGGGAAAGGATCTATGACACATGTAACATTGAGATCCCTATAGTCTACACATATCCTTATTCTCCCATCCTTTTGATATTAATGACCATCAGGCTTACCCATTCAGATTCCTCAATGGCCTCAATGATCCCATATTCTATCATCTTATTAATTTCCTCCTTAACCTTTACATGTAAATTCAGGTTCATCCTATATGGCCTTTTCCTGATGGGGTGTGCACCTTATTTCAACTTAATTCTCATTTCCCCCAATGAATGATGAACTCCCTTTAATTCATGGTACAATACGGAAAAAATCTTGTAAATAGCGCATCGGTTCAACCACTTTTGAAACCTCTTGGTCATGCTAATAGTCTCTAATAATAGTTGTCCTTGGGCTCATTTTTGGTACCAATGTTAACATTATTTATTTTCAAGGGTTCATGGTAGGTGCACATTTGATCATCTGCTTTGTCCAATACTTCTTCATGCCTACAATATGGTTAACATCCAATTTTTCCATCTCCTCGCCATCTACCAGGTACACCAAATTACCCTTTTCTTTCTCTATGCATGTGCACTCAAGATGTACTTCTTCTACTTCTTCTTCAATGAAGTGCACCCCCAACTTAGGTTATCCTATCAACTCCAAAATGTTGTCCTCGACCATGTCAAAATCTACCAAATTAAGGTGTTTGACTACTTACAACGCCTCATTCACTGATTTCTTAGGGGATTGGTAATCAAAATTCTAGATGATATCCGTTGTCATCTTCTATCATTCCTTGTTTGACAATGTAACTCCAAATGTATGTACTAGGCCCGTGCACAACCTTGTAAGGTGGAATAAAAAATTTGCACCCATATGGAAGGGGGTAAAGCTTATGTGCCTCCCATCCAAGTCTTCTCACACTCCTGAACATGGCATGAGGTGGATCCCTTCCCATCATAGTCACAAATTTGAGATGGTGCATTGCTTCAAAGAAACCTTATAGAGAGGGTGATTCTCAGCTCACGTCATTCTAAAATATTGTCTCGATGGGTCACCCATCAACGTGTCATTGTTTTGTACAAGTTATAGATAAGCATATTTTGTCTCTCCACTTAACACTTCCACTGGATCTCCATTTCACGTAGAATGAAATTAGGGTTATCCTCCCCAATGTACCATGGAAACTACCTTCCTCCCAAGAACCTCACTAAGCACGCTCTGAAAACTCAAGTCTCAGTATCCTTAAGATGCCTTCTAATAAACTTTTATGTTCCATGCACCCAATTATCGCATGCAATACTAGTTGTGTCACTTATAGATTGAGCGTATTCCCACTGAATGGCTCCTTCCTTTAATGGATGAATGATACCACGGTCCCTGATGGTGTGTACATAGATTCTCTCTAGGTCCTCTTCTCCTAAGGGTTCCACATAAGGCACAAACCTTACATCAGTTAGTGGGATAATCACACACTTCTTCTTGTTTTCAAAGTTGATGTACCCGTTATTGAAGCACAAGTTAGCACTATTCGTGTAACACTAGGGGTGCCCAAGAAATGGTGAAAACTTTCAGCCTCAACAAGCTCTAGAAATTTAGATTATCTAGTAAACTTTTCCCCTTGAATAATTATGAATGCATCCTTCAACACTCCGAGAGGCATGGCCCTTTCCATGTTATCCATGTATAGCACATTCAAAGATGGCTACAATGGGGGCCTCCTCATTTGATTCCATGTATATAGAGTAAGGAAATTAACCTCCATGCTTGTGTCAATCAATATATTACTTAGGATCCACCCATAAATAACTACATTCAGTGTGATCTACTTATCATAATCAATGCTATTAGGGGGTATGTTAGCATGTAGGACTTGTCTCTCACACTCTCCTCCAAAGACGCAAGACCTTTCTGTCACCCATTCTCCCAAAAAAGGAATATTTTTCTCTTATCGTAGTATCGACACACTTCCCTAACCTCATCCATATCCTATTGAGGAACCTCAATGCTCTTCTTATGCTCCAACTTACACTATTTCTCCTTCAAACACTAAATTTATCCTTACAAAATCCTAATCACCTCCATGGTTTCTTGGTATACATCCTTCTGGTGGGTAGGATCAGGATATTTCCCATGTAACACTTATTCTCTTATGATAAGATATCTCTTCTTTGGTACCTCTCGGTGCGTGTAGCCTCGGCATGTGCGAGTTATCAAAATAGGTTCTAGCTTGGAGTTAAGCGCTACCCTCGGATCCATTATGAGTCGAGTTCTCTTTACATTCACTATCTCCACACCTTTATATTTTTTCTAGTTCTTTCTCATGTGGTCATACAACTCTACGAGAATTCATCATAATTTTGATTCTTCTTGCATAATGAGCAACTCGCAACAAATCAAAACACTCGCACTTGTAGTGTTTAATCGATCCATAATTGTAACATGTTTCACAATAATTCGCAGACAAATTATCAATTTGTTTAGGCATGAAAGTAATATGAGCTTCCAAAATTGGACTTACGCTAGTTTCAATGCTCCCCATGGCCTCAACACGTAGAGCAACCTCCTCCAGGTCTCGCACAGATCCGTCAATTTTTTGTGTGAAAGGGATCACCTAAAGGGTGTGATCAAGTCCCCGATGAACCATTCTGCATGCTAGGATAGATGGATATCATAGGATAAATTTGACAGGAGAGTATTAAAATGCACATCATACTCCCGCACGCTCTCTGCCATACCTTGTTGTATTTTCTTCAACATGTGTATGATCTTCTATTCAAATTCAAGAATATGGAATTCTGCTAAGAAGTCATCATGCAATACTATATAATCCACCACCGTATGATGGGGGTCATACTTCCGGTACTAGCTATGCATGCGCACTTGCAATGTAATTGTAAACCAACTTGCTTTCTGCTCCGTGGATAATGATCCCCTTAGCACGCCATAGTAATTCACATTTATGGACATGCTTTGTAGCATCCTCAATACCCTTGTAATCAGGTAAGTGGAGTGACATCTCATAAAACACTTGTTGAGGTGGTGAGGCCCTTATCTTCTAGATACGGGACCTTGATTTCCTCCTATTTTGTCACCACCACCACACCCACTAGATCCACTAGCTCCTATACCCCCTTACCCACCTGATCCACCTCCCATAGTAGGTAAGGGTCCTAAAGAATTTCTGCCCCAAGTCCCTCTTGTTGCGCTAAATTATGTGCAAACAATTTGTGATGTCAAACCACTTCCAGATGTGATAGCCAAAATTTTGTACCCCCACTTTTCCCAAATGATGTGCCAGACAATATGCCTCCAAACACATGAAATTTCTATGTAGCCATAGATGTACTAAATGAAAAATTATACCTCCTAGGTGTCATCTCGACTACCAATACCAATGCCAATTGGAACAAACTTTCCTTAAGAACTGGAAAACTAAGCACAAGGGTCTAGTCACGTTGTCATCCTTGATATTCCCCTCTTTGTGAAAGATAAAATATGAAAAATTTGAGTTGCTCCCCTTTAGAGGCGTTTAAGTAAAGTAAAAATTTTGGAAATTTTTTTCTTTTAAAATTACTCTTTGAAGTCATTTTAGTGTTGTGCGGGTAAATTGGATATTTTTTCCTCATGTCCTAAGTATGTCTAGGCCTTTTGTTCCTTGATTTGCTGCTTTCTCCGCACTACATTACTTTTCGTTCATTTTCCATTTTTTTCCCATGCGTCCCAAGTACTGTCGGGCCTTCTGTTCACCGATTTTCCGATTTACCCACATCACTTCACTCATCATATTTCTCAGGTTTGCACATCTTTCATGTCCCCGCATCCCATGGACCATTTGTGCTTTCTAGACCTGCTATTCCCACATCGGTCGAATCAGCTCCACGTGTCCCTCACATCCCAATGTCCCATGGACCATCTAGTGCTCTTTGGACCCACTTTCTCTGCACTCTTCTTGGATCGGGTATTTCGGCTTTGTGCGTCCCTCGTGTCCCAACGTCCCCACGGACTTATGCAGGATAAGTTTTTCTACTTTTTCCACTTTTTCCTTTTTGAGTCAAGACAAGTCTGAGGATTATTAATTGTTCTTTTATGATTTTCTCTCTCCTCATGGCTATTTAAAGAGGATGACTGTTCATTAATTTTGTACCTTTCCTTCTTATTTCTCCTCACTTATATTTATGCAAAATTAAATCATTTCTGCTCACGTATGTGCTTTCATATCTTCTCTTACGAGGATTATTTTGAGACTGTGTTTTCACTCCATTGAAAGATTTTCCCTCCTACCTCTATCACGATGAAAATTCAATATCAAAGGCATGAAATACTCCCTTCCTTGGAAACCTTTGCACCTGAGATTGGCGACAAAAAATCTTGACATCTAGATCTTGATGATTTCGGAATAGATTGGGATGTGACAGCCCTACCCCATTGCCCAAATGATCAAAGATAGCGGGATTGCATTTGCTACAGAGGATTTCCTATTTACGTGCAATGTGGGGATACTGAGCTCATGTGTGGTGCTCATTTTAGTCCTGAGTCAAAAGAAATTATTGATGTTTATGGTGAAGTGGTTGCACGCTTTCATTCGAGGCCATCAATGCTTTGCCGTATGCATTCCAAAGAGTGGAAGGAGCCAATACTCTCACCCTCGCCCAAGTATAAGCATTGTTCAATCATGACAACGAGAAATAAAAATCTAGGGTGGACAAACTCGGGTAAATAACCATAAAAGGAGGCATATCGACTTTTAAAAACATTGGTTAGGGTTGATTTCAAAGAAGAGATCTCAGACATTATCACCCTACTTGCTAGAATCATGGGGATGCCTTCTACAAATGAATTTTTCTATTGGATGTGTCCTTTCATCAACATCATTTGCAAGGGTAAACAAAATTTGAATTGGAGCGAGATCATTTATGAGAATTTGATAGAGCATCTGGAGAATGTTCATAGAACCTAAACATTTTATATGACCTCCTACCTCATGTACACCCTGATGGCCTCCGGGAATGGCTTGGCTTCAATTTTTTTTGCAGAAAAGAAAGATACCCCCATATATGAATACTTTGCCTCAGTTCACCCTCAAAGTCAATAACCATAATTTTAGGAGGGTTAATGATGCATTCACCATGTACATTGTAAGACTTTTGGAGGGTGACACTGCTAGGAGATTTTCTGAAGAAGCCAAGAATTTGATATCTAAATATGGAAGCTTCTTCACTCAATTCAAGAAGTTCTCATATATCATGCTGGCTTGTTTCGAAGGAGCACCCCTAAATATACCCATGTTATGTAATGATAAAATGGCTCTGGTCGAGCTTTGCAGGTAGCTAGATAAACTTCACCAAACATGTAGAGATAAGAATATTTATGGCATTCATTTCCCTATCTCCCTAGGAAATTATATATGCAGGACAACCTTGGATGCAAAGAATATTAATAGGACCATTGCTCTCTCACCGTTCATTTCTTCAAATCTAGAACTTTTTTTGACATTGAGGGCTATATATCTAATAACCTCAGAATAGTTTACTATCATCGTCCCAACACTAAATATTACTAGGCTGACTGTGTAGATGATTTTGAGGCAAGAAGAAGACATTTCAGTAGATTCTCTAGTCAACAAGTCATAGACTTCAACCTCTATAAAGTGCATGAAGGGCTCGAAGATGATGATGAATATTTGTAGTCTATTAAATATGAAAGGTCTATTCAACATACCCCTCTAGAAACCATTGATTGGTTTTTGAAAGAGAAAGATGATTTGAAGGAGGTAATTAACCATGTCATTGTAAGAACCAAACTCTGGTTTGATAGGAAGATGTAAATCTTCAAGACGAACAAGTCCAAGTCCTCTTCACGAGAAACCTCCTCTCCTAGGAAGGAAAATCATACACCCACCATGGAAGAACCTAAACAATTTACCCCTTCCTCTTTAGTAAAGGTTCTGAACAATATACTCCATCTTCTTCAATGAATGTATATTTAAAGAAGGTAAGGCCGTTAAACAAGAACTAGTTGAAGAAGTTCTCATGGAGTAACCTAAAGTCCCTATTAGGCTAGAAAATATTAGTTTTCTACGTGAAGATGATAGTGAAGGGATGAAGGAAGAAGAGATAACCCCCATCATTGTTGCTGAGATTGAAAATGAAGAACAAATGACTTAACCTCTCAGTTTGGTTGATACCCCTTTCAAATATCTCTATGAAATTGTGCCAACTTCCCCACTAGAGACATCAGCAGTACAAACACTAAGTGCAATGAGTTCACTTGCACTTGGACCTATTTCCCCGCTTCTTCTTCTTCTTCCTTTGTTTGGGTTCAACCTTTTGTTGATAATAAGAAAAGGAAATCCTCTTCTCAGGTGATAGTTCCCAATTTTGATGTTGTGGCAGCTCTACTTGGTACTACTCCTCCTCCTCCAACAAAGAAAGCAAAGACCACCTCAAGGCTAGTGATAGATTCAAAGGGTCAGCAATTCATGGAGATAGCTAAGCCTAAGGTGGATAAGGAGGAGAAATATCTTTTGGTTTTTGACTTGGAGCTTACAAGAGTTCCACTGGGAGAATCCACACTTGAAAGTGAGGTCCACAACCTCAGAGAAACCGTAACTAGATTCATTAAATGAGTGGAGAAGGGAAAGAAAACTATGGAGCAATTGGAAGAACATAAAAATTTCTTTCCAACTTCATAAAATCATTATTGGCAAAAGATGAAGTCTTGGATCCAACTCCATTGGCCGCTCTTCCACCTCCCATAGTTCTCAATAAAGATGAAGTTCAAACTATCAAGGACATTCACAAATATACCACCTATAGGAAATCCATTAAAGCATTGATGAATGATTTGACAGTAGTTGGACTGAACTTCATTGGGGAGGCCTTCAAATCATATGAGAAGGTGTCCAATTTATAGCTGAAGTTCACTACAACAATCAATGGCTTGAACAAATAATTAAAGCTCTAGTGTGAATGTATTCAAGATCTTCGTTTGATGGGCCAGATAGATGAGAAAATCTTGTTGGCTAGTAAAGTGTTTGATGAAGCCAAGAACAACCTATCAAGAACATGGATTTTCAGTGTTGAATGGAAGATTAAGGTTCTGGAAGAAGCACTAGGGAAATGAACAATATGTGGAAAAAAGGAGAAGCTTTCAAGGCTTGTGTTTTGTCTTCCTTCAAATATGTTCACTTTGTCAAATTTAGAATGAAGCTACAGGTGTTCCTTTTTCCATTTAGGAGATCAAGGCTCAATTTAATTCCTTTGTCAAATAAGATCTATTCAAAGAAGAGTCAATGACCAAGGAAAATATGAAGGATGTCTGCTCTCTCCAGTCAGCCATCATCGAAGCCAACAAAGAATTTCTGGAGAATAAGAAATTTGATAAGGATATGGAGAAGTGTCTTGGCACATGGACTCATGCCACTTCCAACACTACCATTCCAAAATGCATGGAGATAGCTGAGGCATTGAAGAGGTTCATGCATCAAATTCTTAAGTCAGTTGGCACCTCTAGGCCTCATTCGGATGTTTCTACTTCAAGGTCTTGAGAAACTTCTTTTATTTTAAGGTTGTGAAACCTTTGATGTAATTTTAACTAAAGAATTTATATTGATGTATTTCTTAATTAGTTTTTAATGTTTTGATTAAAAGAAGTTGTAACCAAACATAACTATTTTGTAAGCTATATAATGGGCTCTCCATGCCATTTTTAGGGGAACTCTGATACTTTTGGAAGTGTAAATAGAATTGAAAGAAATCAATATAAAATAATTTTCCTCTTATCTCTATCTTCATCTTCCTTTCTTTCTCATCTCAAATCATGGATTGTTAATCTTTTATGTTAAGAAACTTTGTGTTCTTATGGATGTGATTTCTATAACTTTGTGTCTATGGAATAATATCTTATGATTGAATGTGAATGATTATATTCTTTATTACCCTTGCTCAGTATGTATAAGGTTATATTCTGCTATCTATATCTCTTGAAAGTACTGTTATATTCTACTCTTCTAGTTTCATAGTACTTCTATTATTTTGTATTGACAATCTAGTTTTGTATAAAAGCATTTCAAGATATCGAGAGTCCTCATCAATATGAAAGTTGTATATTTGTGTGTAAGATTTGTTGTTTGCTTTCAATAAGGGAACCTCTCCCATAAATAGGAGGGACTTGTTGTCCCTTAAATGTGGATCACTATAAAAGTGCTAAATAAAAACCAACAGGTCACTATGTGGGTCAAGATGTGCACCAATGGATCCTATTCTTCCTTCACATGATGAGATCTTTCAAGAATCCAAGGGTTTCTCTCCCATGCTTTCCAAGATGGGGTAGCATATATTGTTCGGGTTCCACACCCTCTATGCAAACCTCAAATCCTTCCCACAACATTTTCCTCCATAATTCCATCACACCGACAACTTCATGTTGTCTCACCAACTCCCTTTCTCACAATTTATTGTACTTGAGCCACCTCTGCTCTCTCTTTGCTTCCGCTATAAGGCCTCGGTGTCCACTACACTAGCTTCTGCACCTCGTGCCTAGTGAGAGTTTAGCCAACCATAGGAAATGCTTCCAAACTCAAAGTGATAATCAGGATCTTGATGGCTAATGGTATAACACGTAAGAATGATCCTCTTGGATCCCTTAAGAACTCAAACTCGAAATCTCTAGGTAAGAATACATAGAGATTGTGTATTCCAATGTATAACTCGCTAGCACACCTTTCCACCAGTGATCAACAACATGAGTCTAGGTTAGATCAACATCCTGTAACCGTTGATATTCCTCTTAGGTCCAAACATGAGGTCTATAGTACTAACTCATCCTTGATGCATATGTTGAGAGCCATTCATACAAATCTATTAGGAAATAACAAAAGAATGTCTCATAGAGCTCATGATATAGGTTCTCCTCCACCCATTTACATGCATCAAACTTAGATCCAAGTGTTAAATCGCTAAGAAAACTCATCCTCCATGATTTTAAGCTAGGTCTTGATGTTTTCTAAGGTAAAACACCCCAATCATCGACAACAACTTCAAAAGAGGTCCCGAAAACAAAACCAAAATGTAGTATCTTTTACCTCTACCATCTAATCTCTCTTTTTAACCCCCAAGTGCATTGGCCTATCACCCAAGTGTTGGGCACTCACCCAAGGCATGTGCGAGGTGCCGAACCCCTCCTTTATGTGAGCCTTGTGAGAATGCTTTGCCATTAATGGAGGAATGGTTTATAGAATAGAAACATGCATATAATCTAATACCGAGGTAGTGGACCTAGTTCTAAGCACAAATGTTCCATGAGATAAACATAAACATCACAATATCATAATAGGATTACTTCGAACCAAGAATAACATGAAAACACACTAGGGTTTGGTCTATAAACACAAATATTTAGAATAGAACCTCATATATTGATTATAATAATTTATAATAGCCATATTACATCAAAAAGGGTCATATCAGACCATATACATCAAGGAATAACATCCCAACCCTAAAAAAATTACTCTACACAAAGAACCCTAGCTATGTTCTTCCATCTCAGCTCTAGTTTTAGACCCGAGCACCTACATTCATGCATAACATCATCCTTTCCTAGCCTCTCTCTAACACTAATAGTAGCAAAAACCTACAACAACAATGGCAGCTCCCAACATCACAACCCATAACATTCTTACAGCATTTCATTGTCTCTAAAACCCTCTTTATCCTAGAGCATTCTTTCAGCAATTTTTATTCTTCCACTCCTCTCTCTAAAAACCTCCCTTATTTTAGACCTAAGCACTCCCTTAAATAGAATTTAGATCCTTCCTTCACCACCATAGTTTCACCCATGAGCAGATCACATGCCAGGTGGAAATGTGGTCCTCCATGATCGAGTGTTATGCCAGCTTGTAAAATCCTCCACTAACTGTAATGATCCTCCTTTGGAATATTCCCTTTGTGGAATATTATTTCCTTGAGCTCCAAGACTCCAGGTTGACACCTTATCCACTCATCACGCCTACTCGAGCCTTCACATGTTTTTCCTGTGATGCCACCTTAGAAATGTGGCTAAGTCCCCAAACCCTTTCTTGCTTTTATGTGCTAACCTTTTCTCCTATGCACCTTTCCTTGAGTGTTTTTACTCCTTACTTTCCTTGTGCATGTGCGCTCTTACTTTACCTTGGTAATTAGTCAATTTCGTGGTCTATCACACCCCAAGATAGCCAATCGAGAAAAATAAAAATTTTATTCTTGCTATTTCATCCTCTTCTATTGTAATACAAAAGGCCGTTGTTAAACAATAACATCAAGCTCTAGTTAAAATGTCACTTTATGAGCTTGTTTAAAAATCATGTTCACAAAATTAAGTTATGATTGAAGCCCTTTAGTCCATATCGGTACCCACATACAAACCATCTTCCTTTACAAACTTCATAGGTGCTCTCAAATGATCTGATTGCCATCTCCTTTGAATCCTCTGAAATACCTGGCTTCTGTCGGAAGATCATGACTTGCCTCTCTTCATCACCGCTCAAATCAATGATGTCTTTTTCAAAAGGGTCATGATTGATGGGGGTGCCACTATCAATATTATATCATCCATTGATTTCAATCGGTTTAGACTCGAAATACCATTATTACCCAAACACCAGTCTTACTCTGAGATTTTAACAATACAATCACTCCCACATTAGGTAACGTCATTATACCACTTAAATTCAAAGTTAAAACCCTTCCGTAACTCTTCTTTATCATAAAGAGGAGTTCTAATACAATATCTTGTTAGGAAAACCTTAAATATGTACCATGCATTGTGTTCCCTTAAGTCTTTACCGATGCCTAAAATATGAACACAAGGGCCAAACAATCACAATTCCCATGGATCCCAACCCCTTCACCGATTGTAACATGACATATCATCCAAATGATGTCCTAGTACCCAAATCAAAATCAAAATCATCGACAAATCATCTACTAGTGCATGCATCCCATCATCTAAATTACTAGATGATTCATCCCTTGGTGACATTATGGACATATCATTCCCTTCTCATCGATTTCAAATCTTTATACAACCAAGGCTTCACACAAATGTAACTCTATCACTATGCTTGCAAAGGATTTGGTTTATGATATTAAGAACAAGGAATACATGATTTTATTTTCCAACAATATCTTAAACTACATGAGAAGTATGTCCTAGGATATGAAAGTCCCAATACCGAATCATCTACACATCTACATCTTTACGTATCACAAAGCTAAAACCACCACCATCCTCAAAATCTGATGACCCCATGGAAACTAATGACATTATCTCCATCCCACCTAATTTTTGTAGTCAATATTATTTACTTATGACCATTAACTTATCAATATAACCATATCACCAAAACACTTACACTCATTTGGCTAGAAATTATCAAGAGGATTCGTCCATCATTGATAGCTTTCAATGTCATGACGATCAAGATATCCTCTCCCATTTGAGAGCAGATGAGCATTTTCAAAAGGCCTTACCACCTAACATGTATCAACCATCCTTAGTGAATCCACCATCGACATTAACTTAGGGACCCCTCAGAACCCCGTTTAGTTAAGGTTGATAAATCATTAAATCCCCAAGAATTCACTAACTTCTTATCCAAATATAGTCAATCCTTTTCCTAGTCATATAGTGATATGCCAGGTATCGATCAAAACATTTTCATGCATAATATCAATATTTATCCTAATGCCAAACCAAGTAAAACAAAATCTCCACAGAATGCATCCCCACATGGCTCTTCTTATCAAAGAAGAGTTACAACATTTACTTTCCGCTAATTTCATCATACCCATTGACTATCCACAATGGGTTTCTAATATCATTACTATAACCAAAGCCTTAAGAAAGTTACACATTTGTATTGACTTTTGGGATCTCAATCTTTCTTTCCCTAAAGATGATTTCCCTCTTCCAAACATTGATCAACTCGTTGATTTAATAGCTGGCCATGAAATTATCTCCCTTATGGATGGATTTTTTGGTTATAATCAAATCCTCATTACCACTAATGATCAACATAAAACATCCTTCATCACCCCTTGGGGAACCTTCTACTACCGCGTCATGCCCTTCGGACTTAAAAAACACAGGAGCCAATTATCAACACACCATGATATACATATTTCTTGATCTTATCCACAAAGTTGTAGAGGACTACGTGGATAACCTATTAGGGAAATCGAAACAACACAAAGATCATCTCACTATACTTGATTCAATACTTACTAAACTTATCCAATATTTCCTTCATCTTAACCCTGCTACATGTATTTTTGTGTTCTCACTGGTAAGCTTTTGGGGTTCATCGTATCTATCTGAGGTATTGAAGTAGATCTAAAAAAATCAAAGAAATTATAAAAATGCCTCCTCCATAAAATATCAAAGATCTACATATCCTTCAAGGTCAATTGTAGTCTATTAGACATTTCATATCTCAATTATCGATTTGTTGTTAAAAATTTCATCACCTTCTCCACAAGGATGTCTTTTTCGATTAGATCTTAATTTTCAAAAGGATTTTAATGAGATCAAACATTACCTCCTATCACCACCCATACTCATACCACCTTATAAAGGGGAGTTATTTTACCTTTATATATCTTCCATAGATCATACCTTAGAGCCACACTTTCCCATCGTGATGACCAAGGCCATGAATAATCTGTCTATTACATAATTTGCACATTCCATGAATATGAAACCCGTTATACCGAAGATGAAAAATTATGTTGCTCTCTATACTTCATAACCTCTAAACTACGTCACTATATTCTCAATCATAAAATTTACGTCATCACTAGATTTAAACCTCATAAAAGCATGCACTCTAAGCCATACCATAGTGATCATATAACTCAGTAGCTTATGATTATGACTGACTTTGACCTTTAATTCATATCACAAAATTCCATTAAGGGCAAGACCATTGAAAACCATCTTACATAAGAACCTCTTCCTAGTAATCAACTTCCTCAAAAACAATTTCCCAATGAATCTATCAACACCATCGACGTACATGAATTTACACCTATCAAAATGACTCTCTTATTTGATGGATCTAAATGTTAGCAAGGGGGAGGGGCTGGTATCATCATCATACCTCCTTGGGGAACTCCTATTCTATTATCATTTAAACTTAACTTCGAGTGAACTAATAACATGGCATAATAAAAGCCTTAATTATGGGTCTTCATACCACTATCATGTTAGGCATTCAAATACTAGATATCTACGGAGACTCACAACTCATCATTAATCAAATAAGAAGGTGATTATCAATTTGAAATTGGAATCTTGCAAAAATATAAAGCCAATGTTTAATTTCTCCTTGAAGCCTTCGATCATTACACCATCCAAACTATTCCACAATCTTCTAATAATTTTGTAGATATCATGGCTTCTTTAGGATCTCTCATCCCCTTATCAACTGAAGAATCAACTGATAACTCTAAACTATTCGTAGTCATCCATAGATTAGATCAACCCTCACATGAGAATCAACTCCCTTCTATCAACACTATCAATGATCATCCAACTAATCTATGGTATTCACAAACATTTGACTATCTTTTGGAATCTAAAATTCCCCCAACCTATCACGAAATGCTAAATGATCATTTCTCTAACATGTCATTTGCTATGTCATTATAGGTGGTATCCTATATAAACATGGTTTCAATGGCCTTCTATTAAGATGCCTTAAATATCATGAATCTATTAAATCAATCCAAGAAGTTTGTGACAAGTATATGTGGTGGACATTTCAATGGTAATTCCATTGCTAAAGCGTGTCCTACGAATTTAATATTACCAAAGATACCATCAATCAATATTGGTGCGCATACATTAAAAGGTGCATCAAATGTCAAAAAAATCAGATCTTATCCATGTTACCAATCAATATTTGCAAACCGCTCATGATCTATGGCATTTCCCACAATGGGGTTAGACCTCATTAGCACTATCAATCCTAAATCATCTCAACAACATCATTCCATCATCACAACCACTGAATATTTTACAAAATAGGTTCAAGCCATCTCCTTAACTTCAATTAAATCATGGTAGATACAATCAGCCACTCCATTACTAGAGCTATTTCTTTGGATTATCTCAAAGGCTTTCAACCTCCAATCTTTGAGATCATTATATCTCATCAGCAATTTTTTGATGACACTATCCTTCCGCTAGTTGCCTTAGTCTTTAAAACTAAAACTATGAAGTATTTTCTTAAGCTCTATGAAGATGCATTGGGCCAAAAATTAATTTTGACAAGAGTTCTCTCTATTTTTTCAACACTCCTTTCAACAGAAGTAAAAGATTTCCCAAATTCTATGTTATGAGATCAACTCTCTCCCCACAACCTATCTTGGCCTTCCCTTGGGTACTAATAAGATATCTATGAATGTTTGGAACTCTTTTTTATCAGGTTTCAAAAAAATATCACTGGTTGGAAGGGTATTGTACTTTCTAGTGCTAGAAAATGTATGCTCATCAAAATCACACTGCAGAACCTCCCAATTTATATCATGTCTTTGTTTTTCATCCCTTATGTTGTTATTGATAGAATTGAGAGAATACAAAAACACTTTCTATGGATAGGAATGGAGGAGAATAATAGATTCCATTTGGTTTCTTGGGACAAAGTTTGTACTCATAAGAAGATGGGTGGACTTGGCATCAAAAAGATTAAAATCATGAATACATCTCTCATATCAAAGATGGGTTGAGACTCATAAAGGAAGCTCATCCTTGGACTGAAATTATTCATGCCAAATATCTTACTCAAAATAAAACCATGAGATTCTTGAATGAGGATACTCTTCCTTCATGATCTCTTTTCTGGAACAACCTCAAAGATCAGAAGGGGCCTAGATAAGGGATGTAAGTGGAAGATTGGAAATGGAGAGGATATTCACTTATATGGACAACTAGATGGAATTTAAGGGCTTAAAAAGTAACAATGATTAGGAACAACTTGAAGACAACCTCTCTACAGAACATGGGAATAAGGTTAGAGACTACATGACTTGTGTTGATGGTATGCTTCAATGGAAGGTTTTGCACACTAATAGGCCCACCTTTAGAAGCCTTATTGATGGCATTCATAGAATTATTTCTAATATCTAGATTATCCAAACTCATGCTAGAGATGAATTTATTTGGGTTGACTCTTTTGATGGTTCCTACTCTATCAACTCAGGATATCAGGTTTTCTTTGGTGAAGTTAGTTGTGATTTTAACTGGAGCAACATTTGGCATAAAGATCTTACCCCCAAAATTAATCACTTTTTATGGTAGGTTCTCAATAGAAAAATTCTTACTATTGAAAATCTGATCAAGAGGGGCTCCACCTTTCCTAATAGATGTTATCTTTGTAGGGAAGAATCAAACTATTCATCATCTCCTTCTTCACTACCCTTTTTCTTCTAGTCTCTGAGAGCTCATCCTTACTAGATTTGAGGTTGTCTAGACCTTCCCAAAAGACATTCTTCATGCTTGGGAGTAGTGGTATCCTCCTTTCAAACACAACATACTCAAAAAGCTATGGAGGCTTACTTTCCCCCATGTCATTTGGAGAATTTGGAAATCCATAAACTCCCTCATCTTTAGGAATACTAAATGCATTAGAAAAATACTTTCTGAAAGAGATTACCATTGATATTAAAGAAAATATTTTGAAATTCAAACCTCCTAAGAACCAAAGTTTTCCTAAAAGTGAGGAGAGAATTCTGCTTAATTAGAGCATAGATTTGGAGAATCTCCAAGTAAGTCCTACCACTATTGACAGATCTCTAGTTCAATGGACCCCCAACTGAATAATTGGTGCAAAATCAATTTTGATGGTGCCTCGAGGGAAACCCAGTACAAGCAAGTGGAGGTGGGATTATCAAAAATCATTTTAGCAAGCTTATTATAGTTTATGCTGGTCATACAACATCCCAAACCAATCACTATGTAGAGGCTCTAGCTACGTTATAGGGTATAAGAGAAGCTAAACATAATAAAATATCCAAGCTCAAAATTGAAGGTGACTCACTAAATATAATTAAAAACCTTAATGGAAACAACCCCCCTAATTAGACCATTAAAGACTTCATCTAAGAGGTTAAAAATATTTGCAATAACTTTGATAATGTTAGCATTTTCCATAATTATAGAGAGGGAAATAAAATGGCATAATCATTTGCTAACATTGGTGTGATTAGCAATCATTATAAGTGTTAGATTAGAAATGAGGAAATCCAAAAGATTGCGAATGAAATTATTGTCAAGGACACCTTGGATAGTTTTCCCCATGTGTAGTACAGTGTCATTTTTTATAAATATCCTCTTTCCAACATGAGTATCCCACACGCTTGAGTGGCCTCTTCTCACAATAGATATTTCATGTCTTTTCCCTTTTTCTTATTCATTTATATCTATGTAGAATTATTTCTCACTAGTTTCTCTCTTATTATGTTTAATCCTCTGCTTTACGATGACTTGCACTCTTTTATCATGGAGAACCTTCTTACGGACTAAACCTATCTTTGATCTAGCTTGGCTAGCCAATGAGGACCTATGGAAAGTGTTTGACATATATGGATTTACTACATTCATCAAGAGTATTAAGGGATTTGATAATCATATCTCCATTCTCTTTGCCAAACATTGGAAAAATAGGGTTTTTAATTACAAAGGAAAAGATTTCCCAATCATGGAGAATTCGATTTATTTTGTCACTAAGCTTGGCTCGAATGAAATTAAGTTCTATAAAAATTTTTGACAAGGATGGAGAGGAGAAGAAATTTCTCCAGGGGCTCATAAAATAAATGAATTGGTAAGGCGGTATTACTTTCTCCTCTATTCTAGCTTCGTGCGACAATGTTGCCCGAATGGTGGTTAGGTATGTTACTCTTGAAGGAAAGTTTTCTACCCTACCCCTTCATGATTTGGTGCTTTTGAATCATTTCAGAAGATATCTTAGGGTTATTATTTTGTACTACATTCTCCATTCTCTTGAAAAATATATTTAGGAGGTTCATTCCCATAGGAGAGTTATTCCCCTTTACCAAGGTGTAATTCTCCTTCTTCACCTGTATTGTCATGACATGGTTGCTAATAACCCCTCAAGATCCATTTCCTCCTCCTATCCAACCCCAAAATCTAAAAGACTTCAACAGCCTTCTCCCCATGCCAAAATGATTCTCAGAAGAACTGTTAAAGGGAAATACTTGGATGTGGTGGAAAGCTTGCTCGCCATCAACTAGACTAACCTCCCCTTGATTTGTCAATACATTATTTCAGGGTCCACTTGAAAATTCACAAGCCTTGGGGGAGGATGTGCCTCTCATGGTTAACATTGGTAATAAGGGGAAACAACCCTCTGATATGGACATTGAGGAAAATCTTGTAGAGATGAATAGAAGACAAAAGGAACTGGATGCCACTCTAGAGAATATTGTCTCTAAACAAATCAATCACCTCACCATGTAGCATGATTTTCTTGAGTTTCTACATATTCAGGTTAAGAAAATTTGTGATGTGAGTGGAATTCCAAAGGATCTTTGGAAAGGTGGAAAAGCTACAAAGAAGGTGTTCTCCTCCAATAGAAAGGACCCTATGATGAAAACTTCCCTAAATCTCTTCACAACTCTGGAGGAAGTGAAAAACTAAATTCAAAAATGTCTCATGTAATTGGACTAGGATCCTAGTTTTTATGTTTTTGGTTATCTTATGTTGATCAAGAAGCTATTTTTGGGCTCTATTTTATCTATTCTCCTACTCCTTTCGGCCTCTTTCTCTGCCTTTGTTTATTTGTGTAAATCTAGCTTATAGGCCTTTTTGTTGGGATGTATCCTCCACACATAAAAAAACCATGTTGTTAATTTATGTTTCTTTTGGTAGTTATGCCTTTTTGCTAGGGTGTTTCCCCCACCTATCAAAAATCCATGTTATTACTCTTGATTATCTATCCATTGGGATTTTTGTACTTGGGTATGGTCCCCCCAAAACCATTTACCACTAATAAAAAAACTTCAACTAAATCAAATCAAATCGTCAATTAAATTTATCAAAACATTATATGCCACTTTAGTGGTATTAGTACTCAATCTTACACCTCCTTTGAGGGCCTGACAATGTCAGCAAATGGATTGGGGTACGTAAAGGATGGCAGACTTAAAGATTTATGTTGTTTATAGCCGGGGAATGCTTGGAAAAATTGTTGGGGCTGGGCTTTAGAGGGATTGAGTGACACATACAAATGGGATGGCCTACCCTACTACCTATGGTCCTACCTTTAATTAGCATGAGAGAACCCACTAGGTAACCTAAAAATATAGAGGGGAGTGTGTGCATGTGTTGTTTTTAAACTAATGCTAATATGAGTAAAAGACTAACACCTAAATAGCCTTAATTAGCAAGAGTTAAACAAACTACTTAGCACCATCATGATAAGAATTAAACAAGGGTTAGATGCTAAACATTCATCAATAAAACTTTGAAACTAACAATGTTAAAACATCTAAAATCCTCTATTCTCTAACAAAAATAAATGAAGGGACCTAGGTAGGCTCCATGGCTATCAAAAATGGTTGTCCTTAGTGTTCCAAGAACCTAGGAATGAGGGCTTGTCAAATTTGGGCTACAAGACCCTTTTGACACCTCCCATATGACCTAAGCACTTAGGAAAGAGGCTTAACTCTTCAAGATGATGAACTCTCAAGAAAACAAAAGGCAAGCTCTTAGTCTATTTTGCTATATGCTTTGCATTTTCTTTCTCAAGAAGTTTAGGTGTAGGTATAAAGGTAGAAGGAGGGCTCCTTATATAGCCCAATGGATAAAGGAAACACTTCATCCCTTTGCATGTCGGATAAAGGTAAAAAAAGATTAGGAATGGATAAGGTTGCTTTATAAAAAGGTAACCTTACTTTAGAAGGGTTTAACTTACTTAGCAAGTCATGGGAGTTGGGGTGCTTTACTTAATCAAAGGTGATTAAGTATTAGGTAGATGTAAGCTTATAGAAGCTAATTAGAGGAATATTAGTATGATTTAGGTTATTAGAAGGGGATTAAATCAATTAAATATTGATTTATTGGCTAAATGAAGGGGAAAGATAATTATTTAATAATAATTAATTAGTCTAGATAGAAGGGGTGATTAATTAATGGAATGTCGTTAATTAGGGTGTTTGTTGGATAGAGACTTAATTAATTAGCTTAGTGTAATTAATTAATGACGATAAGAGGGAAAATGAGCATTATTGACGATATGTCACCAATTTTCCAAAAGAGAGATAAACAGGAAATTTAAGTATTTGGAGCCACACGTATCTTCAAAGGAAAAAGATGTCATTGAGGTGACCGATAAAAGGGGTCCCGTGAAGAAAGGGAGGAATGTATCATAGAGTCATATTAAATGTATGATGAAGAGGTTCCTGTGAAGATAGGGAGAACCATGACATAGGAGTCGCATTAGATGACTTAGGAGTAAAATTAAATGAATCTAAATAGTAGTTTGGATCTGAATCATCAGAAGATCCAGAGGAAATATTTGGATCAAAATCCTCAAAAGAAGAGGAAACGTTTAGATTGGAATCCTCAGAAGAAGAGGAAATGTTTGGATTAGAATGAGAAGAAGAGTGGGGGGAACTCGAATAATAATTTGGATCAAAGCATCCAAATCATACCACTAACTATGAGATGAAGGTGGGGAACTAGTTACCCGAATGGATGCTCTAGCACGAAGAACCAAACGACATTTAGTTGTAATGGGAATCTTTTGATTTGAATTACTAAACCTAGGTTTTTTTTTTTAATTATGGGGAACCATGCGATAGTCGACTTTTTGGCGTTGTTTTAAGAAAAATGTCTAGATCTAGATAGCGTGATGGAACTCCTTCAAAGGAAGTGACATGTCGATTTGGGTGGCATCGGGAAGACCAACTAGACATTTCGTAAGTATTGATATGTGTGCATGATTTTCTGAAGAAGGTCTAAGGAAAATAGACATCGTGATGACACAATATCAATGAGATAAAAAGGGATTGTCCTAGAAAATAATTTTTCTGAATGAATAATCACAAGGAACAATCCTAGATGTGTGAAACACAAAGCCAATCAACAAGGAAATAAACCCTATGTAAATGCGTGTGCAAAGTGATAGTTCAATGCAAAAATGATCACCACAATGTCAATATTTACGTCAATCTCGAAATGAACAAGGCTTAAATATTAACAAAGGGTAGATGCAGCTCCCAATCAAAGGATACCGTGACAAGTTCAACAACCAACAAGACCTAAACTTTAAAGGGTGAGGTTTACAAATGTAATCCATGTAACCACACCAAATTGGAAACGTCTATCAAGCTTCGCGGAGAAGTGAGATATTAGTGTCAAAGTGGTATTGAAACAATGCAAACAAAGTAAGCGACACTTTTCAAGATTTGGGACAATGTTTGAAATCAAACTAAGTCAAAGTATACTAAGGATGTGTTAAAACGTGGGCAACGTAATGCCACAATGTGGACACTTAGATCATGTTTATGAGAAACATGACATAAGTATCTTAATTATGTTGAGACAATGCAAATGAGGTAACATGTCAAAGGGAGATAAAATGATGAATCAATCCTAACTATGATGACAATCCTGATGTGGGTATCAAGATCACAAAGGCTACCAATGATATAAATATGCCTCCACACACTTTAGATGTTTAACTTACCCAGCCACAAACATGGATGGGCGTAAACAGACAAAAAAGTGGTAGAAGCAATTGATTGGTAACACAAAGGTAGTCACCCTTCTTTTGATCAACAAAGTGTCAAAAGAATGTGAAGGAAGTAGATCAAAATGGGGATGAAAAATGTTGGCTTCACTTCGGCAGAGTTTCACCTCGCCTTAAGGCAAGTGAAAACTAAGTGAAAGTAACGTGTCACATGTTTCGTGATGAAAAGATGGCTCACAACTCAACACTATTTTAGAATGGTCAAAGTGGGCTCCTGGCCAAAGTATATTTTCCTAGGTGGTTCTCTCGTCCTAGGTGTTACAAAGTTGTCCACAAGCGGGACAATTTACCCAAATAGTCCCAACTATCTTGGGAGTATCTCAACTTTGCCCCCTTCAAGCACAATGGGGAAGTAAATGCATCCATCATGTACTTAAAATGGTCACATAGGGACAACTTGTAATGCTATCTCACAAAGGAATCACTATTCAGATAGGTAGTACGGAGCACTTGCCATTTCATCCACAAGGTTCCCTCTTGCATGGACTACTTTGGGGTTCCCGAACCACCCCCATTGTTGTAGCTTAAGGCGTTATGCCAAATGGGTTATGTTCCATTGATTGGAGACGGACGTACCCTTTTCTAAAACCTACAATATAGTGTTTTGAATATGTTGTTTATTTTATCTTGTTTAATTAGGTGTGGTTTTCTTGAACACCATTTGGCAACCTATATAACAACTGTATTAGTAGTTTTTGACTTCATTTGGATTCCTCCTTTCTTTGATCAGCATGGTATTTTGGTCATGTATGACGATTTTTAGTAGTTTTCCATCAAAAGAGAAAACACCATTTTTGATTCTCTAGATCGTCCAAGGACGCAAGAGAAGAGCATACGTGATGTTTCCAAAATCCAAAAAGATATCAAATGGAAAAACACTTTAATTTAAATACACCAAGTCAACCAATTCCAACTCAAATATTCCTAACAACCTCAAAGTATCAAAAGGACTTAAGAATCGTTTATGATTCCCAAGATCACCCCAAGGGACGCGAGGGAAGAGCATACACGATCTTATTCCTATAAGTAAACACGAAAATCTTATCTAATCAAGTAAAAACATGTAAAAATAGCCTGCAAAAACAAGTATGTGATTAGATAAAACCTGCAAGAATGTTAGAACCTCAACACATTAATTTCAAGAAAAAAAGGACACCTGCGCCCCTGTTTTAGCATCTACGTGCGGGTTAGGGCGGATACGCCACTCTGTGTTTTTCCAATTTACAGTGCACCTGTGCCACCAGAGAGGTGTGTGTGCCACCAAAAATACATGTGTGCTACTCTGTGTAATTTTGGCTTACCATGTACCTGCACCACCCGAGAGGCGTGTGTGCCACAAAAAGAACGTATGTGCCACTTTTGATAAAAACAGGTGGAAATCAAGACAGAATTCTTATGCTATCGAGAAAGCATGTGCGCCACTAGAAAAGTGTGTGTGCCACCACTTTGTAAAATAGTCTAGGATTCTGACAGAACGCCTATGCCACCAAAAACGCATATGCGCCACTAAAACAATGTGTGTGCTCGGGTTGGGGTGTATGTGCTAATCTGAAGGTTTTGATTTGTAGTGAAGGTATATTATGAAATAATGTTTGTGCCTAGGTTAGTGTGTCTACGCACTAGTTAGGGTATGTGTGTCGAGGTTTAGTGCATATGCGCCAGGGTCGATAAACAGAGAACCAGGTTTTGACAGTGAGCCTGCGCCACCACTGCAACCAAAATATGGAAAAAAACACAAGAAATCTCACAATATCTCAAATTTTGACAAGTTAGTTTAAAAATGGCAACAACCCATTAAAATGATGGCTATGAACAAGAACTTACACATATAAAATTAGTAAAAATTCCAAGAAAATGGACATTAATTACTACATGTGCATATCAAAAGTTAGCCAAAACAATGAAATTTAAACTAAAATGCCAAGGGACTAAGTGTCCCACTGGGCATGCCAAATGTGTGCATGTGTTGTTTTTAAACTAATGCTAATATGAGTAAAAGACTAACACCTAAATAGCCTTAATTAGCAAGAGTTAAACAAACTACTTAGCACCATCATGATAAGAATTAAACAAGGGTTAGATGCTAACATTCATCAATAAAACTTTGAAACTAACAATGTTAAAACATCTAAAATCCTCTATTCTCTAACAACAAATAAATGAAAGGACCTAGGTAGGCTCCATGGCTATCAAAAATGGTTGTCCTTGGTGTTCCAAGAACCTAGGAATGAGGGCTTGTCAAAGTTGGGCTCTGATACCCTTTTACACCTACCATATGACCTAAGCACTTAGGAAAGAGGCTCAACTCTTCAAGATGATGAACTCTCAAGAAAAAAAAAGGCAAGCTCTTAGTCTATTTTGTTATATGCTTTGCATTTTCTTTCTCAATAAGTTTAGGTGTAGGTATAAAGGTAGAAGGAGGGCTCCTTATATAGCCCAATGGATAAAGGTAAAACAAGATTAGGAATGGATAAGGTTTCTTTATAAAAGGTAACCTTACTTTAGAAGGGTTTAATTTATACTTAGCAAGTCATGGGAGTTGAGGGGTGCTTTACTTAATCAAAGGTGATTAACTATTAGGTAGATGTAAGCTTATAGAAGCTAATTAGAGGAATATTAGTACGATTTAGGATATTAGAAGGGGATTAAATCAATTAAATATTGATTTATTGGTTAAATGAAGGGGAAAGATAATTAATTAATAATAATTAATTAGTCTAGATAGAAGGGGTGATTAATTAATGGAATGCCATTAATTAGGTGCTTTTTTGATTTCGTGACTTAATTAATTAGCTTAGTGTAATTAATTAATGATGATATGAGGGAAAATGAGCGTTATTGATGATATTTCACCAATTTTCTAGAAGAGAGATAAACAGGGTAATTTACGTATTTAAATTACTTGGGTGTAACTATGGGTGTCTATAGGGAGGATGTGATTAATATATGTAGATTATTCCATGACGAACATGGTCATGGATGCGGTACTTAAATCTCACGAGTTATCACACTAAATGTTGCATATGTCAATCCAACTAGACTCAGGTTACTATAGACATCAATAAACCCCATGTGCTTCTACATACTCTTGGTAGGGGATATGAGATTTGTAAAGTTCCTTGACATATGTTTATAAGCAGAGAAAATAGAAATGGTTTGTAGGATTAAGATGGTAATAGGTTTGTATTTTTGTGGGGATGGGAGATTATACCATGATGGAACTAACTGTAACACAATTCTCAAAACTTAACAATGGAAGAATTTCATTCTAGATGAAAAGAACATTTAATCAATTTAAAAAAATCCCTTGGAAAGAAATTTTTCATTCAATAAAACCCTTAATAAATTATACACAAAGGCTCATGTAAACATCCCAATAAAATTTTCATGGCTCTTGATCCATTACGCCTAAGATTCACTCAGAGCCTAACGAAAATCCATTTAACAAAATGGCTATAAAGAGGAATTTAAAACTATGCACAATATTGTAAAGAGAATGCTCTCAACACAACATTGACCCAATTACCATAATACAACCACAGAGGACATATTTGGTGTAATTTAGAGGAGATATGAACATAAGATTGCAGCAATAAATATAACTGATTAATTAAAGCACATCACCCAAAATGTAATAGGATAAATCCATGAGCATACACAGTTCATTTTAATTTCCAAAAATTCTTAACAAGGAACATAAAAGATATGTTCATAATGTCATTAATGGATGTATACCCGCAACCACCTTGACACCAGATATTTTGAAGAAAAAAACAAATCAAATGTATCTCATTAAACAAAATTCAAGCTTTATAGTAGTATCCTTCAATGTTTTAAACCCCCATATATGAGGACATGCCCCCATATATATATATATATATATATATATATATATATATATATATATATATACAATTGTAATCTTTTCCATGGTTTCATTTCTTGCCAAAACAACTAGGAAATATCCCTAAACCACTAAAAACTATTTCCCCCATTTTATAATGATGAATATTTGTAAGCAATATAATCCACTCGAGTAGCGGTACTTGATCTTCATCTACTTTGCATTGGGACCATTCAATTCCTATTTTCCCATGTGGAGAAAACATTTGATAGGTACTATCAGGTGTGATTTATACTATCTTGTCTTGTTATGATGATCAAGGTGTCAAGTCATCATTCTCCATCTACTAATATTATTTTGTGCATCAATATGATTCTTTCCACTTTTGAGCAAGTCAAGATTTATAGAAGGATAAAACTTTGATGATTATTTTGATTTCTCAATGTAACTTGATTTGACACTAACCATCTCCTCCTTTTGGGAATCCATTTCAGGATGCACATAATTATTGTTATTCCTTTTGAACTAAATTTCCTTTTGTGTGATCTGTTAAATCAATCCAAACGACTCCTTTCTGAGTGGTGCCAATTAATTTCACCTTTTCTATCTCGTGTGAGTATCAAAAAATAATCTGGCCTTTAATTTTGATATGATTTCTCACACATCTATTCTCAAACTCCATTCTATAAATTTTCACCGCTCTCTTCATAGTTTCATATCTTTCCTTCAAGCTTCAGTGTGAAGAAGTTAGTGAAAATAATTTTTACGTAAAATGGAAGAAGTAGAGTTAGGATCCAACTTGAAAGAACTTTCCTCATAAGCTTTACACTCATTTTTTGATATGTTTGGACTGATGAAGAATTTTTAAGAATGATTTTTGACATTGTAGACCAAGAGGAATGTGATCCCCTAATAGCATGTGCTATTAGGGTGGAACTGAATATGGAGATTGATCAAAATAAATTTATTTATTGATGTATTTCAATTCATGTACTATCATCTATTTTTATTTCAGGATTAGAAGACTCCCAAATAGATGAAAATGTTTTAGCTTAAGTTCAGGCCCACCATATCTAACAGAATCATTTACATATCTCATGTCTTCTTTCTTTGAGGAATTAGCTGAAAAGAAATTCTGTGGATGTGTACATTTTTCAGGAGGAGGTTCCTGTGGATAATAAGTATTTGATTTCTCACATAATGGTTGTAATTGAGTAGCGTCTTACTCACCCGGAGAAAATACCATCAAGGCCTTTACCTACAATGGATTCTAAAGCACCACCGTCCTTTCTAAAGAAATGCATAAGGAGTGTGTCCAACTCAAAGTATCCGACTAACCAACTCCAAGCATACCAAAGTTACCCTTACTTCTCCTACAAGTTCTTCCATGTTGTCCTCATCCTCGAAAGCCATAGGAAAAAGGCTTATCTCAAAGGTGGTTTAAGCCTTTTGGAATGGGTTTCTTCTTATGAGAATAAATTGGAACTGATTCAAATCTTGGAAGTACATAAAGAAAATATTGAACTTATGACATTAAATATGTCCCATGATCTTACAGGGGCCATTATATTTATTCAAGGAATCAAGATGTTGAAGAGTTTTTATTTAGGAAAAATAGACTGTTGAGAAAGATTCCTGCCTTCAAGGAGGAATTTATGACTATAAATTGATATTGTATCTTTCCATTTTTTACAAATATGCCAAAAATTATGTAAACATCTCAAGGGTTGGGGCCCCTATAGATTCCCCATATCATTACTTTTACAAAGAATCTACAATGTGTCAATGTATTTCGATGCTTGAATTTTTCTTCTATCTAATATCATATTGTTTGAATTTACATTTTAATACATCATGTCATACACAATTTGGAATTTGCAAAATTCGAAAAGCACAAAAATTTTGAAAATATAAAAAATGAGAACAATTTTGATGAAGGGAATACGAGTTTTAAAATTCAAGCCTTAGATCTACTCAGGTACAGTAGTATCATATTCAAACTCCTTAACATCATTTTTTTTTCTTTATACACTTTTTTATTTTATGCATAATGTTGGTGCCCAATGTTGCACATGCCATGCTCTGCTAAGGAGAAATGTGTTTTTGCCTTGTTTCTTAGAAAAAACAACTTTGGATATTTCCATCCTTCGAATTTGATGAAAAAAATTCATATTTGTGTTTAAATGCTTTGAGTTGTTCGTTTTTTCTCCATTCTTGCACCATTTTGAGGAATCTCTAAGTTTTCCCTACGTTTTGCCCTAATTTTTCCCGTTCAAACGCCTTTGCTATTTTTTCCATTTTCCCAGCCTTTGGAGTTAGAAATTGTTTGATTTATACTTATTTGACCTCAAAAATCCCTTTCCATGGTCATAAATTTCTATGAATCAATTTCCATTTGTCCTTTGATCAAAAATTTCTTCACCCACAAAGGAAAAATTGATTTTGGGCGCATCGGCAATTTATGTGTTTTTGACGGTCATATGGACGTCCTTTGCCCATCAAATTTTAGCTCAAAAATATTCTCCTACATGGTCATTTGTGATTGGACAAGGTTCAACAGGTCTGCTCGAGCAACTTAGAATTTTTGTGTTTTTGGCAAAAGGTCTAAATTGTCCCCGTAGGTCCCAGGGCCCTCGGCCAATTAGAAGGTGACACATGGCAGGGAAAGGCAAAGGTGTGGGAGTGTGATGGCATGGTGAAAAAATTTCCTTTTGTGAAAAGGAGTTAAAGTATGAAATGAGAGCGCAGGCCCTCCACCAATCAGAAGGTGACATGTGGCGGGGAAAGGCAGAGGTGCAGAGGAAATCGAGAAATTTTGCAAATTTTCAGAAAGGTTGGAAAAGGGTAGAAAGGCACCCCTCGGCCCATTTTGGCTTATTTTTTCCACATGGAGGGCTCAAATTAAAGGGAGAAATTAAAATCGATGTAAGAATCAGTACATTTTTTCATTTTTACCGCCATTTTGGCTCCAGGAAGTGTGGAAATGCATTTTTGCATCAATTTTGATCAATTTTTTTGCCAATTTGTGTCGTTTTGGCTTGCAAGGTCCGAATCAATCATTTTGGAGGGTCAATTTGTAGATCCAAGGCACATTTCAAAATGCTTTTTGCTCTAGTTCGTGCAAAATGTGAAATATCAAATCCAAATTGCAGAGCAAAGTTACAAAATGGAAATTTGAAGGGGAAAAGGATGAAATGATGGAAGAGGAAGATGTTGTGGGCACCAAAGGAAGAATACATGCTCCCATGACAAGGAATGATGAAGATTTGTAATAATTTTCTTTTTTGAATGCCTGGCATCTCCTCCTCACAAAATTGGTTAAGTGTCACTTTTAGAAAGTCATGAGTGAATTTGTAACAAACTAAGATGCCATAGGATATTATTTTCTTGGGAAAGAAGGATCAATTGTAATGGAATGTTATATATTGCATAGCTTTTACATGTAAAAGAGGGATAAACTTAGAATTTCATGGAAAATCTGGGAAGAAGCCCATTCTCTGAGAAACCACTCGAGAACCATTTATAATTCCTTTTTTGTATCAGATTTGTATCATGTTGAGTTGGTTTCAATTGTAAATCCATCAAAAAGCTCTGATATTGTTCTTGAAACATTCCCCTACTGATAAATTTGATCATTTATAGATTATTTTGTGTTGTCTCTTGGCAAAATTTGCATACACTTATGTTTCATAATGTTTTCACTTTGTGTTTCTTGCTCCTATTGAAATCTGGTATTTGGAGTTTCTTTTGATCATTTAGATCTCATTCTTTGGATAGCTTAGTGGTATTTGCAATTCCAAGATCAGAAGATCTTTCATCTGATGAAGGGATAAACAAATTTAAACTCACTTTTCCTTCCTTGATACAGAGATTGTTTGTAAACCTATGGGTGCACCTTAGGTATGATAAAATAGAAATTTCTAGATACTTTTTTGGTTCATCTGCTTCAAGATTTTGTGGCAGGTTGTCAAATATTGTGTGGAAGAGTGCAAATATGGGCCTCCATTTGGTGCACATATCCTAGTTGAAGGAATACCTTAACCTCTTTGAAGCATTCGATGTTTAGGTCTTACAAGTTTTTGCAAAGGTCCTCAAAGAATTTGGAAAATTCTGGTTAGTCTTGTCTAAAATCTCCCACCCAAAATTCATTCAAACAAACTAATCCTACCCATACTACCCCTGCTTTTCCCTAGTGTATCAACAAAAGAATCTAATCCATTTACAAAAATGCACAATGCAATCAGGATCACACCATGTCTCTAGTAGCCTCAGCCTTGTCTTGAAAGCATTTCCATCATTTAGTAGTGACAACTCTATTGAGTTTGAATAATGGAAAATTGATCATGTTTTCTCAAGGCTCTCTCCATACAATATGCATAGTATAAGGATATCTCCACCTCCTTCACAAAAAAGGCTGCAATATAGGTTCTCTTACCTTGGTTGAAAGGCACAACCTAAAATAGTGAGGATTAGATCAAATCCTTTCAAGGTGCTACCCACTTCTTCAAAACTTGAATGCTAAAAAGTCAGATAGATTGCTTTCCCTGGCTATAAAACGACATACAAAATCATCTATCTACCTTTGAGTATCTTGTAGAATCCATGATGCTACTCAAGTTGTGAAGGAGATTAAATCTAGGTACCAACACCCTAATGGCGCCGTTGCCGGGGACATTATTCAATATTTCAGTGTTTCAGATCCCTAGTAATACTTCTTATGTGATTTATGTGCAATTACAAATCTGAGCATCATCTTCTAATCAAATTTATAAGGCTGGAATGAAGAGTAGAGTTCTGAGTTTGATATTTTCAAGTGTCTCCAATTTGTTGCCTCAAACTTTGCACCATAGTTGAAAATTTGAGTAAAGAAGATCAGATCTGTTAAAACTTTGCATAGTGCTGATATTTGTAGTCATTTGATAAATCTTCATAGTGCATTTGCACAAACTAGGGTGAAATTCCTTAGTGGCGACTCCTTGCTTGTTATAATTTTGATAAATACCAGTACCTTATCATACATTAAGTGAAGTTTGTCACATAAAATATGTAAACCTGGAAGGAAGAAGATCTCTCTTCAGGAGGGACCCAAGTAGAAAGTTATTTCAAGAATTGGGAAAGATAGTTTTAGAGGAAAGAAAAGTTTGGAAGGTTGTTGAAGGTCAGACATCAGGCAAAGGTATATCCATTGGTGAGAGAGATCAACCTTTAGTAGAGGATTATCACTCTTCTTACAGTGATTCTGATTCAAGTAATCTTCTCACAAATTTCTTTACTTCAACTAGTGAAGGTCCTTCTGCCGTGCACTGTAAGTTCTCTTATCAATCTGCACCTGTTTGCTTCAATTCAAATAAAACTTTCCAAGAAAATCAGCACCTAGAGAGTACCAATTTTTTGAATCACATTCTTGTGCCCCAAAGACCTTGCACTCCTCATCATCTTGTGTCACCCCCAAGATCACCTCCACCAAACAACATGGCTCAACCTCCACCTAGGCCTCCATTTGTGGTCAACACCTTTGGCCCAATAAATTTTAGGGGAATGGTTGGTTATCCTAATGTTGTGCCTCAAGATGTTAGAAGTAGATTTCCAAAGTTCCAAGGGAACAATGCCATAACAGGTGATCAACATTTGAAATTATTCACTAATATGATGGAGGACTTTGAAATTGAATTTGAGGATGTGTACATTAAATTGTTCATTCATACACTAGAAGAGGATCTAGAGGATTGGTACAAGGATTTTCCTAATAATTCTATTGACTCTTGGACTGAAATGAAAAATGCATTTAGGCTGTAATATGGTGACAAGAATGATCCCAGATTCCTTTTATCAGAGTTTGAAAATATCAAGAAGAACCCAAATGAATCAGTTCATGACTTCAACACAAGATTCAATAAGACCTTAAGGAGATTGCCGGTGAATTTAAGACCATGTGATGAATCTTGTTTGATAAAATATTCTGATGCATTTGACAAGAAGGCTGCATATTACTTGAGGGACAAGAACCCTGGAAATCTAAGGTAGGATTTCACCATGGCACTTCAAATTGAAAACAATATCAAGGCTATTGGGAAACCTCCTAAGAGAGATGGAGTTAAATTGGTAAACCCTGACAAGCCTCAAGCAAGCAAGAGTGTTGACTTAGAGGAAGTGGTGAAAACTTTGGCAGGGGTTGTCAAGGAGATTTCCTACAAGTTGGCAAGAGCTGAGAAAGGAATTGGGTAGTCCTCACAAGGACAACCTAGGTAGCAAGCACAAGATAGATTCGACAATCACCATAGGAATGAGAAGAGATTTGATGACAAAGGTAAAGGGCCTATTGGATTTGGAAATAGGCAATCTCAGGCCAAGGAAAATAAGGTAGTGCCTGATCCGTTAAATGCTCGAGTGGCTATTGTTGATGATGCAAATCAGATTGACTGGTGTGATAGATGTTTTTACCCCATCCTCCATGTGGAACAGATCAGCAAATTGAAGAGGAAGTTGATGATGAAATTGAAAATGATGCCTGCATCATGGAGAACCCCGCAAGTTCATCAAGGGAGAAAATTCAATGGATGTCATAAGTGCTAGGAATGTTGCTATTTTTTGGGATTGTATCCAACGGGTACATCTTCTTCCTCCTCATGTTTTAGAAATCAATAATGTATAAGCCTTTGAGCTGCCCAATAATGATTTTGAATACTTGAGGGCATTGATGATTGAGAAGTATGATGGAGGGGTTCCTTCAGAGGAGGATAGGTAGCTGCTTATGAATGTTGTAGTTTCCCAAGAGGAGCACAATACCAGAAGTAAAGCCGCTAGGGGCAACAAGCAAAGTCAAAATTTCCATTGCTTACTAAAGAAACTCTAAATAAAAATACATCTAATAAAGGCCCTATTCCCCCAAGAAAAACTTGTGATCCTCCCCATACCCAAACTGAAAAGACTCCCATACCATCTGATGAATTTTCCAATCTTTCCCCTAGTGTTGCTTTACCCAAGAATGCTCCATATGATATTGCCCAAGTCTTGATTTAGATCAATATTCCTGTCCTAATTGTTGAGTTGCTTAGGATTCCTGAGCATAAGAAGAGGGATTTTGAATATTTAGGATTCAGAGAGGAAGAGAGTACCCAAGGCAGAGTTGGAAACAAGGTTGGGATTCCTATTACCATTACAGAATTGGAATAGCCACAAGTGTTGAAAGAGTTGGGGGTGTTGGTGTAATTCTCGGGTTTGCACGCTTTGCCTTAATTTTCATGTTCCATTTTTGCTCCAAAAACATTCATTTACTCGAGCTGGTGGTCTAAATCATCTTTTCTAGTTGAATGCTTTGAAAATGCCCTCAATGTAGTTATTTTTCCCTAAATTGAAACAAAACCCAAGTTTCCCCCATTTGTGCCCTAATTTCTTCATTTTTACAGTGTGTTATTTTTCCATGGCCAAATCACAAAAAAACTCATGTTTGATCAAATCCAAGTTTTTAGAAGTTGAAATCCTAATCCCGTGCCAAAAACAATGATAAAACATGATTCAATTGATTTAAAACCAAGAAATCTGCTTTCCTTATCAATGTTTTTGGTTTAGGGCATCCCCGCATTTTATGTTTTGATGGGCTTATGGGTGTCATTTTCCCGTCAAATTCATCCTTGCAACATATTGCACGTGGCAGGTTTCTATTGGCCAAGGACATGTGGGAAACTTTTATAACTTGTCACTTTTTGAAATTTTGACACAAGGAAAATTTTGGTCCGAAGCCCGCCTTGCTACAATGATGTGCCTACGTGGCACGATGTGATTGGTCAAGGAGTGGCGGGTGGCGGAAGTCACTTAGGAATTTTTCTTCCATTTTCACAAAATTCTCAAAATCCAATTTTTTCTCAAAGGCCCGCATCCAATGGGAAGAAGACACATGGCGAGAGAGATCAAGTGAACACCGGGAGTTGGAAAAAAATTTGATGTTTTTAGCTCGGGGTGTTAGGGGGAAAATTGTGACTCGGAGGCCCACACCCAATGAAAAGTGGACACGTGTCTAGGAAAGGCCATATGGGGAGTGGAAGTTTTGAAGACTTTGAAGTTTTAACTTCAAAATGCTAAAATCAATTTTTGCCTAAAGGCCCGTGACGAGTAGGAGGAGGAGACACGTGTCCGGGAGGAGAAATGGGAATGGGGGTGAAGAAAATTTTTGTGAATTTTTGCCCTTGGTATAAAAGGAAAAAAATGAGGATTGGCTCCATAGCCAATCATTTTTGAACATGTGTCCAAAAGGTGGTGGAGGTTCGGTGGTAGGGAAGAGTTTCAAAATTTTACAAATTTTGGGCAAAAATCTCAAAATAAAAAATTGATCCATGGCCCCGAAGAGGAAAATTTGGAGGTGTGCCCCGCATCCAATCAGGGGGTGACACGTGGCACATTTCAAAAGGTAAATGAGGAAGCTCGGGCCCAAGAAGAGTTTTGGTGCCTTCGGTGTTTTGAGGGCAAATTTGGACATATGGCCCCGCGGCGAATCAGAGACCGCCACGTAGCAGGGGAATGGAGCGGGTGTTCGGGCCCGCAGAGTTTTTGGAGAAAATTTTCCTTTTTCAAAAAAGAAGAAAAATTCATAAAGTTAGCCCGTGGTTCTTGGTGGGGCCACAGGGGGGACACGTGGTGTGTCCAGGGGGCATGCGGGGAAAATTTTCAAATTTTTCCCGAGGTCAAAAAAGGTTTGAAATGCATTTTTAAGGTTGGATGCCCAGTCTAATGGTATTTAGACACGTGTCCACCTTATCCAAAATCAAAGAAGATATTTTTGAGCCTACATGTCGAATCTCATCAAGACACGTGGAGGGTGGAAATTTAAAGTTGATTTTAAATCAACGGTTGCTGAGTGTTTTTGTTTCTTGCCATATTGGAGCTCCAAGATGCTTGGAATCATCATTTTTGCACCAAATTGCATGAAATTTTATATGAAATCACATCCCCTCAACCTTCTAGATGCAATGACATCATTCATTTGAGCTATTTCAGTGCCCTATAGTGATTTTCATGAAATATTTTTCTCGGCCCATGTAAAAACATGAAAAGTGAAAAATTAAAGTTGCAGAGTTAAAAATAATGAGGGAAAAGGGTGGAAAATGATTACAAATGCATGCTGGCATGGTGGAATGACAAAAACGTGACCCTAGGATGGATAAGGATCCAAATCCATGCAATATTTTAAAATATTTGTGCATCTCTTGGCATTTTGCAAGCTATTTTACAGTTTTATATCATTTTTCATCAAATGGATAGGGTTTTGTAACAAATTTGATCCCTTTGGCATTTTCTTTGCTTGGGATGCAAGGATCCAAGCTGGCATAGGGTATATTATGTAATTTAAAGGAATTTTGAAAGGTTCTCATTGAGAATTTTGGGAAAAGAGAGAAGAATTTTCACAAGGAAAACTGGAAGAAGTCCATTTTATTTTTGGAGAAACTACTCGAGAGCCATTTTTGATTCTGTTTGCATCAAATTTTCATCATGTTGATTTGGTTTCAGTTGTAAAGCCATCAACAAGCTTTGATATTGTCTAAATAACATTCCCTTGCTGATATATTTGATCAAATTCTGGATTAGCTGGTTTTATCTCTTGGCAAAGCTTGCATACACTTGTATTTCGGTATGTTTTCAATTTATGTTTCATGCTCATGTTGTAATCTTGTGTTTGGGATATTTATTGGTCATACACGGTCTCATTTCTTGTAGAGGGTTTGAAGGCATCTGCAATCTTCCATCCAAAAGAGCATTCATTTGAGTGAAGATAAACAGATTTAAATTCATCTTACCTTCCTTGTAAATTGAGGGTGTTTGTAAACCTTTGGGTGTACCTTAGGTCATGATCTAACAAGGGTTTCTAAATGCTTCATTGATATTTTTCTTCAAGCATTTATGGCAAGTTATCAAAGTTTGTATGGAATAGTGTAGATTTGGGCATCAATGTGTGCACATATCCTGGTTGAAAGAGCACCTCAAATTCGTTGAAACATCTCTATTGTTTAGGTGTTGTAATTCATTTGCAAAGCTTCCCAAGGAGGGTGATGATTTCTAGCTACTCTTGTCCCAACATCTCTCATCGGAATTTCATTTTAAAATACCTCATCCTACCTATAATACCCTACATCATCATTGTGTGTCCATAAAAGAATTCAATCCTTTCACTAAAATGCACAAAGTTGATCGAGTTTTATCATGTCTTTAGCAGCTCTAGATTTGTTTTGAAAACATTTCCATCATTTAGTTGTGACAACTCCTTTGAGTTTGGATAATGGATACTTGATCACGTTTTCACAAAGCATCTTCCATAACATATGCAAAACACAAGGATATCTCCATCTCCTTACCATATAATGGCTGCAACATAGGTTCTCTTGCCTTGGTTGATAGGCACAACCTAAAATAGTGAGGGTTAGATCAAAACCCTCTTGAAGGTGTTATCCACTCACTCAATTCTTGAATGTAAACAATAGATAGGTGTGCTTCCCTAGCTACAAATGACATACAAAACATCTATCTATCCTTGAGTGTCTTGTGCAAATTTATGATGTTGTTCAAGTTGTGAAGGAGAGTAAAATTGGATACCAACACCCGAGTGGTACCGTTGCTGGGGAATTTCTTTGATTTCTTTGTGGTTTTGAGGTGTTTGAAAGGTTTGAGAATTTGTGTGATCAAGTATTTGAGTTGTTACATTCTTGAGATATCATTTCATACTTCAAATCTTCATGTTTTGCGTAAAAATATTTCAAACTCAGCCTCTGCTCTTCTCATGCATTGTTTTTGGTTGAATCGAAGAAGAAGATTTGATTTGTAAATCCTTGCAAAGTTTTCAGTCATAGTATACATTTGACATAATATTTTAGTGCTTTCTTGCACAACCGAGGTGGAAATCCTTAGTGGTGACTCAATGTTGTTTGGATCTTGAAATACCAGGTTGTCTTACACATTTCTGTCATTTGAAACTTGTTGTTTAAATCATCTGCTGGAGGGAAGGAGATCCCTCTTCATCAAAGACTCTTCTAAGAAATTTCTCATTGAATCAAGAAGCTCGAACTAGAAGGAAGAAGAGTGTGGAAAGTGGTTGGCAATTTGGTTGCAAGGAAAGAGATCCCCATAGTTGAATTTGAAGGAGAGCAGCCTATTATTGAAGATTATAACTCCTCTTCAAGTAGATCTGATTCGTGCAATCTTCTTGCTGATTTTCATTCTCCATCGGTGAGGGACCTTCTTGTGTATTTAAAAAATTTGCTCCTAAATTTTCTCTTGTGGTTTCTAAGTTTGCTAAAGTTTATCAAGGAGAGAGAACCTTTGGGGGTTGTCATTTTAAAGATCACTCATCTATTCCAATCGGACCAAGCATTACTACTCCTCACCAGTTGTTTAACCTCCAAGATCACCCCCACCAAACAATATGGCTCAGCCTAGACTCTCCATTTCTTGTTAACACCTTTGGTCCTATAAATTTTGGAGGAATGGACGGTTATCCAAATGTTGTCCCACAAGATGTGAGAAATAGGTTACCTAAATTCCAAGGTAACAATTCCATTACCGGTGATCAGCATCTCAAACTATTTGATAATATGATGGAAGATTTTGAGATATAATTTGAGGATGTGTATATCAAGTTGTTTATCCATACACTTGAGGAAGATGCTAGGGATTGGTACAAGGCTCTACCTAATAACTCTATTGATTCATGGAATGAGATGAAAAATGCATTTAGATTGTAGTATGGTGACAAGACTGATCCTAGATTTCTTTTATCTGAATTTGAAAATATCAAGAAGAACCCGAATGAGATGGTCCATGACTTCAATACAAGATTCAATAAAACATTTAGAAGGCTGCTTGTCATTTTGAGGCCTTGTGATGAATCTTGCTTGATCAAATATGCAGATGCATTTGATAAAAAGGTAGCCTATTACTTGAGAGACAAAAATCCTACAAACTTGAGGCAAGCTTTCACCATGGCACTCCAAATTGAAAATAATACTAAATATTTTGGTAAACCACTTAAGAGGGATGGTGTGAAGCTTATAAACCCCGAGCAGCCTCAAGCTAGCAAGGGTGCTACTTTACAAGATGTTTTCAAGACTTTGGCAGGGGCTATCAAAGAAATTTCTTACAAATTAGCTTTGGGAGGAGAAAGGAATTCACAAAGTTCACAAGGACAACAAATAGATCAAAACCATGATATATCTAGAAATCATCCTAGGGGTGATCAAAGACAAGATGATAGAGGTAAAGGGCCTATTGGATCTACAAATAGACAACCCCAAGCACGTGAAAATAGAGTGGTGCCTGACCCTTTGATTGTAAGAGTTGTTGTTCAAGAAATTGCTGATATGGATTGGTGTGATAGATGTTTTCTTCCTCATCCTCCATGTGAAATGGACCAATAAGATATTGATGATGATAATGAGAATGAAATGGATGATGACATTTGTATGATGGGCAGCTCTTCAGGCTCACAAAAAGTAGTAACATCAACATATGTGATAAGTGCAAAGACTGCTGCAACCTTTTGGGATTGCATAAAGAGGGTACCATTTATTTCTCTTCCTCAAACTCATGATGTAGATGTAGTTCATGCCTTTGAAATTCCTAATAATGAATTTGAATATCTAAGGGCTTTAATGATCAAGAAGTATGATGGTGGTATTCCTTCGGAGGAAGATAGAAAATTGTTAATGAATGTTGTGGTTGGTCAAGAAAAAGAGTACAATACTAGAAGTAAAGTTGTTAGGGAGCTGGTCATCAAGCCAAACCAAAGACACCCTTGCTCACAAGCATTCCCAAAGACAATGCTCGAAAAGAAACAATTTCCAATAACCCTATTGTCCCATGTAAAAATATCAGTCCTCTTCACACCCAGTGCTGCCAAGAATACATATCCAACTGATGAATATTCTTGTCTCCCTTCCAATATTGGCTTACCAAAGAATGTTCCATATGATATAGCCCAAGTTTTGAGCCAAATTAAAGTGAGTGTTCAAATTATTTAATTGCTTAGAATTCTGAGCATAAGAAGAGAGCATTCAAGTACTTGGGATTGAAAGAAGAAAGGATTACCCCAATTAGAAATGTAAATGTTGTTGAGAATCCTCTTCAGAGCATTGCTGGCCTTGAAACACCACCACCAATGGAATATTTCGGAGAGGCACCTGAAGTATATTGGGGGACATCCTTGGTTTATTCCCAATTGAATGTTGATCCATTCTTCAAACTTTTCTCATAAACGATAGGTTGCTTCACAATTGCATGTTTGATTCTCGGTGCATCATGTAATGTCGTGCCTCTAGAAGTCATGAATGAGTTGGATATCAAGGTGATAGTATAATATAGGAAGTGTACAGCCATGGATTCAAGGGAAGTGCCGGTTGTTTGATGTGTGAAGGGTTTAGTAGTGCAACTTGCAGCCTATCCGGGTAAGAATTTAAAACTTGATGCTTGTAATTGTTGATTGCCATGCCAAATGGGGTATGCTTTTGTCAAGAAAGTGGGTTACAAGTGTTGGTGGTAGTGTTCAAATGGACATGTCCTTCGCCACCATTCCTATTGAGGAAGCCTTGTCAAACTCTATGGTGAAAAGAAGATGTTACACTTGATTGAAGATCCAAACAATGCTTCTTATGAAGTGTTATTTGTTGATGTGGATGTTGACAACTTCATTGGTTTTGCTGATGGAAAAGAGAACAAGATGGATAAATTAGAGTGCCTTGGTTTGGTAGGTTCTCCATGGACATTACTATTTGATGGAGCTTGCTCCAAGTTTGGGAATGGTGCTGGTATAGTGTTGGTTTCTCCAA
The DNA here is from genome assembly GCA_018340775.1 of Taxus wallichiana var. yunnanensis. Classification (NCBI taxonomy): domain Eukaryota; kingdom Viridiplantae; phylum Streptophyta; class Pinopsida; order Cupressales; family Taxaceae; genus Taxus; species Taxus wallichiana. The sequence continues at coordinate 62,977,038 of CM031235.1, read as the reverse complement.
GTTTAGAAGAGTTTCCTTTTTCCTTCAAGCTCAATTTTGAATGCACTAACAATATAGCTGAATATGAAGCATTGTTGTTAGAGTTAAGGATTGCATGGAAATATGGAGTGAAGGATATTGTTACTAAGGGGGATTCAGAGCTAGTTGTCAAGCAAGTAAGAAATTTATATGCTACAAAGAACCAGTGTATGAAGCAATATAAGATTGTTGTTTGGGACTTGATTGAAATGTTTTATTCCTTTAACATTATTTACCATGATAGAAGTCTTAATGCTACTATTGATAAGCTGGCTATCCTTGGTTCTAGATTTGACAATTGCACCATTTCACCATTTTGTGAATATAACATTGAAGTACTAACAAGGCTAGTTGTCCGGATAATGTAAAACACTGGCAGATTTTTGATGATGATGCACAAATCTTGAGGTTCTTACAATGCCAAGGTGAAATTTTGGTTAGAACATTGATTGGGAACGAATGGTATGCATGAATGAAGGTATAGAAACCTTTTTGACAAGGATATAATACAATTGAAAACAAATACCATTCCTAAAGGTCTTGTTGCACTTGAATCCAATTTTAACAATGCTGATTGTATCATTAATAGAAACTTGTTTGCTTCAAGGGATGTGGAAGAGCACAACTTGGGAACCAAGGATAAACCAAGGAAGATCTGGTTGGGCAGCCATCTCAGCAAAGAGGAAAAACAGTCCTATGCCCAACTTTTAAAGAAGTATCAAGACTACCTTGCCTGGTCTTATTCAGAGCTAAAGGCATATAGAGAAGATTTATTTCAGCATGAGATTCCTCTTGAGGCAAAAACTAAGCCATTTAGACAAAAACAAAGGCCTATTAACCCACTTCTATCCATGAAAATGCAAGAAGAGTTGAAGAAATTGAGAGATGGTGGCATCATTCGGCCTACTAGATACTCTTCTTGGGTTGCCAACCTTGTGCCAGTTAGGAAAAAGAATGGTGATATCAGACTTTGTGTGGATTTTAGGAATCTAAACAAAGAATCTATGAAGGACAACTACCCATTTCCAAACATGGAGAATATGCTGCAGCTTGTAACAGGGTCAGAGATGCTTTCTACCTTGGATGGTTTCTTTGGATACAACCAAGTAGTTGTCAAAGAATCAGAAAGATTAAAGACAACCTTCACTACTCCTTGGGGGACTTATGTTTTTGTGAGGATGCCCTTTGGATTGATGAATGTTGGTGCCACTTTTCAGAGGGAAATGGATGTTGCCTTTTCTGGTTATATCAATGAATTCATAGCAGTTTACCAAGATGATGTGACTATTTTTTCAAGGCAGCGAGGAGATCATTTGCAACACCTAGAAAAAATGTTGATCAGATGTAGAGAGTATGGCATTTCCCTTAACCCAAAGAAGTGTCATTTTGGTGTGCAAAAGGCCAAGTTGCTGGGACATATTGTGTCCAAAGAAGGTGTTATGATAGACCCGGAGAGAGTAGAAGCAATCAGCAAAGTGCCCATTCCAAGAACCAAGAAAGGTATTCAATCTTTCTTTGGCCAAATCAATTTCATTAGAAGGTTTGTTTCCAATTTTGCTGAGCTAACTCTTCCAATCACAAGCATGCTAAGAAAGGATCAAGTTATTAAGTGGGAAGAGGCTATCATCCAAGATTTTGAAGGAATAAAGGATGCACTCAAGCATGCACCTATTTTGGCAGCTCCAAACTATAAGATGCCTTTCCAAATCTTTTCTTTTGCATCTGAATTTACTATTGCTTCAGTTTTGTTACAAAAGGATGAAAAGGGAGTTGAGAGGCTTATTTCTTTCTTTAACAAGGCTTTACAAGCAGCTGAGTTTAACCAAGTACACAATTATGGAGAAGCATACATTTACATTGGTAAAAGCAACAAAGATTTTCAGTGCCCTATATATTGAGTTCAAAAGTTGTTGCTTATGTTCCCCACACCATGGTTAAAGACATCTTATCTAACATGGTAATATCAAGAAAGAGATGTAGATGGGTCAACAAATTACAAGAATATGATATAGATATCCAAACAAAAAAGCTGGTAAGAGGTTTGGGTCTTGCCAAGCTCATGGCTGAGAGTAATTTACAGAATGTAGAAGTGAATCAGCTAGAGGAAAAAAGGGAAAATCTTCTCAACAAATTGATGAGGTCTAAGTGGTACAAAGATGTGATTTTTTACCTTAGACACTTATGTTGTCCTAGTCACTTGAATAAAAATCAGAAAAGAGCCCTCAAGCTGGCTTCTCAGAAATATATCATAACAGACCTTGGGCTGGCTTGGAAGAACCCTAAAGGTGTCCTCTTGAAATGCATAACTGAAGATCAAGCTCCCAATTTGATTGCTGATTTCCATGGGGGAGTTTGTGGAGGACATTTTTCTGGTAGAGTGACAACACACAAGATTTTAAGAGTTGGTTATTGGTGGCCAACTCTTTTTAAAGATGCAAACCAACTAGTTAGAAGATGTGATAGTTGCCAACATTTCTCAGGAAGATTGAAGGCTTCAGGCTCCCTTCCTTTGCAGCCTATATCAGTTGAAGCCCCTTTCAAACAATGGGGAATGGAATTCGTAGGTGAGATTTCAAATCCTTCTAGTGCTGGTCATAAATGGATCCTTGTTGCAACTGATTATTTCACAAAGTGGGTTGAGGCCATTCCATCTAGAAAGGCAACACACCAAGTGGTAATGGATTTCTTGTTGAATCATATCATATGCAGATTTGGAGTTCTAGTTAAGATTGTATCTGATAATGCCATGTGTTTTAGAGCCAAGCCTTTGATGGCAATGTGCAATGAATATGGGATAAATCTGACTTATGCTTCAAATTACAATCCACAAGGGAATGGGCAAGCTGAATCAAGTAACAAGAACTTGCTCAAGATTATTAGAAGGACCTTGGAAATCAACAAGAAGAAGTGGGGAGAGCAATTGAAATTTGTAGTTTGGGCTGATAGAATAACTCCAAAAAGAGCAATTGGTAAAAGTTCATTTGAATTGGTGTATGGAACTCAACCATTGTTGCCCTTGCACTTGCAATTATCCACTTTTCAGTTTTCCCAACAGTTGGAAGATCAAGAACATGGCCCATATGAATCAAGGATCAATCAAATCATTGAGTTGGATGAAGAAAGAAGAGCCTCTCATCAAAGACATGTCAGATTTAAGGAGAAGTTGAAGAAGTTGTTTGACAAGAAGGTCAATCCTAGAGCCTTCAATGTTGGAGATTTGGTCTTGCTATGGGATAGTAGGCATGAAGATAAGGGCAAGCATGGAAATTTTGATGCTCTATGGATGGGCCCTTATGCCATTGACATTAGAATTGGAGAGCATACATTCTTTCTCAAGGATTTGGATGGGGATTTGTTGGAGCTGCTTGTTAATGGCAGACATTTAAAACACTTTTTGGATTAAATCCCCAAAGGAGGTATGCACAAGTTGTACATTTTTGTATAGCCCTTGTTTTTTTTTTTTTTGTTTTGTTCTTGCTGTTGTTGGCTTGTGGTTTTCCCTTTTTTCCTTGGCAACCATTGTTGGTCTAGTTTTCTCGGTCCTTTTTGGTGAAAATTCTAGTTTTTTGGGCTGCAAATGTGTTTTTGACTCCTTGCCCAATGGATTTTTGGCACTTGGTCTATGTTTTGATCTTGTGTCACTCACAGGGAGTGCCCATCCCCAAGCAGGAGCCAATGTTGGTGCAATTTCTGGTTTGCATGCTTTGCCTTAATTTCCATGTTCCATTTTTGCTCCAAAACATTCATTTGCTCGAGCTGGTGGTCTGTAGTTCATCTTTTCCAGTTGAATGCTTTGAAAATTCCCTCAATGTTGTTATTTTTCCCTAAATTGAAACAAAATCCAAGTTTCCCCCCATTTGTGCCCTAATTTCTTCATTTTTACGGGCTGTGTTATTTTTCCATTGCCAAATCATGAAAAAAACCCGTGTTTGATCGAATCCGAGTTTTTAGAAGTTGAAATCCTAATCCCGGGCCAAAAACAATGATAAAACATGATTCAATTGATTTAAAACCAAGAAATCTCCTTTCCTTATCAATGTTTTTGGTTTTCTAGGAATCCCCATATTTTACTTTTTGAAGGGCATACGGGTGTCATTTTCTGTCAAATTCATCCTTGTAACATATTGCTAATGTTGCATGTTTCTATTGGCCGAGAACATGTGGGAAACGTTTATAACTTGTCACTTTTTGAAATTTTGACACAAGGAAAATTTTGGTCCGGAGCCCCTCTTTTCTGATGATGTGCCTACATGGCGATGTGTGATTGGTCGAGGAGTGGCGGTGGTGGAAGTCATTTAGGAATTTTTCTTCCATTTTCACAAAATTCTCAAAATCCAATTTTTGCCCGAAGGCCCACATCCAATGGGAAGCGGACAAATGGCGGAGTAGATCAAGTTGACACTCGGGGAGTTGGAGAAAATTTTGATGTTTTTGGCTCAGGGTGTTAGGGGAAAATTGTGACCCAGAGGCCCACACCCAATGAAAAGTGGACACGTGTCTAGGAAAGGCCATGTGGGGGGTAGAAGTTTTGAAGACTTTGAAGTTTTAACTTCAAAATACTAAAATCAATTTTTTGCCTAAAGGCCCGCGACGAGTAGGAAGGAGACACATGTCCTGGGAGGAGAAATGGGAATGGGGGCCGAAGAAAAATTTTGTGAATTTTTGCCCTTGGTATAAAAGGCAAAAAATGAGGATTGGCTCCACCACCAATCATTTTTGAACATGTGTCCAAAAGGTGGTGGAGGTTCGGAGCGGTGAGGAAGAGTTTCAAAATTTTACAAATTTTGGGCAAAAATCTCAAAATAAAAAATTGATCCGTGGCCCCAAAGAGGAAAATTTGGAGGTGTGCCCCCACATCCAATCAGGGGGTGACACGTGGCACATTTCAAAAGGTAAATAAGGAAGCTCGGGCCCAAGAAGAGTTTTGGTGCCTTCGGTGTTTTGAGGGAAAATTTGGACATATGGCCCCGCGGCAAATCAGAGACTGCCACGTAGTAGGGGAATGGAGCGGGTGTTCGGGCCCACAGAGTTTTGGAGAAAATTTTCCTTTTCTCAAAAAGGAGAAAAATTCATAAAGTTGGCCCGCGGTTCTTGGTGGGGCCCATAGGGGACACGTGGCATGTCCAGGGGGCATGCGGGAAAATTTTCAAAATTTTCCCGAGGTCAGAAAAGGTTCGAAATGCATTTTTAAGGTTGGATGCCTGTCCAATGGTATTTGGACATGTGTCCACCTTATCCAAAAGTCAAAGAAGATATTTTTGAGCCTACATGTCGAATCTCATCAAGACACGTGGAGGGTGGAAATTTAAAGTTGATTTTAAATCAATGGTTGCTGAGTGTTTTCATTTCTTGCCACCATTGGAGCTCCAAGATGCTTGGAATCATCATTTTTACACCAAATTGCATGAAATTTTATATGAAATCACATCCCCTCAACCTTCTGGATGCAATGGCATCATTCATTTGAGCTATTTCGGTGCCCTATAGTGATTTTCATGAAATATTTTTCTCGGCCGTGTAAAAATGTGAAAAGTGAAAAATTAAAGTTGTAGAGTTAAAAATAATGAGGGAAAAGGGTGGAAAATGATTGCAAATGCATGTTGGCATGGTGGAATGACAAAAACGTGACCCTGGGATGGATAAGGATCTGAATCCATGTAATATTTTAAAATATTTGTGCATCTCTGCATTTTGTGAGTCTTTTTACTGCTTTTATATCATTTTTCATCGATGGATAGGGTTTTGTAAAAAATTTGATCCCTTTGGCATGTTCTTTGCTTGGAATGCAAGCATCCAAGATGACATAGGGTATATTATGTAATTTTGAGGCATTTTGAAAGGTTCATTGAGAATTTTGGAAAAGAGAGAAGAATTTTCAGGAGGAAAACTGGAAGAAGTCCATCTTATTTTTGGAGAAAATACCTGAGAGCCATTTTTTATTCCTGTTTGCATCAAATTTTCATCATGTTGAGTTGGTTTCAGCTATAAAGCCATCAACAAGCTTTGAGATTTTCTAAATAACATTACCTTGCTGATATATTTGATCAAATTCTTGGATTAGTTGGCTTTATCTCTTGGCAAAGCTTGTATACACTTGTATTTCAGTATGTTTTCAATTTGTGTTTCATGCTCATGTTGCAATCTTGTGATTGGGATCTTTATTGATCACACATGGTATCATTTCTTGTAGAGGTTTTGAAGGCATCTGCAATCTTCCATCCGAAGAGCATTCATTTGAGTGAAGATAAATAGATTTAAATTCATCTTACCTTCCTTGTAAATTGAGGGTGTTTGTAAACCTTTGGGTGTACCTTAGGTCATGATATAACAAGGGTTTCTAAATGCTTCATTGATATTTTTCTTCAAGCCTTTGTGGTAGGTTATCAAAGTTTGTATGGAATAGTGTAGATTTGGGCATCCATGTGTGCACACACCACAGTTGAAAGAGCTCCTCAAATTCATTGAAACATCTCTGTTGTTTAGGTGTTGTAATTCATTTGCAAAGCTTCCCAAAGAGGGTGATGATTTCTAGCTACTCTTGTCCCAACATCTCTCATCATAATTTCATTTTAAACTAACTCATCCTACCTACAATACCCCTGCATCTACATTGTGTGTCCACAAAAGAATTCAATCCTTTCTCTAAAATGCACAAAGTTTATCATGGTTTTATCATGTCTTTAGCAGCTGTAGCTTTGTTTTGAAAACATTTCCATCATTTAGTAGTGACAACTCCTTTGAGTTTGGATGATGGATACTTGATCATGTTTTCACAAAGCCTCTTCCATAACATATGCACAACACAAGGATATATCCATCTCCTTACCATATAAGGGCTGCAATATAGGTTCTCTTGCCTTGGTTGATAGGCACAACCTAAAATAGTGAGGGTTAGATCAAAACCCTCTTGAAGGTGCTATCCACTCCCTCAATTCTTGAATGTAAACAAGCAGATAGGTGTGCTTCCCCAGCTACAAACGACATACAAAACATCTATCTATCCTTGAGTGTCTTGTGCAAATTTATGATGTTGTTCAAGTTGTGAAGGAGAGTAAAATTGGATACCAACAGGGGGAACCACCTGAGGTTTACTTAGAAACTTATTTGGTTAAATATCAGCTGAACGTGGATCCATTTTTCACTACCTTAGTTATCAAAGACAAGTTGTTACATAACTGTATGTTTGACTCGGGGCATCATGCAATGTCATGCCTTTGGAGGTCATGAATGAATTGGGAATCAAAGTGACAACAACGTATGGCAAGTGTACTACTATGGATTCTAGGGAAGTTCTAGTTGTTGGGTGTGTCAAAGATCTGGTGGTGCAACTTGCATCTTATCCTGGGAGGAATTTAAAATTGGATGTTGTGATTATTGATTGCCTTACTAAATGGGGTATGTTATTATCAAGGAAATGGGTTGCAAGTGTTGGTAGGAGTGTCCAAATGGACATGTCTTATGCCACTATCCCCATTGAAGGAAACTTAGTAAAGTTATATGGAGAGAAAAATATGTTGTACCTTATTGAAAACCCAAATAATGCATCTTATGAAGTTTTGCAGGTAGATGCTAAGTATCGATCACTTTGTGAATTTTGTGGATTTCGGGAGTATAAAGTTGTTGAAAAAATATCTCCTAAGTATGTTGTTTTTTCTAGAAACTTGTTCATTGATTTATCCTTGAAAATGGTTAAAAGGTTTGACCTGAAACTGGATGGTTTACAAATTAAACAAAGAAGAAAAAGAGGTATATTTCCAGTTGCTAAAAACATATCAGAACCTCTTGGCATGGTCATATCCAGCATGGAGGACATTTGGGGTTTCCCCTTGATTTGTTTTCTTTGAAATCAAGGTTTTCTTACCAACTTGTACAGTGTATAGTGTTTGGCTTTTGCTCTATTTTTGGTGTTTTGTCGGTTCGTGGTTTGCCTTGGTGTGTGGCAGCCATTTTTATCAGTTTCTCAACTAGTTTTTGGTGGATTTGGCTCATGACTCCATTTGCCCAATGGATTATTTTGGCACTTGGTCTACTTTTGTTCTTGTGGCACTCACTGGGAGTGCCCATCCCTGAGTTGGAGCCAATGTTGGTGCCCAATGTTGCACATGTCATGCTTTGCTAAGGAGAAATGCATTTTTCCTTGTTTCTGAGAAAAAATGGCTTTGGATCTTCCCATCCTTCGAATTTGATGAAAAACAACTCGTATCTATGTTTAAATGCTTTGATTTGTTCATTTTTTCTCCATTCTTGCACCATTTTGAGGAATCTCTAAGTTTGCCTTGCGTTTTGCCCTAATTTTTCCCTTTTTCCATTTTTCCCGGCCTTTGGAGCTCAAAATTGTTCGATTTATACTTATTTTCCCTCAAAAATCCCTTGCCATGGTCGTAAATTACTTTGAATCACTTTCCATTTGTCCTTTGATCGAAAATTTCTTCACCCACAAAGGAAAAATTGATTTTGGGCGTCACTGGCAATTTTTGCATTTTTTTACGGTCATACAGTGTCCTTTTCCCGTCAATTTTAGCTCAAAAATCTTCTCCTACGTGGCCGTTTGTGATTGGACAAGGTTCGATGGGTCTTCTCGAGTAACTTAGCATTTTTGTGTTTTTGGCAAAAGGTCTAAATTGTCCCCACAGGTGCGCAAGCCCTCGGCCAATCAAAAGGTGACATGTGGTAGGAAAAGGCATAGGTGCGGGAGTGTAGAGGCATGGTGAAAAATTTTCCTTTAGAGAAAAGTAGTTAAGTTATAAAATGAGAGCACGGGCTCTCGACCAATTAGAAGGTGACACGTGATAGGGAAAGGCGGAGGTGCAGGAGTGCAAGGAAATCGAGAAATTTTGCAAATTTTCAAAAAGGTTGGAAAAGGTAGAAAGGTGCCCCAGTGCCCATTTTGGCTTATTTATGCCACGTGGAGGGCTTAGATTAAAGGGAGAAAGGAAAATCAACTAAACTATACATTTTGTCATTTTTATCGCCATTTTGGCTCCGGAAGTGTGGAAATACATTTTTGCATCGATTTTTTCCAATTTGTGTCATTTTGGCTTACGAGTGGTCTGAATCGATCATTTTGGAGGGTCAATTTCTAGATCGAGGCACATTTCAAAATGCTTTTTAGCTCTAGTTCATGCAAAACGTGAAATATCAAATCCAAATTGTAGAGAAAAGTTACGAATGGAAATTTTAAGGGGAAAAGGATGAAATGATGGAAGAGGAAAATTATGTGGGTACAAAAAGGAAGAATACATGCTCCTTGACAAGGAATGATAAAGATTTGTAATAATTTTCTTTTTGAATGCACGCATCTCCTCCTCACAAAATTTGTTAAGTGTCACTTTGAGAAAGTCATGAGTGAATTTGTAACAAACTAAGATGCCATAGGATAGTATTTTCTTGGGAAAGAAGGATCAATTGTAATGGAATGTTATATATTGCATAGCTTTTACATGTAAAAAGAGGGAGAAACTTAGAATTTCACGGAAAATCTAGGAAGAAGCCCATTCTCTAATAAACCACATGAGAACCATTTCTAATTCCTTTTTTATTAGATTTGTATCATGTTGAGTTGGTTTTAGTTGTAAAGCCATCAACAAGCTCTGAGATTGTTCTTGAAACATTCCCCTACTGATAAATTTGATCATTTCTGGATTATTTTGTGTTGTCTCTTGGAAAAATTTGCATACACTTATGTTTCAGAATGTTTTCAATTTGTGTTTCTTGCTCCTATTGCAATCTGGTGTTTGGAGTTTCTTTTGATCATGCAGATCTCATTCTTGTGATAGCTTAGTGGTATTTTCAATTCCAAGATCAGAAGAGCTTTCATCTGATGAAGGGATAAACAAATTTAAACTCACTTTGCCTTCCTTGATACAGAGATTGTTTGTAAACCTATGGGTGCACCTTAGGTATGATAAAATAGAAATTTCTAGATACTTTGTTGGTTCATCTGCTTCAAGATTTTATGGCAGGTTGTCAAAGATTGTGTGGAAGAGTGTAAATTTGGGCCTCCATTTGGTACACATATCCTGGTTGAAGGAATACCTTAACCTCTCACGAAGCATTCGATGTTTAGGTCTTGTAAGTTTTTGCAAAGGTCCTCAAAGAATTTGGAAAATTCTGGTTAGTCTTGTCTAAAATCTCCCACCCAAAATTCATTCAAACAAACTACTCCTACCCATACTACCCCTCTTCTTTGCCCTATGTATCAACAAAAGAATATAATCCATTTACAAAATGCACAATGCAATCAGGATCACACCATGTCTCTAGTAGCCTCATCCTTGTCTTGAAAACATTTCCATCTTTTAGTAGTGACACTTTGTTGAGTTTGAATAATGGAAAATTGATCATGTTTTCTCAAGGCTCTCTCCATACAATATGCATATTATAAGGATATATCCACCTCCTTCACAAAAATAGAGGTTGTAATATAGGTTCTCTTACCTTGGTTGAAAGGCACAACCTAAAATAGTGAGGATTAGATCAAATCCTTTCAAGGTGCTACCCACTTCTTCAAAACCTGAATGCTAAAAATTCAAATAGATTGCTTTCCCGGCTATAAAACAACATATAAAATCATCTATCTACCTCTGAGTATCTTGTAGAATCCATGATGTTTCTCAAGTTGTGAAGGAGATTAAATCAGGTACCAACACATAAAATCTATGGAATATATGAATGATGCATTCTTCATCATCCGACATGGGACTTGAATATCAAGCGTTGTTCTTTCATAAATTTGATCAAATTCTTGCATTATACTCTTAATCCTTTTTACATTATTTGATAATTTGGCTATCATGTGCACCACATTAACTAACCTCTCCGAATGGTATCATGATTTAATGGTTCCTCAAAGATGCATTGATTAAAAGACGTATTAGGCTAAATGCCTCCAAATTTCCATACGTAAATCTATCCTAGTATTTTTCCAAGCTTATGGTCTAGATAATCCATGCATTCTATGATTTTGTCTCTTTCTTACATAATTGTTTCATTAACTTGATTCAGGGTCTTCATTCTAAGCCGATTGATCCCTCATATTTGTGTTGTACCCCTCTTTCTTCAGGTAGAATAATTCCTTTCTCTACCAACTGATCATCCAACTGAGTCAATGCCTCAATTTTGGGAAGAATTCCTTCCCAATAATGCAATTCATCACATCTCTCTTGTTGGTCATTTTCTTCATTGAATCTTTCATTCAATTGGGCATAGAATTTCACAAAGATCTTCTATAATTTTATTTCCTTTTTTAGACAGTTCTTCTTTCCAACTGTCCACTACACTGACCTTTTTCCTTTCTCTTTCAACTCCACTCAAAACTTCTAGGGTTATGGCAGTAGTAACTTCTTTCCCTTCATCGGAAATCAGAAGGCTGTCACCATTTCTACACATATGTGGAAAATGAATTGATTTTAAATTTCAGCTACCTCTTCGTATCCTTGTCCTCATCAACTTTTTGTAGAAAACCTTTAACTACAACTATGGTCTCTTGTTTCAAGTTTTCCTAGTAGGTTTCCTCATTGGGATATGTGTAAATTTTTTTGTAACTTAATGTAGTTTCACTCTTAATTTTATCACCTTGTGATGTAGCCACATCCAAATTCCTGAATCCTTGTTGATCTACATGATTCTTAGCTAGGATTCTATCCTTTTCAGGTAATCCAAGCAACAATTACATCAAAGCAACTTCCAAGGACCATAATTTCTACATCGTAGCAACAATTGACTCCGCTTCAAAGTGCAACGGAAAGCTTAGAATGTGTAGAATGTGATGAATGGGTGTGAAACTTTGTTTGGAAAATTTTCACTTCTGAAATCCATGTTTAAAGGGCTGAAATTTTGATTTTTGTATTTTTGTCTAAAATTAGTAAATTAAAAAAATAGTATGTTTCTCAAAATTAGCGCACATGTAATTCTTAAAAGATGAACCACCTCATCTCCTTGAGACCGTAAACCTTCCACATTCCTATAGATTCATTTTTGTATTTCTAAAAATAGTATAAATGCATATGTAACCTCCAAAGGGAAGATAAACATCTCCTTGTAGAGATAATTTATGTATTTGAAGTCTTTTGAGTAATTCACATCTCTTTCCAAAGATATTTCTTTTCAATTCACCCGACACAATTGTTAATCTATTCTTTAAGTTTGAAACCCCTTGGTTTTGGATCATTAAGAGCTCTTATAGGATTTGAAAACACAATATTTCTAATATCCATTGTTGCCACCTGAATTATCTCCTTCTCCTTTCTTACAAGGAGTGTTCCTAAATACCCAACTGTGGGAGTATTTCCCACATTTTCTCCTTGTTTTACATATTTTTGGGGTTCAAAAAATACTAGCATGTCCTTAGATGTGTCTAGGGTTTCCTGTAATACTGACATCTCTGCATGTGGCTCTTCAATTTCCATTGCTTGCTTCTTGGGATCAACATGCAATGCCTCCATCTCTAACTTCTTCTCCTTTTATTCCATAGGCTGAGACCCAATCACTGACCCCTAAAATTTTTCATCAACTGGTATATCCTTCTTGTCACTATTCTCTCGCTAAATTAGTAGTTATTTCGTAGTTTCTATAAAAACCTCTTTAGCAAGGCTTACACTCTTAGGTGGTTCATCAGCCTTTGCATTGTCTCGCTTTTCCGAGGTTGATGTTAAATGGAGACAAGAACCTCTAGAGATGGTTGAATTGTAATCTCTTGAATTATTGATTCTTCTTCTTTTAATGGTACTCCACTTTCACCCTAAACACTTTGAACTTGAACATCTGATTCAATAATTGGTGGTTGGGGAGTTTCTTCCATCTAAATTTTCATTTGAGAAACATCCTCCTCTCCTACTATAGGTACTTCAAGTATTAAACTAGTAAATTCAGGTGCAAGGGTCTCCTCATATGCCTCAACATCCATTGCTTTAATTAGTTCAAGTCATTTGTTCTTGTTGTTGGGTGATCTTGACCACATATTGTATTTCCAATTGAATAACATCTTCCCCCTTCTGTCTATGTTTTTCCATGGTGTAAATGGGATGACCATATATGGGGACATTATTAATTCTCTCTTCCATAACTAAACCTACTACTATCACTTTGTAGTAAATAGAGTTGCAACCGCATCTTGTTGTGGTATTGATGATGTAATAGGGACAATTGTTTGGAGCTGTGACATAACTACTTGCCTTGCCAATGTTGCAACTAGATTTTTTTGGCCTCAAACAAAGGGGTTGGATCACCACCTATGGTTCCTTGCTCCTATGAACATGATTTCTAGGGGTAGAGATAATTTCTATACCTGAAATGCTAGTGTATCTCACCAATGGAGGTATCACTTTTCCCTTTTTAACAAATCTTTCAAATTATTTGAATTTAGACCCTTCTTTCTCCTTGCACTTTGCAGTTTGAGTTATGGATCAATGTTTGCTAAGAATCCTCTCATTCTCTTTCCATTGTTAGATGATTTGAGCAAGGTTACTAATATAGTCCCGGGTTTAGATATACCTACCCCTTAGCTTTGTATTGGGACTTCCCGAGTGATGAGGGCATCCAACGATTCCTTTATAAGCATCCCTTCAGCCTTTTGGGTTAAAACTAACATGGAAGTTCCATTCTTGCTAGTGGCGACCATCCACTCATCAATAATGTATGTTGTTTGTATTTTGGTGGGTAATTGAGGAGCCTTTTTACCCAATGGATCTATTTTTTCAGCTCCCTCCTTCAAAATAGGGAGATCTCCCTCCAAGATTTTCAACTTTCTAAACTCATTTAGCACTTTTTTATTTTGGAGAGACATGTCTATACCTTTCAATTTCAACCAGGATAACATTCTCTTCATTACATTAGCTATCCTATTATGTAAACTAACTGATTCCACTTCATTCCAATCTAAAGGTGCAATTGGAAATGACTCAATATTTTTGTCAATATAGTATTGACTTACTACTTGTTTTTCATCTATTAGCCCCTGAGGGACAACTATAATCTTAAATTCAATGACTTGTCTGAGATTCATCCTAGAGAAATCCCTCAATCTAACCTCCTCTTCATCCCTACAATTCATCCAATATTCTTCAAATGAGGCTCATGCTCAGAACTTATAACCCACCTGATGTCATATTTGGGTCTTGGCTCAAATTTTTCCAATTGATACCTGTCCATTTATTCCTCCAAAATTTTATCTTTTGTAATTGAGGGGCAAGAGTACTTTCTTATTTTGACAAGGAATTTGATATTAGTTTTTTGTTTTCCTACAATGATTTTATGCACTACTTCCAATTTTCTCTAAAGTTAAAGGAGGGCCCATTTATCATCAAGGTACCTGGAAACATGAGTGGATGACCTTCAAAACCACTTGTCCTGATATAAGTAAAGAACCTGTACTGCATAAAATAGCATCCATACTCTTGTATCACTCTTGTGGCTTCAGTAGAGATTATGTATTTCTCCCACTTTGATCTAAAGAGGAATATTATAGGTTTGAATAATGCATCATTGAAATTTATGACATTTCCTTCCAATTATCCAAGTTCACTCGGGATGAAAAATCATATACCTTGTGATCTCTAAAACTTACTGCTTGTGGGAGACCGGAAAAATCTTATGGCTTGTAATATTGTAGATTAAGTATGACATCATGTAAAACTCAAAATTGTAAGTGATTCCTACCCTAATTTTTGTAGCCATATCAAGGAGCTAGGTGTGAATTGATGTAGCTATGAAATTTTCCTAGAAAATCCTTTCTTTTCCTCCGAATGACTCTTATATATGGACCCATCCATTCCCTGAACACATCATCCAATTCAATACCAGCCATTCTACTTAATAAAAAAATGATATCCTCAACCTCCTCTACAAATTTTGACTTGAGCAATCTCTTATGAATTCTAGTAGAGGATCCCCTATCCGTTATCATCCACTTAGTGTTCATAATCTTGGCATAGTCACTATGTTGGGTTGTGTAAGTTCTTAAGGCCGATTCTATATCAATGGCTACTATTTTCTTAATTTGTGGTAGCCCTAACATCAGTCTAAATGCTTCAAGTGTTAGGGTTAAGACTCTCTCACCACTCCCATCCAAAACTTCCCTTTTTCTAGATCATAGTTTTAAGAAAATATCCTCATCAATTTGGGGACGTGCACGAAGGGGGAAAATTTGTGGCTAAGGTAATATGGTTGGCATCAATGGCCACCATGAATTCACTTTTATTAGGAGCATGAAGTCATTGCAAAAAATCAGCTAGGTCAACATTCATCAAATTTGTGTCTATCACTTTATCGAATTCACTTGGAGATACTTGAAGTGACATGAATTCCTGATTCCATAGTCCTGATTTTTTCCTATTACTTGTTTAATTTCCCCTCCCAAAAATACGTGGATTTCAAACTTATTTAAGGGAAAATAGAAGTGTAATAATCTAGTATCTAAAAACTTACCCATTCATTGTGGCTTTCCTTAAATTCCACCTCGTACTTGTAATTTCAACCTCCTCAATCCGAATCGATGCTCCATAATCAATCTATTTTCTTTATAACACAAATTTAGAGTGTTAGGGCTTCTACATTCTTCGTACGCAATTTTGAGGAGTGAAACAATCATTCAAAATTTTTAAAATGTTGCCTTGATTTTTTGGATCACATTAATGGTGGAGGAAATAAATGCTTTGAATCTCAACTTTCGATCCATCTTTCTCCTTTTAAGCATGAGCCATCCATGTGTCTTCGTTTGGAAAGAATCGGGGTTTGGGGACATTTCGAACATTTTCCTATGATCGAAGGGTGCAAAGCTGCAATGTTGACCCACACACCCAGTGTTAACTATTTTTAATAGTGACACATGTCCCATGTCAAGACCCATACATGCAATCACACTTTGCAATTTATTTATGAGTTAGGATTCATATGCAAAAGTAAACAAGATGCCCGACCACATGCTTCAATAGTATTATTACACGTGTTTCATTCGAGGAGCAGGGAAATACTTGTTTTGTGTATCTTGCACTATGAATATTCCCTTATTGGGCCTTGAGGTTTCTTTTACACTTTGCACATTTACACATGCTTTCAATTTTTCAAAAATCCCCGTAAATGTGAAAGCAATCAAGACGCTCACATTTATCGGGCATCGGGAAGGAAATGCATTTTGTACAAGGAGTTGAAAGGACGAACACATTGAAAATTTTAAAAGGTATTTATATGACTGGTTTATCAAATTTAAAGAAATTCATTTTGCAGAGCATAGTCATGCTTGTCTAAATAAATACGGGTTTACACTCAAATATATCACTTTCTTGACGCATTCTTACTGTTGGCATGGTGTCCTAATAGGTGTTTTCATTGATGAAAAACAACATTAATGATAAATTAAATGTTTATTTGAGATCATATTATGTTTTTCATTGTTCTAACATGATGTTTCAGATGTATATGAGTTGATACATTGGGATTCGGTGAAGAGTGCTTACCCTTGCAAGCCTATATAGGTGCCTAGGAGATGAAACTTAGAAGTGTGAGATTATTGGATACTTGGGAAACATTTTGGCATGATGAATAAAAAAATTTAGGGTACTTGATCACTCATAATAGTGGCATGTTACATGTACATGTGTTTCACTTTTATACATGTTCTTGTTGGGAGCGAGGCATGCTTGTGTGAAGGTGTGATAGTGTAGCTTGAAGCTATATGAGATCATGAAAGCATGAAATAAAGTGTATCATGTAATATAAGTTATGTTTGGGTTTTTTTATGTTTCATGTTCATTTATTGCATTATTTTAGTTGACCCTAGTGTGTATAGTGAGAATCTAGCATGCAAGCATATGTAAGTCTTAGTGGTTAGAGAGATTCAAATATGGAAATGATATTATGATGATTAGATATGTTAGAGGAATGATTAATAGTGCTCTAAGAAAAAATTTAGGTGTCCATTATTTGAATTTTTACAAGATATGACTGATTATGTGAGACAAGGAGAAAATCAAGTTAAATTCCAGCTCGAAGTTGAACTTCATATGCTCATTGTGAACAGTGTGCTTTGCATGGGACCTTTTGTATTTTAGGTAATATTCTATGGAGATTTTATAAGGTTTAACAAAAATAATCATGTTAGTTTATCATCAGGTTTTTATGAACAAATGTTAAGAAGGCAAAGTGGTTTAAACCCCTAGTTAAACACTAGTTAGGAGTAGCTATAAGAAAGTGAAGTGTTATGACCTGTTTTTTATTGCTTCATCAAAAGTGATGACTATATATTGTATAGGAATCTGTTATAATTCCATAAATTTATGGTTGAGGTCATGTTGAATAGTGCGCCCACCTAAAAATATAATTTTATGGAGAAGAAGGTTTTAGGACAATATGGTCCAAAGGAGTAGCATGTAAAATTAATGTCACATGATGTATGGGAGTTTTTAAATATTTCAATTAATGTTTCAGGACATGTTCATGCAGGTTCATGATTTTTTGAGGTCCAAACATGTTGACTAGTCAAAGGGTAGTTTTGGGATCTCAAATAGCAGGTTCATAAAAAATGGCCATAATTTGAGAAATAGGTGGATTTTTTATATGATTCAAGTTTTGTTGGAAATTATATTTATATATAATTATAGTGGTATATGGATTTCCTCATGATGAGGTCATTTTTCATGGTTTCTAGGTCATTCTTTGAGAAGGAATATTTTTAGCGATTCAGACAAGATGTGTTCCAATGAAAGTTTGGTTGTATTTGAATCATGATATGGATTAGGTGATAATTCATATCACCTGTAAAGTAAATAAGGATGAAATTTTTATCCAATGAATCAATTTTTAGATCTTTAATGTATTTATAAATTATTTTATGAGCTAACATTTGGAAACAACATTTTTGGCAGGTTAATCTGGTGAAGGTAAATATTGTTAAGGTTTGTAGTGAGGAATGTTTCATGACTTATAAATTTATTATAAGTTTTCTAAAGGTTATGCCATTTTTTAGTGGTCACATGCAATTTTTTTTTAGTAGAATTTATTTGGTGATCATATGAAGTTTCCAAGTTCTTTGAAGGGTGTAGGAAACAACTATTTTAAGATTTGTAAAGGGAATTGGGCCCAGTAAATGAAATAATTTGATTGGTTGATAAAATGTGTGACCATATATGAATTTTTTATGATATTTTATTCATATGTAAGGGGTTTTGGGTCATGAAAAAGTATACATTTATTGTAAGGGCATTTTTAAGAATGTGCCCATGGGGTTTTGAGCCATTTTTGGCACTTGTAATGTGGTTTTTAGCTAGGCCGAAATAATTAGGTCACTTGTGACTATTATATTTAAAATTTTAAATGTTTCCTTGATTTATTGGTCAAACCAAAAGGATGTAAAAAAATTTCCTAAGTTTGAAATGTGGAGAAGCATATAAAGCATGTTTTTGAGTGCTTTTTGGAACTAGTTGAATTTGTGCATGTGGAGCAACCTAGGTGAAGTATGATTATAGGTGTTTAAAAATAATTTGGAGCTTATTAAATTGTGTTTTAGGTGAATAAAAATCAGAGGACATGAGAGAAATATTTTGATGATTTTTAGAGGGTTTGATGAGCTTGTTTTTGTGAAGTGTGATCACCTACAGTTTGATTGAAGAACTATGAGCTTTGGATATTGGATCTCTATCGGTTGTGGTAGAAAAATTAGATATATACACATCATAAGGTATTTGAGTGGGTTATTTAACATATTTGGGAGTTGTAGCCTCCTTGTGGAGTTGGTGCTTATTAAAATTAGGGGTTGGTACTCCTTGTAGGATTGGTGCTCTACTAAACTAAGGGTTGGTGTCTCACTAAATTATAAAAATATCAATATAATATTTTTATTTGGTGGGTTTTATTCTCCATTGAGGGTTTCCTACTTATATCATGTTTCTTGTGTTGATGATATTACATATGGTTCTTACACATATGATTGTTTAATGTATGCACACATTAATGGATGGTTGAATGTCTATGAGTATTTGTATATGCAACTTTGAAATCTGAATTTAAAGTTTTGTACGGAATTATTCACCCCCTCTCATTCCATTGTGATTCTAACAATTGGTATCAAAGTTGGTCCTTTTTGAAGTTTGACAACTTGAAAGGAGATCCTTGAAGCAAAATGGTGAACAACATTGTTCTTGGAAAGACACCAATGTTTGATGGTGTAAAATATAGTTTCTGGAGAATGAGAATGAATTCATATATCATGGGTCAAGGTTTTTATGTCTGGAATACTATTGAGAGTGGTTATTATCCTCCTACCACTTCTCCACTCTCTGATGATCAAAATAAGGAATATACCAACAACTCAAAAGCTTTCAATGCTATCATAAGTGGTCTTGGAGAATCTGAAATGGGAAAAGTGATGCATTGCAAGTATACAAAGGAAACATGGGAAAAAATTTAAGTACTCTATGAAGGAGACTCAAAGTTAGGATTGCAAAGCTTCAAACATTTAGAAATTAGTTTGAATCTCTTAAGATGAATGATGATGAGTGTATTGCAGCATATCTTCTTAGAGTTGATAAGATTTTTAATAGTATGAAAGGGTTAGGAGAAGATCTAAAAGAGGAAGTTATTGTTCAAAAGTTTTAAGATCCTTGACTCCAAAGTTTGATTCAAAAGTATCATCTATAGAGGAAGAAAATAATGTCACTAAGCTAAACATGAATGAGCTTCATGGCACCTTATAGCCTAAGAGATGAGGGTAATTGAATCCAAGTCTACTAAGAAGGAGATAGCCTTCGAGATGGAGAAAGTAGCCAAATAAAACAAGGAGAAATTAGAAAAATCTAATTTTGAGCTTGATGATGAGGAGCTATTTGCTATGGTTAATAGGAGAATGAAACTTGGGACTGGTAAGTAAAAAGGTAAGTTGTCTTTCAAATGTTTTTCATGTGGTAAAATTATTCATTTTGTTGCAAAGTGTCCTCATTGATATGTAAACCTTCAACTTTGGAATTATCACAAATCACACATTGAAATGATGTTGCTCTAATTTCAATTAGAAAATGACATTTTGAGCTAGTGACTGAATTACTTATGCTTTATAATTAAAATTTGTAGAGAGAAATGAATTAAAACAAAAACACCAAGAATTTTATCCTAATAACCCCCAGTGTGAGCGAAAACTAGTCAAGAAAGGAAACTACTCTTTCTTCCCACTTGTTTAATTGGCCAATTACAATATGAAGATACAGATTTTACAGTAAGTATGAAAGGAAATTTGACAATGTCTCACACTTCCTCCCAAGTACTTGTTTTCTTTGTTCTCAACCTCCTTGCTTCTACAAACTCAATTCTAGCACTAAGAATACTCTTGCACTTACTCCCATGAAATATATTGTTTCCAATGATCCATTCTTTTTCTCTTCCCAAGTATTTATAGCCTCCTCCATGTTCTACCATGTATTAGAAAATGGGAAAGGTCATGATGGATAAGGGAAAAATTTGGATGATTTAAATCCACGTTCATTCATGCTTCATTTTTTATTTTTCCATCAAAAGTGACATGACCACCACCTTGCACAAACCGGTGGTTATAAGACCGCCACCCTAGCTAGGGGAGGTTACATGACCTACGCCCTATATGGGGTGGCTCTGTAACCGATTCTCTATACATGGAGGTGGTTCTGTTAAAACTATGACAGGCCTTGTTTTCTCCATTTTATCCTTCTAGTGTTGGATGATTTGATGAAGTACAGTTATTTTAGATCCCTATAGATCACACATCCCATTCTTAGGAAGATTTTGGTCTCAAAAAATCTTAGTGGGGGAGTATATGAGGAAATAATTCCTTCACTTACTCCTTCGAGTACCACGAGGCCTACCTTGGTGTCTTTTATTTTAGTCTAACTCCGTCAAGACTCCCGCACTTCTCCTTGTCTCTCTAACCTTTTACTACAAAGCATTACATCATCCTCCAATTTTCCTTATGAGTTTAAGACACAATCATATATGGAAGATAGTAATCGTAATACTTCATCTTTATCAAGCATGGATGGCTCGTATAGGTAAAAAAATTCACAGCTTACTACCGATTGCGTCTGCATAAATGGTGGCAAATCAATCTAAAAAGCATTATCTCCAACCCGCTCCAAGATGGTGAAGGGTCCATATCATAGTGTCTTGAGCTTCCATGCTTGAGCTACCAACACCAAAATGTCCCACTACTTTTGAGGTATGTGCTTCCCTCATCAATAGAAGCCTTTCTTCTTTTGGCACACAAAGCTTCCTCATCGATAGAGTAGATCGTACTTGAGATAACAATCTTCAATCTGTATCCTTTCATCCCCTTGGATCAGTAACTTCTGAAATGTCACCCCAAAGTATTTTTCCTAGGCATATGCCTCTCTATAAGCTTCCTTCATGAAGGGCTCAATCTAAGAGATAGTGGCCAAGAATAATATTTTCTCATATGTGGGATTTATAGAAAACATGTTTTCCACCAAGTTTGTACCACCCTTATTGTATTTGATCATTAGATGGAACTGCTAGAGGAATCCCATCCATTTGTAGTGCCTTGTCTGCTGCAATTGACCGGGTGTGCTTGCAAATACTATAGAGGTTTGTGGCCATTGTGCACAATAGTTTATTTACCCAACAAATAATCTTTCCATTTTTTAATTTCCCGAACTAGTGCATACTTTTCCTTATCATATATTGAATATCCCTTAACTGATGAAGTAAAATTTTCGAATGATAGCATACAAAGTTTACCTCCCTCGAAGTAAACACTACACCCATAGCATAATCATTGGAATTTGTCTCTTCTTCAAAGGGTTTTCCAGATTAAGAAGACAAAGTATTGGTGCATGACTGATTTTATACTTTAGCAAGTCAAAATCCTGATCATGTTCCTTACCCCAGTCAAAACTCTTACTCTTTACGGCCACTATGTGTAGAGGTGTTGTAATAGTGGAGAAACCCAGAATGAATTTCCTCATGTATTGTACTTCTCCCATAAAGATTCTAGTCTCATTGTCTCTTGTTGGTGTTGGAAAATTGGTGATGGCTTCCACCTTCTTTGGGTCCACTTGTATCTCTCCTCCTCCAACCACATGCCCAAGATAGACAAGTGATTTCTTAGAAAACTCACACTTCTTCATGTTGCATAACAGTTGTTTCTCCTTGAGAACTCACAAAACTTGTTATATGTTCCTCCCATGTGGAACTAAAATTAAAAATATCATCTAGATATATAATGACACATGAATCTATGAATTCCCATAATACATCATTCATCAATCTCATAAATGTAGCGGGTGCATTACATAAACCGAATGGAAGTACTAACCACTCATACAAACCTTGTTTTTTCTTAAAGGCGTCTTCTATACATCCTCCTCCTTCATTTTGACTTGGTGATAACCTAAATTGAGATCCAACTTCGTGAAGAATTTTTCATGCTAAATCTGGTCCAAGAGATCATCTATGCGGGGGAGTGGATATCTACTATTTATGGTGATCTTATTCGAGCACATGATAGTCAATGCACATTATCCAATAACCATCCTTCTTTGACACCATCACAATAGGAAAACCACATGGTGAGGTGTTTGGCCAAATCACACCTTGGTTGAATAGCTCCTAGATCTACTTATTCACCTCAGTACTCTCCAACAAGGATTGCCTATACAACCCGATGTTTTATAGAGGGGACTCTGGAAACAATCGAATCTCATTCTCTACCTTCCAATTTGGTTGTAACTCTGTTGGGAGCCTTAAAAATTTCCTGAAAAGACTGAATAATACTATCCAAATCCTTCATCCCTAGTTAGAAATATCTAAAACTTCTACCCCATCTTGTTTATCCTTTAACAAAAGTAAACAAAACTAATTATGATTTTCTTGAATAAGTCATTTTTCTTGGTTAGCACTCACCATAGTAACTCGTGACTTACAATAGTGTACCTAGATGTTGTAGTTGATCCCATAATTAACCCATCTATATTGTTTCTCCTTTATAATGAATATAGCATCCATGATATATAATTAATTACTTCCAAAAACAACGTCAAATGCATCAAGTGGAATAACATCAACCTCCAATAAATTAGCTACTCGGGAATTGATCCCAAACTTGACCTTAAATTTTCTTGTTACCTGAATTTCTACACCCTTCTTCACCCATCCCAAAGGATATGGATGAGGATACTCATAAGTCTCAAGACCCATATTCTTTACAACTACTTCAGAAATCAAGTTATATTGAGAACCAAGATGTCGAGCAAAGCATTTACCTTAGTTATCTTGATCTCGGAATAGTCTATTCATCTCTTCTTCCCGGATGTCCATGTTGGTCGTCATGCATCTAAGCCTCTCATCTACATCTAATTCATCCTCTATCTCCACCTCCCCTTCTATCTTCATAGTTTTCATGGACTTCTTTGAGTCCTTAGTTCGGTTCTTCGGATGCATCTCCAAATGTAACTTCTAATATGTAGTGTCAGTATGACCATTGATATCACAATTATTGCATAAATTCTTAGGATCTTTACAAGTATTCAAAGTGGTGGATTATTTTTACCTTTCCCCTTCCATTTACCTTTGTTACTTGTTTGACCCTGCTCTTTCTTTTCTTGATTTGTTGATTGTTTTTCCTTCGGCTTTGCTTCTCCTTGCTTCCTTTCATAATCTATGTAGTATTCTTGTGAAGTGTGAAGTCCTCCCAAATACTTGGTCAAAATTTCCTCATCCTCCAATTCCATATTCAGCAACATGGCTTTCCTCCGAAACTCCATAGTATAGTCCTACACACTTTGACCACTACCTTGTCTAAAATACTACCATTTAATCATCTGGTCAGTCTTATGGCCAATAGGATAGAAGTTAGCTCTAAGTAATTCCTTAAATCCCTCCCAAGTACTGATAATAGGACATTTCTTCTTTTCACAAGTGGCTAGATGGGTTTCCCACCAAACCAAAGCATGACCTTCCATTTTGAGATGTGTAAAGGTAATCCTTTGTGCCTCAGTAACATTATGAATACTAAAATAGACTGCTAACTATTTTAAACATTTATCAAGAAACTCTTCATCTACTTATCCTTCAAAGATCTTAATTTCAACTTTTGTTTCAACTTTAAAGGGAGCATAATCAGATTTTACCTTCCCAGTTGGAGTCTCTTCTTCATGCTCTTCCACATCATCTTCCTCTTATTTGATCTTTCGATACCAAAATTCTTGGCCAATGCTCAAACCATTGAGTCCATTGAATCTTGTTTCACCAAAGTCATATTTTACAAATTTGAGATCTCTTGTTGATGTCTATACATTATATCCATCATGGTATCTAGCATCTCAATTCTATGGACTAAGTTTTCTTCTCCATTTTAAACCAAATTCTCTATTTCCACTTCTTTGTAGAAATGTTTGGATCGCAAGGTAAATATTCTTCACCTTTAGACCTTGTCACTATCATACAAATCATAAGAATGAATACCACAGTCCTAGATACTTGTTAGCTCTGATACCAAAATGATTTGTAAACCTTCAACTTTGGAATTCTCACAAATCACACTTTAAAACGTTGTTGTTCTACTTTCAATTAGAAAATGACAGTTTGAGCTAGTGACTGAATTACTTATGCTTTAGAATTAAAATTTGCAGAGAGAAATGAATTAAAACACAAACACCAAGAATTTTATCCTAGAAACCCCCAATGTGAGGGAAAACCAGTCAGGAAGGGCAATTGCTCTTTCTTCCCACTTGTTTTATTGGCCAATTCAAATATGAAGATACAAATTTTACAATAAGTATGAAAGGAAATTTGAAAATGTCTCACACTTCCTCCCAAGTACTTGTTTTCTCTATTCTCAACCTCCTTGCTTCTACAAACTCAATTCCAACACTAAGAATACTCTTGCACTTACTCCCATGAAATCTCTTGCTTCCAATGATCCATTCCTTTGCTCCTCCCAAGTATTTATAGCCTCCTTTATGTCCTCCCATGCACTAGAGAATGGGAAAGGTCATGGCAAGGAAGGGACAAAGTTAGACAATTCAAATCCACGTTTGTTCATGCTTTATTTTTTATTTTTCCATCAATAGTGCAAGACCGCTACCCTTCACAGGCTGATGGTTATACGACTTCCACTCTAGCTAGGGAGTAGTTACATGACCCCCCCTATAAGGGGACAGGTTCTGCAACCACCTCTTTTCACATGGCGGTGGTTCTATTAAAATACTGATAGAACCTTGTTTTCTCCATTTTCTCCTTCTAGTGTTGGATGATCTAATGAAGTACAGATTATTTTGGATCACTCATATACATGATAAGAAAAGGAATGATAACCATTATAGTTATAATGATAATAAGAATCCTAAATTTGATAAGAAGAAGAAAGGGGTCAAGATGAATGAACCTATGAACAAGAATGAAAAGAGTCTCTACACTAAGAAGGAAGAATCTGATAGTGAAGAAGAGAGATCTGATTCTAAAGTAGAATTGAATCACAATAGTGTTGGTGATGAAGTACTCTTCATGAAAAAATAAGTCATGAGATCCTCTAGTATTGGATCTATTCCTTGGGGTGATCTTTCACCTGAATCTTGCAAAGTAGAAGAAGGAGAAGACGATGTTATAAGGATTGAATTAGCATGTGTGAAATTTTTACTTGAACATGCTGAGAATAAAAATAAAAATTTTGAAACTTGATTTAAGGAATATGATACAAAAACATAAGAACTTAAAGGGAAATATTGGGATATCTCTGAAAAAACTAGAAGAATCAGTAAGAAGACTAGAATTGCAGATGAGTAACATGACTCTAAGCCTTCAATCTAAATAAGAGGAAGTAAAGGTTATCAAGAAGGAACTTACAAATTCTACAAGAAAGGATAATACCTATCAAAAGTTTGAAGAAAGTAGCAAATATCTTGATGATCTCTTGAGAAATCAAAAGGTTTCTAGTGATAGGACTAGTTTAGGCTTCAAATCTAAAGTCAAGAGCAATAAAGAGGTGAAAGCAGATCTGATTCCATGCAAATAAGTGGGAGAATCAAGCACCAAGGAAGGAAATAAGGAGCCTCAAGCCAAGGACATGGAGAAAAGCAAGAAAATTAGGCAACCTAATGCCTCAAGGTATGAAAGGTCTTTCAATGGTTTTTTTATACATGTAATGTTTTTTTGTCATAGGGATAAGGAGTGTAGGAGATCTCCTAGAGATACTCAGCCATGGAGAAACATCAGAGATGATTATGACAAGAAGGTTGTATGCTTCAAATGCAATCAAGTAGGTCACATTGCTAGTGAATGTATGAATGACTCATCTAGGCACTCTTATGAGCTAAAAAAATAAATATAGTGGTGTGTTACAACTATAACAAGGTTGGACATGTGAAAAATAACTGCTTCCAAGATTTCTCAAGTCAAATGAGAAGTTACTCAGGTCCTAGAGTGCAAGATTTGGTGTTCAAAGAGCTAGAATGCATGAAAAACAGTCCTAGAAGGACTTGGGAACCTAGGAGAGACCATGGTGTATCTTCAAGTGTAGATGATGGTGAAAGGAGATGTGTTTCTCAGTTCTCATAGAAGAGAAGGGAAGATGAAGGAGTTTTACAGGTGCCCAAGAAGGCTTGGGACCTCTTTAAGACATTATTTTAGGTCTCCTTAGAACAATTATACCTTCAATATGCTTTTTAAAGTATATAAAAGAATATGAAGCATCTAAGTGAGGGGAGCTGTCCAAGTCATCTTATGTCTCCTCTAAAAGGTCAAGGTATGTTCTTTGAGTCTTTTTGTATGCATCTTGGTTCACTTGACTTGGTCTTGTAAGTAAGTGGTCATGATCTCTATGGTGGCATAATTAGATGCATGTATTTGAGTTCCTTTGGTTTGTATGGTGGTGTTCTTGGTATGTGGTGTCGGTATGTTCAAATGCCTCTTAGCTATGTCATTGGTGTGTGTTAGTGTCTCTGAGCTCTTGGTGAATGTTGAAGATGTCTATGTATCTCAATATTGCTACAATAGGTAAGCATGTTGTCTATGGTGTCTTGTTGACAAAGTTAGAGATCTATACTGTGTCTTTAAGCTTTTATGAGGTTTCCATCATGTGTTCAAGGGGTCTATCATGTGTATGATGAGTTGAGTACATCTATGAATGTAGTCTGATTTTCACCATTGGAAATCTTATTTTACCCACCAAAATCCCAAGGTGCATTGGCACATCACCCGTAGAACCCGAGTGCTCACTTAATGAACGCAAGGGTACCAGGTCCCTCTTTTATGTGAGCTCTACCAAGGAGTTAGCATGATGAACCTATATACTCCAAATTCATAACAGGCATTTAGGTATATTGTAGAATATAAACTAGATCTAGATCTTTAACTATTAGGCATGAATAATCAAGCAAGAACCATAATCATATTTACCATACAAAATCCATGCTTAGTTACATCAATCACCAATATCTAGCCACAAAGATCCATTATATTAAATATTTTCAAACATGGAATCTGTTACATACATAAGAGTGTCACCATAAGTCATGCACAAACATAATCCAAAGCAACATAACTCTATTACGAAGTGGTCTCTCTAAACTATGTAGATCACACACATATATAGGGGTGGGGACTTTCCCTTCACCACCCATGCATCTCTAAAATATGACACATGCTAAAAATAGCCATGCGCTGCTACAAGATAAGTACAAAAAGCATGCAAGCTTAGAAATATGCATGTCATTTGGTCTTCCTTGTATCCCAAAATAGATCTTGCTTGAACCACAAGTCTTCATGTTCCAACCATATCTTCAAAACCTATCTTGGCTGCCACTCCAAGTCTATATTTAGATACACATCCAAAAAATGGTTAAGTACTTGGTCCTGTCTCTGTACATATTTCTTTCTTTCTTTAGCGCGTAAACCCATTTCTCCTAGCGTGAGCTTTCTCACGTGCCTTTCTCCCCACTGTGGTTACTTTTCCTCGGTATTTAGTCATTTTCTCAGCTCAACATTACCCCAAACTAAAAGTGTTATCTATCCTCAAAAATAGTATTCTCCTCCAAGAAATAATAAAGAATAAAAGAATAATTAATATGTACTGCTTACGCCAAAGAATGAAAGAATCCTACTACTATTGAACAAGGATTGGGAAATCCTTATTTAATGAGGCCTCAATTTCATTCCATGCTTCTACCTCACTCTATGCTTGCTTGAACAAATCCCCTATCATTGCATTGACTTCCTCAAATGTAAGCTCTTCACCCTTGGCCTTAAATTTGTCAACCATATTTTCCAACTATTGCTAAGGTCTGATAGAGCATCCATTATACGCGTCACCTGGGATATAATTCTTTTATCTTATTCTTTATAGAGGCCCAAAAAAATTCAATTGCCTTTTTTTTTTTCTCTACCTCTATCGGGATTTTTTCATATTCTTCCCGATTACCTTTGTTTTTGGTTTGGAACTCCTTTAAATCCACCTCATGAGTGGCAACCAACACACTTTCCACCCTATCTTTGTCTTCACAATTGTCATAGAAAACTTTGACCATGTGAGCTATAGTTTTCACCGACATGAGAAGCTCAATCTATTGATTTATGGTCACCTCAAGCTATGCCTTCTCCTACTCTTTCTATTGCACCATAACTTCTTCCACCGACTCTAGTGCTAGGGGTTGCTTCTACATCATGATTATGCATGTCAAATCTTCTAAACAATGGAAATTTGATTCATGTTTTTGTGTTGGAGGGGCCAATCCTAGGTGTGCTATTATAATTGAGTCTGTTATTATTTCTGCTTTCTTTTATACTTCATGTAATCTCCTTTTTCCTCCCTTAACTCAACTTTTAATTACGCGATTATATTTTCCTTCCCTTTATTTCCTTATCCCTCACAATAATTTCTTTATTATTTTCTTCCAACTCCTTTTCTAGTGCTTTGATCCTATTATTTCAACCAAAAAGCCTAGCCTCTACTTCTACTAAAATATTATTTAGCGTATTACACACTTTTTCATCACCAACCTGTGAATCCACAATTAGATTTACCTCCTTAGAGCTTGGTGAAACAAGTGTATCTAGTAATGCTCCTACATTGACTTCAAATTCAGGCTCATCAACATGGGACTCAAATTTCCAAGACATGATTTTCCTTGTGAGTGCGTAATCAATTTCCTATCAAAATACCACCAACAAAATATTTTGTCCATCGGCACTATACTCTGGAAGTGAGCGTGCAACACCTTGCTTGGATTTTCATCATAGGTCATAGTAGGTCCTTGTTGTGTAGATGTACGCTTACCACCCATGTGCACACCCTTCGGGAACCCTACCACCAAACTTTTCTCCGCTCCTACAATTCCATATTTTTCCCCTCCTTCATCTTCCAGTTTCTCTATGCTACATTCTACCTTCTTTTCAACCAATTTCTGGATAATATCTATGACTTCGCGTTCTACCAAGGTCTCTACTTCTGGTCTGAGAATTCATGTAGTATCCTTTACATTCATTCCCACTTCTTCTTCATCTCCTTCTCCCTCTCAAGTTTTCTTGCATAGTGTACTTCGCTCCTCATCGATCCATTCACATTATAAATGGGAGGGTTCCTTTTCTTTCTCTTGTTCCTATTCCTCCCCCTCTGTTTCCTCGTTCTTCACACTCTCCATCTTCTCAAAGTTAGAACTCTCCATCACCCTTTATTTCTTCCTTATTAGAGACTTCTCCTTGACTGGAGACTTCTTCCTATAATTATAAGTACTCATACCGATACCCATCTTAGGTGCTCCAGTTGGTGCAGCCACACACACGCTCGGCACCTTGCTTGTTGTAGGAGTTTCTTTCCTATCTCTCTTATTTATCTCCTCCTTCTTTCTACCTGTAAGGTCCTCAAGAATAGAAACATCATCTTCTACATATGTTCCCTTCTCAAACTTTGTCCCTAAATGAATATACACCCTTGTTGCAGTTGTCCCTACAATTGGTATTGTAATGTGTTTGAGAAAATGTATGTCATGAGAGACATATTTTTCACATATGTTCACTTCTTTGGGTAAACAACTATTCGGTGCAGTGCATGGTGCTCCTGGTCCACTTTACTTAGATCAAATCTCAATTTATTGGCCTCCTTAAATCTTTTAACTATGATCTAAAAATACTACACTGTGAAGGAAAAAATAAATTTGCACCACGGGCTCTTGGTGCCATCAGTCAATGTAAAGCTACCAATACATAATTTTAGGTAGATAGAAAATGCAGTTTCATCCTTCACCAAAGCTAGTAGTTTCTCTGGAATCCTCCATTTGGAACCAAATGCATCACACGTCCTTTTGTACCACTTATCCAAGCGTTCCTTGTATGTCGGTGTCATTGTATCACAAGTATATTCCTCAAACCTCTTAGTTGGGTAGGGGTTCTCATCCGGTACTCCCATATGTTATTGTTCATCCCATCAAGCACTCCAATCTCAGAGAAAACAATGGTAAGAAAAATATTACCATACATTATCTTGTCTCCATCTTGTGTGGCATCAATGATATCTTCTGCAATGAAGTTTGAGATGTTGTAGATGGTCCCTTATATAATATTCTTGCATACATTCAACCACCTTTTGTTGAATTCGGTCCATCATTCATTTATATTCAATTTGGTAAGCAAGCACACGACCATCTTCATGACTGGGTCATTGATCTTTGAAATATCAAAGGCGCACTCTCCTTTCATGTACTCATACTCCTTATCTATTTATTTTATAGCCTCATTGTATCCAAAGTCATCATCAATTGACTCTCTAGTGTAGATGAGTCTAGTGAATTAGGAGATTAACTGTGGAGTTATGTGGATCCTCATTCTCATGAAGTAAAAATAGACTTTGTGTATGCATAACATAAGCCATCGACACAATCTTTCGGCTTGCCAAAAAATGGCAGTTCATAAAGTTGCACCAAATTACAAACTTCCAATGCATGTAACCTCTCTGTAACCTTTTTGGTGCGTAAAACTACACTAACCGTAGATCTCCTTACAGAACTGCACATCACCAAAGTACATCAACCATTACATTCTTTACCAAGTATTTTTTCCTACCGCATCCTACCTTGTGTTACCTTGCATGTTCATTCCCAGTACGTGGATTTTTCCTTGGCATCATCCTTATTATCACCATCTTCCTTAACACCTTACCATTTTCCAAAGAACCATTACCACCACCGCTATCCACACCGCTCTAATACTTAGGACTTCTAACGTGCTCTTTTGTTTTCCCTGGGCCATTATTAACATAAACCCTTATACACATGCCTCCATATGTACTCTACCCTACACTAAATATATGTGTGGTCCTCTACGCATGAACTCGAAAAGAGAGTAATCAGATTCTGGTGCGCAAGCATGCTTATTACACAAAAGACTGAACGAAATTTATAAAGCATAGTAACATTGAAAGGAAACACATATAAAGGAAATGTGTTAAAGAAATCTATTCTAACTGGAAATACTACCTTATTACAAACAAAAATAAGATGTATTTATAGTAGGGCTTCACCTTACTCCCATTAAACTCGACTAGAAACCTTGTCCCATCTAGCATTTGACTCAAGTGTATAAGTCACAACATACGGTCCCAACCAATGCACTTGGAACTTCCCATGATTGCGTAAAAACTTAGAATCATATAAGAAGAACCATCTACCTAACCTTAATCTTCTTGTTCTTAATATGTCAATCATGCCATGCCTTCTGCCTGGCCTTTTCTATCTTTTTTGGCTCTAATGAACTATAATGTACCTTTCATATAGTTGCATTAGTTTTTCTATATGGTATTCAAGGGCTTGTTCATCCACCAATCCTCCTACGTATGTAATACACGTAGTAGGGTAGCATGAATTTTATGGAAAAAAATGGTTCTGTGCTAAACACCAATTGAAAAGGTGTGGCCTTATTCAATCTTTTATAAGTTGTCTTGTATTCCCAAAGTACTATAAAGGCTTTATCATCCCAAATTCCTTTCT
The DNA here is from genome assembly GCA_018340775.1 of Taxus wallichiana var. yunnanensis. Taxonomy (NCBI): domain Eukaryota; kingdom Viridiplantae; phylum Streptophyta; class Pinopsida; order Cupressales; family Taxaceae; genus Taxus; species Taxus wallichiana. Next base: position 62,945,074 of record CM031235.1, on the reverse strand, counting down.
TCCAACATCACAATTTTTTTTCAAAGTATGGTTCAATATCTTGTTGAAGGATTCAATAGTCCCATTGGCCTATGGATGATAGGGTTTTTTTGTGATGCACCACCATAAAATTAGCTACTAATATCCTAATAGTTTCATTAAAAAAGTGTGTTTCACTATCACTTATGAGACTCAACAGACATCCATATCTACCGATAATGTTTTCCTAGACAAGCTCCTTTCTGCAATAATTGTCATGTAATCCTATATAGGCACTACTTCCACCCACCTTGTAAGATAATCCATATAAGTTATAATATAGCATGATCCACCTCTTGTGCACTCGGTCAGAAATAGGACCCATAAAGTCATTTTCCCACTTTTTAGAAGGTTTTTTTCTAACAATAGGTCTCAAAGGCATCTCATATTTATGCCAGGGCTTACCAAGGAGCTAAAAATGGTCACATGCCTTGCAATACTCTATATAATCCTTGTAAATCATTTCCCACCAAAGGCCTACCAATAAAATCTTGTGCACAGTGGCATTTCCTACATAGTGACCACCTGTAATTCCACCATGAGCCTCTTCCATAATGGTAGGGCACTCATGTTCAAGTACACACTAGCACAAAACCTCATCATAGCCTAACTTGTAAAGATATCCACCTATAAGCATATAGGGCATGATGCATATAGAAAGTTATTTCTTCTCCAAGGCCTTCATGCCTTCAGCACCACACCTATGTGTAAAAATACAACAATATCTTCCAATTCAAAGGGCATATAGTTTAATTTGAATCGATTTGCATCCAAAATTGTGTCCTCAATGCTCTACACATCCTCACCTGAATTGATCCTGGATAAATGATCTGCCCTACGAGTTTCTCTTGCACAGCGGCTTCAGCACAACTGTGAAGTCAAATTCCTAGAACAACATAATCCATCTACATATGTGCCACTTTGTAAAATGGGTTTATTGACTGAGATACTTCAATATCATGTTATTTGTATAGAAAATAAACAGAGTTTCCAACAAATAATGCCTAAACTTATGCAACACATAAATCATAGATAATGATTCTCACTCCGTAGTTGTGTAGGTCGGTTCGGCCGGTCAATTTCTTAATTTCAAAAAAATAGGGTGATCGAAAATACCCTCTCTAGGATGTGTTATTACTACTCCAAATGGGCCCTAGGTGGAGGGACCGATAGAATATAGAGAAGGCAGAAGGAGTGTCCCTTCAGGGAAGGGATGGTCCTTCCTCGGGAGGGCTGAACTAGGAAAAACCCCAAAAGAGAGGGAGATTTTCGGAAAATCTAAACATCTCCACCCCCTTCAAGCATAGGTCAAATTGGATATATCCTTATCGGGATCATTGATAGAGACTCAAATAATGGATATGCAAGCATGATCACTTACATGCTATTCTATATCTTCATGAATATAGGAACTTTTTCTTGTATTGTATTATTTAGTCTACGTACAGGAACAGATAACATGGCCATGCCGAGGCTTCCACATGCACATGAAATGGTTTGGTCTATGAGGAAAAATTTATAATACGTTCAAAATTAATCCTTACCTTCAATGTTTCAAACGTGCATTCATTGCGCTTCACCCTAATGGAACTTTCCTTTTCTCTTCAATAATTCCTCTAACGGTGCAGAAATCTTAGCATAACCTTCGATAAAATTCTTGCAATATCCTTTGTTTCCCCAAGAATCTACACACCTTTCTTTGGTTAGTAGGTTCCTCTAAGCCCAAAATGACAACAACGTTAGTAGTATCTACCAACAAGCCTTCCTTATAGATGATGTGTCCAAGGGAAGTCCCAAAAACATAGCAAAAACACACTTCTTAATGTTCGGAGATGTTCAACTCGCTAACACCTCTCAAAAATAAGCCATAAATTTTCACAATGATATTTCACTAGCCCATACATTATCAAATCACCCAATTATACGTGCAAAAACTTATAAATGAAGTCTTGGAATGTTTTCACAACAATGCGTGAAAATACCGCAGAGATCGTTCTTCAATCCAAAGGGCATAACCATGTACAAACAAACTTTCCCATTCTGGGTGAAATTTTTCTTCTCTTGATCCTCTTTAACAATCCTCACCGATGATATCTAGAAAAACCATTAGTGGAGGAGTAGATCTCATGCCCCGTAATGCATTCTAATATTTCTTTAATAAACAATGTGGGAAAAGGATCAATTACACATGTAACATTTAGCTTCCTATAATCTACACAAATTTTGATTCTTCCATATTTCTTTATATTAATCACCATAGGGCTAACCCATTCTGACTCCTCAATGGGCTCGATGATTCCAGAATTCAGCATCTTATCTATTTCTTCCTTTACCTTGACACACAGATTAGGATTCATCCTATAAGGCCTCTTCCTAACTAGGCACACACCTTCTTTTAGCTTGATTTTCATCTCGCCCAAAGATTCATGCACCCCTTTCAACTCATGATATCCTCTAGGGAACAAGTCCTGGAAGTCACACAGAAACTCAATTATCTTAGCAACCTTAGAGTTAGACCAATAATCTCCAATGATAGCCTCCTTAGGTTCATCTTATGTTCCAATGTTGACCTTTTTGTCTTCATAGGATCATGGTACATGCACGCCCATTCATCTACACTATCCATGACCTCAAGTACCCACAGTGTGAGCAACATCCAAGTTATTGACCTCTTCATAATCTATTATATAAACCATATTTCCTTTTTCCTTTGCTAACTAGGTGCACCCAATTTGTTCTTCATCAATCTCCTCTTCTTCAAAGTGTACCTTGAGGTTTGATTCTCCCAACAACTCTTGAATGAGTTCTTCAGCTTTTGCACTATCTCCCATAGTCAAGTGCTTCATTATCTACAAGGCTTCATTCACAAATGGTTTAGTAGAAATTTAATCAAAGGTATGAACTATACATGTAGTCAACTCTGTCTAATTCCCTATCACTCTATTCAACTTTGCATAGACATACCATGTGCATGCGTAAGCTCACAAGGTGGAGTAGAACTTATTCACCCACGGTGAAGGTGGAAAAGCCTCTTTCCCCTCTTTCCAGAGTCTCTCACACTTTTGAACATGGTTCTGAACAAGATCTTTCCCATGAAATTCACACATTTGAGAGGGTACATTAATTCTAAAAATATGGTAGTGAACACAATTCTCACTTTACGCTACTACACAAGATTGTCCGTGTGTGTAAAACCACCAAGATCGCGCCGACCCCCGCAAAGTATACACTAGTATATTTCTTCTTTCTACCTGATCTTTCCACTAGGATTCCAAATCATGCAGAAACACCTCAGGATTTCCTTCACCAATGTATATAGGTACAAGGTTATTTCCCAAATTCCTAACGAGAATGTGTCCTACATCGATGTGCGTAATCGCACTCTTAATTTCTTATCGAACCATCTTGTAAGTCGTATGCACCCATTTGTCACAAGAAAAACTTGTTGCATCACTCATAGATTGTGAATCATCCTACTAAATTACTCCTTCCTTTGATGTCTCAAGCGCCTTAATATCCTTGATGGTACACACATAAATTTTGTTTATATCCTCTTCACTCAAAGGTTCTACATAAGTCACAACCTTTCTATCCGTCAAGAGGATAATCATGTGTTCCTTATTATTTTCAAAGCTTATATAACCCTTATTGAATTGGATGTCAGTTTTATTTTCATAACACCAGGCATCCAATAAAGTGCTAAGACTTCAAAATCACCAGTAAACTTGGCCCCCTAAATTATAATAGTGGCATCTTTCAAAACTCCAACAGGCGTGGCCTTAGTGTTGTTTTCTATGAACATCACATTCAAAGATGGTTATAATGGTGGTCTCCCCAACTATAGCCATGTGTCTATGGTAAGAACATTCACTTATGTGCCTTTATTAATCAAGATGTTACTCAAAATCCACCCATCAACAATTGTATTCAACATGATCTCTTTGTCATAATCAATACTATGAGGAGGTAAATTGGCATGCAAGATCTATCTTTTGTGCTCACCCTCAACACATGGTACCTTTTCTCTCAACCATTCCCCTAATAACATAATGATGTTCTCTTAGCACAAGAAACTTACAAACCTCCTTAATGTCATCCACATCCCTCCGGGCCAGCATGGTTGTATTTTCATGTTCTATTTTGCGCGACTCCTCCTTCAAGCATTGTATCTCACCTTGCGCAGGTTCCTTATAACCCCCATAGATTCTTGATACACTTCCTTCTGATGTGTAGGGTTAGGATACTTTACATTGATAACCTCATACTTTGTAATAACATGCTTCTATTTGGGAACCTCATGGGCACTCGTAACTTTAGTGAGAGTATTTACTAATATAGGTATCATATCGGGATCGGATACTAATGTACTCATCCACTAATCTCCTACAACGAGTTGTACCTAACCATACTCATGCCCTTATCTTTATTTTTCTTCTTTCTCATATGTTCATATGAATCTAAGCACTCTTCATAATTGTGGTTCTTTCCGCAAAAGGAGAAAACAATGTTTTGAGGGCATTTGCACCTATAATGATCGGAGATCCACATATATAATAGGTTCAATGGGTAAACTCACTTATTCCACCCCAACAACCTTGGATTCTAAATCCTTAACGATAGCCTCTAACTCGGACGCCTCCATCAAAATGCCCTTCATTATTATTCTGATTCTTACCATGATTATCACTTTTCTCCTTAGAATTGTTTGTAACACTAGTCTTGTCACACACCCATATCAATTGCTTCATGAATTTGATCAATCAACCTATAGTTTTCTGCATCATGAGTGTGTCATTTGCACATCTTATAGTAACTAGACACGTTCTTCCTGATAGAGCACTGCAAAAAAGGGAACTTACTAGAATCATGATCTAGATGAAAAATTTCACAATACATTAGAATAGTGTGCACCGATCTATGTGGTTATCTATCCTTAGTATGACCCTCTTCCTCACAATCTATACACCACAGTCCACTGCGTGTCTCATGTGTTTAATTAGTTGACAATGTTTCTAACTGCTTAGCCATGGAAGTAATCTACACCTCCAAGAAGGGGCTTTCTCTAGTGTCCACACTTCTAACGGCCTCAATGCGCAAGGCTGATTCAAGAGCCTCATGCGGATCTATAAATTTTTTTGCGTGAGAGTGCCCTTCTGAATGGGGTTATCAAACCACCAACGAACCATTGGGCATGTTAGCTAGGATGAATATCATAGGATAAATTTGATAGAAAAGTTTTAAAATGGGCATTGTACTCCCTCACACTTTCATCCATGCCTTTCTTAATATCCTTCAACATTTTGATGTTCTTCTACTCGAATTCGTATGTGGAACTCTGCTTTAGAAAGCTTCACGCAGTAGCAAGATAATCTACCCAAGTTTAGTTTAGATCATATTGTTTTACCGACTATGCACGTGCCCTTGCAATGTAGTTGAAAAATGACTTGTCTTCCACTGAGCTATAATTACCTTCACGTGTCATAGTATCTCACACATGTACATGTTCAATTGCATATTTTATCCCTCTCGTATTTTGGGAGATGAAGAGACATATCCATATAGATTTGTTAGGGCTGGTGTGGACCGTGCCCACCAGGATCCATTACCTATATTTCCTCCGCCCCCGGAACCACTAGATCTACTAGATCCCAAGCCACATGATCCTCCTAATCCTCCATTTGTAGTTGGAAATAGACAAGAGGATACTCGCCTTGTGTTCCAACAATTGTGCTAAACTGAACTCCCATATTTTGTGAAGTTGTGCTACTTCCATACGTGACTCTAATGTTCTATGCACCCATGTTTTGTGTTGATGACGTGCCAAAAATATACCTCTATCCAGGACCTCCAAATAACATAGATGAAAATTATGCCACCATAGATGAATAATCTACCTGATTAACTCCTGAACTTGACTGAAAACTAACTCTATCTGTCATTACTCTACTTCCCACACTAGCTTACTTACTGATAGTTATCATAGAAATTGGAAAACAAGGTACAAGTGCTAGGTTGCAAGGTAAGATCACTTGCACACGCACAATCCTCAATATTTCTTCATACGCACCTTCATCTAAAATCAAGAGTGTTCTCTACCATGCTTTCTAAAATGGGGGAGTTCTAGATGCTCTAGCTCCACGTCTTCTACGTGAGCTCCGTATCCTTCATGAGCCATATCTCTTCATAACACCATTTTTTTCTCAATTTCTCACTAATTCTCCAAACCCCTCTCATGTGCCTTATTGAACTCAAGTCACCTTTCTTCTCTCTTCCTTTATGTTAAGGTCTACCATATTTCACCACACCTTATTCTTCCCCACACGTGGTGAGGTTTATCTAGCCATAGTTTTCTCCTCAAAATCCAAGGTTACCATCAAGATTTTAATTACCAAGGGGATAACACACAAAAAAAGATCCTCTGGGCTCACGTGGGAACTGAAACTCAACTACCTCTAGATAGGAATACATAGGCACAATGTACACCAATATATAGTTATTCAACACACCACTCCACCAGTGATCTACAACATGCATTCATGATAAATCAACATCATTCAAATTCGATAATCTTCCTACATCCAAAAATAATTCTATACCTCCAATTCCTTTTAATGCATACCCCACCAGCCAATCATATAACGTTATAGGAAAAAAAAAAAATGTCTCATAGAGATCATGATACAAATTATGTTCAAACCATGCACGTACATTAAATTCAATACCAACACTATATCTTTATGAAAACTCGTCATTTAAGTTCTCTACCCAACTTTCAACAGTTTCCAAATTTATCCCGTATGTTTCCATCATGCACCATCCTTGCAATAGCTTCGAAAATACGTCCTGGCAATGGAACCAAAATGTAGTCTTATTTTACCCACCAAAATTCTAAGGTGCGCTAGCACATCACCTAGGTAGAACCTAAGCGCTCACCCAAAGCATGCAAGGGTACCAGGTCCCTCTTTTATGTGATATTTACCAAATCATTAGCATGATGAGCATATATACTCCAAATTCATAACAAGAATTTAGTTATATTATAGAATATAAACTAGATCTAGATCTTTAACTATTAGGCATGAATAATCAAACAAGAACCATAATCATATTTACCATACAAAATCATTTCTTAGTTACAAAATTCACCAATATCCAGCCACAAAGATTAATTATATTAAATACTATCAAACACATAAGTTGTTATATACATAAGAGTGTCACCATAAGTCATGCGCATACATAATCCACTAACATAACTCTATTACGTAGTGGTCTCTCTAAACTATGCAGATAACACATATATATAGGGGTGGGGACTTTTCCTTCTTGCCCATGCATCGATAAAATAGGATACATGCTAAAAAAATTCATGTGCTGCTATAAGATAAATACAAAAAGCATGCAAGTTCTCTAAGAATAGATCTACTACAAGAAACTCCTAGTTCAGATCCTATTATTAGCTTGGAACTATGCATGTCACTTGGTCTTCCTTGTATCCAAAAATAAACCTTACTTGAACCAAAAGTCTTCATGTTCTAGCCTTATCTTCAAAACCTTGCTTGACCACCACTCCAAGTCTATATTTAGATACACATCTAGAAATTGGCTAAGTACTCTGGTCTATCTCATGTGTGCATTCCCCGATTGTATTTAGCACATAAACATGGTTCTCCTAGCATGTGCTTCCTCATGCACCTTTCTCCCACACGCTTACTTCTCCTCGGTACTTGGTCATTTTCTCAGCTCAACAATGAATTTGAATAGGATCATTATGAGTCTATGAGTACTAATGTCCTCTATGGTGTCAATATAGTCAACATGTGTGTCTGGTCTATGTCTTGTTCTTAAGTGTATTAGGTCTATGTCATGAGTTACAAAAGTGGTATCTATACCTCTAATTATCTTTAATGGTGGTCTAAGGTGATCAAGTGCTAACTTGATCAGTGCACTCAAAAAGATGGATTGTGACCATGAAATGGTCAAGATAGCTTTGTTTTCAAGCAAATTTGAGGTGCTACAGGTAAGAGAATTGGTGATTCCTGATAAATTATCATTTAATAAGGAGTTCATCATGTTTGAAGATGCCATTGCAAGGTGTTAGTGCCAACTTAGAGGTGACATGAGAAAAATTCGAGAAAAATTGGTTCTTCATTGTCTATGATTGTGTTTTCACAATCCTCTTGGGCAGTAGTGAGGGAAACTCATGTTTGGAGGTCAAAATGAAGGATACTAAAGCTAAAAGTTTCAAAAATATAATAGACTCGTGGGGCTAAATGATGAAAGTGGTTTAAGGCTTCAAGTAAGTATACATCTTTAGTTATGCATGACCGTATTTAAGAGTTGGTTTTATTACACAGTTAGGAGGGTTTGATCCTTGAAACCCTATCTCTTGGTTTTTTCAAGACTTGACAAAGTTTTTCAATATGTTGACCCAGTCTAAGGAGCATTCAAATGTTTTTCCAAGTGTCTATTAATTTTAGGTATCGTTGAGAGGAAGATTTGGTTGTGTTTCACCATGATTCATGCCAAAAATACATGCTATAATACAAAGGTAGTATTGATGATGTCTCAGGTATGGAAGATTGTTTCACTTCATTCTTGGTATGGTTTGTGAAGTAATTATGTTGTTGGAGTGTTTGGAAGTTCATGTGATAATGATCTCAGCTAGTGTGTATTTGAGTGACCCTAATGTTTCTTCTTAAGAAAAGTAAAGACTTGCAGGCTTTAAATGGTTAAAGAAGGTAGAGTTGAATGGTGTCGTAGGTGTATAATGTTTCCTAAAGCCTATTCTCGGTTGAAACAGGTATGTACTTCTATATATTCATAGTTTGTAATTGATGGTATTAGATAGAGGTCATAGTTACTTGTAAAGGCTTTAATTTTTTTCTCAAAATAACCACCGATAGGCCTATAGAAGCATGTCTTTCATGGAAACAATGGTTTAGGAGGTTAAATTATGTTGTTCAAATCCTTTATATGAATTTTTCATGGTGAATGTAATTAGAGTAGTGTATTCATGAGTAAAATGATCAAGTTTAGGACCGTGTGTTGACACTTACACTCCAAATGAAGGTTGATACACTCGCTACAGATTACTCTAGACAGAGTGATGATTTGGTAAGAGGTTGTATTCTTGCTTCTAAGGAAAAGCGATATTGATCTAGATCAATATGAAAGATGATGCAAGTGTTTAAGAGCCACAAAGTCAATTTATTACCTTCTCAATAGAGATGTGATATTTATATGTTGTTGAAATTCATCTAACAATTTTGGAATGATGTTATAGCAAGAAGATATGTTGCTCAAGGTGTGTGGGATCTCCAACACATGGGGAGTACTTTTTTGTTACTTTATGGGATTGAAATGGTGATCTTTAGAAAATTCAAGGCGTGAAAATGAGGTTTTATCCTATTCCATGCTTATGATGATATGTATTGGTTTATATCAATCAAATATGACTATAGAAGACTGAAAAATTTTCTTAAGGACTGCTAAAAGTTGTAAAGGTGATTTCAAAGCATGGTAGCAAGGCTAGTTGCTCTAATTTGTGCTCTTGAGATAGTATTTGAGGCATTGTGACCAAGGCGAGTTGTTTTTAGTTGAATCAATAATGCTTGAGTAACCTACAACCGCATGTTAAAATTTGTCATTTTTGCTCTAAAAGGTCTCGTTTAGGACTCACACCATGGTGTGATATGAAGAGCTAGAATAATCATGAAAATGTCAAAAGTAGGCCTAGAAAAGGTGGACATTGATCAAGAATGAAATTATGATGCTTGGTCATGATGATTTCTGACATTTTTGGCATGTTAAGGATCACCACAAGATTGCTACGGTGCCCTTATGAAGCTCAAAATAGGGTTATAGAAGAAATTGTTGTCTTTGCATGCCTAGGAGGTTGGAAATGATGTTTTTCCCCTACCAAGGTGATTTTATGATTCTTTCATGTTGATTGATGATGTTCAGATGTTGGAAGTGCTTGTTCCAGGGGAGCATGTTGTTTGCATGCTTGAAATGAGGCTAAGAATCAATTTTGTGCAAAAATCAAGAATTTGAGCTTGTTTAAGATATTTGGTTGATGTTTCTAACCAAAGCATGATGGTATGAAGTTAAGGTAGGTGAAGAAAGTAAGCTACATGTATGTCTTTTTCATTAATGTAAAAAGGGGAGAAGTTCAAGGTGTTTTCCATCAATGAAAAAGGGGATATTGTTGGCATGGTGTCCTAATAGGTGTTTTCATTGATGCAAAACCACATTAATGAAAAATTTAATGTTTCTTTGAGGTCATATGATGTTTTTCATGGTGCTAACATGATGTTTCAAATGTATATGAGTTGATATAGTGGGATTTAGTGAGGAGTGCTTGCCCTTGCAAGCCTATACAAGTGCCTAGGAGATGCAGCTTACAAGTGTGAGATTCTTGGATGCTTGGGAAGCATGTTGGCATGATGACTAGAAGTTTTTTAGGGTTCTTGAGAACTCACAACAATGGCATGGTATAGGTACATGTGTTTCACTTGGTTATAGGTGCTCATTGGGAGCAAGTATCTTTGCTTGGAGATGTGACAGTGTGCTTTGGAGCTATATGAGTTCATGGAAGCATGAAATCAAGTGTATCATGGCATATTATGTATGTTTGGGTCATTTTTAGAGGTTTCATGTTTAGTTATTACATTATTTCAGTTGACCCTAGCTTCTACAATGAGAATCTAGCATGCAAAGCATAGGTAAGTCTTAGTGACTGGAGATATTGAGCTATGGAATTGATATTATGATGATTGGAGATTTTATAAAAATGTGTCATAGTGTTCTCGAAACATTTCAGGTGCCCATGATGTGAAATTTACAAGATATGACTAATTATCTGAGACATGGTGAAAATCAAGTCAAATTCCATCTCAAAGTTGAACTTCATATGCTCGTTTTTAACAATTTTATTTTCATGGGACCTTATGGATTTTAAGGAAGATTACATGGTGATTTTATAAGGATTTAAAAAAATAATCAAGTCAATTTATTGTCAGGCTTTTATGAACAAATGTTAAGAAGGCAAAGTGGTATAAAACCTTAGTTAAACCATATCTAGGAGAAGTTGAAAGAAACTAAAGTGTTGTGACCAAGTTTTGATTGATTCATAAAAATTGATGATTTTATGTTGTATAGGAATATGTTATCTTTCTATAAATGTATGGTTTAGGTCATGGTGATGAGTGGGACCCACCTAAAAATAGCATTTTCTGGGAGAAGAATGTTTTAAGACAATATGGTCCAAAGGAGTAGCACATAAAATTGATTTTTCATGATGTATGGGAGTTTTTATTGATAAAAATGAATGTTTTAGGACATGTTCATGTAGGTTCATAATGTTTCGAGGTCCAAATAGTTTGATTGGTCAAAGGCCATTTTTGGGTTCTCAAATAGCGGTGGTTCAATAAAATGGCCATAATTTGATAAATAGGTAGAGTTTTGAGATAATTCAAGTTGTGTTGGAAATGATATTCATATATATTTCTAATGGTATATGGATTTACTCATGATAAGGTCATTTGATAGGGTTTCTAGGTCATTCTTTAAGCAAGAATATTTTTGGCAGTTCAAGACAGTATGTGTTCCAATGAATGTTTGGTTATTTGAAGCATGAGATGGATTGGGTGATGATTCCTATTTCTTGTAAAGTGAATAAGGATTAATTTGAAATAAAATTAATCTATGTTTAGGTATTTTATTGTATGTATAAATTATTTTATGAGCTAACCTTTGGAAACAACATTTTTGGTAGGTTGATCTGGTGAAGGAAAATGTTGTTGTGGTTTGAAGTGAAGGATGTTTCATGACTTATAACTTGCTTAGAAGTGTTATAAAGGTTCTAAAATTGTTTTTGAGTGGTCATTTGGAGTTTTTTTAGTATAATTTATTTGGTGATCAAATGAAGTTTCCAGGGTGTTGAAGGGTGCATGAAACAACTATTTTGAGATTTGTAAAGGGAACTGGGCCCAGTAAATGAAATAATTTGATTGGTTGATAATTTTTTTGACCAAGTAAGAATATTTTATGATATTTTATTCATATGTACGGTGTTTTGGGTCATGAAATAGTATATATTTATTGTAAGGAATTTTTAAAAATGTGTCCATGGGTATTGTGAGCCATTTTTGGCACTTACAATGTAGGTTTTAGCTAGGCCAACCTAATTGGGTCACTTGTGACTATTATATTTAAAATTTTAAATGTTTCCTTGATGTATGGGCTGAAAAAAATGAGGTAAAAAGGTTGTGCCTAAGTTTGAAATGTGGAGAAGCATATTAAAGTATGTTTTTAAGTGATTTTTGGAACTAGTTGAGTGTGTACATGTGGAGAGACCTAGGTGAAGTATGATGGCATATTTTTTAGAATTATTTAGATATTATTCAATTGTGTTGAAGGTGAATAAAAATAATATGACATGCAAGATAGAGTTTGATGATTTTTTTGTGAAGTGTGATCACCTAGGGTTTGATTGAAGAAGTGTGAGCTGGATATTGGATATCCATCAGTTGTGGAAGAAAAAAATCAAATATATACACATCATAAGGTGGTTGAGTGGGTGATTTATCATCTTAGGGGGTTGTATCCTCCTTGTTGATTTGGTTCTTCACAAAATTAGGGGTTGGTGCTCTACTAAACTAGGGTTTGGTGCTCCTTGTGGGGTTGGTGCCTCACTAAATTTAGAAAATATCAATATAATATTGTTTTTCAGTGGGTTTTCTTCCCCTTGAGGGTTTCCCACTTATATCTTGTTTCTTGTGTTTATGATTTTACTTATGGTTCTTTCTTATATGATTTTTTAATGTATACACACATTAATGGACGGTGTAATGTTTATGAGTATTTGTATATGAAAGTTTGACATTTGAATATAAAGTTTTGTAAGGACTGATTTACCCCCCTCTTATTCCATTTTGCTTCTAACACTTTCTTTATTTTATGGGCATATAAACTTGTCATCCATTATAAAGCTTGTGACAAACAAAATATAGGTTTCAAGGAGGCACACTTGAACGCAAGGTATGAGATAAAAATGATCACCAACATCAACTTTGAATCAGAATGGGAACCCCTTACAGGTGCTAAAAGAACCAACAAGAAAACATAAAAGGTAGACCAATTTCCTAGTCCATTTGGTAACATAGTCATAAGAAAAACACACACATGGCCTTGTTTGAGTAGATACGTATGTAACATAGTACCAACACACCACGAAACTTGTTCGTTGTATACTAGAACACAAAAATGGAAAAAAAGAAAAAGAAAAAACAACAAAACTATACATTGTACAAGGTCATACTTGAGAATTTGAATCTATCCAAGAATTTTTTAACATACCTACCATTAACATGAAACTCTAATAAATTTCCTTCCATATCCTTCAAAAATAAAGTATGCTTGCCAATTCTAATATCAACACAATATGGTTCCCCATAGGGCATCAAATTTCCCATGTTTCTCTATTCTTCATGCCTATTGTCCCATAATAAGACCATATCTCTAACACTAAAATCTCTCAGAATCAATTTCTTGTCAAATATTCTCTTGAGATTTTCTCTTAATTTTATATGTTTCTAATGGGACTCTCTCCTTTCTTCATCCAAATTCATGATTTAGTTAATCCTTGTTTTAAAAGGGTCTAATTCTTATTCATTTTCCAGTTGATGCATAAAATGATAAGTTGAAAGTTACAAATTCAAAGGCAAGAGAGCTTTAATCCCATAAATTATCTCAAAAGGAATTTTCCCAGTGGATCTTTAAGTGGTAACTCTGTTTTCCCATAGTGAAAACTTATGTTGTTCTCCCCACTTTTTCTTATTAGTTTTAAGTGTTCTTCTAAGGATTTTAATAATATTTATATTTTTGAATTATCTTGGCCATTTACCTAAGGATTATAGTTTGATACATAAGCTAAGTTAATCCCATATTCCTGACACATTGTAGCCAATGGCTTAGCTCTGAAGCTCATGGAATTATATATAACTATCTTAACAGAACTCCAAATCTACAAATTACATTATTGAGGAGGAAATCCATGAATACCTTATGGGTTTCCTTCTTAGTTGGGATGGTGTCAACCCATTTGGTAAAGTAATATGTGATAACTAGTGTCCATTTGTGTCTAGTACTTGAAGAATATGATATTTCTCCAATAAACTCCATTCCCCATTATTTGAAGGGGGATTCTATTGACATTGGTTATAGAGGTAAGGAACATGAATATTTCAATATCAATATGACAAGTATCCTTGAATAATGAAGGCCACCAATATTGTTCCCTTAGAATTTTGTGAGCAGTGACTCTACCAATGAAATGACCCCCACAAACTCCCCATGGAACTCGTAATTATTCCAAGAGCTTCTTATTCATTGATACATCTAATTAAAACTCCTCTGTATTTTTCTAAGATATCCTGTGATTATTCAAGATATACTTATGGGAATTCAGTTTGAGTTTCCTTCTCTGGTTCTTATCTAAGTGCCTAGAACAATTCAAATTCTTCAAATAATAGACTATGTCTTTATACCATACTAAATTACTTACCTTTTCATGAGGGTTCTGCTCACCTTCTTCAATAGTATGTATTTCCATTACCTGTAGATTTCTTTCTGTCATTAAATTTTCCAAGACCAAACCTCTAACCAACTTGGTTGTTTGGATCTCCATGTCATACTCTTGTAATTTGTTTACCCAATGACATATCTTACTTGATATCTCCATTTCAGATAAGATATCCTTCACCATTGTATGGGGAACATAAGCTATAACCTTGGAGCTTAAGATATAAGGTTTGAATATTTTGGTGGCTCTTACTAAAGCAAAGGCCTATTTTTCCATGATAGAATATTTCATCTCAGCTCCCTACAAGGATTTGCTAAAGAAAGCAATGGGATTCTCATGCCCTTCTTCATCTTTCTGTAATAACACAGAATAAATTGTGTTTTCTGAAGAAAATGAAAATATTTGGAATGCCTTCTTATAATCAAGACTTTCTAAGACATGACAAACTTGAGTTCCTCATTTATTCCACCAAATCCATGAAAATCCCCTTCCTACCATTTGCTAACTTGATCCTTCTTCAACATGTTTGTAATAGGAATAGTAATCTCAGCAAAGTTTGAGATGAATCTCCTGTAAAAGTTTATCTTCCCAAAGAAATATTGAATACCCTTTTTAGACATGCGAATGAGAACCTTACCAATTTCCTCTACTCTTTTAGGATCTATCATGACCCCTTCATTTGATACTATGTGCCCTAGTAGTTTTTCCTTTTGCACTCCAAAGTGACACTTCTTGGGATTTAATGAAATCCCATATTTTCTACACCTAAGCAACATATTTTCTAGGTTCCCCAAGTGATCACCCCTTTTCTCTTAAAATATAGTTATATCATCCTGATATAATGTTATAAAATCATTGATAAGACTAGCAAAAGCCACATCCATAGCTCTCTTAAAAGTGGCTCTTGTATTCATTAGTCCAAAAGGCATCCTAGCATAAACATATGTTCTCCATGGGGTAGTAAAAGTAGTTTTGAATTGTTCAGATTGCTTCACTACTACTTGGTTATATCCAGAAAACCCATCCAATGTAGATAGAAATTCTGATCCTGTCACCTTTTGTAACATATAGGCCATGTTAGGAAATGGTCAATTATCTTTAATAGATGCTTTTTCATATTTCCAAAATATACACAAATCTTTATGTCTCCATTATTTTTCCTTATTGGCACAAATTTAGCCACCCATGAAGAATATCTAGTAGGATGTATAATCCCTCCATCCCTCAGCTTTGTCAATTCTTCTTGCATTTTGTTTACAAGGATGGGATTAATAGGCCTCTATTTCTACCTGAAGGGATTGGAATTAGGTACTAATGGTATCTCATGATAGAATATGTCTTCCATGTATGCTTTTAATTTTGAATATGACCATGCCATGCAATCTTGGTACTTTTTCAATAATTTGGTGTAGGCTTTCTTTTCTTCTTTGTTCATGCTACAATCTAGCCAAAATTTTCTAGGATTCTCGAGTTTCCCAAATTACATTCCTCCACATCCCTAGATGTAGAGATAATTTTTTTAATGACCCTGTTAGCATGATCAAAATTAGACTCAAGACTAACCAATCTATAAGGGATGGTATTTTTCAATTAAATTATCTCTTTTCCAAAAAAGTTTCTCTTCCTTTGTACATTTCTATCATAGGCTCAAGGTCAATGAGATGATTAGAAAACTCTTATTTGTAAGTTAAAAACCTATTTATCTTAGCATCATCCTCAAAAACTTTCCAATGTTAAATGTTTCCTAGTGCTGATGGCTTGACCAACACTTCTACCTCATAATTACAATAAGAAGATACTACATCATTTTCATATTGGGATGCAAGGAAAACCAGTTTTTTGGCTGTATCATTCTGAACTCTTTCATGATATGAGATATTAAAAGAATCAAATAATTCAATGAAATCCCATTTGCATGTTTGTCTTGCTTTCATCCTCTAGTTCTTAGTTGCATACAATTTTTTGATTTGTTTCACAAAAACTAAGAGTATCGTTTAGCTATCATGTCCTTAATTCCATATTTCCATGTAACTCTTATGAAAATTAACAATGCTTCATATTCATTGATGTTGTTAGTGTATTCAAAATTTAATTTGAAAGAAAAGTTAGAAAGGACCTGATTTGGAAATATTAGGACCACTCCAGCTCCATTTCCAAATTTAGAACATGCTCCATTAAACAACATGGTCCAAGGGGCATTGGCATCTTGCAGTGTGTACATTTTTATTTATACACCGATCTTTAAAACCTACATATCCTATGAAGTTTCCCAAGTCTGTATCTAAAAACAACAATTCATAAGAGGCATTCATAGGATCTTCAATGATATGGAGCATTTTATTTTCTCCATGCAATTTGAACAACTTCCCTCCAAAGGTATAGTAGCATAAGACATATCCATTTGGAAACTACCTCCCACACTTGCAACCCACTTTCTTGACAATAACATACCCCATTTAGAAAGGAAATTAACTATAGTTATGTTCATGGTTAGATACTTGCAGGATAAGCAACAAGTTGAACAATTAAACTATTCACATATCCACTAGCAGGTACCTCCCTCGAATCCATGGAAAAACATGTTACAAATGATTTTGTTAACTTTATGTATAGTTCATTCATAACTTTAAAGGGAATTATATTATATGAGGCTCCTGAATCAAACATATAGTTATGAACAAGCCTCTCATTGACAATCAAGGTAGTGAAAAATGGGTCCACATCTAATTGTGACTCAACCAAAGAAGTACTCAAATATACCTATGGGGATCCCCCATACTTTCGTTTTCCTTTGACACTTCTACTTCAGCTATGGTAGGAGGTTTGTCCATATTACTTTCCTCTCTTGTATTGACAACCGCCTCCTCTTTTAATCCCAAATACTCAAATGCCCTATTTCTATGCTCAAGAATTGTGAGAAATTCCACAATTAGAACAGTTATTTTTATTTTAATCAAGACTTGAGCCATATCACATGTTATATACTTGGGAAAATCTGCATTGGGAAGCAAGGTGATCACCTTTTTAGATGGGATATTATCCTTCACTACTTGAGTAAAAACAAAGTTGCTTGGTCTTGAAGCAGTGATAGGGCCCTTATCCGGCATATCCTTCTTGGGAATATTTTTGGGAATGTTTTTAAGAAAGGTGCCTTTGGTTTAACAATCGGAGTAAACCCTTTGACTAGTATACTTCATAAGCAATAATATTTATCTTGAGATACCACAACATTCATCTGTAGTTTCCTATCTTCTTATGAAGGAATTCCCCCATCAAACTTCTTAGTCATTAAATCTCTCAAATATTAAAAGTTGTGATTAGGTAACTCAAATGACTGGACCATATGTACATCAACATCAATTGTAGAATGGAAATAAGATACCCAATTTATGAATTTCCAAAAATCCTCCATAGTTCTATCACCTAATAACTCGGTTGAAGTGGTCCATCGTGCACACATATCAAAACCAATTTCATTAGCAACATCATTATCCTCAGAAAGTGGATCACAAGGGGAATGTAGCAAAAACATCTATCACACCATTCAATGACATGATTTTCTTTCAACCAATGATACTATGACAATCATTGTATCGGAACTATCTTGCTATCCCTAGGGTTGGTTGTTTACTCCCTGATCCCATAGGTCCCTTTCCTCTATCATCAACTTTGTGTTCACCCCTGGATGGTTTCCAAATCTATTTTGTCCCTAGGGTTGGTGTTGAGCTTGAGGATTTGACCCCATGCCTTTCTCTTCCCTAATTAACTTATATGAAATCTCTTTTATTGCCCCCCCACGGGTTTTGACCACATCTTCCAAATCCATAGCCTTACTTGTTTGAGGTTTCTCGGGATTTATCAACTTAACACTCTCCCTTTTTAGAGGCTTCCTAGCTGCCTTGATGTTGTTTTAAATTTGGACAGCCATGAGAAGGCCTCTCTCAAAGTTCTAGGATTCTTATCCCTTAGATAATAACCTACCTTCTTTTCAAATGCATCTGAGTACTTGATCAAACAAGAATCATCACTAGGCCTTATATTAATAGGAAATCTAGTTAAAGTTTTGTTAAATCTAGTGTTAAAATCTTACACATATTCATTGGAATTATTTTTTATGTTCCAAAACTTAGTCAATAAAGACCTTGGATCAGTTTTATCAACATACTATAATTTGAAAGAATTTGTCATCTTTGTCCAAGATTCAATGGAATTATTGGGAAAAGAGTTATATTGTTCCCTAACATATTCTTCTAAAGTGTGTATGAATAACTTGACATATACATCTTCATGTTCTACTTCAAATTCCTCCATAAAATTATGAAATAATATAAGATGTTGATCTCCACTTATGGCATTATTCCCTTGAAATATTGATATTCTATTCCTGATTTCATGGGGTACTTCATTTGGGTAACCCACCATTCCCTGAAATCTTATTGGTCTGTAGGTATTGACCACAAAAGGAGTCCTAGGTGGAGGTTGTGCCATATTGTTTGGTGGAGGTGTTTCAAGATTGAAATGGTGGGGAACTAGGGGCCTTTGAAAAAGGGATTATGGTCCATAAAATATGAATCCTTCAAGGACTCAGTTTCATAGAATACTTTATTGTTAGGAATCAATAATGGAGGGAAATGATGAATACCTTTACTTGCAGGATGTTGAACCATTTTGAAACAAGTATGCAAATCAACTTAAGGGTTATCGACTCAGAGCTATCAGATGTTCTAGAATAATCTTCCACTAAAGGTTGATCAAATTCAACACTCGAATAACCTTTTCTTCTTATCCCCACCACCAACTAGATTTCATATATGTTTCCTTCTTGGCTTTGTACTTTCTAACCATGGGAGTAGCCTTCTGCGTAAGATAAAACTTTAAGAGAGATCTCCTTCCTTCTAGATTTACCAAATTGAAAATTCAATCAACAAGGATTAAATTTTTTTCAACATTTACCATATTTTATTGTATAAGACGGAGCCACCACTAAGGTCTTACACCTTAGATGTGTTGATAAACTTTATCAATTAATGAGATGACAATTTTTATAGCTATTTAGGTAGATATTTGTAGATCATTATGAATTTTATTATGATTTTCCCAAATGGAGTTAGATTTAATAAAAATCGTGCTTATACTTTGAGAGAAAATATTGGGATAATTTGTTCAAAATATACTATATTTTAACAAATATTTATAAAGGGAATAATTTTAAACTTCAATCGGCCTTAAAACCAATAATGTCACCAAAGAATTATATTTTCTTATTTCTAGGAAATAAATTCCCCGAAATGGTGTCGAAACATGTTTGTACTTAATATTACACCTTCTTTGGGGGTTTAAAACATCTACAAATGGATTAGGGTGCTTCAGGATGGTAGACTTGGAAATTTATGCCATTTGTAGCTGGGGGAATGTCTAGAAAACTTGTTGGGACCAGGATTTGTAGGGATTGAGTGACATGTACAAAGGGGATGACCTACCTGACTACTTCTTTTTGTGCCTTTGACCAAGATGAGAGAACCCACTAGGTCACCTAAAAATGTAGAGGGGGATAGGATATTTATTCCTTGGTTTCTTCAAAATATGTAGATTAGTCTAGGATGGACATGGCCATGGATGCAACACTTAACTCTCATGAGTTGTCACACTAAATGGTTCATATGTCAATCCAACTAGACTTAGGTTACTATAGACAACAATAAATTCCATGTGCTTTTGCATACTCTTGATAGGGAGATAATATTTGTAAAGTTTCTTGACATATGTTTATAAGCAGAGAAAATAGAAATGGTTTGTAGGATTAAGATGGTAATAGGTTTTTATTTTTTGGGGGATGGGAGATTATACCATGATGGAACTGATTGTAACACAATTCTCAAAACTTAACAATGGCAGAATGTCATTCTAGATGCAAAGAACATTTAATCAATTTGAAACAATCCCTTGGAAAGAAAATTTACATTCATGGATACCCAAAAATGCATGATCCCATACAACCCTTAAGAAGTTAGACACAAAGGCTCATGTTAACATCCCAATAAAATGTTCATGGCTCCTGATCCATTAGACCCAAAATTCAATCAAAGGATAACTAAAATACATTCAAAAAATGGCTATAAAGAGGAATTTAAAATTGTGCACAATACTATAAAGAGAATGCTCTCAACACAACACTGACCCAATTACCGAAGACAACCATAAAGGACAAATTTGGTGTAATTCAAAGGAGATATGAACATAAGATTGCAGCAAGAAATATAACTGATTAATTAAAGCACATCACCTAGAATGTAATAGGATAAATCCATGAGCATACATAGTTCATTTTAATTTCCAAAAATTCTTAACAAGGGAACATAAAACATATGCTCTCAATTTTTCAATGGTTGTACACTTGCAACCACCTTGACACCATATATCTTGAAGAAAAAAATAAATCAAATATATCTCAATAAACAAAATTCAAGCATTACAGTAGTATCCTTCAATGTTTCTCAAGAAAATTGAAAATTTAAACCCCCTCCCATATACAAGAACATGCACCCCGTATGTGTATATATATACATATATATATATATATATATATATATATATATATATATATATATACACATACATACATACATATATATATAATTGTAATCATTTCCATTGTTTCATTTTCCCCAAAACAACTAAGAAATATCCCTAAACTACTAAAAACTATCTAGCCCTTTTTACAATGATGAATGTTTTCAAGGAATATACTCCACAAGGGTAATAGTACTTGATCTTCAACTATTGCATTGGGACCATTCAATTCCTATTCTACCATGTGGAAAATCCATTTGATAGGTACTATCAGGTGTGATTTGTATTATCTTGTCTTGTTATGATGATCGAGTTGTCATGTCATCATTATCCATCTACTAATATTATTCTTTTGCATCAATATGATTCTTTCCACTTTTGAGCAAGTTGAGTTTTATAGAAGGGATAAACATTTTATGATTATTTTGATTTCTCAATGTAACTTGATTTGACACTAACCATATCCTCCTTTTAGGAATCTATTTCGGGATGCACATAATTATTGTTATTCCTTTTGAACTGAATGTCCTTTTTGTGTGATCTATTAAATCAAGCCAAACGACTCATTTCTAAGTAGCGCCCATTAATTTAACTTTTTCTATGTCATGTGAGTATTAAAAATAATCTAGCCTTTAATTTTGATATGATTTCTCACACATCTATTCTCAGACTCCATTCTATAAATTTTCACCACTCTCTTCATAGTTTCATATCTTTCCTTCGAGCTTCAATGTGAAGAAGTTAGTGAAAATCCTTTTCTATAAAATGGAAGAAGTAGAGTTGGGAGCCAGCCTAAAAGAACTTTCCTCAGAAGCTTTGCACTTAGTTTTTGATTTTTCTGGCCCTAATGAAGAATTCGTAAGAATTATTTTTGACATTGTAGACCAGAGGAATGTGATAGGCCCTAACAACACGTGTTTTTAGGGTAGCACTAATACAGAGATTGATCAAGATAAATATGTGTTTCACTTCCTTTCAAGTCATGTACTATCATCTATTTCACCAAGAGGATCAGAATACTCTCTCGAAAACCTGAACATGTTTTGGATTAAGTGTAGGCCCACCATATCTAACAACACCATCTACATATATCCTATCTTCTTTACTGAGGAATTAGCTGAAAAATAAATTCCTGTGGATGCATACATTTTTAGGAGGAGGTTCTTGTCGATAATGTGTCTTTGATTTCTCACAGAGTGGTTGTAATTGAGAAACATCTTACTCATCTGGAGAAAATACCATCGGGGCCTTCACCTGAAAAGGATTACGAAGCATCACCATCTTTTACGAAGAAATGCGTAAGGGGTGCATCCAACTCGATGTATCTAGAAAAAACAACTCCAATCATGACCAAAGTTACCCTTACTTCTCCTACAAGTGCTTCCACGCCATCATCATCCTCAAATGCCACTTTGGAAAAAAGGCTTATCGTAAAGGATTTTTAAACCTTTTGGAATGGGTTTCTTCTTATGAGAATAAATTGGAGTTGATTCAAATCTTGGAAGGCCCTAGGGAAAATATTACTGAACTTATGACAATGAATATGTCTTGTGATCTTACAGGGGGCCATTTTATTTATTCGGGGAGTTGAAGAGTTTGTATTTAGGAAAAATAGACTGTTGAGCAAGATTCCTACCTTCAAGGAGGAATTTATGACTATAAAATGATATTGTATCTTTCCCTAACTATGCCAAAAAATACGTAAACATATCAAGAACTAGGGCCCCTATAGATTCCTCATATCATTACTTTTACAAATAATGTACAATGTGTCAATGTATTTCATGCTTGAATTTTTCTTATATCTAATATCATGCTTTGTTTGAATTACATTTTAATACATTATACCATACACAATTTGGAACTTTCAAAATTTAGAAAGTACAAATTTTGGAAAATACAAAAATGAGAACAATTTTGATGAAGGGAATAAAGGTTTTAAAATGCAACCCTTAGATTTGCTCAGAATAGTAGTATCGTATTCAAGCTCCTTAACTTCATCATTTTTTGCTTCATACACTTTTTCATTGTATGAATCAAATCAGTGGAATATATAAATGATGTGTTCTTCATCTATTCTAACATGGTACTTGAATATCAAGTCTTGTTCTTTCATCATTTGATCAAATTCTCGCATTATACTCTTACTCCTATTTACCTTCTTTGATAATTTAGATATCATGTGCTCCACATTAACAAACCTCTGAATGGTATCATGAGTGAATGGTTCCTTAAAGATGAATTGATCATAAGACCGTATTAGGCTAAATCCCCCCAAATTTGCATAGGTAAATCTATCCTGGTCGTGCATCATTTTTCCAAGCTTGTGGTCTAGATAATCCATGTACTCTACTATTTTTTTGTTTCTTCAATCCTTCTTTCATTAACTTAATTCAGGCTCTTCATTCTAATCTGAATTTATCCCTCATATTTGTGTTGCACCTCTCTTTCTTCAAGTAGAATAATTCATTTCTCTTCTACCAACTATAGACAGCAAATTACACACATGTTTCCATCTTATCCTAGTTCGCTTCCTAATACACCTTGTTATTCACCCATTTGTGATTAATTGATTAAATTGATTAATTCATACACATTGCACCCTTTGGATTAATTAAATTAATCTCATGTACCCTTAGTACCCCTTTGTGCTAAGTTAATTATCATTTATTAATTAAATTATTAATTAATTAAGTGTGTGCACATCCTAGTCAACTACCACTTGGTCAACATCCACTTAGACTCCACTTGGACTCCCTATCCTTATCCTAGATAATCTGAATCCTAGAAAGATGGGGACAATTGAATTTCACGTATAACCACCTTCATGTATTCAACTTTTGCAATTAACTCCATTACTACTCCTAAATTCACCAACACTATCAGTAACTTCCTCCAATGCTATTTTTAGCATGTGCATTCAACCGTGTTTAACTAATTTCCAACTACTTCTACCTCTATAAATTACAGGCTTACTCTCTTACAAATCCTCTTGGATTTAAGTACAATAACTCTGCTAAATTTCCAAGCCAAAAGTATCGTGTTTGTAGCATTTGCACTCACATTTGGAGAACATTCAAGAGCACCCACATCCATTTACAAGGTTCACAAACAAAGTTTCTATAACCTTTACTGAGGTTTGCACTGAAGGATTACAGGGAGGTTTGCATTGTATTTTGTTTGTCTTCCATTCTCAAGTGATTTTTCATTGTTTACATTTTGGCATGCCCGGTGGGACTCGCACCCCATTTTCTTTCATTTTTAGTTTCATTTCTTATTCCTGTGTTTTATTTTTTTCACAAAAACTTCTTGTTTGTGTGCAAATTTCACAAGTGAATTGGGAAGTTACCATTGTTTACTAGTTTACATTTGCAGGAAGGAGTTGTGAATTTGCTAAAAGTTGCTTCTCTTTTAGTTTATCAATTTGTGCATTTTTGTTTTCTTCCAGTTTACATTTCCGCTCTTGATTTGTTTTCTACACATTCTGCACAACCTATAAAATCAAAGCACAACAATTAGTTTTTACTATATAAAAATTTACCAAAACAAAACACGATTTCAAACAATTCAAAAATATATATTTTTAGTGTGTTTTTTGTTTAGTAACTCTGCAAAGGAGAAATACATTAGTTAAAAAATAATCATGATAATAAATACAAAAATTGTGAACCCTAAGCCCTACTCCTCCCCACCCCTCTTACCTCTCTCCTCCCCCAAGTTGGCCAACACGTCCAAGTTGTCCCTCACCAACCTCATCATTATTTCCCCTACCCTTTCACTTGCCTAACTACCTAGTCGACCCCAAACCGACTCGCCAATTTTTTTCCCATTCTCTCGCCCTACCCACCGAGCCCCTGGACTACCACGACTCACCCCATCCCCATCCTAACTACCCAATCCCTTACTACCCAATGCTCCTCCCACACGGCTCCCTCCCAACCCCACGCAGCTCCCTCCCGGCCCCAGAGCTCGACCCTACACACTCCTACCTTGCACCCCAAACACCGAGCCCACCACACCACTCCTCCGAGCCATTAGCTCACCCTCCCCTCAATGCATTCCCCTTGGCCTCCAAACCCGAGCCATCCCTCACACCTAGTGAACCCAACCCCACTCACTCGCCCTCAAATCATCCCCTTTCCCAATCTACCATCTCGCACAACTCCCCATCGAGCCATTCCAAACCATACCTGTATAATACAAACAAACAACATACTTAGCCTTTTTTTTTTTCTCCCTCTTAGTTAGATTATTTTAGGTTTAGGGTTTTCTTTTTCTTTATTTTTAATATATAGTTTTCACATATAGTTTTACACAGGATTTTTATTTATATTTCATTCACTTTTCTTTTATTTATAGTTTTTAATTTAGTTTCTTTTCTTTTCTTTCGTTCTCACCGATTAATCATTACTTAGTAATTATTAATTTGTTTTCCTTAGTTACTTATATCTTTCATTAATTACTTTAGGATTTTTTCACTACAACATTAGGCACATTGTCATTTATTTTTCACTATTATTGTGTAATTAGACTAATTGTGTTTTTCACTTTTGCAGGGTTCACGGGCATTTCTATTTCCTTTTCCTTTCACTTTTAACAACTTTTTATCTCTGCCACACTATTTCGACACCTTCTTGTTGTACTTTTCACACATTTTACCATAGTGAGCTACTTGTCAACGTTGTCAATTTAGCGTTATTAGACGTTTCGGTTCAATTTTTGTCACATTTTTAGCCACTTTTTCACACATTTAATCATTTTTTCTATTCAATAACGTTTTCTAACATGTTATTTTTGCATGCTTCTCATTTGTTGTTTTATTTTGTTTTTGTGAGACTAACCACAAAACAATCACATGTATGCTCTTCCCTTGCACTTTCTAAGTGATCTTGGAAATCAAAAACATGGTTGTTTCTTTCTTTTTTTTTTTGGGGAATTAATGTTTCACTTAATCCAATATTGTTTACACGTATGCTCTTTCCTTGCACTTTATAAGTGATTTGGGAAATCAAAAACATGAACTTGCTTCTGTTGTTTTGTCTTTTACCTCCTTCTAGAAAACTTTCTAATCTTTTCTTGCAGGACCCACTCTCAAAAAGGTGGATAAAACACTCAAAACTACTAACTGCAAGTTTCCAAATGGTGTACAACCAAACCACATTAAGATCACAAGATTAAAAAAATACACCACATTCAAAACACTATATTTGCAGGTTTGGTTAAGAGTTATGGCTCAACCGCTTAACTAGAACATAACCCCCTTATCATAAGCCTTAAGCTACAACAAAGGGGGTGGTTATAGGAACCCAAAAGTATTCCACACCTTGAGAGAACTATTGGATGAAACAGGAACCTTTTTATCCTACCTGACTAGTAAAGCCTTGTGAATTAGAGTCACAGATATCCTTAGTGGCGACCCCAGTGCAATTCATTCTAATCAAGATCTTTTCTCAAGGTTTCAAAGGGGGTAAAGTAAAGTTTTCAGCTAGCAATAACATCACACTCGCTCAAATATACTGTTGACACCTAGTTGAGAGAGCCACCTAGGAAGCCAAACATTGTCCAAGCCAATCTAAGGTAGAGGCCACAAACAAATAGTTAAATAAAAACTCTTATTTTCATTTTCTTCTTTTGTTTTCTTTCTTTTTGTAGTAGTGTTCCACACTCACTTTTACCAAACAATCCTTATTTGGGATCCATCTTTCACTTCACCATATTTTCATCATTTTCCAAAACTCTTTGTTTGGATTCTACTTTCATCCTCATTTCAGCTTTCCAAGTACACTTTACTTGGATTCTTTTTCACTTCCTTTTCGCAATCCCAAATTCTCCTTATTTGGGTTCATCTTCTATTGTGTTCGCTATCTCCAAATTTATCCTTATTTGGACTTGACATTCACTTAATTTTCTCATCATCTTTTCTCTTCATCATCACTTCATCACTTCTCTCTTTAAAAAATTTATCCTAAGTTTTGTAAAAGGTCATGATGTCTTTCAAGCTCCTTCATCTTTCTTAGCACTCATTTTGCTAAGATTCTTCTAAACTAACACTTCAGTCCATCTTCCACCTTAACATCATTCATTTTGTTAAGTGTTGTGAAGTCCCTTTTCTCGTCACTCTTATCATTCCTTTTGTTAAAAGTTGATCGCCTTCATCTTGTTAAGTCTTGTCTCCCTTGACATTCATTTTGTTAAGTGTTGAGTACATTTCAATTTTCCCCCCTTTTTCATTTCTCTTAACACTTATCATGTTAGGAGTTAACATTTTTACATCTCTTCATCACTCTTATCACTCATTTGATTAAGAGTTGACCATGTTCACCTTGTCACGTCTTTTCTCCCTTAACATTCATTTTTGTTAATGAGTAGAACACGTCTAACCTCTTTTCGTCCATTTTATCTCAAGTCTCATTTTGATTAAGATTTGGGTAATCAACTAACCTCTTTTTTTCTTCCCTCTTCACATTCACTTTTCTACAAGTCAAGCTTTTCAAACCTATTTTTTTGCTTCCATCTTAACTTTCACTTGGCTAAGGTTTGATATTTTCAAACCTTTACATCACTTCCATCTTAGCATTCACTTTTCTAAGGGTTTCATTATTCATCATACCTTTCTTCACTTTACATCATTTCTTATTACAATGGTGGATTTATACAATTCATCCTTTTCCCAAGAATGGAAAATAATGAAAGACATTATTGTGGGTATGCAAAAACAACATAAACAATTCAATTTTGATGAATTTTTTCCATATCCTTTCAACATGGACATCTTACATATACCCTTCCCACACTCCTTTGAGATGCCCAAATTCAAAAAATACAAGGAAAAATGATTTGAGACAGCATATTGAAGAATTTTCCATAGCATGCCACAAAGTGGCATATAACGATAGCTTTCTCTTGTGCCTTTTCCTAGAATTCTAGGAGGAAAATATTTGGATTGGTTCTTACACCTTCCAAAGGGATCTATCACCACCTTTGTGGACCTCTCAGAGAAGTTCATTAAATGTTTTTTTTTCAACCTCACTTGCAATAATCACCATACTAGAAATTCTCATGATGAATCTTGGTACATCAACTGTAACCATAATTTCATCACTATCTGGTGTCACGGATAATTGCAATATGCCCAACATACATGACTAATCAATCAAAATCCAATCATACAACCTAGTGAAGACACTACACCATGTAAATTTAAACGTAAGTTTACACCCCTCGGTGAAAGTCTCTCTAGTGTTTTTCATCAACTCAAAGTGGCTGGGATGATAAAATATCCCCTTACAAGACCTTCATTGAAGGAGAACCTAGGCCATATTGGTACAAACCTCATGCATCTTGTGATTTTCATCACATTGATGGCCACTCAACCAATAAATGTGCATGTTTTAAGAACTATGTCTAAGACTTAATCGATGATGAAGAGATATTTGTAGAGCTTGACAACGAAGCTCTCATAACCGATGACATGTCAATTTCCACTTCTTAAGAAGAGTTGACTATTGTCCCCACTTCTATTCATACTATCATTCTGTGAGATCATGACAAAATTCAATTATCTCTCCCTTCCAACCAATCTATTTCTTCTACATATTTTCTTCCTTTAGTCCGAACAAACATTGAACCTGTTTTGGAAAACAATCTTCTAACACCTAATGAGAGCTTGAATTTTCTCCAAGACTCTCCAATAACCCTTGACATAATAGAAGAGGGTCCTTTATCAAGCACAATTGAGCTTCATTCCATTCTTCCCATTCCAGCTCATATGCCTAACATCTCTAGTCTTGTTGTCAAAATACAACCACAACAAGCTTGGACACTTGTGACAACACAACCTTCTATGTCCATTACACCTCAAATGATCAACCTTGCAAGCATCTCATTAACGATAATTCCTACCTATCAAGACATCTTCATGTGTACATTCTTTGAGTTGTGTATAATCATGATTACCCTTATTCAATGTTTCAAGCTTTAATTGCAAATCTATCGTCAAATAAACTAATTTACAACCTAGAAGGAGCAACATTGAACATCTCCTCTCTATGGCCTATAAAGAGTCTTGGGTATACATCTAGAGATCAATTCTTCTTTCCTTAAGCTATTTCATGTTGGCGTAGCAGCTCATAACACAATGAGATCCCTCTCCACCAAAAGCTCAAATTGATGGTGGAGAGGGATCTCATCATGTTAACCAGCTACTACACTAATACCCTCTCACATGATGGATCCGGGTATACACATGTATCCCAAAATATTCCCCGCATCAAAAATATTCTTCTAACATCACATATGTCTTTCGATCTCATCGAAAACTCATCTAATCACACATACTTTGACTTGGAACCTGTCTTCCCAAGTCTAGTACTTCAGGACCCATCGAATTGTTTGATTCAATATTTTGACTTGGCTCCTATCCACCCAAGTCTCATATTACAAGACTTATCAAATCTTTAGATTCACTCCTTTGACTTGGCTCATGTCTCGTCCAAGTCTCATATTTCAGGACTTATCAAATTTTACGATTCCCTCTCTTGACTTGGATTTTTTCTGCATAAGCCTCGTATCTCAAGACCATTCAAATTAAATAAACATGGACCTTTTTCTTGACGATTCCATTTCAAAATCTTGTCCACCAACATTCGAAAAATCAAAAAACATAAAAAGATAATAAAACTTTGTATTAGAGTTTTTCTTACCAATCGGAAACGAAAAGTGTGTCCAATTAATGTTAGGCATTCCATCTATTGGAAGATATCTTAATCATATAATTATCATGTATTCACCTTCTTCACCTATTACAACACATGTTAACTTTGTTCCTCTTGGGCATTATGTGTCTCATCTTTGTTATGGTTTCTACTATTTCAGATATTTTTACCTATGGTTTTGTTTCAAGCTTACTAATGGAAAACTCCTCCTTTCAAATAATATTTCTCTTTAATAGAAATCACTAAACTTCTTTATCCAGTCCTTTTTTGTCACCCATCTCAATCTACGGTGTTGAACCCTTGCATCCTACTATTCACATGATCTTGAGACTTGGGGGAAGATTTTTCCTTCCTAACAAGCACACTATCAACATATAAGGAAAATTAAATCAATCAAAAATATTTTTAAAAAACTATAAAATCATTACACCTTTCATCCTTCACAGTCTTTGGTGATAATCCCATACTTCTTACTAGTAGTATGAGACTGGGAAAGGAGAAAGCCCTTACTTGCCTACATTTTGTCTTCGGTGTTGAGCCCTTGCCTTTTACTGATGGCATGGGGCAACATGTAGGGGTCCTTCATAAAAATAAAAATAATTAACTAATAAAGCCTTTATGAAATTTGAATCAAAGTGCTTAATCAAAAACATCCCAAGAAGTAATTTAGTTGCTCATGTTAAGAGAGACACCAATTCCTTCAACCGGATTTTTCCAATCAGTAGGCCATCAATGGATCTAATTCTAGTCAAAACCTATAAAGTGGAATCATCTTGGAATCGAGTCAGATAATCTTGACTAGAGATGAGTTACATTTTTCTCACATGGATCATTATTACACCTTTTATTGTCACATCCATTATCTTCACCTTTCATATCACTTCTTTCACCTCGTTTTCACATCCTTTTTAGCTCTCGAGAGATTAGCCCTTGCATCTTCCTATTTGCACAAAGCCACGTGTAGACACCAAATTTGGGTCTTACGACACCCTGTACCCGTATCTCATCCCGTAACCTAACCCTACATCACCACCTAAAACCTTACACACTGAATTATTTATTAATTACCTTATAATTAATAAATCCACATCTCCAACCCGGCCACCTCACCTCGCCACCTCACTATGACCTAGCCCTAACCCTAAACTAACCTAATTAAGACCTATGATTTGGTCCAAACCCACATCCATGACTCATCACCCTCACCCGCATCAAAACAAACCTATTAATGACTTGACCAAGCCCACAACCGACCCTCAAGAGAAAGGAGGAAAGTTGGCTATTTTACTAAAAATAGCCAACTTTGACCTAACCGACATTGTCCCTACGCGGCCGGCGTTGGTTACGTAATCGCCATCGCCTCTGTAAATGACCTCCCCCAACCAAAACGAAGAGATCCGAATCCATTTGCAAGGGAGAGACAAGTGAGAAGGAGAGAAGAGTTTGCAAAGAGGAGCATCGAGCCCAAAACTGGAACTGAGTAACTAGAGCATTGTCACACTCATCCAAACCTTGGGAGAGTTAGAGGATAGCTTCATCAGATCACTTCCGATTGCTGGATCATCCCAACTGGGCCTTGCCTTTGCCACTGCATTCTTTGGATCTGCGTCCACATCAAAAACTGGTAAGTAGTCTCTCTTATCACCTTGTATGCTTCTAGACACCACTTTGTGAACTTTTAATTCATAAGGATTATAAGCTCACTCCTGGATCTACTACCCAGCAACAACCTGCACCTAACCTTCGGTCATCCATCTCTATATTACCCCAAAGATAGCTCTCTCACTCTCTGAGTCTTCTCTATCACCCTACTACTCCCCTCAACCATCTACCAACCTTCCAAACCTCATAACCACCTTACACCAACCTCCATTTAAAAATCCCTAAGTCACTACCCCTACCAATATCGGTTATTCCCTACCGGTACCGGTTTTGTAACTGCAATCGGTTATCCAGCTTACCATCATCGTTCATCGTGACTTATACCAAAACCAGCCTTTCACCTATTCACCTCAAAACAATCTTGTGTCCAACTGGTCTATCCTCAGAACTTGATCGGAACATATCAATAACCAATGACCAAACAAACAAAGCATGACATTCTATTGTTGGTAATTTAGTCTCTATTTCTTTTAGTAACGAGATACCTAAATCATGATTTCACAATAAATTCTTTATTATCATTTGCATCAGTTTGTATTAAAAAGGGAACTGACCACCTTCGAAAGGAAGTCTAATATTTCCTGGGCCCAAGGCAATTCCCTCACTTATTGTCTAACTAAAATCTAGTGGTCTTGCATTCTTATTTACAGGTAGTCCTTCCCAGACAAAAAGGAGTTCTTCACAATCGGTCTGATTTCTCTACGGTACGCGCACACCTTCCCAACACTCTATAGGTATTCCTCCTAACCCTAACCCCTTATCTATTTCTCAAGAGAATGAAAGGATAGAAGCAACTCTATTCTGGAACTAAAATTATGTGCGAAACATTTTGGCACGCCCGGTGGGACCCTATTCGGGTTTCTTTCTTTCTTGCTTGTTTTCATATAAGGAGCACCCTTGCCATTTCTTTCTTCTAAATATTCACAAAATATTTTTTCATTTTGGTAAAAGAATTTGTCTTTTCACATCTTTGCATTAGTGAAAGTCATCTTCTTGACCTCTTCTCTTTCTTTGCTTCATCGAATATCATTTTCGATTTGGGTTTAAAACACGTGCATCACATTCTTGCTTGCTGTTTTGTTATTCTAGTGAATGTAGATTAAAGTAACAGGTCGTACACGTGGGGGTAATATCCACGGTATTGATGAGAAATTAATTTTACTCTCACTACACAACACATACCAAATCACATCATAATCTACACAACATCTCAAACATCCCCCCTTTCCGCGGTATTCCTCCACCCGATTGAGGTAGCCTTACAAGCCAAAACAAACTTGACATCTCCCTTAGGTCTTTTGTTTAGGAATGACATCATCTTGCATCTAAGGCATAAGCCCAAAAGTGATTAAAACTAATCCTAGGGTTAGTCTCTTGATTTGCTTGTGCATCTTGCTTGTTTTTTGTTTTTCTTTCAGTTCTATTTCTCTGTTATACCCTGTCTCAGTTATCACCTCAGACAGTTTGGTGGGTATACTAAGCCTTGTTATCCCCAAACCAGTAGCCTCTTACATTCTCTCTTTGCCTTCACAGTGACTAGCACCAGTCCTCTTCTACTCGACATCGGTTACCCGACCGACGCCGGCTACCGTCTGACCGACATCGGTTACCAGACCGATATCGGTTACTATGTTTTACAGTTCCTGACACACCAGTAACCTACCAATTCCAACATTTGGTTACATTTTCTGTTCCTGATTGACTAATTCTCTGTTGTATCCTCTTGTCCATGGTTGTTATCACTGGAAATAATCCGCACCATGTTTCACATGCTTGTTCCGTGTCTTTTCCCGAGTCACCCTTCGCATCCTATAGGTAATCCTACATACACCAATGCTTTTCCCAAGATCTCTATCAGAGATCTGGATTTTGCTAAATTTTTGGATGCTAATCTTGGCGTTGTACAAGTATTATTTGTCTCATACCCCTGACCGTACACCTAACGGTCAGCTCCTCTTGGGTATGCCTATTAGTATAGCCACTCACTTAGCTCCTTCCCCACCTAATAACTCTGCCTCACTGTCTTCATCCTTAGCCCCGTCTCCCAACTCAGTGGATTCAATGGTCCATACTGCACCAATTGGATTTCCTTTGGTTAATTTGGGGCCCCACATATCACTACCGTCCACTACCCCTACCTCATCCCTCTCGCAAATTGCCTCTTTCATAACTTGTTCTCTACCACCTATCCACACGAGCTTTCCCTCTCAGGCTCCACCCACCTTTTCATTTCTGTAAATGCATCCGGTGGCCTCAACATCTTATATAGGACACCCTTATTCGGCCACCCCAACACATTCATCATCGATACCTTATCAACATTAGCCCCACCATTGTCTAGTAGCAGCTCTTGGCCCAATCCTCCTCCATTTACGATGAAAACACCATCATCTAACCCAACCAATGATTTAATCAAGCAAATGATGGACAAGATGCAAACTCTTGAGGCTTCTGTTTCAGGAAGCCGTAACACCCTGACATACGAGCAAGTTTTTTGGGAGCCTATTCATTCTTCTGTCCCCCTTCATACATATCCTCCTCAATGGGAATTACCAAAATTTACTCGCTTTAATAGTAAGGAGGACCCTCAACAACACTTGCAATCATTTAGACATGCTTGCTATCTAATTGCTCATGACAATGCCTTACTACTCCATACCTTCCCCATGTCCTTATCAGACCGCCCTTGGAGTGGTATAATGCTTTAGCCCAAGACAAAATCTTCTCCTTTAACCGCTTAGCCCAATCTTTCTTGGATCATTTCTCCATCAATATTTCCAAGAAAGTATCCATTACCGATCTCTATGTCATCTGACAATTTGAAGATGAATCTATTGCAGATTTTGTTGGACGATGGCGGGGCCTCATCACCAACTTACTTATGCCTTACCTCGCCGAGCTCATCAAAATTTTTACAAAGGCCTCGCGCTAAACACATTTCTCCCACCCTCCAAATTCAAACTTTCCACACCTTTGATGAGGTTTTACTATGGCTCGAAAACTAGAGATTCGAGCCTTAGAGGAGGAGAAATTGAAGTTGCGCAACAAAAACTCAAATTTCTAAACCCGGGACTCCACGAATAGACCCAACACCACCAACTCTCATGCATTCGCTGCTTTGAAATCAAAAGGATCTATACATGTGGTAACAGTCAAATCTCAAGCACCGTCTTATACCCAGCCGAAATCCACCTATAAGTATAAAGCTGAGCCCATCAAGTACACTCCCTTGGGAGAAACTTATGAAGTGATCTTAGACAAATTGCTTAAAGCAGAGCTATCACCTTGCCTCATGTTAAACCTCACTCCGGGTTTGATTCCACCCGCACTATACGTTCTTGGTATAAATAAAATGACTTCAGAATTCCATCGCGTGAAGGGACATAGCCACAAAAACTACAAGATGTTGAAAAACATAGTGTAGGAAATGGTTGATGCAGGGGATATAACCCTCGATAATCCTAATGCCCCTACTAATCAAAATTTAAAAATCTTCAACAAACCATTTCCAAACCATTCCTCTAACAGTAACACAAACCAAGAAACCTTAGCCAAGGAGAAGAGTGTGCATGAGATCCATGTGGTTTTCAACTCCCAACCAAGGGCTTCCATCAAAGAAATTATGAATCGAGCCTCTTCACCAACACAGAGTCCTCACCCCCTTCTCCTTCATCGGACAAGAGGACAGCCCTACTATTCCTTTACCCATAAAGGAATTAACCACCTGCATTTCTCTTCTCACGAAGCACCTTCTTACACCACATACCTACAAGATCGTGAGCGGTTGTTATCCAACTTATCTATTTCCCAAACATCTCTTTCTACCACTCTTACTTGCAAAAGAAGAAGGATCACCACTTTTTCTGTTGTCCTTAGAAGAGAAACCCCTCGATCCTACACCACCAAATTCCTTAATCATGACAGATCCTCTAGAACATGCCCTCCTCCCTATTAGTTCTTCATCACCTAAATCTTTCCAGGTGGATGGTTTGACCCCTTAACTCTCATTGATGCAGTGCCTCATTCGCCCCCTGTATCACACCCCCAGTGGACCGAATCACAACCCACTTCTCTTCCATATCAAAATTCCCATCCATATGTGAAGATTGTCATCCCCCAGAAGATAGACGACTCTTATGGGCACGTTTGAGAACACCATGCTCTACTCAAATGCAAATGACTAATCCAGACACCTCTACCATATACCTAAAGTTTTTACAAAAGCTCAAAATTCCTATGTCCTCACCTCCACCCCCCTCATCTCCACCGAATACCTCATCAACCTCTATCAACCTAACCAAACTTTCCCTACACTTGGGAATTTAACAATACCCAGCCTGATGCACCCACCTAAATGGTTAAACTTATCCAAAGATAAAGCCACAATCCACCTAGGAGATATACCCAATCCCTTCAAGTCCAATCTATGCCTCCGCCAAAACTAAAACCCTCACCCCCGATCACACCAGTACAGTAGGCATGGCTTCAACCCTCGCCGTCACACCTACCTTCTATATTGGGGCCTCACCCCTCCACCTTGCCTCAATACACCATGCCTCCCACGTCTTCTTTAACACGACCAGCACCTTCTGCACCCATATAGAAATCCACAAGCATCTCAACACCGTCGCCCCAAGTATCTTTCCTACCTACCAACCCTAAGAAAACTCGATCATCGAAGGACTTTTTTGCTGCCGCTCCTCTTTCCCCATGGTTTTTTCCTGCCACCACGTCATCTGTGGCCTCATCATCTAACCAGCTAAACATGACTTATGCACAGAAGAAGCCACGCCTAGTTCAACCCAATCATCAAAATCCCTTACCTAAACCACCACCCGTACGAACCACTCGTACCCAACCATTACCAAAACAATCAATAATCTCACCCACTCAATCAATAGCCTCATCTTCATTTGACCCGCTCAAAGGATCTTATGCCAAGATCCTTGATATGCTGGTAGGGGATGCGACCATTTCCCTACCCCCACTCAGACCCTATGATCCATCTAAACCTCGACCTATAGGTTATGATGAATCTAAAATCTGCGCCTACCACCGCACACCAGGACACAATGTAGAAGGATGCAAAGCTTTGAAAGCCATCCTTTGCCAGTCGCCTATCTCGGATAGAAAATCTCAGAAAGATGACTTACGAAAGGAAAAGCCCTTAGCTTCGATCCCTTCTCCTATACCACCTGTCCCCGCCTCACCAAAATCTATCATCATTGCAACCCGCCTCTCTCGAGAACAATGACTTATCCCTGTCATCTTCCTCATCTCGCATTCATGAGATCAACATGATTAGCATTGCTACTCGAGGTCAGAAAAACAATGGAAAAGCTAAAGAGAGCACACTGCGGCCTCTCTTTCTCCTTCCACCATCCCGATCACAACACCACCTAAAGTGATTATTCGTGGACCTGCCTATCCAGTCTCTGATGGAGTTTCCCATCACACTATGATCAAACAACTTCACCAATCTCCTGTAAAAATGACACTCTATGATCTCATTCAAACATCTGAATCACATCGACAAGCTCTAATTGAGATCCTTCAAGGGATAGAGGTCCTACCTAACGAAACCTTTCCTGTCACCTCCATTTTAACACCCAACCATGTCGCTTCTCTCACCAAACAACCTACCTCCACAACCACTTCTGTCCTTGTACAGTAAGCCACTGCTGTTAGTTTTTCTGAAGAAGAAATTGTTGTCTTTGGTGCAGAAGATCCTGATCCCACTCTTTTCATCTCGGCTTACGTCTCGGGACATCCGGGTACATTGTGTTATGATCGATGGGGGCACTAGCCTAAACATCATCTCTTCCAAAGCCTTCCAACAGATGAATATCCCTCCTAGTTGCATGTGTGCCAACCCCACCATGTTACATTCATTCAACGATGCTATTACTTCTACCCTAGGCACTGTGATCCTTAACATTCATGTAGGGCCATGTACCTTACCCGAACTCTTCTATGTCCTTGAGGGAGAATTCCAATACAACATGTTGTTAGGCCGCCCTTGGATCCGGGCTATGGGATGCGTTCCCTCCACCTTACATAGATGCATCAAATTCAAGTATGAAGGGAAGTCATACACCGTCACAGCTGATGCTTCCCCCTTCAAAACCTGTAATATGTTATACCACCCTAATGATGTGCTTGTACCCATCAAGACACCCATTGATCCAACCCAACCATCTACTTCAACCACGCCTCAACCATCCACCTTAGCCGCACCCACACCTTCGACCAATGAAACCACCGACGCAAATACTTCTTCCTTTCCCACGGACAACATCCCAACCTCGGATCCCTTGGTAGGTGTTTTTCAACGCCTTACGCTAGGGGAGTACCACCTATACAACGTTAGCACCTTCCATACCCCACAAGAGTATGGACAATTACATGTGCATCCTACCTACGACCATCGTGTGGGGGAGGTGATCTCCTACGGACCACCTAATTGCCACACCAACCTAATGTATGGGGGTGTTGACACATCCTCTGTCACCCCCGAACCTCCCCTTGGTGTGGTTCCCTTCCAATCAGATTTTCAATATCTAACCAACCGTCGTTTCGCCCTCACCTTCCTGACATGTTGTGCTTGGAAAGGTTTTGGTTTCGGTCTTTATGAGCAAGGACGACATACGGTTATTCCCATGACAACACGCAAACACAAATATTGTAGTGGTCTTGGGTTTTCTGAACCACCTACACTGAAGAAACCTCATGTCAATTGTATCCAGGAAGATGATGAAGTCACCCATTCCGAACAATCATCGCCCATTTTACCATCTTCACCCACGGAGTCGATAGACCTGAATCTATCCCTCCTAACTTTTTTTTTACTTCATGAATGCTATCTTCCTAGGTCCTCTCACTTATCAACACGATGGTGAGGACCCATCTTCTCTCCCCCTTTTACATCCAAACATGATCGAAGAAGACCTGCCTTCGATTAATGTTGTGGAGTGCCAGGATGATGACTCCATCCTCACCTACCTTGGTGTAGATGACTCTTATATTCAACGTGCCTTACCATCTGAAACCCAAACCATGTTGAATGAGTCGACTATAGAAATCAACATCCACATGGAGGATGATCCTCACATTGTAAAGATCGACAATCTCTCGATGCATCAGAACAAGCCGCCTTCACTACCTTTCTCCATGCCCGCAATCAAGCTTTCGCTTGGTCCTACGCCGACATGCCAGGAATCGATCCTGACATTGCTATCCATAACATCACTCTGAAACCAGACTCCAAACTAGTTAAACAGAAGTTGAGAAAAATGCATCCACGCATTGCTCTCTTAGTTAAAGAAGAGCTTCAACGACTCCTTTCTGTTTCTTTCATCTTACCTATTGACTATCCGCAATGGATTTCTAATGTTGTACCTATCACTAAAGTGACGGGGGACTTCGGATATGTACGGATTTCCGGATCTTAACCTCGCTTGCCCAAAGGACGACTTCCCCCTACCAATTATTGATCAACTTATCGGTCTCATTTGCGGGCCATGAGATGCTTTCTCTCATGGATGGTTTCTCAGGATATAATCAAATTTTAGTAGCCCCGCCGATCAAAATAAAACCACCTTCATTACCCCACACCACCTTCGCTATCGTGTCATGCCATTTGGCCTTAAGAATGCTTGGTGCAACCTATCAACGGGCTATGACTTACATTTTTCATGACATTATGCACACTATCCTTGAGGATTATGTTGATGATCTTCTTGGAAAATCCAAACATCGCAGTGAACATCTCGATGTTTTAACCATTATTTTCGACCACCTGCTACAATACTGTGTTCATCTTCAGCCAAAGAAATGTGTCTTTGGCGTCCTTTTGGGAAAACTCCTTGGCTTTATCATCTCTTTACGTGGCATTGAGGTCAACCCCGCTAAAGTCAAAGCTATTTTAGAAATTCCCCCACCCACTAACCTAAAACAATTGCGTAGTTTGTAGGGAAAACTCTAATCTATCCGTCATTTCATCTCACAACTCTCGGATCGATGTCAACCTTTCCATCATCTCCTTAAAAAGGACATTATCTTTCAATGGAGTGAGGAGTGCCACAAATCCTTTGAGGCTCTTAAAACTTATCTCTTGCAGCCACCCATGCTTATCCCACCTCAGGACGATCACCCTTTCTACCTTTACCTTTCTGCCACCGACCATGTTGTAGGAGCCATGCTCACACATCGTGACTCCGAGCATCGAGAACAAGTAGTTTATTACATAAGTCGTACTCTTGTGGATTATGAAACTAGGTATACACATGTCGAAAAGTTGTGCCTAGCCCTATCATTTGTGAATCACAAAACTTTTGTCATCACCAACGCTGACCCCATACATTATATGTACGCCAAACCTCATCTAAACCAATGCATCACCCAATGGCTTATGCTCCTCGCTGACCTCGACCTTGAGTTCATACACCAGAAATCAGTCAAAGGACAAACTATCGCAGACCAACTCGCGGAAGCCCCTTTACCTGGGGAACAATTTACCAATTTTACTTTCCCTGATGAACTCATCGCAACTCTTTTGCTCAATGATGCGTCTTATCCGATGACTCTCTTCTTCAATGGATCTAAATGCCAACATGGCAGAGGGGTGGGCATTGTTCTCATTCCTCCTGAAGTTGAACCTATGCCTCTTTCATTCAAGCTCGATTTCCCCTGCACTAACAATACAGTGGAATACGAGGCCCTTGTTTTAGGTCTCCACATTGCGTTACACTTAGGTGTGAAGTCTATTAACATTTTTGGTGACTCTTAATTGGTATTAAATCAAGTCACTGGCATCTACCAATGTAAAAATGAGGAACTTCAAAAGTACAAACGTTACATAGATTCACTTTTGACCTTATTTACCCATTATACTATCCAAACCGTTCCACACTCAACTAATAAATTTGTGGATACTATGGCTTGCTTGGCCTCGCAAATTCCTACATCACCAACTGATTCTGACATATTTGTCTTGGTCCAACAACTCTTTTCCCCATCTTACTTAGTCTCGGATGTTTGTATGGTAAATAATGCATCTGCTGACTCGCAGGATACCTGGTATCACCAATTTCGCGACTACCTTACAACCTCTATTCTCCCACCTGACCTTAGTAGTAATGGAAAATGTGCTTTTCTTAAAGGTGTTTCTCGTTATGTCGTCATGGGGGAATCCTCTATAAATGTGGCTTCGATGGTATCCTCCTTCGATGTCTAACCAATGCTGAAGTCACTCATACCATCCAACAAGTCCATGACGGAATTTGTGGTGGGCACTTTAGTGACTTTGCCATAGCCAAACGAATCCTTCGCCTCTAGGATATTATTGGCATAATCTTAATAAATACTGTTGCGAATATGTTAAGCATTTTGTTATGTGTCAACAAAGATGCCAACCTTCAACATACTCCCACCATCCACTACAAGTCGCACGAGGTCTTTGGCCTTTCTCACAATGGGGTTTAGATCTTATTGGTGAGATTCATCCACCTTCTTCGCAATGTCACCATTGGATCATCGCGAAACCGAATATTACACTAAATGGGTGGAGTCCATTCCACTCGTTTCAACCAAAAAGGAGAAAATTGTTGAATTCATCAATCATCACATTATTTGCCATTTCGGTGTTCCTCATCGCTTGATAACCGATAATGGAAAATCTTTCAAAAATAAGTTGTTACGAGCCCTTTGTGAAAACTTTGGTATCAAACTTAGCTTCTCGTCACCCTACTATCCACAAGCAAATGGTCAAGCCGAATCTTCTAACAAAACCTTAACCAAAATTCTCATGAAAGTTGTTAACAATTTTGGTCAAAATTGGCATGATCACATCCCCTTTGCCCTTTGGGCTTATCGTACCAGCATTCGTACTTCCACTAATGCCACACCATTCTCTCTGGTGTATGGTACCAAGGCTATCTTTCCTCTCGAAATACAAATCCCTTCCCTCAGAATATCTCTCTAGGATATTCTCACCAATGATGACTTCCACCAAGAGCGGTTAGCCCAATTGGAGCTTCTTGACGAGCGTCATCTTACCGCTCTTGACCACCTTCAAATTTATCAAAAGTGCATCAAGCGTGCTTATGATAAGCGAATTCATGAGCATACCTTTAAAATTGGTGATCTTGTCCTCAAAGAGAATCAACATGTAACCAAACTAGAAAAGAGAAAACATGGAAAATTTGCTCCTAATTGGATTGGGCCTTACATTATCACTCACACTTACGGACCAGGTACTTATCGTTTAGCTTCACTTAATGGTAAACCTGAGCCTGAACCCCTTAATGCCCTGCATATTCAACCATTCTTCTCGTTGAATTTAGTGTTACATCACTCCTTATCCACCTTACACTCGTCCCTTGAGCTCATTTACCACCTCATACACCTTTTTTTGTGCATCTCAAAGTAAAATTAAACCCACATGGTTTGATCATCACCTCCTCTTAAAGAGGCTGTCTCCTTTTTTAGTCTGGTCCATGACTTAAAAGTATCAAAATAACAAGTTCTCAATTATACAATTCTGGGATATTCTTGAGTCAAACTTCCTACAAATTTAGATGCTTCATGCCAAACAGACATCTAGACCTCCAAGCTATAAACTAGACTACTCCCTTGAAGGATAGCTATGTGTAAAGCCACATGTGCTACTATAACTAGAATAGTCCTCGAAGGATAACTATGTGCAACGCCATGTCTCAAGCATTATAAGTAGATCGTTCCTCGAAGGACAGCTATACAAATGTGAATAGGATGTTTGGTGTGATTGGGACACATGGGATCACCTCTCAAGCTGTGGGACTTGGGCTCGAGGTGAACCTCCAGAGAAGGCCGGCTTCCTCTTCCTAAACTAAGTGCTTTGTACTACTCCTAGTGTAACAAAACGATTATCTAGTCCTATGCTAACATTTTCATGGGGTTTTAGGGAAAGAGTTTTACTACAGAAATG
Organism: Taxus wallichiana var. yunnanensis; assembly: GCA_018340775.1. Taxonomy (NCBI): domain Eukaryota; kingdom Viridiplantae; phylum Streptophyta; class Pinopsida; order Cupressales; family Taxaceae; genus Taxus; species Taxus wallichiana. The sequence goes on along the minus strand of CM031235.1, from coordinate 62,902,557 downwards.
AAACTATACTAGGGATGGTGATGCACCAAATAAAGGGTGTTTTCAAATTTAGGAAGGGTTAATTCGAAGAGGGTGTGTGCACCACAGTCAACTTCACCTACCGCAACTTAGAGAGGGCACAGGTGATACCACAAAGCTAAGAGACACGCGTTCCTTTTGTTAAACTTTATCGACATCGAGAAATATACCAGCTTCCCAAAGAAGAAGGATGAACTCAAGAAGGGTGAACAGACACCACAACTCAACTGCATGCAATACTTCACCACTCGATAAGCACAGAACTCCAAGAACCTGCAATAGAAACTTAAACTTGCACAGTGTACCTGCAAGTATGAGAAAGGCACAAAGAAGCATAGAAGGATGAAAGGACCGAGATTAGTCACAAAACACACACTTTTATTGCTTCAATAACATGCACAATGCATCATACATTCAGAAGAGGCAATAGTTGCCATTACAGTCTTGAAGAGGAGGCTTGAAAGTTCTCTCAACACACAAGAACAACTTGCAGAAGAGAGAGGACCCTTGAAAAGTATACACTCTTGCCTGAGATATCTAACTGTCCAACTTGTCTGAACTATTGGAACCCTTTGAAATGAGCTTCCAACTTACATTTATAGAAGAATATGTGAGAAAGAAGAGGAAATGTCATAATTACATTCCTAAAATGAAGGCCCATGATGTATTTATTACAGTTAGTTGAACTACCTGAGAAGGTTCCATCATGGGTCATTAATTGCCTGATGACCAAGTCTTCTCAATTAATTAAAAGAATATTTAAATAAAATATTTAAATAATAATAATAAATATTATTATTAAAATATTTAAATAAAAATATTAATTTAATTAACATAATGTTGGGACCCCCCCGTTGACCCGTTTGACTTGAAGAGGAGGGGGTCCATGTGGATAGAATCTGCACATAACCAAATTCGATGAGCTTCGAATCCTCTAACTCGGTGTTGCACTCGATTTTTGACCCCGCACTAACTCTTTCCTTGCTTTGGTAATCGCGCTCTTTTGCATTGAGTCCTTCGAATGGTGAGCTATCAAACTCGATTCTTATCATTTTGCTCTCGTTAACTCGAAGCCATTTATGCATTCCACGCTCAAACTTCATGAAACATCACCACGAGCTCCTCGCAAGAAGTCACTGAGCTCTTCATCCAGCAAACGATCCTGCCTTTCCTGGGCTCAAACTCACTTGAATACCGAGCTTAACCCAATATCTCTAAAAAGAATGGTTTTACCACAATGCTCAAGATTCTTCCTCATCATATAACACTTGTAGTAAGAATGTTTTAGCTTTGCCATAATAAGCACAATTGTACCCTCCAAACGATGAGAAAATGCCATTAACAATAAAGACCTAATGCTGCCATGATGATGACCCAGGTTCATGCCCATTAAACGTCGATAGACACCCTTAAGACTGATTCTTGGACAAAGAGACCTTTGGTATTTTGGCAGTGCATTCTGCAATCTAGGCTCCAATCAACAATTATGCCACTATTGGGATCTTAGTATGGAATGGGTAGTCATGAGCTACACAATATACTCATTTTTCCGTAACTAAAAAGATCCTTTATGTTACAATCTACAACACGTAAAATAAGCCCTTCAAAAATACATTGAACAATCGGGGGGCAGCCAAGAGGACCTTGGAAAATGTACAGTAACAACCATATGAATTCTCCCTTAGTCGTGGATCAAAGCTAATAGAAATAAGCTAGATAAAATCACTTGAAACTACAAGATAATCGTCCATTTGTTAAAAATAAGTTTCTCTAAACTCGTAAAGGAATACTTTATTGTCGATTGGACGCACATAAATGGAAAGGTATAAATATTGCCCATCGCCCTCGGAGTTTCTCAAAGAGACCATTTACGAGTAACAAGGATGCGTGACGCAAAAAACGGACGACCAGTGCATTTCGAGTTGACCTTCACATTCAATTCGTTTCTAGGAGAAAACAATGCTGAGCAATATGAATCGTTTCACTCTGCACGTAATAAACCAACATCTCCTGATTCAAGGAAATTTTTATGAAGCCTCGAACAGCGTGACTCCAATCCATCATATACGGCAGTGAATATTTGTTTCCTGCAGCTGCCATAGGTCCGAGTTCAGAATAAGGATAAGCCACGTAATCATGCTTGTGGAAGCGTTCAAAAGGCTTCTACTTTGTCTTTTCGCAAAATGCCTCCGCCGCCGTGAGAGTTTCTCAAAGAGACCATTTACAAGTAAAAGGATGCAACAAAACGGCCGACCGGGTATTTTCAGAGTTGACCTTCACATTCAATTCGCTTCTAGGAGAAGAAGTGCTGAGCAATACGAATCGTTTCATTCTGCACCATAATAAACCTTCATCTCCTGGCTCGGGCAAATTTTATGAAGCCTTGAACAGCGTGACTCCAATCCATCGTACACGGCAGTGAATATTTGTTTTCTGCAACTGTGCGTGGGAGCTTGTCTTGCGACCACTGAATGCTCAGTGTGGTAGGCAGAACGTGTAGAGCCTCCTTCGCCCATCTCTGTTTACAAAACGGCCGACCAGACAACCACGTCAATCCTATTAAACACCTCCACTGCCTCATTCCCACGTTCTCCGACTCACCCTCCGTGTGACTCGCACAAAGACTCGGACCACTCCAAGCTGCGCGGAATTTTCATTCTCTTGCCATGCGGAAGTCTCATGACGGATTGCCATCGTCAAATCTCCACGCCTGGCAGTGTTTGCCCGAATCTCCCCTTCACGGAAGTTTGGTCATGGTTTGCCACGGTTATATTTCCACGCCTGGCAGTTTGACCGGATTTCTCCCATTTTTTGGCAGTAGACTCAAACTTCTCCCACGCCCGGGATTTCTTCTTTGGCTTGACATCACGTCATTTCCCTTGGCATTGCTTGCCTTATTTCCCACGTCCAACGGCTTGGCCAAATTAATTCACGGGCCCCGGCCTCAACTTCGCCACGCAGATTTGGCAATCCGACCCAATTTCTCCACTATTCCCACCAGCGCGCGGGATCTTCATGAATCTTCTCCTGCCGAGTTTTCCTTCAACAGATTTGAGGATAACATTAAACTCTCAGTGCAAACATTTCAGCTGTAGCTTGTAAGGTGTGATAATCCCGACAGAATCCTTTGTGCCCGCCAACTTAGTGACTCGCTGAAGATGCTCATATAATTGCAAAGCAAATTATGCTCCATGAATATTCTGATATGAAACAGTTCCACCTCTATGAGATCCGTTTCCATGAGTTGCATTGTAAAATAAATTTAATCAAGTCTCCCGGTAACATTCTTACTGTCACTTAATTGATTTTCATAAAAATATCTTGAAGGAAAATCCTGAATTTGAGGATGCATACGATGCTGATCAGATAACAACATTGGACAACTTACTTGCTCAAACGGGCTTCTACTATACCGCAACATCCTGTGCATCGAATGCTCGGCCGCTTTGAGCGTAGAACTGAAATTATCCTAGGAAAGTGCCGTGAGGAAGTAATTGGTTATACGCAGCAGCTACAGGGTAGAGAAGTAAAACTTATCTCAAAAAATGAGTGGCCTCCAGAGAGAGTTGATTACGACAGCTGCCGCAGGGTGATCCCAAGGAACCGTTGGTGTTGATCCTGATGTTCTGGTTGCATGCGACCATAGTCATGATCAGTTGTTGTAAAATCTTGCCGCTGTAGTAGAAGAATGAGATAAGGTTTTAATTGAGTTGTCTCGCCTTTTCATTTTGGAAATTCTCTTCCATGGAAGAAGCTCGACCAAATCTTGAGGCAGCTATTGTCTTTGTCGAGTCATTAAAATTGAATTCATAATCCAACAAGGAAGCATCAATCTCTCCATGTTGAATTAAACCGAGTCGAGCTCGTCATTTCTCTGCCTCAATGAGCCAACCATCGAAACATTATCCGCTCCTATCGAGACTCTTTTATGACAAGCCAAAGTTGGACAACCGAACTTACATTTCCTACTCATGAACTCGTCTCTTTATTTTCGATTTGACACTGATGACCAGAAGTGGGTCCATGGGACCAATGTCGTGATTTGATAGCAATAAGGCCCTGTTTTCCAATTTTTCCATGTGCGTAAAATTGGATAACATTTTTGGCGACCTCTCGGGGATGATTGCCTGCTAAGCATGATTCCAGTAGCCTTAAGTCATCCATTGGGCATGGAGTCTGTGTTGGAATCCTGGAAGTAGTATGATTTTCTTTGACACATCCTGAAATCCCCTTGAGTATTGTTGATATCCTGGACCTCCCTGGAATGCTAGGCATGAAGTATACTGAATCTGTTGAATGCTTGACATCCATGGAACACTGCAAAAATTTGAATGAAGCAGATTTTGAACTGTTATGGAAACTTTGAACCTTTCTTTTCCTTGACACCTTCCAATGATGAAACAATGTGCAGAACAACACAAAACACAACAACAAGGAAAGCAAAATAACAACACGCAACAATGTGCATAAGCACTTGGAGGAAAACACCTAATTTAACTGTACAGGGGGTGGAACGCTTCTCAAAAACAAGCTTTGAGATGTATCCCATTCACATGAATGGGCAGTTCTTCTCCATTGAGCCTAGATAGACGAAATGAATTTGCCTCTTTGCAACTTGTGATGATGTATGGTCCACTCCAGAGAGCGTCAAACTTGGCATGCTTGCCTGGTTTGGCCCTGTCTTCATCCCATTTGAGAACTAAATCTCCCTCTTGAAAATGTCTGTCGGACGCCTTCTTGTCAAAAGATTTCTTAACTTGAGCCTGATGCTGCTCCAAAGTTTTCATAGCCTTATCTCGTACTTCCTCTAACTCCATGAGTTCAGCAAACCTTACTGTCAGAGGATCACTCTCTATAACTTCAAGTTGATGAGCTAACTCCAAAGAAGGTAACTCCAATGAGAGCGGGAGTTTTGCCTCTCTTCCATATACAAGAACGAAAGGAGAATTTCCAATGGCCCTTTTAGGTGTGATTCGATCTGCCCATAAGGCATCTTAAGCATGTATGCCAAGTCCTCTTGTTAGTCTCCATTGTGCGCTTAATAATCCTTATGAGGTTTTTGTTGCTAGACTCAGCCAATCCGTTTCCTTGCGGATAGTAATTGGATGAAGTTTTGAGGTATACCCCATTTTTAACAGCCCATTCACTCAGTTTCATACCAAGAAAAGCCAGCGCATTGTCTGAAATGATTGTAAACGGAACACCAAACCTCGTCATTATACCCTCCAAAAAATCTAGAACTGCCTTTTCATTGCTCTCTTTTAATGCTACCACCTCTGTCCATCGAGTAAAATAGTCTGTTGCAGTAAGGACCCACTTATGTCCATCACTAGATGGAGGATTAATCATTCCGATGAAGTCCAACCCCCATTGAACAAAAGGTTGATCCACTTGAATTGGATGCAGCGGAAGAGCTGCCAGCTTCTGCTTACCTATGAAAAAGGCACATTCCTTACATTTCCTTACCCAAAGATGGGCATCCTTGAATAAATCCGGCCAATAGTAGCCGGCTCGCATGATCTTGGTAGTTGTTGTTCGTGCGGAATAATGTCCTCCAGATAGGCCATTATGAAATTCTTCTAGTATCTTACTTACCTGTTCTGGTCCTATGCACCGAAGGAGAACGCCGTTCAAATCTTTTCGAAAGAGAATGCTATCTACCAAAACATATGGGATAGATTGAAGACGGAAAGTTCGTCTTTGGTTTTTATCCATGTTTGCCGGGTATGCTCCTGAGAAGATGAAATTCTTCATTTTGGATAACCAGTCAGCTTGATCAACATCCTCATCAGTATTTAGGAGTGTCACGTCCTCATTACCTTTTGATTCCATGTCTGCAGCAAGTTGCTCACATAAACCCTTACCTCTGACAAGTTTAGTGACTTTGATATGCACGTCATACTCCATTACCTTCGTGATCCATCCAGCACGCTTTTCGTTCATTTCTTTGTTCAACAAAAACTCCTTGACACCTGGATGAGACACCATCAGATGAATCTTGTTGTTGGACAACATGTGCTTGAATTTCTTCAAAGCTCGAATAACCGCAAAGACTTGCTTTTCAATGAATGAGTATTTGAACTCGTAGTCTTTGAGGGATTGACTGAAGAAAGCGATTGGTTGCTCCATCAGGTTATCGTTTTGTTGGGTGAGGATCCCTGAAATGCTCTCTTGACCTGCAAAAGCATAAAGGATAAAATCTTTGTCAAACCTGGGGTTCACAAGCGTGGGAGCTTGGGAAATGGCTGTTTTGATGGCTTCGAAGCTTTCTCGTCCTTCCTTTGTCCATGAGAATGGCATGTTTTTCCTTAGCATGGCTGTCAGTGGTTTAGCCAATGTCGCGAATTGGGGGATGAATCTCCGCACGAAATTTATGGTTCCCAGGAAGCTCTGGAGGCCCTTCTTGTGACTCGGGAGAGATAAGGACATAATCGAATGAATCCTGGCTGGATCGATTGATAATCCTTCCACTGAAACAACATGCCCCAACAATTTTCCCTCGTGCACTGCGAAAATACATTTCTTGGGGTTAAGTGAAACCCCAAATTCCCTACACCTTTGGAAAACTTTCCTTAGATGCGTGATGTGATCTTCTGCATGCTTAGAGTATACAATTATATCATCAAGGTAAACCAAAATAATATCGTTGATTAGTCCCTTAAATTCCATGTCCATGGCTCTTTGGAAAGTAGCCCCGGCATTGGACAATCCGAATGGCATTTTATTGTAGGCATACGTGCCCCACTTGGTAGTGAAAGCCGTTTTGAATTGGTCAGATTCTTGGACTAGGATTTGATTGTAACCTGAATATCCATCGAGCAAAGAAAATCTTTGAGCTCCTGCCACCGTTTGAAGGATCTGCTCCATCGAGGGAAGAGGATAATGGTCCTTTAATGACGCACGATTCAAATCCCTGAAATCTACGCATAACCGGATCTCTCCGTTCTTCTTCCTCACGGGCACCAAATTGGCTACCCATGAGGAATGCTTGATGGGAAAAATTATACAAGCCTCGATGAGCTTGGTTAGCTCCTTTCTCATTAGTGGCTCAATTTTGGGATTAATTGGTCTCTGTTTTTGACGAACTGGCTTAGCATTAGGATCCAGTTCGATGGTATGTCATGCAAGACTGATCAAAACCACGCAGATCTTTATAGCTCCATGCAAAGATGTCATGATACTCTTGACAAAGTTTTATGAAAGCTTCTTTCTCCTCAGAAGTACACACTTTTCCGATCTTAAGAAATTTTTCATTTGATACTTTGACTTCCTCAAAATATTCTTCTTTGACCACCATGTTAGGGCTTTGTCTTTTGGCTTGGTCATCTGAATTGAAAATGGATTCCAAAGTGACTAAACCTTTTGGTAACTTGTTGCTTTTCAATTGGATAATTTGTTCACCATATGACTCTTGTAACTTATCTTGATTTCTTGCAGCAAACTCCGCCTCTTCTTGTAGGAAGAGGACAATTTGGTTGTCACTATCGAACACTTGCCAACTACTCACATTATCAGGGACTGCTGGTCGAACCACCATTTTAACAAATTGCTTCCCTTCTTTCATGATATCAACTGGTATGTTGTATTGTGAACCAATTGTAGCAAGCCTATCTCGCATCTTGATTTTGATCTCTAGGGATTGCATGGATCCCAAAAGCTTCGAAATCTTCAATCAGGTCCCAGACTCGGTTCTTGTATGATCTTAAAAGATCATTTTTGGATGCACTACGTGCTGAAACTTGATGAACAACTAACTCACTGTCTCCAAAAACAGTTAGGGCCTTGATTCCCTTCCTTTGGGCTAGCTGAATTCCTTGCACAAGAGCCTCGTATTCAGCAACATTGTTAGTGCAACTGAACTGCAACCGGAAAGATGAGAAGTACTTATCTCCCTCTGGAGAAATTAACATAACACCAGCACCGGATCCATTCTTACTTCTTGAGCCATCGAAGAACAATTGCCATAGTCCTTTAGAATCACTTGGCGTTTTGACAAGTTGTGGTATGACTGTATCTTCTTCATGGATACAGTAGGTACCTAATCTTGTTTCTTCCAAGACCAGCAAACCAGCTTCTTCTTCTGCCAATACATCAGCGTAGGGATCGTGATCGATGATCTCTACTTACTTCATCCAAAGAAAGTATCGTGGGACTTCTTCAACAAGGGTGGTTGGTTCATGATCGGCACCTTCCTCTTCTCGGATCGCCAATGGTGTAATTTCCATTTAAGGGACTAGAAGTGTAGGGTTCTACATGATTATGGCAGATTGGTTCTGCCCTTATAGTTATTTTGGTTCCGTATCGAGTCCTAAGAATCATATGCGACCAATCGGCTGATAGGTAACCGCCCATCTTGGCAGTGAAATCCCGTGATAGGCAGATGGCAAAGAGGGGAGGGAGGTCAATAACCGATATGTCTTGAGTGAATGACAAACTTGGGCATGCATGAATGGTAAGTTGAAGTCCTTTGATAACCCCAACAGTCTTAATAGCTGTGCCATCCAGCTGAACAACCCCTCTTGCAACTGGCACATATTGTATGCCTAGTACATCTGCAATTTGTTTCGGCATGACAGAGCTACTGGCACCAGAATCGATCATGCAATTATGTACCAAGTGGTCTCCAATGATCAGGGAAATGTAGAATGGCGGTGGTTTGTTTGCTGTAGGAATGATTTTCCCTTCCGGTTGACACAAATTTGTAGCATTTGTCACTCCATGGCTTGGTGATCCGTTGGTTGTACTAAAACTGTTCAGAGCTTCTCGCAGCAGGTTTCTTTGGGAAGGGATCGAGAGTGCGTCCCACATGGTAACGCTCAGATTGGTTTTCTTCATTTGTTCTACTATGCTGAAGGGAATTGCTCCAACTTTGATGATGCTTTTTTGGGCATTGGGGTCCTCCTTTGGAAAATGTTTGTTGGGTACCGTGATGCCTGGAGAACCATCTTTCCCTGCGGCGTGGCTAGCCGATGTTTCTGGTGATTTCTTTCCCACATTTCTATCAACCGCCATTTGTAACCCATGTTGAGAAGTGGATGCTAGATCAGATTCGGGAGCTTGAGGCTCCATTGCTCTCTTCTTGGAACGAGTGTTTGCTGCCACTGATGAAGAATCGGTATTCAACCCACAAAAATCTTCTTCTTGCCAGTTTAGCAAAGCGGATTCTTCAGGTGCCTGTGGTTGATCTGCCGCTTCTTGTGTAGATGAATTGTTTGTTAACTCTGAAGGGGCAGATACACTTTGAACCATAAGGGCCTGGCTAAGAACCCCATTGGGACAAAGATTTTGATTGTGAGGTTGAGAGCAAGGATAGCACCATTCGTAGTCTTGAACTAGATTATTCTGAACAGGTACTATAGCTCTAGATGAGCTAGCTGCAAGAGGGTTCCGGAAGTTCAAGGGCCTGACATTTGCAACTTGACTCGTAGTTTGATTTTGAGGCTGATTGTTTCCTTGAAAGGGAGGACGGCTAGCCTGATACTGCTGATTTTGTGGCTGATACGGACGATTGTATTGAAATTGTTGCCTTTTGAGTGCAACGAGCTCATTTCCAAAATTTTGCAGTAGTGACTTGACTTCAAATAGGTCATTTGAAGAGGCAGGGGAAGATTGAGATGGTTGCTTGGAGTCCACTGGAAGAGGAGCAATGATAGGCTGATGATTCGTAAGATCTGGAGAAAAGGGCATTGGTGGTCGTGGAGCTATCTTTCCAGCCTGAATCAAAGAATTCTCTGCACTTATGGCAACTTCGTAAGCATCAGGAAGTGTAGTCCCTCCCATAGACTGGATCATAACTGCTACATCACTATTCAAGGCTCGCAAATAGTACAAGAATGCATTATGTGCAGAAGGCTTTATGAGCGCTGGAATCCTATTCCAAGTCCTGTGGAATCGGAAGTTGAAATCACTCATGTATTCTTGGGGAGCTCTCTTTATGGTAGTAAGTTGTTCCAAAAGTGATAGGTGATCACTTTTGTCTTCAATTGTTTACATAGCTTTTCTCCCAACTCGTCCCAAGTGGTTATAGTGCCAACACCTAACCCGCGAAACCATTGAAGTGCTTTTCCCTTGAAAGAGGTAGCAAGAAGTCTAACTGCAACATTGTCTTCGGTGATATTATGTACTACGCAGATGCTGGCTACATCAAAGATATGCTCCACTGGAGTAACGTGAGTTTCCCCCGTGTAGAAGGGTAAACTTTTGAGTGCCGCAATAGGTATCGGATCACGTTGAGCCAACATAAGAGGACTGCTTGCATTGAAAGGGGGAAAAACTTGGTTCCTCGCCATAGCAACGAAAGGTTGATTGTTCCTGGGTGGAGGAAATCTTCCGTAAGGAGGAGTTGAATGACCCCTACTAGGTAAATCTGCAACTGGGGATGTGGAAATGCCTCTTCTTCTTCTCTTTGGAGGAGACAAGGAAAGTTCGGTATGCTGATAATTTCCTTTCTTTGAAGAAGCTCTTGTCTGAATTCTTCGCATAAGTTACTGCACTGAGATTCGGAATCCAGAGATATGGAGTCGCCAGGTACTTTGACTTGTGTAAGTGAGAAGAGAAGTACCAACTCTGTCCCACCGGGCGTGCCAAAAACTGTTGTGTGTGGTCGCACGGTGGCTTAAGATTTACTGTTTGATAATGAGACACCTTTGAAAGATGAAACTATGATGTCCCACCGGGCGTGCCAAAAACTGTTGGTGTGTGGTCGCACGGTGGCTTATGATTTGTTGTTGTAATGAGACACCTTGAAAAGGTGGAAGATCTAACCTTAGTCTCCCACCGGGCGTGCCAAAAACTGTTGGTGTGTGGTCGCACGGTGGCTTATGATTTGTTGTTGTAATGAGACACCTTGAAAAGGTGGAAGATCTAACCTTAGTGTCCCACCGGGCGTGCCAAAAACTATTGTGTGTGGTTGCACGGTGGCTTAAGATTTCTTGTTTGATAATGAGACACCTCCGAAAGATGGATCTCTAACTTTTGTGATGTCCCACCGGGCGTGCCAAAAACTGTTGTCGCCAAATCACTGCACTCCGAATGGCCAGGATGTGAATAGGACGTTCGGTGTGATTGGGACACATGGGATCACCTCTCAAGCTGTGGGACTTGGGCTCGAGGTGAACCTCCGGAGAAGGCCGGCTTCCTCTTCCTAAACTAAGTGATGTACTACTCCTAGTGTAACAAAACGATTATCTAGTCCTATGCTAACATTTTCATGGGGTTTTAGGGAAAGAGTTTTACAGAAATGAAACTATACTAGGGATGGTGATGCACCGAATAAAGGGTGTCTTCAGATTTAGGAAGGGTTAATTCGAAGAGGGTGTGTGCACCACAGGTCAACTTCACCTACTACAACTTAGAGAGGGTACAGGATACCACAGGCTAAGAGACACGCGTTCCTTTTGTTAAACTTTATCAGACCGAGAAATATACCAGTTTCCCAGTGAAGAAGGATGAACTCAAGAAGGGTGAACAGACACCACAACTCAACTGCATCCAATACTTCACCACTCTATAAGCACAGAACTCCAAGAACCTGCAATAGAAACTTAAACTTGCACAGTGTACCTGCAAGTATGAGAAAGGCACAAAGAAGCATAGAAGGATGAAAGGACCGAGATTAGTCACAAAACACACACTTTTATTGCTTCAATAACATGCACAATGCATCATACATTCAGAAGAGGCAATAGTTGCCATTACAGTCTTGAAGAGGAGGCTTGAAAGTTCTCTCAACACACAAGAACAACTTGCAGAAGAGAGAGGACCCTTGAAAAGTATACACTCTTGCCTCGAGATATCTAACTGTCTAACTTATGCAACTGCTGGAACCCTTTGAAATGAGCTTCCAACTTACATTTATAGAAGAATATGTGAGAAAGAAGAGGAAATGTCATAATTACATTCCTAAAATGAAGGCCCATGATGTATTTATTACAGTTAGTTGAACTACCTGAGAAGGTTCCATCATGGGTCATTAATTGCCTGATGACCAAGTCTTCTCAATTAATTAAAAGAATATTTAAATAAAATATTTAAATAATAATAATAAATATTATTATTAAAATATTTAAATAAAAATATTAATTTAATTAACATAATGTTGGGACCCCCCCGTTGACCCATTTGACTTGAAGAGGAGGGGGTCCATGTGGATAGAATCTGCACATAACCAAATTCGATGAGCTTCGAATCCTCTAACTCAGTGTTGCACTCGATTTTTGACCCCACACTAACTCTTTCCTTGCTTTGGTAATCGCGCTCTTTTGCATTGAGTCCTTCGAATGGTGAGCTATCAAACTCGATTCTTATCATTTTGCTCTGTTAACTCGAAGCCATTTATGCATTCCACGTTCAAACTTCATGAAACATCACCACGAGCTCCCTGCGAAGTCACTGAGCTCTTCATCCAGCAAACGATCTTGCCTTTCCTGGGCTCAAACTCACTTGAATACCGAGCTTAACCCGATATCTCTAAAAAGAATGGTTTTACCACAATGCTCAGGATTCTTCCTCATCATATAACACTTGTAGTAAGAATGTTTTAGCTTTGCCATAATAAGCACAATTGTACCCTCCAAACGATGAGAAAATGCCATTAACAATAAAGACCTAATGCTGCCATGATGATGACCCAGGTTCATGCCCATTAAACGTCGATAGACACCCTTAAGACTGATTCTTGGACAAAGAGACCTTTGGTATTTTGGCAGTGCATTCTGCAATCTAGGCTCCAACCAACAATTATGCCACTATTGGGATCTTAGTATGGAATGGGTAGCTGCGAGCTACACAATATACTCATTTTTTCAGAAACTAAAAAGATCCTTTATGTTACAATCTGCAACACGTAAAATAAGCCCTTCAAAAAATACATTGAACAACTGGGGCAGCCAAGAGGACCTTGGAAAAATGTACAGTAACAACCATATGAATTCTCCCTTAGTCGTGGATCAAAGCTAATAGAAATAAGCTAGATAAAATCGCTTGAAACTACAGTATAATCGTCCATTTGTTAAAACAAGTTTCTCTGAAACTGGTAAAGGAATACTTTATTGTCTGATTGGACGCACATAATGGAAAGGTATAAATATTGCGTACTGCCCTCGGAGTTTCTCAAAGAGACCATTTACGAGTAACAAGGATGCAGCACGCAAAACGGCCGACCAGGCATTTCAGAGTTGACCTTCACATTCAATTCGTTTCTAGGAGAAAACAATCTGAGCAATATGAATCGTTTCACTCTGCACGTAATAAACCAACATCTCCTGATTCAAGGAAATTTTTATGAAGCCTCGAACAGCGTGACTCCAATCCATCGTATACGGCAGTGAATATTTGTTTCCTGCAGCTGCCATAGGTCCGAGTTCAGAATAAGGATAAGCCACAGAACTGTTTGCTGGAAGCGTTCAAAAGGCTTCTACTGTACTGCAAAATGCCTGCTGCCTGTAGAGTTTCTCAAAGAGACCATTTACAAGTAACAAGGATGCAACAAAACGGCCGACCGGGTATTTTCAGAGCTGAACTTCACATTTAATTCGTTTCTAGGAAAAGAAATGCTGAGCAATACGAATCGTTTCATTCTGCACCGTAATAAACCTTCATCTCCTGACCCGGGCAAATTTTATGAAGCCTTGAACAGCGTGACTCCAATCCATCGTACACGGCAGTGAATATTTGTTTTCTGCAACTGTGCGTGGGAGCTTGTCTTGCGACCACTGAATGCTCAGTGTGGTAGGCAGAATGTGTAGAGCCTCCTTCGCCCATCTCTGTTTACAAAACGGCCGACCAGACAACCACGTCAATCCTATTAAACACCTCCACTGCCTCATTCCCACGTTCTCCGACTCACCCTCCGTGTGACTCGCACAAAGACTCGGACCACTCCAAGCTGCGCGGAATTTTCATTCTCTTGCCATGCGGAAGTCTCATGACAGATTGCCATCGTCAAATCTCCATGCCTGGCAGTGTTTTCCCGAATCTCCCCTTCACGGAAGTTTGGTCATGGTTTGCCACGGTTATATTTCCACGCCTGGCAGTTTGACCGGATTTCTCCCATTTTTTGGCTGTAGACTCAACTTCTCCCACGCCCGGGATTTCTTCTTTGGCTTGACATCACGTCATTTCCCCTTGGCATTGCTTGCCTTATTTCCCACGTCCAACGGCTTGGCCAAATTAATTCACGGGCCCCGGCCTCAACTTCGCCACGCAAATTTGGAAATCCGACCCAATTTCTCCACTATTCCCACCAACGCGCGTGATCTTCATGAATCTTCTCCTGCCGAGTTTTCCTTCAACAGATTTGAGGATAACATTAAACTCTCAGTGCAAACATTTCAGCTGTAGCTTGTAAGGTGTGATAATCCCGACAGAATCCTTTGTGCCCGCCAACTTAGTGACTCGCTGAAGATGCTCATATAATTGCAAAGCAAATTATGCTCCATGAATATTCTGATATGAAACAGTTCCACCTCTATGAGATCCGTTTCCATGAGTTGCATTGTAAAATAAATTTAATCAAGTCTCCCGGTAACATTCTTACTGTCACTTAATTGATTTTCATAAAAATATCTTGAAGGAAAATCCTGAATTTGAGGATGCATACGATGCTGATCAGATAACAACATTGGACAACTTACTTGCTCAAACGGGCTTCTACTATACTGCAACATCCCTGTGCATCGAATGCTCGGCCGCTTTGAGCGTAGAACTGAAATTATCCTAGGAAAGTGCCGTGAGGAAGTAATTGGTTATACGCAGCAGCTACAGGGTAGAGAAGTAAAACTTATCTCAGAAAATGAGTGGCCTCCAGAGAGAGTTGATTGCGACAGCTGCCGCAGGGTGATCCCAAGGAACCGTTGGCGTTGATCCTGATGTTCTGGTTGCATGCGACCATAGTCGTGATCAGTTGTTGTAAAATCTTGCCGCTGTAGTAGAAGAATGAGATAAGGTTTTAATTGAGTTGTCTCGCCTTTTCATTTTGGAAATTCTCTTCCATGGAAGAAGCTCGACCAAATCTTGAGGCAGCTATTGTCTTTGTCGAGTCATTAAAACTGAATTCATAATCCAACAAGGAAGCATCAATCTCTCCATGTTGAATTAAACCGAGTCGAGCTCGTCATTTCTCTGCCTCAATGAGCCAACCATCGAAACATTATCCGCTCCTATCGAGACTCTTTTATGACAAGCCAAAGTTGGACAACCGAACTTACATTTCCTACTCATGAACTCGTCTCTTTATTTTCGATTTGACACTGATGACCAGAAGTGGGTCCATGGGACCAATGTCGTGATTTGATAGCAATAAGGCCCTGTTTTCCAATTTTTCCATGTGCGTAAAATTGAATAACACCTCTATCAGAAGCTTCTCGCATTGATCACTTCGTGAAGACCTCAAGAACAAAAAAATGCATGTCCCATGTAGGCTTCCCACATCGATCGGTCTATATCCGTAAACATCAAAGCAAAGATATCAAAAGTACTTTTGAGTCATGGACTTGTCTATTTTGGTTTGGTTATCTTCCGTCAGCATAATCACCTTATAACAAGTTCTCTATGCCTCAACTATCCCATCCACCTCTCCTCACCATTCTTCACAATAACGAAACTCAAGGGACGTGTGTATATCCAATATATTGTGATTATACAACTCTTTTCACCTATCAACTTCTCGCCTTATGCAAGGCACCTATGGATTCAAGCTCATCCTACGATAATACGTGGTTTGTTTAGCTCTTTCCAACTATGGGACATTTTTTCCTCTTTTACCGAATCTAGGATTGTGTGTTGATCTTAATTAGGACATGATTTCCTATGCTTGGATAAGTTAACCCCGACTTCACCTATACCCACACCAACACCAACAACATTACTCTACCAACATCAAAATTTTACCAACCAACAAATTGCCTAACCAAAACCAAATTGCCTGAATTCACCTCTCCCTGGTCCTAAAAGAGAATTACATCGGTTTGAGGCCCCTCCTTGCTTTGTGCAATGGGCTATGTAGGCAGCACTTAGGAGACATGGGGTCTCCCAAGGTTAGCTCGACCATCCCCTACCATAACCTATCATGTGTTGTGTTTTCCTTAAAAATATAAATATTTTCACGTATTTATAACACTCACCTTTGTCCTTTATCAATCCAAACATTCAAAACACAAACAGTCTTATTATTCTCATAACTCAAATCAACATACATATTCCATTTTATTTAGATGTTAAACAAATACATCTTCTCTATCATCGACGTGCAGGTCGGAATCTTTATTTATTCTTCTACCCCTATGTATGAAACTCACTTAGACCCCCACGCCTCGTCCCAAACCAGGTAGTGATGGTGATCGTCGATGCCGCTCACCTGGCCTCTCCATACTCAAAGGTACCACTACTATTGGTTCCTCCCACTGATCCACCAATCTCTCCTATAACATACGAATCTGCCCTCTCGCGTGGAGGACTCTTGCCTCTAGTCTCTCCACTCGAGACTGTGAAGCCTCTAACAATCCCGTGGTCTCATTCACCTGTGTTTGAAGCTGGTGAACTAAACCCTGTAGGTGGTCTCTCTCCACAGTAATCATAGCTATGTTGGGATGATCAGCCCTCTCATGTGTACTTCGTAGCTCTGTTGCCCACCATAATCTATAAGACTTTGTCGCTCCTGCATCCATTACCCTATGATCGGCTGCTATCTCTTCTGGTCCTTCTGGAAGAGTTAGCCGTGGAGGTGAGAATGGTGCCTCGGTGTCGATCCTTTTGTATGGTCCTAAACCAATCGGCTTGACCTAAGGCCGCAACAAACCAATCGGCCCGACCCAAGGCCGCAACAAACCAACCGGCCCGACCCAAGGCCGCAACCAATCACTTGGCCCGACCCAAGGCGCAACCAACCAATCGGCCCGACCCACGGCCGCACCAATTAAGTACCTCGACCAAGGCCCACAAATCAAAAATTCTCTCCACCCATCATGTACCTGTTTGTTCAATCGAGCTCACCTGTTCGTGTTTTAGCACGACTAGGATACTTGACTTGTTCAGCTGACTAGCTTTGCCTAGACCAAGACCGTGACATTTATTTCAACCAAACCAACCATTTGGTACTACCGAACATGCCTAAACATTCTGGTACCTTACCCATTATATCCCCTAGAGCTACTTCCTATGCCTTGGATACCAGGATTATATCAGCCTTGTTTGGATAAACTATCGACCTTTTCCTATGAATTGCTTGTTTGCTCTTCAAAACATGTACCCTGGTCGCACTACTACATTTTAATGTGTGTCGGCTTCCTTGAACTTACCCCACCATCTTACCAGCATCTCATCATCATTTACCCTTTATCAACCCTATCCCTGATTTCATGTCGCCTCAATCTGTGATAGATTTGAGGGGGATTACCTATACCCTTAACTGGGGCAACCACTTTTTATTATTGTCAGTGCAGCTTTACAAGACAAGCTACACGACAACAAGGGGCAAATGTAGACACCAAATTTGGGTCTTACGACACCCTGTACCCCGTATCTCGTCCCGCAACCTAACCCTACCTCACCACCTAAAACCTTACACACTGAATTATTTATTAATTACCTTATAATTAATAAATCCACATCTCCAACCCTGCCACCTCACCTCGCCACCTCACTATGACCTAGCCCTAACCCTAAACTAACCTAATTAAGACCTATGACTTGGTCCAGACCCACACCCATGACTCATCACCCCTCACCCGCATCAAAACAAACCTAATAATGACTTGACCAAGCCCACAACTGACCCCTCGGGAGAAAAGGAGGGAAAGTTGGCTATTTTACTAAAAATAGCCAACTTTGACCTAACCGACATCGGTCCTAGGGCGGCAGCGTCGGTTTGGTAACCGCCATCGGTTCCTCAGTAAATGACCTCCCCAACCAAAATGAAGAGATCTCGAATCCATTTACAAGGGAGAGACAAGTGAGAAGGAGAGAAGAGTTTGCAAAGAGGAGCATCGAGCCCAAAACTGGAACTGAGTAACTAGAGCATTGTCACACTCATCCAAACCTTGGGAGAGTTAGAGGATAGCTT
Organism: Taxus wallichiana var. yunnanensis; assembly: GCA_018340775.1. Taxonomy (NCBI): domain Eukaryota; kingdom Viridiplantae; phylum Streptophyta; class Pinopsida; order Cupressales; family Taxaceae; genus Taxus; species Taxus wallichiana. Next base: position 62,884,481 of record CM031235.1, on the reverse strand, counting down.
CATCGATCACTTCCGATTCTTTGGATCATCCCAACCGGGCCTTGTCTTCGCCCTTTGCATTCTTTAGATCTGCATCCACATCAAAAATGGTAAGTAGTCTCTCTTATCACCTTGTATGCTTCTAGACACCACTTTATGAACTTTTAATTTATAAGGATTATAAGCTCACTCCTGGATCTACTACCCAGCAACAACCTGCACCTAACCTTCGGTCATCCATCTCTATATTACCCCAAAGACAGCTCTCTCACTCTCTAAGTCTTCTCTATCACCCTACTACTCCCCTCAACCATCTACCAACCTTCCAAACCTCATAACCACCTTACACCAACCTCCATTTAAAAATCCCTAAGTCACTACCCCTACCGATATTGGTTATTCCCTACTGGTACCGATTTTGTAACCACGATCGGTTATCCAGTGACCGGCATCATTCACTGTGACTTATACCAAAACCAACCTTTCACCTATTCACCTCAAAACAATCTCATGTCCAGCCTGGTCTATCCCTATAACTTGATCGGAACATATCAATAACCAGTGACCAAACAAACAACATGACATTCTATTGTTGGTAATTTAGTCTCTATTGCTTTTAGTAACAAGATACCTAAATCGTGAGTTTGCAATAGCTTCTTTATTATCATTTGCATCAGTTTGTATTAAAAAGGGAACTGACCACCTTCAAAAGGAAGTCTAATATTTCCTGGGCCCAAGGTAGTTCCCTCACTTATTGTCTAACTAAAATCTAGTGGTCTTGCATTCTTATTTACAGGTAGTCTTTCCCAGGAAAAAGGAGTTCTTCACATCGGTCCGATTTCTCTACGGTGCGCGCACACCTTCCCAACACTCTACTGGGTATTCCTCCTAACCCTAACCCCTTATCTATTTCTCAAGAGAATGAAAGGATAGAAGCAACTCTATTCGGAACTAAAATTACATGCGAAACACCATGAGTGGAGTGAAACACCCTATCATTTTACCATCTACATTTCTATCGATGGAATGGAATGCTTTTAATTATTTACACCTAATTTCAAGTAGTTTTTCCTTCTACCAAGTTGTAAAATACAAAAACATTCAAAAATATTTTTAAAAACTTCAAAAAAAATAATATAAAATTGTTCAAAAACAAAAAAAAATATAAAATTGTCCAAAACTCAAAAAATAGTTTTAAGCTATCACAATCAAAACATTCGAGATAATGTTTCTCCCATTTTTCAAGAATCGTATAACACAGTTCAACAATTTCACCATTTGACGATGCTCCTCATGATCATTCCAGATCATACTCATCTTTATTTCCCATGGTGTATATTTATGCTCGAGGAAATCATTTACCCTTTCAAAATATAACTTTTCTTGGGGCACATTTGGATTTTACATTTTAATCCAATACAGATCAAACTTTAATGGGATCCAACAAGAGTATCTTTTGGAGTATCTAAGTATCACTCCACTCTTCGTCTCGATCCAATCCTCTCACGTGCTAAGCTATCACTTTGGGGCATTCAAATTTATCTAGTTCTTCAATGTGGAACATATTCGAGTGTCATTAGATGTCATTTCTACATGTTGTGTTGTACTATTATGGTTTGTCAACATTGTGACGATGCTTTTTATTCTTTCAGTTTATTATTGTTTGTTGTACTTTGTTTTCCTTTATTATAGACCAATTACAGGAAATTTACTTGCATCTTAGTTCACATATAACTCTAGTGTTGTTCCTTCCTGTTCATATTGGGTTTGTTTCTATTTATTGCTTTGTATCTTTTTGTCACTTGCATGTGTTGTGTTTTTCTCCTAGTTTATTTAAGCCATGGAGTGTTTTCCTTTTTTGTGTATTCATGTTTGTTTTCATTTTTATTTCAAACTTTTCAAAACTCATAAAACTTACAAAAAATCAAATATTTCAAAATCCAAAAAAATAAAAAATTACAAAAATTCGAACAAACATTCACTTATCATAGAAATCCTACAATTGGAAAACCCTTAAAGTGAATCATTCAACATCTCAATACAATCTTGATAAATTTCATACCTTTATCTATTACCCTAGTGATCGTTCCAATCTTACAACTATCACTTTCTTCCCTTTGCATGATATGTTAACTTTGCTTGGGGAAAGTCACAAAAAAATTTCCTTCATGATATAACTTTGTCTGGGAAATTACACAATGGATCTAACAAGAGTGTCATAAGGAGTCGCTTTAAATCCACTTTTCCAAAGATATGATCTCATTCCCACTTGGGAGCATTTGCATCTACTTAATCATCATTGTGGCACACATTAGGGGCATAGTTGATTATCTTCTTCTTCTTTTGACTTTGTGTTGCATTGTTGATGTTTTCTTTTGGACAACTTACAAGTAGTGTGACTACATCTTGGTTCCTTTATAATCGATTCCGGCACCTACTTTGTATATTGGGTTTATTTTCCTTTTTATCTTTTCTTTGTTATGTGTGTTTGTTTACTCGTATCTAGGTTAACCATCTTGATTCTTTGTAATCATGGTGACAACTCTATTATGCAACAACAAAAATAAGTTTACTCTAAAAATTCTTCTCCAAATGAAGCTAATGTTAGGAGCACAGTCATTTTCCCCATCCTTGTTCCCATCTCTTTCTTTCTTCCTATCAATAGGTTGTCCACTTCCTTGCTCCATCATCCACCCGCTTAAGGGGGCACTCCTCTATCATTCTCGCTTGTTGGGGCATCCCAATGCTTCACTTCATTCTACTTGTTGGGGCATCCTAATGCTTCACAATTTTCCATTTGTTGATCTACATGTGTCTACTATCTTTAAAGAACTATTACTTTGCAATAGCACTTTAAAGAGGGGAAAAATGTAGACACCCCAAAATTACACACATGTTTCCATCTTATCCTAGTTCACTTCCTAATACACCTTGTTATTCACCCATTTGTGATTAATTGATTAAATTGATTAATTCATACACATTATACCCTTTGGATTAATTAAATTAATATCATGTACCCCTAGTACCCCTTTATGCTAAGTTAATTATCATTTAATAATTAAATGATTAATTAATTAAGTGTGTGCACATCCTAGTCAACTACCACTTATTCGAAATCCTCTTAGACTCCACTTGGACTCCCTATCCTTATCCTAGTTAACTACACTTCTAGAATCCTAGAAAGGTGGGGGCAATTGAATTACACATACAACCACCTTCTGGATGTAACTTCTATTCAATTAATTCCATTCTCCCCTAAATTCCCCGGCACTACTGTAACTTCCTCTAATGTTATTTTTAGCATGAGCATTCAACCGTGTTTAACTAATTTTCAACTGCTTCTACCTCTATAAATTGCAAGCTTACTCTCTTACAAATCCTCTTGGATTTAAGTACAATAACTCTGCTAATTTCCAAGCCAAAAGTATGAGTTTTTGTATCATTTGCACTCACATTTGAAGAACATTCAAGAGCACCCACATCCATTTACAAGGTTCACAAAAAAAGTTTCCAAGCTCGAGTCGGTGCCTTAATTTTGGGAAGAATTCCTTCCTCATAATATAGTTCATCATCACATCTCTCTTGTTAGTCCTTTGATTCATTGACTCTCTCAGTCAATTAGGCATAACATTTCATTGTATCTTCTATAATTTTATTTCCTTTTTTAGACAATTATTCTTTTGAACTGTCCACTACACCGACCTTTTCCTTTGATCTTTTAACTACACTCAAAAATTTAGAGTTATCACAACAAAAAAATTATTTCCCTTCATCGAAGGTTGTATCCATTTCTGCATGTATGTGGACAATGTATTGATTTTATCTTTCAACCGCCTCTTCATCTCCTTTTCCTTATCAATTTTTGTAGAAAACCTCCAACACCCACTTTGTGGCCTCTTGTTTTTAAGTTTTCCCGATAGGTTTCCTCAATGGGATATGTCTAAATTTGTAGTCACTTAATGTAATTTCACTCTTTATTTTATCACCCTATGGGGTAGCCACCTCAAAAGTCCTAAATCCTTGTTGATCTACATGAGTCTTAGTTAGGATTCTAGCCTTTTTAGGAGCTCTTGTAGGCTTTGAAAACATAATATTTCTAATATCCATTATTTCCACCTAAATTATCTCCTTCTCCTTCCTTAGAAGGAGTGTTCCTATCCACCCAGTTGTGGGATTATTTCCCAAATTTTCTCCTTATTGTGAAGATTTTTTGGGGTTCAAAAATTACCACCATGTCCTTAGATGTGTCTAGGGTTTCCTACAATACTAGAATCTCTATATATGGCTCTTTAATTTCCATTTCTTGCTTCTTGGGCTCAATATGTACTTCCTCCATCTCTACTTGCTTCTCCTTTTGTTCCATAGGCTAAGACCTAATCATTGACCCCTAAATGTTTTCATCAACTGGTATATCCTTCTTATCACTGGTCTCTCGCTAGATTAACAGCTTGTTTATGAAATTTCTATCAAAATCTCTTTGGCGGGCTTGCAATCTTAGGTGATTCATTAACCTATTCACTATCTACTTCTTTTTGAGGTTGATACTCAACAGAGATAGTAGCCTCTATAGATCATTAACTTGTACGCTCTTGAATTATTGACTCTTATTCTTTTGATGGTACTTCACTTTCAACCTGAACACTTTGAACTTGAACATCTAATTCAACAATTGGTGGTTGGGGATTTTCTTCCATTTGAATTTTCATTTGAGAAACATCCTCCTCTCCTAATATAGGTACTTCAAGTGTTAAACCAATAAATTTGGGTGTAGGGGTCTCCTCATATACCTCAACATCCATCACTTCAATTGGTTCACCATTTTTCTTGTTGTTGGGTGACCTTGGCCACATCTTTTCTTTTTGATTGAATAACATCCAGCCCCTACTTTGTCCTTTTTTTTTTTCCATGGGGACATTATGAATTCTCTCTTCCATATCCAAACCTGCTACTATCCTTGTAGGAAATAAAGTTCCAAAAACAAATTCTTGTGGTACTTGATGATCCAATAAGGACATTTGTTTGGAGATGTGACATAACTACTTGTGTTACCAATGTTTCAACTAGATTCTTTTGGACCTTCGATAGAGGAGTTTGATTAGTCACCTCTGGTTCCTCACTCCAATGAACATGCTTTCTTGGGGAAAGGATACTTTCTATACCCGAAACTCCAATGTCTCTCACTAATGGTGATATCACTTTTCCTTTTAACAACTCTTTCAAAATATTTGAATTGCACCCTTCTTTCTCCTTAGCACTCTACGGTTTGAGTTGTGGATCTATGTTAGCTAATTAATCCTTTTTATTTGACATTTAATTATTCAAATAATTATGAATAATGGGAAAATGAACGTTTATTCAAATAATTAATTATTATTATTAGATGACGGTAATTAGTCATCTAAGTACTTAATTAAAAATTAAGTACTTAGATAACTAAATACCACTTTATTATTATTAAATGTAGTTTGATTTTAATGCGGTGTTATATAAGTCCTGTTCAGATTTTTTTGTTGGGCGTCAAGTTGATTAGGATGGCACCATTCTTAATAACTATGGTCGTCGCACAACATTGAATTTGTGTTGGCACCCATATATGGACTAAGGACGATGTCGCTCCTAAGTCAACTTGCACATTGTGTTTCATTTTAACAAGGCTTGGAAAGTTTGTTTCACGTTGTGGTATTGGTATTGTTGTTGCGTAAATTGTTATTAAGTTAGCGTTATGGTAAGGAAAAAGGCTTAAAATCCATTGTTGAATTACTTTGTAACATAAAATTGTATGTTATTATTTTAAATAATATGATGGGAGCCATATGGCCACACCTATCGAGTGGATAAACATTAGTTTGATTGATTGTTATTTGACTTCAAATTAAAAGTGGTGTTGAACACCATATTGGCATGGATAAGCTTAAGGTTTTATTTTGTATGGGATTCAATTTTTAAAATGGTAAAGAATACCATATTGAGTTTGGATAAGATTTTAATTATTGCTAAGTCCACTCAAGTGTACAACCACGCAGATGGGGTATGGTGATCATTAAAATGAATATTCAATTTTTGAATAAAGGGAATCCCCTCCCCACGAAGCCATGAGGATCCATTCGCCATCCACTTCACGGACATTAGATGGAGGAAGTAAATGCATGGTGTATTTTTTGGGATACGTGGAGGAAAGGGAGGAAAATCTAGAGTTTGGTTTTGAATTTCATTCGAGATGCAGTTCGAGCTCCAGTCATGGAGACACTCTGCCAAAATTCATTACATGTGTTTAAGTCGATTTTTATGAATAACCCTCTATTTATTATGACAAATGTAATGTGGAGGGTTGGTTTTTTTGGAGAGATGGAAATTTTTCACTAAGGGAAAATCAATAAGGGTTTCAGAGGGAAACTGGAAGCTAAATCGAGGCACCCAAATCGTTTCAGGAAAGGGGTTACTCTTCCTTGCTCCTCTAGTTTTTGATTGATAAAGAGATTGTTATCTTTTTGTGTGGTTTTGCATTTTGAATGGTTTTTGTGGAAAATATGTTGTGAATCAGTTTCTGAACTTTGAGTTCCTTCATTAAAAATGTATAGCTGTGATGGGGTTTGGAAAATGGTTGAGAAATTTTTTGGGTATTCGAATAGAGCTCCTCAAATGAAAATTTATGGCTGATTTCTTGTTTGTAATCTGTTGTGAATTCCTTGCTGAAACGTGGGTTTAAATAATGTGTAGAATAAAGTGGTTTTTTTGGTTTTTGAACTTATGTACTTGCTAAAAATGTGTATGGTTGTGGGGTTTGAAATATAACTCAGAAAATACTTGTGGGTTTTTGTATTTGAGTTCATTCCATAAAAACGTATGGTTGTACCTGGTGTTTAAACTGTATAGAATACTTTTCATAATGGGGGTTGAATAAAATGTTGAATAGAGTAATATCAACCTTGCTTATTTCAATAAAAATGCATGGTAGTGTTTTTCATGTTTGTGATGTCCAGTGAAAGATTGATTGATGATGTGGGTTTGGTTAGATAGTAGAGTAAATTTGTGAGGGGCATTGTTGTAATCTTATGTTCTTGGGAAAATGAAATTTAACCCTTAGGGGTATTTATGGATGTTGTTATATGCATTTTTTGTTGATTATATCTTTATTTGATTGTTTAATCTAATTGGTTTTATCCCTTGACATTTAGATTTTATGGTAGGTGTTTAGTTCTTGAATAAAAGAAAATTAGTGGAATTGGTTGTTTCATTTTGTGATATGAAATAGTAAAGGAGACTATCTACTTGCACAAAAAGAAATAGAATCTGCAGTTCTTGCATATTGTATAGATGTTTAATCCTTTTGTAGGGACATTTAGGAAAATATTAAATAAAATAAAGTAAAAGTTGATGGTTTAGCTGGGTAAGCTTATTTCTTGTCATCTTTTTTTTATTTATCCTGAGATCCTAGTGAATCAGAGGGTTGGATCATTTGATCCATACCTATTCATTTTATACATTTATTTCATTATTAGATTCAAATTATTAAAAATATGCTTTCTAAAAAAATTAAAAGTAGAAAATACAAGGGGAGACTTTCAAAATTTTGTCGAAATTCTATACTTAGTCATTTAATGGATTAAATTATTCGGATGACTATATATGACATGAGAATTATTCTAGAAAAATTTTGTTGTAATTGGATGTATTTTTCCTTGACGTTTAGTTAAATTAATTTTTTTTTACTTGGTTTGATTCATGTGTGCGTGAAGATAGTGGTTCCGACACAGATCAAGATCTTGAATTTTCCGCCAATCGCATGGTTTTTGATTGAAGAAGTGGGAGGTTTTTATGTGAAGTTATCCTTCGTGAACACTTCACACATATACCCCATGCTTATTCCATCACCAACCATGGGACTGCTAGATGATTCTATCTCCCTATCTGTTACAGAAGCATTACCATTTCGATGTTAGATTAGTTAAAGTTATGATGATTAATATACTTTATTTTTCAAAAAAATAGTTAAGTAAGTAGAATAACTTCTTTCCAGTTCTTTGAATTGACACCCCCAAACAAAATAGTGTCACAGTTTATGTGATGATGCATGGACATTTTATCACCGACTTGTGAGGAATGATGTTAGGCATGATGATTTTTGTTACGGATCTTTGATCCTATTGTACTTGTAATTATGGTTATATAAACTTGTCATGGACAAGATGTCCTTTGTACTAGTCCATTTATGGGCATGATTCATAATATAAAATTGAGTTGGTTGATTACTATATGTTCGATCACATTGAAATTATATGGGATATTTGGTAAAGTAAAGGTTCCTACTAGTTTACAACCATATGATTAGAATGTTTATGGTTTATGATAATAAAGATATACCTCATATCTAAATGAATCTCTAATAAAATATAGAATTAGTTATGGGATAAGAAAAGAATAATAAGTGAGTTATAAAGTTGTAATTGGAAGGGCAAAAATGGAGGAAGATAGTTAAAACTTTCAAATGATTCAAATATCATTATGGATAAAAGATTGGACCAATATTTAGTGTTGTTTATTAAGCAATCATTTGAGAGTAATCTAGTCAAAGACTAAAAAGACTAGTTCAATGTTATTATTTCCTTTAAATGGATAAAAATCTGCCCTTAATAACATATTAGATTAATCTCAAAGTGTTATGAAAAAATTCCATAAATTATATTAATCTAAGTCAATCGTAGTTATAAAGGGATCTAAAAGAAGTATGAGAGTAGGAATATTAGAAATGAAGTAATCTAAAAGAATGAGGAAATAAACTCGTCTTGTTAACTCGAATTAATACCTTATAAGATTTAAAGGGTATCAAAAGAGATCTTAACTTCCTTTGTTAATAAAAAATAATGAATCTTAAGTTGAGGCTATCACTAGCTTACAAACAAAGATATGAGTGATACTTGAATAAAGTATTGATATGACTTGATTAAAGGTTAAAGAACCAATATGAACTAAAGTATGACATTTTTAAGGGTATTTAGACCTATTGGAATCTTCTCTAACGGTCAAACACTCTTTATATATTAAAAATTTTAGTTCGTATGGATAGGGTAGCAAAGAGATGATAACTTTGAGATATTACCCTTCTATCCATGGTAATTAGATGTGTAAACTATTATTCACTAAGTAATTATAATAAGTTTGAGGAATCTAGATAACTGTGATGAGACACATGTGAGGTGATGAGAAGAAAAGTTTAGATGATATGTGCACTCGTCTATACTAATTGTACATAGTACAACTAACAAAAATTTGGCCAAAGTAATGTGTTTGTTGGGTACATTGTCTAATCACAGTGAATCCTCAAATCCCGAAGTGTAGGATACAGGATGGAGTTTTTCTAAATGGAACTTTAGGTAAACACTTGAGGATTAGTCATAAGTTCTCACTACCGTAGTGCGGTAAAACCAAGCGAGGCTAAGTATGAACATTCAAACGAATGTTAAGGGTGATCATGGAGATCAGGGATAATTAACCCTTACAATGCACAAGGTTTATCACTATGTTATAGGATGGATTAATTTATTAAGACATGTTGCATAAACTAGCTTTAGCTAGTTACCTGATTTAATTATGCAAAGGAATGTTTAACTTGTTAATTTAATATGACTTGTTGCATTAACTAGTTGTATCTAGTTATCTTATTTACATATGTAGAGGAATGTCTATATGCTGTTAGAAAAAAAAAAATCCTACTAATTTGGATGTCAAATTTTAGGTTGTTACATTTGGTATTAAATTTTTAGGTTTTCATCTCTTAGACCTTATAGGTATGCTTCACTAATATAAATTTATCTTACCTCTATCAGGAATAGATGGCCTGAAGAGGAAAATGGGCGGTTGCAAGGGAAGCCTCAGGAAATGTTGAAGGGCCTCTACATGTTGAAAAGTTGCAAGAAATTATTGAACTCCTCCAAGATGCGTGGGACCATATGATTGTTTTAGAATAGTAGGTTACTAGTTAACAAGAGCCTCTTGAAGAGGAGCTGGTAATGGAGGATGAACCTCATGAGGAACATCATGATGAAGAGGAACAACATAATAAAAAAAAGGCACGGTTGAAAGAAGAATTATCCCGTGATATTAAGATAATAACTCCACTAAATTTTTATGGTACATCGTTGGGAGATGGGGATGAGTCATGGCTGAGTGAAATGGAGAATAATCTTGAGATAATAGAGTTCTCAAAATAAACTAAGATAGTCAAGGATCTTTTCAACTTTCCTAAGAAGCGTCCTCATGGTGGGATAACAAGAAGGTTGAACTTGTATGGGATAGTTATTCCATTCCTTAGAACAATTCAAGATTTACTTTCTCCAATGTTGGCTTCCCCAACTTTATTTTGACCAAAAATGACCGAGTTCTAAAATTTGACACAAGGGAAGCTTAGTGTAACAAAATATTGGGAAAGGTTTACCCGGTTGCTGAAGTACATACCCTAATATCAAAAAGATGAGAAGTTCTCAATCTGGAAGTTCAATAAGGAACTCAACCCACCATAGGTGGTGAAGTGCATGTGCACGCAGACCATCTACTATAGAGACAGTCTTTGAGAAGGCTATTAGAAAGGAACAAAAGATGAAATCTATTTTTGTTAATAGGGAGGAAAATAGAAAAAATAACTCCATCTCAAGCTTTGCTAAAAAGCCATGGATGAAGAAAGAGCGCAAAGAAGCCCAGATTTTTCCATACGAATGCAAAAAATAAATCTGCTGCAATAAATAGAAATTCAAGGCGCTTTGAGGCTACAAATAATAATTAAAAAAATCATAAGGTAAAGGGCCCATATGTGATCAAGTTTCATTTTTGCGGGTCCACACTATGCAAACCGGTACCCACAAAATAAATAGGGAGTTGGTTTCCAACATCAAAATAATTTTGATCAAGAGATTCACGCACATTTATAGGAAATCATGAGGCTAAAAATCAAGCCATGCCAGTGGAAGTATCAGATAAGTTATCCAGGTCATTCTATAAATAATTTAATTGATACAGAGAGAAACAAAATGCTTCATTTATAAAGCTTTAGCAGAAAATTGTAAAGAAAAATATAGTTTTATGGAAAACCATGAACAGCAAGTAATATGGAAACAATGCTAGACATAAGGTAGAGAAATGCTTTCCTATGATAGCATTAGAATTTCCTAAATTTAAAACTGAAGTGAACCTCTATGTAGCTCTATTAGGGTCTTATGATGTAATAATTGGAGTCAATTGGCTATCTAAACACCAAGTTGTTGTGTACTATGCAAAAAAATACATAAAATTCCTAGATGATGAGCTGAAACTAGCCATCATTCAAGAAATAAAAGGGTTCTTTCATAAGGTAGATTTCATCCATGCATCTGAAAAATGAAAAAGAAAAGGTTGTACCATTTTTTCTATAAAAATAGATGATTTAGAGGAAACTACTAAATCTCGTTTGGATATTTCTCCACTTTTGCAGTGCTTTAGTGATGTATTTCCAGAGGAGTTACCTGGATTACCTTGAAAAGGGAATTTGACTTCATAATCGACATCAAACTAGGTACTGAGCCTATGTCAAAAGTGCCTTATCGCATGACAACAACAGAGCTAATTGAGTTAAAAGATCAAATGCATGAGCTCATCTCTAAGGGCTTAATAAGACCCAGTGTGTCACCATGGGGTGCACCGGTGATTTTCGTGAAGAAGAAGGATGAAACCCTTCGATTGTGCATAGACTATAGGATGTTGAACAAGGCAATAGTTAAGAACAGATATCCTTTTCCATGGATAGATGATATCTTCGATTAGATGAGAGGTGTCACGGTATTTTCTAAAATATATCTAAGGTTAGGATATCATCAATTGAGAATCAAAGAGGAAGACATCCACAAAACGGCATTCAAAACATGCTTTAGATATTATGAGTTCATGGTTCTGCCATTTGAACTCACTAATGCTCTGTATTATTTATGAACCTAATGAATAGTATCCTCTATCGGTATCTCGATAAGTTTATAATCATGTTCCTAGGTTATATACTTATCTACTCTAAGAATTAACAGGATCACAACACACATCTAGAAATCATGTTGGATATTTTGAGACAAAACAAGCTTTATGGCAATTTGGCTAAGTGTTCTTTTTATCAGAAGGTAATACAATGTCTTGGTCATGTAATTAATGAGAATGGAATATCCATGGACCCTATAAAGATAAAATTCATTGTAGAGTGGCCATCACCAAAGGATGTGCATGAGGTAAGAAGTTTCATGGGTTTGGTGGGGTATTACCGTAAATTCATAAAGGAATTTTCAAGATTGGAAAGTCCAATAACGTCACTTTTAAAAGAAGGAAAATAAATTTTGTGTGGATTGATAAATGTGAGCAAGCATTTAATCTATAGAAAGAGCGTTTGAAAATTTCTCTAGTGCTAACCATTCCTGATCCAAATGAAAATTTTACGGTTGTTACTAATGCATCGAGGAAGGATTAGGAGTTATGATCCAAGATGACCACATTGTGGCATATGAGGAAAGAAAACTGAAATTTCATGAATATAATTATGCCCCTCATGATTTGGAATTGGCTGTGATAGTTCATTCTTTACAAGGTTAGAGGCACTACTTGTTGGGAAAACCATTTGAATTATATCTTGGGGCTGAAGTATATATTCACGTAGCCCAATTTAAATTCATGACAATAAAGGTTGTTTGAGTTTTTGTCACAATACAAATTTGATATCATTTATATCAAAGGCAAGGAAAATAGGGTAGCAGATGCCTTGAGCCGTAGGAAGTACTTATCATATGTTATAACTTTGTGAACAAAATTCAAGGAAGAAGTCATGAAGGAGTCACCTACAAATCTATACTATTTACAAGTATAGGAAGCTCTAGAAGTTGATCCTAAGGATAAGAGGTATGCTAGTTTTAGTTTTGACAACGATAAAATTATGTGTTTTGAAAACATAATTTATGTTCCTAAGGGAAGAACTTAGAACAAAAGTGTTATGAGAATTCCATGATGCACCATACTTTGGTCATCCTAGAATAACTAAAATGACAACAGAGACATAAAATAAAAATATTTTTGGAAAGGAATGAAAAATATCATCACAACTTATGTTTTGAGTTATTTAGAATGTCAAAGGGTAAAAGTGGAGCACGCACACCCTGTTGGACTGTTATACCCGCATAACATTCCACACCACAAATGACAAGTCATTAGCATGGACTTTGTCCAAGGGCTTCCCTTGACTAAAAAATGACATGATATGATCTTGGTAGTAGTAGACAAGTTGACAAAGGTAGCTCACTTTATACCTGGGAACCTTACTGATGATTCCCCAGTTCTTGTAAAAGGTTTGTGCATGAGATATTTCGATTACATGGTGTTCCAAAACAATCATTTCAGACAGAGATCCAAGGATGACATCTCATTTTTGGAAAACATTAAATTTTGATTTGGGCACTAAACTGAATTTTAGTTCAACTTATCATCCAAAATAGTCAATCAAACTGTTATGTCAAAATTACAACACCCCTGATTGCTTGTGATTTGTGTGTGATGCAATCAGTGTAACCTACATAACATGGGATTATCCTATAGTGTGGGATGTTGTAAGTAGGATAATCCTTTGGAGAAAGCCGAATTCTTCTCCTAACCTAGTGCCAACTTCTCCAAAGTGTAGAGAATGAAAAACTAATCTAATATTACCCTAAATCTTTCCAAGGAGACAGGGATAAAAGGATGCATAAAACTAAATCTACTCTAAGTGAAGGTGATACACTAAGAAAGGGTGTGAGGAATTCTAAGTGAGTGAAAAATAGGGAATAAACAAGGTGAGAGAGGTTAGATAGGAGTTCCATAGTCTAAAATAATATTAAGCTCCCTAGATTCATAAAACAAATTAAATTAAAAGGTCGGTAAAGAGATATAAACATGCACAATATACCTATAAACCGAATGGAAGGAAAAAAATCAATATAACTCGAATTATGGTAAGAAAATCCACAAAATGCAAATTTAACTACTCAAAAACATGCATAATCCATTACAATATAGGCATAAGGAAAAATCCTTTATAATAAGCCCAAATTTGAGGCCTTTAGCTCATAATAGCTTTGGAACAATTTTGACAGAGTTCCTTTTCTTTTAAGAAAGTCTCTCCTCAAAATGAGGTGGATTTTACAATATATAGGCAATTTGGGTCACCAACTGAAGGGTGCATTAAAGAGGTATGGGGAGCCATACGATTTGGTAATTTTCTTGCACGGGTAGTAATGGGCACCATGCCTCATTAAATTTAGTTGTTGAGTTTTCATTCCTCCACCTACCTTCACCGGCATGATACTCATCCATCATGTAGGTCACCCAGCCATGTTTGGTTAGGTGGCATCCATCCATGTGGGCCGTAAAAATATGAGTGGGATGTCCAAACTCCTTTGAGAAAACTACCTAGTCCACGAGCTCTTCTATATATCCCGGTTGGACAACATCTATCTCTCGATCCATACAATTTGTGAGTAGGTCATCTAACCATATTTTTGCCCAACTTGGGAAGGTTAGATGACATCAAAATTTATGACCATACATGTCTCAGGTCTCTGACCAACCTGGGATTCGTCATCTTCACATCATGGGCCATCTAACCAGGGAGGTTGGAAGGACATCTATGTCTCGAACTATACAACTAATGGGGTTGGACGACCATCCAACCCTATGTCATATAATGTGCCACTTGACCATCTCAATGGTCCATCTAACCTCTTCACTTCCCAACTCTCGGGAGATTATATGACATCTAACCCTGTGATGTCCAACCCAAGGGGGGTTGTCAGCGCCAACCATCTTGTTCGTACGTCGCCGACCCATCTAGCCATGAGCTTGTCACCTACCCCGCCTTAACATTCAGGTGACCAACCCAGCCAACACACCCATCCAACCAACCTTGGTGGCTAACCCAAGTGTCAACATAGGCATCTAAACTAGTCATCCAACCTAGGCATCCAACCCAGGTGTCCAACCTAGGCATCCAACCTAGGCATATAACCCAGTGAACTTTTTTCAAACTCATCCAATTTTACGTTACGCCTAGTCACCAAATCCACCATTCTTCATGGCTTATCAGCTCACCATGAGTTAATACCAACTAAGGCAAGCTAAAACATGAGCTACCCTGAAGGTTGTAAAGCATTCCCTTTTTTCCATCAACTTCCAGTGTTGACCTACTACGTTTTCCATTTTGCGGGGGTCAATAAATGGATAACAATTGGTGACTTGCAGGATGATCTTCATGCTAGATCAGAAAAACCAATGACCCTAAAGTATACATTTTGCATGGATTAAACTAATTGCTAAAATTAGTCTACCTCTTGAGAATTTATCCTTTAACTTCTGGAGCACTACTGGGGCCTTTTATTCCAAACAAAATCCCGGCTTGAGGATTGGTTGTTTTTTCACCAATTTTTTTCTAAAACTGGAAAGTGTAAGATCAAATAAGGCATAGCTATGTACAAAGATACAAAATCATACACATCCTAAATGGAATATGTAGAGAGTGTACAATAACTTATTATAAATCAAACCTAAACAAAAAAAAAGCAATGTGTTGAAATAACTTGGAGGAATTACAACTCTAAACTAATATGTACAAGAAGGATATTTCACTCAATAACAATGCTTGAGATAGATTCCATTAACTAGAATCTGTAGTTCTTCCCCTGTCAAACCTTGATAGCTAGAAAGCATTGTTTTCTTTGCATCCTGAAATCATATAAGGGCCACTCCATATTGCATCAAACTTGGAGTGCCTTCCTGATTTTTCTCTTTCTATATCCCATTTTAGGACCAAGTCTCCTTCTTGGAATGTTCTATTTCTAGCCTTCCCATTAAATCTCATCTTGATTTGAGCTTGGTATTTTTCCATTGTCTTCATGGCCTAATTTCTTAGCTCCTCTAGCTCCATAAGCTCTACATACCTCACTTCCATGTGCTCAAACTTGGATAGGTCTAGCTAGTTCATGAACTCTAATGCCGGAAACTTAAGTGATATAGGAAACCTTGTGATGAGACCAAAATATGTCTCATTATATCACCAAAAATCAATCTTATTCTATATCTTAAAATCAAGTTTTCAAGTGAATTTAGATGTAGTTTCAATAACAGATAGCATATTTAAGGTAGAATATAGGATTTATCTTATCGTCTCTTTATAAATGTATTTTCAGTCTAATTGTTGTTATTTCCTAATATTTCTTCTAAATTAGAAATGCAACGTGTGTAGAAAATAATTCATAAGCAACTCTACTCCAAGTTAATAGAATGAAGCTCATGAAAGTCTTAACGCAGCTACGAAAATCCCAACTTTGTTCATATATTTCTACTAGATTTCTACTACGGAAAAATTACACATAGCTATGGAAATGCCAAGTGCAGCTACGGAAATGCCCAACTAGTGAAATTATTTTGATTTGTTCCAAAATAATGTAAAGGAGCACCGAACTATTCATCCCACTCTTTCCTTCAACGTCATCAACAAAGGATATAGATCTAAACATGTGGCAATCCAAATTCATGCATGCATGTGGCATTACAATAAGAATTAAAATTCATGGACTTAGCACTCCTCCATTTTCTCTCCATGTTTCAAGGATGAGAAAATAGTGGAATAGTATTAGGAATGTTGAATAAGTACTCTCCCACTTTGTGTTCCTAGATTAAAGGGATGAGTTGTAGAAATATTCTCCATGATAAGTGGATGGTTGTAGTCAAGTTTGTTTAGGATTTATTGCTTTGAATAAATCCACCCAAGAATAGGTAGTTAGTTCTTGGTGTGTTGACTAAGTAAATTATAATAAAGAGAAGATCATATTGTATTCCCCAAAAAGAGGAGTTGGTTGGATGCATGAATTATAAATGTAACCTTCCACACTCTTATATGTAATCTTTTACTAAGAAATGAAAAATCCATTCTTTTCTCTCCAATATTCTGAAGTTTTGAATTAAGATCTTGGAAGCATGATTTAAATCCTCTTCCAAGGAATGAGCTGGCCACTCATTCCAAGGAAGATGGATCTGTGTATTTTTGTTTTTGTCTTGTAACAATTTATGTTTATGTTTATTCCTTTTTCTGTGATAATCATTTTGTTGTATTGTTTTTCTCCTTGTATTGTAATATTCATTTTCATTCAGTTTGTTGTGAACCTATAGGTGTTTTATTTGATTTATTTCCAATTCAGCAATTTCCTTTATGCAAGTGTGCTTTCATTTTTGCAAGTGTGATTTTGATTTCTGCAAGTGTGCTTTTTCATTTCTGCAAGTGTGATTTTTAATTTATACAAGTTTGGATTGTGTTTGAAGGAGTTTTTTTCCAAAGATATCTTTCTCCTTTTGCATACAACCATTGGACACCAGCCCTAGATTGACATTATTAATGAAGAGGATTGACAACCCTCATCATTTTGGTGACATTTCTAGGGATCATGGTGTTATTAGGAGACTCGGATTTTTCTTAAAGAAGATTCTAGTGACAGCAGAATACCTCTTAGAAATTCTATGACATGAAGTATTTGGTGGCAGTTTCTTTAAACTTTTATTTTTTTCAAAATAGATTAATATTTCCTTTCTGCAAATAGGTTAAATGTTATTTCTATAATTAGATTAAATTTATTTCTACAATTACATTTATAAACCTACCGAAGATTTCTAAAATCAACCCCCAATAAAATGGAAACATCATTTCATGTTTATTATTTTCATGCAAAGAGGTTGTCCTATTCTAAAATAAATCTTGTTTGCATGTATTGTTACTTCTGTAAATATTAAATAATAGTTCATACATGCAAGAAATACCAAAAAAAAAACCAATTTTTGCAGGTTAGAAAAGCAAATATTTCTGTGGAATATTTGTGCAAACGGATTGGGAGTTGAAGGAAAAGATGAGTTATTTCTATCACAAAGGAAGGACATGCCATCTTGAAAGAAAAGATCTAGAATGTCTTCATGCTTGCATCCTTTCATCTGCAAATCTTTTCGTACATGCTAAAACACTTGGCATATATTTTGGAAAAGTATTTTGCATGCAGCCATCTCTGCAACTCGCATTCCTTGACCTACAATAAAAATTAATCTACAACCATAATGAAAGCTAGGTATGCATTATTCTCTCATATAACAACTATTTGGTTGAAGATTTCAAACATGCAAGAAGAGAATTCTATTTTTAACTCTTACATTTAATGAAGTGAGACATTCCTTTTTGCATGCAACGACTCATGCAGTTGTTAGAAAAATTCAAATAGCATGCATTCCTATTTTATCTCTTTTATTTAATGAATTAGTCAAATTTTTTTAAGTTTTTCCTTGCATGTCGACTTAATTGATTTAGAAATAGATTTTGCATACAAAGAGGAAATAAATTTGCATGCAATGAATGTTATAGGTTGCATATCTTTTAATCAATTAAGTCTCATGCAAAGAATGCTCCTAAATTGACTCTATTTATTTAATGAGAGAGATGTTCTAAATTGTTTTCAATAATTATTGGAGATTCAAATTTGAAGGAGCTAATTATATGTTGCAAGCATCTATTTTTTAGATGACATAATTACTACAAGAAAGTACAAAATCAACATACATGGAGCATTACAGAGAGGATTTCAAAGGAAAAATATTCAGCTGATACGAAGTTCGCGCATGAAAAATAACATTTTCTAATGCAAACTTGCTCACGTTTCATAAAGAAATAGCTCAAATGATTTATGGGTATTGTTATACATGATCTAAAATTTCTAGATCATTTTTAATCATTCATTTTTGTTGGGAAATGACCAAGATATAAAATTTTGAATGCACACTGCTAAAAAAATAACATTCCAAATATTGTTTCTTTTTCTTTTTTTTTTTTTTAAATCTTATGATGCATGCAAGTATTCTGCTAGTACTCCTCATTTTCAGTACATGATTCATTCCATGTTACCCTCTTTGTCTCAGTTTTTGTTGATTTTTTTGCTAAAACTCATTTTCCCAACCACTAAAACCACTAAAAATTCCTCTGATATTTTGTAGTCAATGTTAATCCTTCTCATGACTATAGAAAATATTGGTTCAACCAATATATGCTAATTGAAATGCCAACATACCATTTGTATTTTGGGATCATACCCACAACCTCTCATAATAAACCATCCATTCCCAATAAATGAAGAAGTCCCTGAACCATTCCATTTCCCAGAATAGTTTACCATTGTTTCTCAATTTCTAAATTAGCTTTACGAACTAGTCGAATGTTGCAGACACTCTGGAAGATTGCTTCCTGATTTTCCATCATGTTGACATTTCTCAAAAGGATAATAATTGGCTAGAAAACCAATTTACTGGTTGACTAATTACTAAAAAAAAAACAAAAATAATAAAGGGAAAAGTGAAAACTAGCAAATGGTTTCTTTTCCGAACAAAAATTGTACTTCAAAGTATTTCTTGGATTCATATGACTTCTTTTCTTATGCCAACTTGGTTCATGAAATCATTTTCTACTGAAAATTTCTATGTTGCAGAGGCCTTGACTTCATATCTATTTGTTTTTTTAGCTGCAGATGGAAATCACAATTATATAACATAATGAACGCAAGAATAACTCCCAGTATGGTGTGGTAACTTATATTTTTCTATTCTCAAATATTGTTATTTTTTGTTTTGATTACAAATATATTCACTTCTAGAAAGCTTTAAAAAATAACACAAAAGAGAGAGACATTTGTCAAATATATACATGTTTAGATGAATTATTTCTAGTTTGCAGCAATAGGAATCTATAAGCTACTAAAAAAATAGTTTGCATGAGGGCATGCACAAAAATAAGTGTGGGGGATACTCACTCTCTTCCAAATATTTTGAAATATTTATGAGAAAATAAATAGCTAAGCTTGGGGAAAAAACTCTCTACACTATCTATGTACAAGTATTCTTTTTCCTAAGTTAGATTGAAAGCAAGAACTACCACCTAAAATAGTTCCCTAACCTAGCTAGAAACAAGAAAGAGTACCATCAAGATGAAGAAATGAACAAGGCCTACACTAGCATCATAACTTTGAAATAGTGAAATCAAACATAATGCAAATCAAGAACTCTATTCTTCTAAATTTCCTAATTAAATCAAATGGACCTATGTAGTCCAATGGAAATCAACAATATTGCTTGCTTTGATCCTTCAAGGGTTCTTGGTTGTGAGGCCTAGCTCTTCAAGATGGATGATGGAAGGGCTTGAGAATGGCAAAAGGATTTTAGTGCAAGACTATGTGTTTTCTTTTGCTTTGTCAAGGGAATTAGGTGTAGGTATAAAGGTAAAAGGAGGGCTCCTTATATAGCCCAATGGATAAAGGAAACATTTCATCCCTTTGCATGTGGGATAAAGGTAAACATGATTAGGAATGGATAAGGTTGTTTTATTAAAGGTAACCTTACTTTAGAAGGGTTTAAATTATGCTTATCAAGTCATGGGAGTTGGGGGTGTTTTAATTAATCAAGGGTGTTTTAATTTATAGAATCCAATTAGAGGAATATTAGTACGATTTAGGCTATTAGGAGGGGATTAAATCAATTAAATATTGATTTATTAGTTAAATGAAGTGGAAGGCTAATTAATTAATAATAATTAATTAGTCTAGAGAGAAGGGTAAATAATTAACGGAAGGTCATTAATTAGGTTGTTAGCTGGATAGGTGACTTAATCAATTAGCATATTGTAATTAATTAATGAAAACAAGAGGGAATATGAGCACTTTTGATGATATGTCGTCGATTTGTGAGAAAGGGAATAATTAGTGCAATTTAAGTATTTAAATTGCTTGGGCGTAATTATGGGTGTCTACATTTGCCCCTCTTTGGGGTGGCGTAAGTGACGCCACTTCAAAGATAGTAGATGGAAGAAAATTTTGAAGGGATAGAATAAAAATTAGTAGGAGGGAGAGATGCCCCTCGAGTGTCGATGGGGTGACGAAAGAAGATGATCGACGATCGAAAAGGTGAGAGATAGATAGCGAGAATGGGAAGAGGCAAGATGCCCTAGTTAGACAGAAGATGAGGGGTGAGAAGAAAGTGATGCAAAAGAAATATGGAGGGGAGAGAAGAGCTTAGCCTCTAGCCTTTGTATATTGGAACAATTTTGATGTCATCATATTACCACAAGAGCTACGTCATCGGTTCTTATGAAAAATATAAGCATATGACAAAAGTAGAATGACATGAAAAGCCATACTACGAACAATTGTCCATTGCTGAAAACACCAACTCCATGCAACATACAAAATGTAATGCAATACAAGAAAGTGAAAGATGCCTAACTCCATGCAACATACAAAATGCAATGCAATATGAGAAAGTAAACAAGCTAAACTAACAGAGAAACATAATGTAATGTTTTTATTATCAAGCTTCAGTTACGACCTGTGTAAATTAACGACAAGGGTTGATGATGGTGCCCCAAGCAAGGATACATGCGAGGGGAATAACGGAGGACACTTGGGTCTGATGGAAAAGCAATGTGCACTATGAAATAGTACCAGGCAACTCATTGTGCCCCAGAGTACAGACGAAGTAAGAAACCTAGCTTTTGTTGATGGAGGTAGATCAAGATGATCCGTAAGTCACACACATGAACAAGTGAGAACTAAAGAGTGACATTTTGTAGGATGATTTTCAATTTTTAGAAGTTTTCTGAAACATATTTGAATGTTTTGGTTGATTTTGAAAGTTTTATGAAACTATGTATAGGAAGACAAGGAAGTGTGGATGCCCCTAGCGATAGATGGGATGTATAAGGGCATAAGGACATATGCGTATGAGAAAGGAGAAGATGCAAAAATGCCCCAATTATTAGGTGGGAGTATTCAAAGGCAAACTCTTCACAGGTAGAAGCGAGACCCAAGGCCATTATGGATAGGTTCAACATGATGATGAACATAAACCAATGAAATGCTTTGGGAAGAAGAAAGGATGCCCCCAGCGTAAGTTGGCCTAAAAGTACATGATAGAAAGGAAGGAGAAGATTACTTTTGTGAAAGGGGAAAAAGGTGTCCAAAAAAATGGCAAAAATTAATCTTATACACATGGATGTTCTGAACTAAGTAGAAGAATGATGTGAATGATATGAATATAGCTTAGAAGCCTCGTGATGAAGAAGTGATTAGCCAAAGGCACAAATCATGAGACAAGATATGGACTAGAGTAAGAGTCTAAACAAGGTCCAAAAAAAGACACTTGGTAACATACTAATCCTATTTACTCATAGAGATCCGGTGTGTGCACGTGGAATTTATTACCTCTTGAAGGGAAGATTTAAAAGACAACAAGTGAAGACACCCTAGCCAATGTGTAGGAATGATTTATTTTGAAAGGTGATTTTGTGAATGGAGGGTGAAAGGATAGCCATACATTGCTCCGCTGCTAGCCAGGCATCCATAGCCCCGATGGAGATGCATTTGATTCTAATCGCAACATTGCTCTCTTTTGCGCCGTCAGAAAGCTATAGCCCCAATAGAGATTATTAGAAATACCCCAAGAGAGATTAATATCTAAATTTTCTTTTTCTTTGTACCGTTTAGCTTTTGATTTTGATTCTTTTGCTTTCTCGAAAACTTATTTCAGGTCTCTTGTTTGACAAGGGTTAAGAACCACGAGATGGCTTGATGGAAGGATGTGGAAGTGATTACGATGACAACATTGGCTAATGTCAACAAATATGTCCAAAATTTCTTCGCAACAAGATTATTAGATGTTGAATTTGATAGGATCTCTAACAGTGGGTCGTTTTTAATTTACCAAGGTGATAAAAGACTAGGGTCAAATGGATACCATAGAGATAAATATCATAGAATGCGTGTGAATAAGCTAACCAAAACATCACCAAAGGGATGAAAATGGTAGGGAGACTTGTAGAAGAATAACAAGGAAGGGAAGAAAGAAATATCCATGTGTACGCAACACCTGATTGCAATGTTTGATCTTTGTACCTTTGATTTTTGTTGTGTTTTCTCAATGTTTTTTTTTGTATTTTGTATTTTTGAATTGTTTTTTATTTTTAGATTTTTGACAGTTTTAAGAGGTTGGGACTAACAAAGTCACTTTGTGTGGTAAGATCCAACAACAATGTTTGTGCCTTCCTTGATAAGGGAGACTAGGCGTATTTGTTTATCAAGAGTCATGTTTTCCCCGATCTCGATGATCAAGGTGAGTTCACACTCAATAAATGACTGTGATTTGTTCCAAAAAAACATGGATTTCGTATGTGGGAGATTTAATTCCCCATCAAGAGGTTTATGCACTTTTCGCCATACTTGATGGTTACATTAGTGTGCATTCTTGAATCACGCTTGATTTACAACTTTGAGATTGTTCAAGTTGTTGGGGGATTTTGAGCTCTTGGAAGTTTTGACCTAAGCTTGATAATGAACCTATTTGGGTTTCTTATAAGCTAACTTGTGACCTTTCTTACCTCGAGAAGGAGAAGAAAGAAAACATTTATGATTGATGATAGGAATGAGAGAAATTGTGGTGGGCTTGCCCTACTCATTAGTAGAAGGATGATGTGATTGATGAAAAGGATACGATCCAAGGATCAAGAATATGGGCTACTTGGAGGTGAGCCATAGATAGAAGATGAAGGGTTGTTAGGATTTTTCCCAAGAATAGAAGAAGAAGGGCTACTAGAATGTGACCCATAGATAGAAGATGAAGGGCTACTAGGATGTGGCCCAAGAAGAAGGTCTATTAGTACGTGACCCATATATGTAAGATGATTGGATACTAGGATGTGGCCCAAGAATAGAATATGATGGACTACCCTGGGGTGATCCATACCTAGAAGATAAGGGAATAGTTGGGCATGCCCCAAGAATAGAAGATAGTGAACTACTTGAAAATGTCCCACAAATAGCAGAGGGAGGGCTACTAGAAGGTGACCCACACCTAGATGAAGATGAAGGGCTACTTGGCATTGACCCCATAAGAGATTGTGATTGAGGAATTATGATAGACAAAGAGTTATTGGGTGATGAGAAGATAGGCCATGGATTAATGCAAGACTAAGGAGTTTCATCACATAATGAAGAATGTGAAGATGGAAGAATAAGAGGAGAATCAAGTTACATGATTTGAGACTCTTCCTTTGCTTCTTGATAAAAGGAATCAACATTTTTCTCGAATATGTGGGTGCATCTAAGTCTAAAGAGAATCCTTTATCATAATCTTCTAAAGGAATATCTTCATATGCCCCTATAAATGCCCCGATTGTTTCTTCATTCTGAAAGAGATCAATCGGTATGAGTTATTGATCAACCACAAGGGGTTTATTGGAAGAAAGAGACCCAATTGGTGTGGAAGACTTAGAAGATGTTTGATGATGATTGATAGAAGAAAATGATGTAGGGGATGAAGAAGATGTGTAGCTAGATGTCTCGAAGGTGGTGTGGACCTACCTATATAATGATATGTCATATGTAAAATAGTAGGATTAAGTCCAAAGTCTGTAGATTACAATGCATGGGTCGATTCAGACGTTTGTCTTGAAGGACTTTGAGTCACACGAATCTTCAAAGGAGGAAGACTTATTGGGGGTGATTGATGAAGAAGGTCTTGCAAAGAAGGGGAGGACCGTGATTCAAAATCACACTAGATGAATAATAACAAGGGTCTTGAAAAGAAAGAGAGGACCCCAATTCAAGAATTATATTAGATGTTTGATTAGAGGGACTTTTAGTTACACGTATCTTCAAAGGAAGAAGACGTCATTGAGGCGACTGATAAAAGGGGTCCTGTGAAGAAAGGGAAGATCGTGATGTAGGAGTCATATTAAATGTATGATGAAGAGGTTCCTACAAAGATAGGGAGGACCATGACATAGGAGTTGCATTAGATGACTTATGAGTTGAATTAGATGAATCCAAATAGTAGTTTGGATCTGAATAGTAGTTTGGATCCAAATCATTAGAAGAATCAAAAGAAATGTTTGGATTGGAATCCTCAGAAGAAGAGGAAATGTTTGGATTAGAATCAAGAAGAAGAGTGGGGGAACTCCGAATAATAATTTGGATCAGACATGTCCAAATCATACCACCGACTATGAGATGAAGGTGGGGAACGAGTTACCCGTATGGGCTCTTTAGCACGAAGAACCAAACAAGGTTTGGTCATGATGGGCATATTTTGATTTGTACACTAAAACTTTGATTCCTTATTGTCATATGTATAAGAACCTTGTGATAATCAGTCATTGTTGGTGTTGTTTGATACAAATACCTAGACCTAAATAGTGTAATTGAACTTCTTTAAAGTGAAGAAGGTTTCATGTTAATTTGGGCAGCATAACGACAACCAACTAGACATTGTGTAAGTGTGAAGATGTGTGTATGATTTTCCAAAGAAGCTCTAAGGAAAATAGTCATCGTGACGATGCAAATATCGATTAGATCGAAAGGGATTGTCCTAGAAAATAAATTTTCTAAATGAATGATCACAAGGAACAATCATGCAAGTGTAAAACACAAAGCCAATCAACAAGGAAATACACCCTATGCAAATGCGTGTGTAAAGTGATAGTTCGATGTACAAATGATCAACACAATGGCAATATTTACGTCAAGCTCAAAATGAACAAAGCGTAAATATTAACAAAGGGTAGATGTGATTCCCAATCAAAGGATACCATGACAAGTTCAACAACCAAGAAGACCTGAATGTTAAAGGGTGAGGTTTACAAATGTAAGCCACATAACCACACTAATTGGACACGTCTATCAAGCTTCATGGAGAAGTGAGATATTAGTGTCAAAGCAGTATCGAAACAACACAAACAAAGTAAGTGACACCTTTCAATATCTAGGATAATGTTTGAAATTAAATGAAGTTAAAGTATACTAAGGATGTGTTAAAATGTGTGCAGGGTAATGCCACAATGCGGATACTTAGATCACATTTACGAAAAACATGACATAAGTATCTTAATTGTGTGGAGACAATGTAAAAAAGGTAACACATCAAAGAGAGATCAAATGATGAATTAATCCAAACTATGATGATGATCTTGATGTGGGTATCAAGATCACAAATGCTACCAATGATATAAATACTCTTCAACACACTTTAGATGTTTAACTTGCCCAGCTGCAAACATGGATGGGCATAAACGGACAAAAAAGTGGCGAAATAATCAATTAGTAGCATAGAGGTAGTCACCCTTATTTTAATCAAAAAAGTTTCAAAAGAATGTGAAGGAAGCAAATCAAAGAAAGGGATGAAAAATTTTGGCTTCACTTCGGCAGAGTTTTGCCTCGCCCTAAGGCAAGTAGAAACTAAGTGCAAGTAATGCGTCACACGTTTTGTAATGAAAAGATGGTTCACAATTCAGCACTTTGTTTTAGAATAGTTAATGTGGGATCCTAGCCAAAGTATATTTTCCTAGGTGGTTCTCTCGTCCTAGGTGTTACAAAAATTATCCACGAGTGGGGAGATTTACCCAAATAGTCCCGACTATCTTGGGAGTATCTCGACTTTTCCCCCTTCAAGCACGGTGGGCAAAGGTAAATGCATCCATCATGTACTTAAAAGGGTCGTGTAGGGACAACTTGAACTCTATCTCAAAAAGTAATCACTAGTCGAGATAGGTAGTGCGAGCACTTCGCATTTCATCCACAAGGTTCCCTCTTGCGTGGACTACTTTGGGGTTCCCCTGGAACCACCCCCATTGTTATACCTTAAGGTGTTATGCCAAAGGGGTTATGTTCCATTGAGCAGAGAGGACATACCCTTTTCTCGAAACCTACAATACATTTTTTTGAATATGTTATTCATTTTATCTTTTTAATTAGATGTGGTTTGCTCGAACACCATTTGGCAACCTGTATAACAACTATATTAGTATTTTTCTGATTTTTGTTTTGATTCCTCTATTCTTTGGCAAGCGATGGAATTTTGGTCATGTATGACAATTTTTAGTAGTTTTCCATCAAAAGAGAAGGCATCATTTCTGATTCTCCAGATCGTCCAAGGATGCAAGAGAAGAGCATACGTGATTGTCTTCAAAAATCCAAAAAGATATCAAAATGGAAAAACACTTTTAATTCAACTATGCCAAGTTAGCCAATTCCCACTCAAATATTCCTAACAACCTCAAAGCATCAAAAGGACTTAAGAATCATTTCTGATTCCCAAGATCACCCCAAGGGATGTGAGGGAAGAGCATACGTGATCTTATTCCTATAAGTAAACAATGCAAAATATTACCTAATCAAATACAAACATGTAAAAACAGCCTGCAAAGACAAATATATGATTAGATAAACCTGCAAGAATGTTAGCACATCAACACCTTAATTTCAAAAATACAAAAGGACACTGCACCCTTTTTTAGCATCTACGCACGGGTTAGGGAATATATGCCACTCTACATTGTTTTGGATTACAATGCACCTGTGCCACCCGAGAGGTGTGTGTGCCATGAAAATAGCATATGCGCCACAAAAATAGTGTATGCACCACTCTGTGGATTTTTGACTTACCATGTACCTGTGCCACCAGAGAGGCATGTGTGCCACAAAAATAACGTACGTGTCACTCCCAAGAAAAATAAACGGGAGAACAGGCAAAATAAGCTGCGTCACTAAAAAAACGTGTGTGCCACTCGAAAAGCATATGTGCTACCAGGAAAACATGTGCGCCACCACCTTTTGAAATAGATACTGATTAAGGCGGAGATGTCTGTGTCATCAAAAATGTGTCTATGCCACTAAAACAACATGTGCACTCTGGTTAGGGTGTGTGCACCGATCTGATAGGTTTCAAAATGCAGTGAAGGTACAATATGAAATGACTTCTGCGCCTAGGTTAGTGCATCTGCACACTAGTTAGGGTGTGTGCACCGGGGTTAGTGCGCATGCGTCGGGGTGAGAAAATAGAGTAACAAGTTTTGACAGTGTGCCTACGCCACTAGAGAGGCGTGTGCACCATGAAAACCGTGCCTGTGCCCCTAAAATGTACCTATGCCAAACTCTGCAACCAAAATACGGAAACAAACACAAGAAAACTCACAATATCTCAAATTTTGACAAGTTAGCTTAAGAATGGAAATAACCCATTAAAATTATGGCTATGAACATGAGGTTACACATATCAAATTATCAAAAATGGACATTAATTACTACATGTGTATATCAAAAATTAGCCAAAACAATGAAACTTAAACTAAAATGCCATGGGACTAAGGGTCCCACCGGGCATGCCAAATGTGTACAAGTATTCTTTTTCCTAAGTTAGATTGAAAGCAAGAACTACCACCTAAAATAGTTCCCTAACCTAGCTAGAAACAAGAAAGAGTACCATCAAGATGAAGAAATGAACAAGGCCTACACTAGCATCATAACTTTGAAATAGTGAAATCAAACATAATGCAAATCAAGAACTCTATTCTTCTAAATTGCCTAATTAAATCAAATGGACCTATGTAGTCCAATGGCAATCAACAATATTTCTTGCTTTGATCCTTCAAGGATGCTTGGGTGTGAGGCTTAGCTCTTCAAGATGGATGATGGAAGGGCTTGAGAATGGCAAAAGGCTTTTAGTGCAAGACTATGTGCTTTCTTTTGCTTTCTCAAGGGAATTAGGTGTAGGTATAAAGGTAGAAGGAGGGCTCCTTATATAGCCCAATGGATAAAGGAAACACTTCATCCCTTTGCATGTGGGATAAAGGTAAAACATGATTAGGAATGGATAAGGTTGCTTTATTAAAGGTAACCTTACTTTAGAAGGGTTTAATTTATGCTTAGCAAGTCATGGGAGTTGGGGGGTGTTTTAATTAATCAAAGGTGATTAACTAATAGGTAGATGTAAGCTTATAGAAGCCAATTAGAGGAATATTAGTACGATTTAGGCTATTAGGAGGGGATTAAATCAATTAAATATTGATTTATTAGTTAAATGAAGTGGAAGGCTAATTAATTAATAATAATTAATTAGTCTAGATAGAAGGGGTAAATAATTAATGGAAGGTCATTAATTAGGTTGTTAGTTGGATAGGTGACTTAATCAATTAGCGTATTGTAATTAATTAATGATAACAAGAGGGAATATGAGTGCTTTTGATGATATGTTGTCAATTTGTGAGAAAGGGGATAATTAGCACAATTTAAGTATTTAAATTGCTTGGGCGTAATTATGGGTGTCCACACCATCCAAGAAAAACCTCATGAGAACATGAATAAGAAATTAAAAATTTACTTCTACAAATCTCAATTTGTTATTATCATGAAAAGAGGATAAGACAATGTGAAAGATACGAAGTATTGACAAAATCAAATTCTACAGAATATCAATAGCTTGCATGAGGGCATGTAAGAAGTTAAGTGTGGGAGAAATGATGGGGCCAAAATATGTCTCATTATGTCACCAAATAGCACTCTTATTCTTTATCTTAAAATCAAGCTTTTAAGTGAATTTAGATGTAGTTTTAATAACAAATAGCATATTTAAGGTAGAATATAGGATTTATCTTATCATCTCTTTAGAAATATATTTGTAGTATAATTGTTGTTATTTCTTGATATTTCTTCTAAGTTGGAAATGCAATAGTGTGTAGAAAACAAGTCATAAGAAACTCTGCTCCAAGTTCATAGATTGAAGCTCATGAAATTCTTAACACAAATGCTACGGAAATCCCAACTTCTCATATATTTCACTTTCTGGAAAAATTACACACAGCTATAGAAATGCCAAGTGCAGCTACGGAAATTCCCAACTAGTGAAAGTATTTTGATTTGTTCCAAAATAATGTAAAGGAGCACCGAACTATTCATCCCACTCTTTCCTTCCACGTCATCAACCAAGAATACAGATCCAAACATGTGGCAATCCAAAGTCATGCATGCATGTGGCATTCCAAGAAGAATTCAAATTCATGGACTTAGCACTCCTCCATTTTCTCTCCATGTTTCAAGGATGAGAAAATAGTGGAATAGTATTAGGAATGTTGAATAAGTACTCTCCCACTTTGTGTTCCTAGATTAAAGGGATGAGTTGTAGAAATATTCTCCACGATAAGTGGATGGTTGTAGTCAAGTTTGTTTAGGATTTATTTCTTTGAATAAATCCACCCAAGAATAGGTAGTTAGTTCTTGGTGTGTTGACTAAGTAAATTAGAATAAAGAGAAGATCATATTGTATTCCCAAAAAGAGGAGTTGGTTAGATGCATGAATTATAAATGCAACCTTCCACACTCTTATATGTAATTTTTACCAAGCAATGAAAAATATGTTCTTTTCTCTCCAATATTCTAAAGTTTTGAATTAAGATCTTGGAAGCATGATTTAAATCCTCTTCCAAGGAATGAATTGGCCACTCATTCCAAAAAAATGGATCTATGTATTTGTGTTTTTATCTTGTAACAATTTATGTTTAAATTTATTCCTTTTTCTATGATAATCATTTTGTTATATTTTTTTTCTCCTTATATTGTAATCTTCATTTTTATTCAATTTGTTGTGAACTCCGTAGGTGTTTTATTTGACTTATTTCCAATTCAAAAATTTCCTTTATGTAAGTGTGCTTTCACTTTTGCAAGTGTGATTTTGATTTTTGCAAGTGTGCTTTTTCATTTATGCAAGTGTGATTTTTAATTTATGCAAGTTTGGATTGTATTTGAAGGTGTTTTCCAAATATCTCTTTCTCCTTTTACATACATCCATCAGACACCATCCTTGGATTGACATTATTAATGAAGAGGATTGATGACCCTCATCACCTTGCCTCCCTTCCATAGACTAACCTGTAAGGAGAGTTCCTTGTTGACTTCTTAGGAGTAATCCTATCATCCCACAAGGCTGATTTCAACTTAGTGTGTCATGTTCTCTTATTATCATCCAGATTCCTTATAATCCTCAAGATATTTTTGTCTATAGATTTTGCCTACCTATTACCCTGGGGGTAATAGTTTGAGGAGGTGCTCAAATAGATGCCATTTTTCACTACCCATCCAGATATTTTGGTCCCAAGAAAATCCAAGGCATTATCTAATATTATAGTTGAAGGGACTCCAAATCTAGCTATAATACCCTCATAAAAATCCAAGATACTACCCTCATTTGCCTCCTTGAGTGCAACCCACCTTCGTCCACTTGGTGAAATAATCTATGGCTATAAGGATCCACTTGTGGCCCAAGCTAGAATTTGGGTTAATCACCCCAATAAATTCCAGCCCCCATTACATGAATGGTTCATTTACAGAAATGGGGTGGAGTGGAAGGGCTACTAGCTTCTCTTTACCTGTGAAGAAGGAACATTTTTTTCATTTCCTAATCCATGCATAAAAATCATTAAAAAGGTTAGGCCAGTAATAACCAACCTTCATGATCCTAAGAGCTATTGATTTTGAGGCAAAGTGGCCACCTGTTTCTTCATCATGAAACTCATGTAATACCCTCTCCACCTGATCTTTTTTGATGCATCTTAGGAGGACACCATTCACATCTCTTTTGAACAAGATTTTGTCAATAAGAACATATGGAATGGATTGTAATTTGAAGTATATCCTCTTTTCTTTGCTCAACCCTTGAGGAAATTGACCTATTTGAAGGAAATGGACTATATCTTGAGTCCAAAAAGGATCGGGTGAGGCATCGACCGATTTCTCTTGATCTTCATGTAGCACCAAAACAACCTCTCCTTTACCACTTGACTTGGCATGTTGTCTTGAAGATAGCTACTCACATAATCCCTTTCCACTGACCAACTTGGTCACCTTAATATCAATGTCATATTCCATGACCTTGGTTACCTAGCTGCCTTTTTTATTGAGGTCCTTGTTTAAAATAAAAAATTTATACCAAATGTATGTGACTAGTAGATGAATCCTATTATTTGACACTAAATTCATGAACCTCTTCAACATTCCAATCATAATAAGGACATGTTTTTAATGAATGAATATCTTATCTCATAGTCCACAAGGCCTTGATCAAGAATGCAATAGGTTGTTCCAGTCCTTATTTATTCTTTTGCTCCAAGATTGTGAAGATCGTGTATGAACCACCGAAGGTGTAGGGAAATAAATATTTGGAGATGTCTAGATTAATGAGATTTAAAACTTGAGATATGGCCTCGCTTAATAGCTTTGAAATTATATTTTCCCATTCTTCTTCAACATCATCATCAATGGCTTCACAAGAGAAGTAAAATTTAGTATGAACCTTCGTACAAATTTAATCCTCCCCAAGAAGATTTGGATATCCTTCTTTTGATTTAGTAATTTTAGAGCACGAGATGACTCCTACCCTCTCTGGATCAATTGTCAACCCTTCCTTTGACATGATGTGGCCTAGGAGCTTGCCTTCATGTGCCAAGAATATGCACTTTTTGGGATTCAAGGACACTCCAAACCTCCTACACCGTTGGAATACTTTCTTGAGGTGAAAGAGGTGGCTTTCTACATTCTTGGAAAACACAATGATGTTGTCAAGATAGAAAAGCACTATTTTGTTCAACATCCCCTTGAATGCCATATCCATAGCCCTCTGAAATGTGTCTCCCACATTTGATAACCTGAATGGCATTTTCTTGTAGGACTAAGTGCTCCATTTTTTTAGTGAAAGTGGTTTTAAATTGATTCTTCCTCCTTCACCGTGATCTCGATTGTAGCTTTGAATATCTGTCCAAGAGGAAGAATCTTTTTGAACCAGCCACTACATGCAATATCTACTCCATGGAGGATAGCAGATACTAATCTTTTAGGGAGGCCCTATTTAAATCCTAAAAATCCACGCATAACCTGATTTCTCCATTTCTCTTTTTGGGTACCGAATTTATATCCAACTCGAGTGTTCGATTAGAAATATGACACTTGCATGTATCGATTTATTCAGCTCCTTCATGAGAGGATCTATATGAGGATTGATTGGCCTTTTCTTTTTCTTGATGGGTTTAGATTCTAGAATCACCTCAATCATGTGTTGTGCTAACTTAGGATTAAATCCCTTTAAATCCTCATAGCTCCAAGCAAAGACATCTGGGAACTCTTGACAAAGTTGTATGAATTCATATTTTTCTTGATCCATGCTCACCTTGCCAATTTGGAGCATTTTACCCTCTCCAACCGAAATGGGCTCTAAATATTCCCTTTTACCTTAATGTTGGCCTTCTCTTTTTCAATTTTGATCATTGGGGTTGAATATTGACTCTAGAGTCACCAAACCCTTCATAATATTTTTCTATAGTTGCACCACTTCATCCACGTACTTCTGCTCCAATTTCTCTTAATTTTTAGCTAAGAACTCAGCCTCCTCCTATAAAAATTAATGATTTATTGATCATTCTCAAATTTCTAACAGCTTTTATTATTTTTTGTACTTTGCTGGCCTCACGATTACATGAATACGTGGTTACGTTCTATCTCTCTTGATACTATCCACCACATCAAACATTTCTCCAATTTTTGTAAGCCTTTCTGTAGCCTCATTGTTTTCCTCGATGTGGCTTGAATATTGAATGCTTTAAGGTCTTTAATTTGATCCCATACTTGATGCTTATATGCTTTGAGAAAATAATTATTAGCACCATGTTATCCTCTAACCTATTTGATAACTAACTCACTATCCCCAAACACTTGTAAGTTTTTGATACCCCTTTTCCTTGCCCAATGCAATCCATGTATCAAAGCTTCATACTCAACTATATTGTTTGAACAAGAAAAATGAAAAAAAAAAAAAGATGAGTAATACTTCATACCTTGAGGTGAAAAAATCATTGCACCTCCTCCAACACCATGTCTACTCCTCGAACCATCAAAGAATAGCTACCACACTTCATTAACATCCTCATTTTATAGCTTGGTGAGGCTAGGAAGAGGTAGGTTCTCCTCATGTAGATAATAAACACCTAACTTAGCTTCTTCCATCTCCCTGTATGGATCATATCCATGCCTTTTTTGAGCCCACTCATCAAGTTTTAGATCAAGAATAGTCCCAACCTTGGTGTCTGGTTCATAGGTATCTAAACAATCCTCCCATTCAAATACTGCACAATTAGGATTTATTAGGATTGGCACATGGGGCTCAATGTGAAAATATGTAATTGGCTTCGACCTGATGATAACCTTAGTTCCATATCTTGTTTTGAATAGCGTGTGGGACCAATCATCTCATAGGTACCCACCAATTTTGGCTATTAAATCCCTTGAAAGTCATAAGGAAAATAGCGGTGGAAAATCAATCACCGATACATCTTGTAAAAACTGTGACATTTGGGAAAGCGTGGAGTGTAAGGCTTAGTTTTTATCACTCTAACTGTCTCTACTATTGTCCCATCCAATTGTACTAATCCCCTCAATATTGGCTCATATTTTAAGCCCAATTTATCTATGATTTGATTTGACATTACTGATTTTCTCGCACCTGAGTTGATCATGAAATTATGCACTAGTTTATCCCTAACAATCAATGAGACATAGAATGGTGGAGGCTTCACATTCTTACCTGAATAACCTTCTCCTTGTTGTGTAATGTTAGTAAGAACCCTCTTCTGATTTTTGGATGGTTCATTAGAAGGGGACCAATTTTCCATAGTTGCTTACAATAAATATTGTTGGCCTAGAATTACCAATTATTCCCACATGGAAATGTTGACATTGGTCTTCTTCATTTGATCAATGATATTTAAAGGGGATGGTTTTTCTCTTTGTTGTACCTTGATGGGCATGACCTTTTCTAGCATTTGGATTGGTCCATGAGCTACTACAATTGGTACTCTAGACCGACTCTACACATTGGGGGCTATTTACGTAGCTATCTTAGGCTATTTTTGTGCACTCGAGAGCCTTGTTTGGTCTACTAACTCCTTGTTGTGTGAGAGTGGGATGAGAAACAACTAGACTAGATGATTTCCCCTCCTCTATGTTCCTTTTCTTTGATCTTGTGTTGGCAGCTACACCTGGAAAGGAGATTGATTGATTCCACAGAAATCTTCTACTTGCCAATTGACCAATGTGGTTTCAGTCTGAGGTACCTCTTGTTGACTTACTTACTGCTGAATTTCATCTTCACTTACCTCTTGATTCACACCAATAGTCTGTGCCACTAGAGCCTAATTTGATGGATCTTGAAAGTATGTTGTTTGATCATAATAGTAGCCATACAAAGGACACCATTCATATTCTTGTGCCATATTGTTCTCGGATAGGAACCATAGCTCTAGATATTAATGCTATATTGGGATTATAATGTTGAGAAGGTTTGGAAGCATGAGTTTTCCCTTGGTTCTAGTTGGCGGTTTGATCAGAGCCCTATTTTGTTGATATGGGGGTCTGGCTTGATATTGAACTTGAGGCTGAAAGGGTCTAAAATTCTGGGCATGTTGCCTCTTGATGGCCACTAACTCATTCCCAAAATTTTGTTTCCCCTTGATTATTTCCTACAGCACTTTCTTAAGTTCTTGGCTTTTAAATGGGTCACTAGAAGAAGTAGAGGCCTCTTTATTGCTTTGATTTCTAGGGGTAGGAATAGGGGCTATTTCAGGTACTTGACTAGTAGAGGGGTTTCCCAACTCTAGATATAGGGGCATAGGTGGCCTAGGTGCTAGTTTACTGGCTTGGATTAGACAATTCTTAGCTCTAATAGTTATGGCATAAGCATCTGGTAAGGTTATCCCTCCCATAGATTGTATCATAACAAATATATTAGAATTTAAAGCTTTAAGGAAATAGAGAAATGCACCTTTAGTAGCCGTCCTTACAAGAATTAGGATCTGATCCCACATCTCGTTGAAATAAAAATTGAAATTGGCAACATGCTCATTGGGATCCCTCTTGATCGTTGTCAACTGCTCCAATAGGGACAAATTATCTCCTCTTTCTCCAAACTGGTTATAAAGGGCTATGCATATTTGATCCCAATTTTTAATAGACCCTGCTGGTAAGCTCTTGAACCATTATAAGGCCTTTCCTTCAAAAGAAGAAACCAATAGTTTAACTGTAACATCCACTTCATTGATCTCATGAATGGTACAGATATTCGCAATATCCTGAATATGGTCAGTGGGAGTCATGTGGTTTTCCCCCATGAAGTAGGGAATATTTTTAATGTTGTAACTAGAGGAATAGGGTTTTGGGTATTGAGGGAAAGTGGACTACTACTCGTGAAGTGGACATATGGATTTGGTGGTCCTTATGGTGGTGGTGGTTGATGCGCCATCCTGATTATCTTGAGAACCCTGGTTGATTGAAGGAAGGTCAACCAGGTGGAGGTGTGGATAATGTTCTATTTGGTGGAGATGGAGACATTTGTACTCTTCTTCCTCTCCTTCCTCTACCTAGTGATAACTACAAGTATTCAAAGACACCTTCTTCTCTTGCTCTAGACCAAGTTTGGATCCTTCTCATGTACTTGAGCCACTAGTACTACAAAACCGGTGATAACTAGCCACAGGGAGTCACCGGATGTGCTACTACAAAGCCTCCAAAGGTTGGGGATTTACCAAGATGCAATTACAATCTTAATAAACCTAAAAATATTGACTTATGCTCCGACCATGTGTTCCAAAATTGTTATGTCAAAATTACAAAGACTTCCGATTGCTTGTGATTTATGTGTGATGTAATCAGTGTAACCTGCATAACATGGGATTATCATATTGTGTGCAACATTGCAAGTAGGATAACCCTTTGGAGAAAGCTATATTATTCTCATAACCTAGTATCAACTTCTTCAAAGTTCAAAGAATGGAAAACTAATCTAATCTTAACATAATGCTTTCCAAGAAGATAGGGATAGAAGTATGCGTTAAAAGTAAATATACTCTAAGTGAAGGTGATGCACCAAGAAAGGGTGTGAGACATTCTAAGTGAGTGAAAAATAGGGAGTAAACAAGGTGAGAGAGGGTGGATAGGAGTGCCATAGTCTAAAAAAATATTCAACTCCCTAGATTCATAAAGTAAAACAAATTAAAAGGTCCTATAAAGAGATATAAACATGCACAATATACCTACAAAATGAATGGAAATCAAAAATGCAATATAACCCAAATTAGGGAAAGAAAATCCACAAAACAAAAGTTTTATTGCTCAAAAACATGAACAATTCATTACAATAAGCCCAAATTCGAGGCCTTTAGCTCACAATAGCTCTAGAACAATTTTGACATAGTTCCTTTGCTTTTCAAAAGTATCCCCTCAAAATGAGGTGGATTTTATAATATATAGGAAATTTAGGTCACCAACTGGTAGGGCACATTAAATAGGTATGGGGAGCAATATGATTTGGTAATTTTCTTGCACTCGGCGATTATGGGTGTCATGCCTCATTAAATCTTGTTATTGAGTTGTCATTCCTCAACCTACCTTCACCGGCATGATACTTGTCTATCTTGTGGGTTGACCAACCATGTGGGGTTGGGTGGCATCCATCCATGTGGTTCGTACAAAATATGAGTTTGGATGTCCAACCTCCTTTGAGAAAACTAGCTGGTCCGCGAGCTCTTCTATATATCTAGGTTAGATGATCGTCTATCTTTGATCCATATAATTTATGAGTAGGTTGCCTAACCATATTTCTGCCAAACCTAGGAAGGTTAGACAACGTCAAAATTTGTGACCGTACATGCTTCGGATCACCAACCAAACTAAGAGTCTCCATCTTCACACCATGGGTCATCCAACAAAGGAGGTTGGAAGGTCACCTATCTCTAAACCATACATCTGATGGGGTTGGACGGATGTCCAACCCTATGTCATATAATGTGCCACTCGACCATCCTTATAGGTCATCTAACCTCTTCACCGCCAAACTTTTGGAGGTTGGATGGTGTCTAATCTTGTGACATCCAACCTAAGGGGGATTGAATGTCGTTCATCTTGTTTGTATGTCATTGACTCATCCAACCATGAGCTCGTCACCTACACTTTGCATTAACAATCGGCCGACCAACCCAAATGACACACCCATCCCGACCAACCTAGGCATCCAACCCATGCATCTAACCCATGTGTCTAACCCAGGGTGAACTTTTCCTCAAACTTAGCCAATGTTGCGTTAGGCACGGTCACCAACTCCACCATTCGTCACGGTGACCTATCAAGACCAACTTGGCTGAGATAAAACATGATCTACCTTGAAGGTTACAAATCATTCCCTTTTTCCATCAATTGTCGGTGCTTTGACCTGATAAGTTGTCCATTTTGCATGCAGTGCAAAAAATGGATAACACAAACTGAGCGTATAAACCATGTATTAGAAGACATGTTTTGCATGTCTTTGCATAGATCAACAAAGATGCAGTGGCAAGAATACCTACCGGTTTTGAGTTTGCATACAATAACACATATCACTCTTCACTGAAAATGGCACCATTTGAAGCATTATATGGAAGAAAATGTCAAACGCCAGCAAGTTGGGACAACATAGAGGATATAGAAGTGGTTGTGTTGGAAATGCTAACTGAAATGCAAAAACAACTCAAGGAAATTTGGGAGAACTTGAAGGAGGTTGCATATCGACAAAAGAGTTATGTAGATCTGCATAGGAAGGAAAGAATATTTGAAAAGTGGGACAAATTATTTCTTCGAGTGAAGCCAAAAATATTTCAATAACATTTGGGAAATCTATCAAGTTTTCCCTACACTTTTTGGACCATTTGAAGTTCTAGAAGTTCTTAGTTTGGTTGCATATCGACTAATTAGCAGATGTCTCCTTCACTGTCAAAGATGCATGATGTTTTCCATGTTTCATTATTAAAGAAGTATGTTTCAGATTTATCGCATGTACTTAATTGGGACTCACTCGCATGTTCTGGAACCTAGAATCATCATCAAGGAACCCGTTAGAGTGTTAGAAACACATAAGTTACTGTTGAGAAATAGAGAAATTTCACAATGCAAGGTCTAATGGGACCAGTATTCGAGGACATCGCAACTTGGGAGAATATGGATGAATTTAAAATTGTTTTTCCACATTTATTCATTTAGAAACTTGTGATGAAATTATAATATTTGCAAATTCTTGGTTATTAATTTTTGATAGTTTGCAAAATTCTTATTTATCAAGAGGAGGTGGTAAAAATTTGATTCTATGTAGATTATTAAGGCTATTTTAGCCATGTTGTTACTTTTAAAAAGTTTTGATTCTGAAATTTGGGATACTAAATGAAGGATTTATTTGGTAAAAATTTCAGCAACACTATTATTTCTGTTTATGTGAAAATAATAATTAATTCATCAGGGATGATGAATCATTTTAGCAAGGAGGAATGTAACATCCCGCTAATTAATCCTTTTTTATTTGATATTTAATTATTCAAATAATTATGAATAATGGGAAAATGAACATTTATTCAGATTAATTAAGTATTATTTTTAGATGACGGTAATTATTCATCTAAGTACTTAATTAAAAATTAAGTACTTAGATAACTAAATACCTCCTTTATTAGTATTAAATGTACTTTGATTTTAATGTTGTGCTATGTAAGTCTTGTTGAAATTTTTGTGTTGGGTGTTAAGTGATGTAGCCTAGAATTCAAGAATACAAGCCCAATAAGACCCCGAGCATGTTGGCACTTCACTCAGTCTAGACTGAGTGCTCACCTGAAGCACACAAAAGTACCAGCTCCCTCTTTAGGGTTACTATTGTATGATGTTAGCATCATGAAGACTTAATCATTCAAATCTATAGCTATTATGCTCTTCAAGAAATGCATAATCAGATCTAGATCTAGAAAATAACAGTATTTAAAGGTTACCCATAATGAAGTCAAGCATGCAATACTGAAATGTAAACATGATAACACCTTGATTCAGTCTATAATCCCCATTAGATTAAATTTAGTAAATACACAAAAGCTTCATTACAATAACAATAGTATACACTCCTACACGTAATAAATTTAGCAACATAATCTCACTATATCTCCATGTATGCACACATCTATCTATCTACTACACAGTTTACTACATACTTATAAGGGTGGGGACTTTCCCTTCACCACTTATCTAATCCCAAAATAGGTCACATGCTATTATTAGCCACGCACCGTTACAAAAATAGCCACACATGTAAGTGTGCTAACAATAGACTACTGTTAGTTAACTGACAGTAGTAGATCTATTTCTAGCTTATGTCTAAGAAAAGTGTTTCAAATATGGTCCTCCAAAATAGCCAATGCGTGATGCACAAGTCTCTAATTAGTTTGAGTTCTCCGCACACTATCTCCAAAAATAGATCCTTGTCATGAAAATGGCTAAGTCCCGAACCTGTTTTTATTCCTCACGCATGATCCTTTCCGATACTTCCATGCCTTTGAATGCACTTTGTTCTCTCGTGTGAACCTTCTTTATTTTCTTTACTAAGTTCCAGGGTATGACTGATCAACATTACCCCACACTAGTTACATTACCGCCCCAAGAATGGTTGTCTCCAAAATGAATCAGAGAATATGAATAGAAGAATACAAAAAAATTGGATGAATGAAAGAATGTTTTTAACACCGGAGTTTCTTTATTTGTCACTTTGAAATAATCAATTCTATATATTCCTCTTTTATTTCCACCTCTAACATCTTCCGATCCTTTGAGTGCGCAGCTCTCCGCCTTCTCTCTGTAATATCCACTACAATTGATTCTAACTCATCTCTTGTAATCTCTCCTTTTTCATTCTGCA
Source organism: Taxus wallichiana var. yunnanensis (assembly GCA_018340775.1). Lineage (NCBI taxonomy): Eukaryota > Viridiplantae > Streptophyta > Pinopsida > Cupressales > Taxaceae > Taxus > Taxus wallichiana. The sequence goes on along the minus strand of CM031235.1, from coordinate 62,843,837 downwards.
AGACCAACACAATTTTGGAAATTACAGTCATCCTTCCCTCTAGCAAATCCATCTTCTGCACAATGAGTTTCCCAAGCTCCTCTAGCCGATCCTTGTGTGGTTTTTGGGCTACTGCCAAGGCCTCGCGCTTTTGTTTAACCATTGCTAATATTTCTATGCGCCCAATGTGATGTCCTTAATCACTATCTCGGACCTCATTGTTCTCCTCTAGGGTTTTTTATTTTGATGAGCACCTCTAGAGCTATACAGATGTTCAAGGCTTGGTCTACCTTCTTTATTTCTTCCTACGGTGCTTAGCAGAGTCCTTTATATGATGAAATATTCCACATCACTGAAGCCTTTTCTCACTTTACATCTTGTGTTGGATCCTTTAGCGCTGGCATGTGTAGAGGTTCATCTTCAAGCACTAAGTCCACTAATGTATTTACATAATGTATTGCCAAAGGAAACGTCTTGGGTGCCCTTGGCTCTAACTGTGGCCTAGCCTTCATGACATTGTCACCAATCTCCTATGTGATGTTAATAAACACAACATTCTTCTTCTGTGCTAAGTCTCTTTCTTTTTGTAGGCTTCTTTATCTCCTCCTCCTTAGTTTTGATTTCTTCCCTTAGCACCCTAATTGTGGCATCTTTGTCCATATTCCAACGTGCCACCTCTATTAAGAATTTTACCAATGCATTGCTCACCTGTTCATCTGACATAATAGTAGGCTTTACTGTTATGTGTCTAGCTTGAGGTATATTTTTCAACCTCCTTGACACGTATGACTCCTCACACACATCAAAATCTGGTTCATCCATGTGCATGTGCATTGACCATGATAATTTCTTCCTTGTGCACATTGTCACCATATCTTCATCCATTAATTCCTAGCCATATAACTCCTTTTATGACATTGTGCTCTGGAAATGGGCGCAAAAATTTTACATGTGTCCTCGGTGTAGCCCATGGCTAGTGGAATATACTCCCCACTCATTCTTCTTGATCTAGGCTACTTAGGAACTTGGGCTTCAAGATTGGGAACTTGTGCTGCTATGTCCTGAGTAGTCTCTGTTGTTGTCTCTTCTGCCCCTTTTTCTTCCTCTTCTCCATCCTTCATTTCTTTGTCTTTTTGCTCCTCTACATTCTCTGGAGGTGTAGGAGAATTGGGCGTGCTTTCCTCTGAATCTTCTACTTCCTCATTCAAATTTAATTTCCTTCTCCTTTTCTCAGTTGTCTCCTTCTGTGGAGAGAGTCGAGGTGATCTGTGCACTATTTACGAGTAGTAGCACCTTGGGTCCTTGTTCTCCTAAACACTCTTTTGAATTGGCACTCTCCTTGGTCCACACCTAATTCCTCATCATCCTCCTCTTGTGGCTGAGGTGGTGTAGTTGCACGCCGGCTTCATCCTTATTTATAGGATGTCTTCTACCTCTATGTTCCAAACCACCACTATCCTCGCTCATCCTCCTCATCCCTTCTTCATTGTCTCGTGGGCTTAGGCACTGAATGTTCTCCATGGTATGCTTACCCTTCTGGCGGCCCTGGGAGTGCGAACTCATCTTCCACATACTTTTTTTTCCATCTTTGGCTTCAGTTGGAGGTACACAAGTGCTGCTCCAATGTCTCTAATGGCCAATATTACTAGCTTTATGCTCAATACATCTGAGATAATCCTTTAAATATATGCATTACGTCTTGGATATACATACTTCTTCCTCAGTGTGTGGTAGTCGCAATCTACCTTGTTTGCATTGAAATTTAAGTGGTGTGCATCTAAGAACCGATGAACTGATGCTTGAAAGTACCTTGTTGTGAAGGCATATGGTAGTTTGCACCATGGGTTCCAAGCCCCATCCTTCATCACAAATCATGCGATGTAAAAATGTTTGTATATAGAAAACTAAACTTCCTTACTCACCACTAATGGAAAATCCTTGGGTATGCACCACTCTTCCTCAAATTTCATGTGGATTCTATCATACCACATCTCCGCCCTCTACTTGAATGGTCCACTCATTGATCCATCACACAAGTACTTTCCAAACCTTTCCGCATGTGACTTGTGTTCTATGGGGTACTCCAAAATATTCTCCTTTGGCCCATCAGGCACCCCAATCTCCATGAATACTAAAGACAATAATACAGCACCAAAAATTATTTTTTCACTTGTCCGCACTTCTTCAATGATTTTCTTTTCTATGTGATCTGCAATGTTGTAGACCACTCCTTAAGACATCTTCTTGGCGATGTGTAAACACATTGTATTTACCTATGACCACCTTCCTTGGTCATTCAGCTTTATCACAAGATGTGCAGCTACCTGCTCTACTGGGTACTTCTTCAACTTGTTAATCTCCATACCGCATAGACCTTGGTATACCCTAACTCCTTCCTCATCTCCAGGATTACAAATTTATCAGTTAAATCATTATCCAGATCCAACCTTGAGGCCCTCAGTCCTATCACCATTGAAATCAAGGCAGCTATGATTCTCACCCTCCGTCTGAGTAAAGTAGAAGAAGTCCTCATGGACTCTTCTCATTAACCACCGATGCAATGGCTCATACTTTCCAAAGTATGGCAGCTCGTAAACCGGTAGACTCCATTTTGCTTCAGCAAATTCTCTCCAGCATCATCATAAACCGACATATCCTCTGTCGTGTGCTTGTTTATTTTCGTGCTCAACAGTGCATCAAGATCCTTCTTATTGTATGAATTTCAATGGTTGTAATCATTGATTTGACATTGGTGGATATGGGAATCCCATTATTCTCCCACAATCATGCCTGTGGATATCTTGTATTTCTGAAAAATTACTCTCGAGAGAAATATTTTCTTCCATTTCAACCTTCTTCTTCCCTTTATCTATTGTTACGGGTGCTTTCTTTGGTGCCATTTGAAACAATATCTCTTTTCCTCCTTTTGTGGTGAGCAAGTCAAACCCCTAGTTGAAATATTTGTGCCCTAGTGGAAATTGTGTGCCCTAACTCATTTGTAATGTGTCTACTTCACTCAAACCCTTCTCCCGTGCACAACCCTTCTCCTCACGTCACGGTTTCACACTCGTCATACCTCAACATGATTGTTTGGCTCATTTGCACTTAATAAATTCTCTCAATTGCAATAGTAAAAATGAACTCACATCCCATCCTTATATAGAATTTCAAAAAGTTAGTGAATTGATTGCTCCTCCACCTACCAATAATCCTCTCATTAATTGACCATTTTGATTATTTTTGCATGATACATCTTCGCGCCCAAGCTATAACCTTCTAACACACCCTCCTACCTTTCAGTTGTAGACTTCTCTTCAGCACACTTCCCTGTTCCTAAGTACCTCATCACCATGCCTTCCATGGGTTGTCTTCCTAGCCTTTGCTTACCTTGTGTTATACTTGTTTCTTCATTCATCTCTTTCAATGGTCCCCATATCTAGAAGCAATCTTTGTTTAGATTATTTCAATTCTCCAACCTTGAACAACACCCGTACCAATTTTTTCCTTTCATGTGGACTTATTTTCAATAGTCTTGTACCTGGATATCAACAAATTACCCCACACTAAGGGTATGTGCAGTCCTCTGCATAAAAATTCTTCAAATAGTAATTATCTTTTGGTGTGTAAACGTGCTTATTACACAAAACACACCAACTAAATTGACAAAGCATAGAGACAAAGAAGGAAAAACATTAAGGAAATGAAAAATTGGAAACCTAATCTAAATGGCAACACTATCTTATTACGTAGACACCCAAAAGACTTATTTATAGTAGGGCTTCACTTACTCCCGTTGAAGTAATCAAGTATTCATGTACCATCAAGTGATTCTAACTGAAAGCACTTGTTTCAAGGATGTAAGTGATAACATAAGGCCCCAACCAATGTACCTTAAGTTTTCCTAGATGGCACAAGAACTTAGAGTCATAGAAAAGCACCATTTGTCCAATCTCAAACTTCTTATCCCTTATGTTTTTGTCATGTCATGCTTTTTGCCTGGCCTTTTCTTGCTTCTGACTCCAACGTGTTATGGCTCGTTGCTCATCTAGCTTAATGATCTTTTCAATCCATTCTTCTAAAGCTTGCTCATCAGCTAGACCTCTTGCGCGTAATACACAAAGAAGGTAACATAAATTCCATAGGAAGAACGGCTTCTATGCCAAACACTAACTGAAATGGTGTGGCCTTGTTCAACCTTTTATATGTTGTTCGATATGCCCAAAGTATTATAGATACTTTATCATCCCAATCCTTTCTTCCAACATCACAGATTTTTGTCAATGTCTAGCTCAAAATTTTGTTGAAAGCCTCAGTAGTTCCATTTTCCTGAGGATGATAGGGTGTATTCTTATGGTGTGCAATCATGAATTCATCCAATAAAATTCTGATTGTCTTATTAAGAAAATGTGTGCCCCTATCACTGGTCAAACTTAAAGGAAATTCATACCTAGTAATAATATTTTTCGATAGAAACCAGTCTGTTCTAGCCACTGTACAGTCCTTTGTAGGTGTTGCTTCTTCCCACCTTTTCATATAGTCTGTACAAGTTATGATGTAACGTGATCCATTTCTACACGCAGCTAGTGAAACAAGACCCACAAAATCTATAGCCCATTTCTCAAACGGGTTTGCACTAGTAATAGGTCTCAGAGGCATTTCATCTCGTTGACCTAGTTTTCCAAGATGTTGACAATGATCACATGCCTTACAAAATTCCTTACAATATTTATAGAAGGTCTCCCACCATAATCTAATGAGTAGAATCTTACGCACAGTGGCATCACCGACATAGTGGCCACCTGCAATACCACCATGAGCCTCTTCCATAATATTTGTGCGCTCATGTTCCAATACACAACGGTGCAATACCTCATCTTGGCCCAATTTGTACAAGTCACCACTGATTAACATATAAGGTGTGGCACGTATAGCAAGTTGTTTCTTCTCCAAGGATTTCATTCCTTCTGGTGTCATCCATGTTCATAGAAAGACAACAATGTCCTCTAGTTCTAATGGTGCTCGTTGTAACCTATATAACTGTGCATCTGGCATGGTATCCTCAATTACCTATGCTTCTTCTCCTGACTGTATTTGTGATAGATGGTCTAGTCCAAAATTACTTTTTCCTTGTTTTACCACAATCTGTGAAATCAAATTCTTGAAATAAGAGCACCCATCGACATATGTGCCCTTGTAAAATAGGTTTATTTACCAAATACTTCAATAACATGTGATCTGTATAAAAGATGAATGGTGTGGCTAGTAGGTACTGGAGGAATTTATGTAGCACATATATCATTGACAAATCTTCGCACTTTGTAGTCATGTAATTTTGTTCTATAGGAGTCATCTTTCTACTAGCAAAACAGCTTAGGATGATCTATAATACCTACTCCAGTTGAGCTAACACTGCACCAATGGCCATGCCAGAGGTGTCAACATATACATGAAATGGTTAGTCCCATGAAGGAAAATGTAGAATAGGCACGGTAGTAAGTTTCTCCTTCAATTTATAGAATGTGTGTTGTTGTTTTCCCAGAAGAGAACATACCCTTCCCTTTCAAGAACTCTTCCAATGGTGTAAAAACTTTTACATATCCTTTGATAAACTTTCGTAATAACCTGTACAACCCAAAATCTATTCACCTAACTCACTTGGAGGCTCCCTTAGGCCTATAATGACTACAACTTTTGTTGGATTAACCAAAACCTTCTTTACAGATTATGTGTCCTAAAAGTATCCCAAATGGTGTAGAAAATATGCACTTCTTGATGTTCAAAGAGATACTCAACTATCTACACCATTCAAACATCAAGCACAGATTGTCATAGTAATCCTTAACTAATACATACATCATCCAATCATCTAAATAGACTGTAAGAAGTTGTGAATAAATTCCTTGAATGTTTTAACAACTATGCGTGAAAATATAGCAGGCACATTTTTCGTGCCAAAAGGCATTACAAGATATAGGTGAAGCTACCCCATTCAAGTAGTAAACATAGCCTTTTCCTGATCCTCTTGGGCAATCCTAACTTGATGATACCCAGATAACCCATATGTAAACAAATAGATTTTGCACCTATGATGCTTTCTAGTATTTTCTCGAGTGAATGGCATAGGAAATGGATCAATTACACATGTAGCATTCAGCTCCTTGTATTCCACACATATCCCGATCTCGCCTATACTTCTTGAAACCCTTTCGACTCATCAAGGGGCTTGATAATCCCAGACTTCAACATTTTATCAATCTCTTCTTTGACCTTTTCGTGCAAATTTGGGTTCATTCTGTAAGGTCTCTTTCTAAATGGGCGTGCACCCTCTTTAAGATTTATCTTCATCTCCCCTAACAATTCATGCATGCCTTTAAGTTCATGGTACCCCCTAGGAAATAAGTCCTGGTAATCCCTTAGTAACTCTATGATTTTTTCCACTTCAAAGTCTGACCAATAGTCTCCAATTATGGCTTCCTTAGGCTCAATATCTGTTCTAATATTCACCTATTTTTTCTTCATAGGTTCATGATAGGCGTGTGTGGTCTTATCTGCACTATCCAATACCTCACACCTCCTTGTTGAATGGTTTACATCCAGATTATCTACTTCTTCATCATCCACTAAGTAGACCATTTTTCCTTTCTCTTTCTCAAGGCAAGTGCATTGAAGTAATGTTGCATCGGCCTCTAGTTCTTCATCAAGACGCGCTCCTGAGTCTTCTTTATCTAATAACTCCTGAAGGAGTTCTTCATCCTTGGCACTATCCCCCATAGTTAAGTGCTTGATAACTTTTAATGCTTCTTCCACTGGAGGCTTTGTAGAGAAGAATTCAAATGTTTGGGCCATTCCTGCAATTAAATTCTACCAATTTCTAGTTTCTCTATGGAGTTCTAGCATATACATACCAAGCACACACGCAGCCTTGTAAAGTGGAATAAAACCTATGTGCCCATAGCGAAGGTGGTAAAGCTTCCAAACCTTCTAACAAGAGTCTCTCACACTTTTGAACATGGTACTTGAATGGGTTGATTAACATGATAAGTATTTATTTGAGTAGGTGCATTGCTCCTGAAGAACCTAGTAGTAAGAGCAATCCTAATTTCATTCCATCTAATAAGATTATCCCTATGGGACACCCACAAACATTTTGTTGTCCCACATAATGTATATGCTAGCATATTCCTTGTTTCCAAAGTGGTTCTATCCACTGTTCTTCCATGGCGTGTAGGAATACCATGGGAGGTCCTTCTCTATGTAACAAGGTAGTGCGAGTTATTACCTATCCTCCTGATATAATGTGGTTTCATGCCCAAAGGAAATATGCTCTTTACTTCATGCCCTACCAACTCATAAGTTTTGTGATCCCAATTATCACAAGAAAAACTTGTAGTATTACTAATATACTTTGCATCCTCCCACCGAATTAGTCCTTCTTTGGTCGGCTCAATTATCTTTGGATCTTAAATGGCACGTACATAAATCCTATTTAGATCTTCTTCACTTAAGGGCTCAACATAGGGCACATGATTTTCCATCCATTAAGGGATAATAATTCTTTCCTCTTTGTTTTCAAAACTGATATAGCCCTTATTATACTAAATATCAGCATTATTTAAATAGCACCAAGGATGCCCTAATAGAGCTAGGAAGCTATCTAAATCTGCGGCGCTAAAACTTCAAAGTCTCCACTAAACTTGGCTCCTTGTATGGTAATGGATGCATCTTTCAAAACTCGGTGGGAGTGGCCTTAGTCTGATTAGCCATGAATAATACATTAGAGGATGGTTACAATGGGAGTCTTCCCCTTTGTACCCATGCATCCAAGGTAATAACATTGACTTTTGTGCCTATATAAATTAGTATATTACACAATAACCACCCATCCACAATAGCATTTAGAGTTATTTCCTTATCATAATCTAAGCTATGAGGGGGAAGATTCACATGCAAGATCTCATCCAGTCTCACTACTTATGCATGGAGTGTTTCCTTTTAACCAAATCCCTAACAATGGGAATAATATTTTCTGGCGCAACATTTTACACACTTCCCTCAAGTCATCTATATCAGTTTGGACCATCTCTGATGCTTTATTTTGCTCCATCTTCCGTGATTTCTCTTTTAAGTATTGTATCTCACCCTGAAGATTCCTTAAAACTTCCATGGTTTCCTGATAAACCTCCTTTTGATAGGTAGGATCTGGGTATCGCACACGAAGACCTTCCTCTTTAGTGTGGTAGGTTTCGATGTAATGCTTCCCTGGTGCATGCCGCCTCAACATAGGTCATGATCCTCACTTGTAGTGCCTTTGATTCTACCTCCAACTTAGGCATGCATTGATTTTCAACAATGTGTTATATCCTAACCATCCTTTCACCTTTGTTTTCTTGCTTATGTTTCTTACTCATATGCTCATACAAGTTCGAGCACTCCTCATAGCTATGGTTCTTTCCACCGAAAGAACATGTAATACTCGGGACATTCACACTTATAGTGGTCAGGAGATCCACATGTATAACATGTTCCGTGAGGAAAATCACTTCTTCCACCACCATGGCCTCGTCCTTCAAATCCACCTGCGGTATCCTTGACATCTACCATGACCACCTTCAAAACTCCCTTCACTCCAATCATTGCACGCCTAATTGTGATCCTATTCTTGATGATCGTTCTTACCCTTAGAGATATCTAAAACTCTTGTCTATTGAACACCAATATCTATAGCATCATGGATATGTCCAATCAGTTGGTAGTCTTCCGTGTCATGAGTCATGGACCTACATATTTTACAATAGCTTGAAATGTTCTTCCTTATCGCACGTTGTAATAATGGGCAATGGCTAGCATCATGGTTTAAATGGCATATTTCACAATCCATCAGCAATGAGCATACTATTCTGTGAGGAAAACTATCCTTTGTGTGACCTTCTACTTCACAATATGTACACCAAATCCCTGTGCATGTCTCATGTGCTGAATTTTCTAATAGTTTCTCCAACTATTTTTCCATAGTGTTATTTGTGCTTCTAAAAATGGGCTCACCCCAAAGATCTATGTTTCCAACCGCCTCGGCATGACGCAAGGTTATTTCAAGTGATTCACATGGATCAGTGTATGTCTTATGTGATAATGCCCTCCTAAAAGGGGTAATCAAACCCCCAATGAACCATTATGCATGTTGGCTTGCGTTTATGTCATAAGAAATCTTTGATAATAGTGTTTTAAACCTTACATCATACTCTCTAACACTTTCGGTAGTGCCTTGCTTAGTATCCTTGAATTCATCCTTTAAATTTAAATAATCTACGCAAGTTTGATCGGGGTTAAACTTTCTATACTAGTTGTGTGTGTGCCCTTGTAACGTAGTAGTAAATTGTCTTGCCCTACACTCAAACACCGTGATTGCTTTTGTGTGCCACAATATTTCACACATATGCACATGTTCAAAGAACATCTTCTATTCCCATATACTCTGGAAGATGAAGAGATATTTCCATGTAAATATTATTTGGTTGGTGCGGACCTTTCCCACCCGATCCAGAACCTCCTAATCTACCTAAACCAGAACTACCTATGCTTCCCGATTCTCGAACCCGTAGCCGGGGTTGACTAGAAGATGTGTTTCCTTGTGTCCCAATAGTATAAGCGCACTGCACCCCAATAGTCAGCGAAGTGTTACTACTCCCGAAGTTAGTCCAAAATTAGTGCGCTTGTATTTTGTGTTGATGATGCACTCAAAAAATTACTCCCATAGAACAACGAAGTTGTTTGCACTGCCATTATTATGCCTCTTATAATACTCGCTCCTACTATTCCACCACCGGAATTAGAATGTTGACTCTCAATGGTTGTACTAAATGCTTTGGAAAACCAAGTGCAAGAGCAAGGTTTCTAGGTGGATTCGGATATGCGCTCGTGGCCCGGATCGTCTCTCGCCGGCGTGCTTCTACGTGAGGCCAAGGAGTTTTCCCTATCATAATTTCCCAAATGGTGGAGTTCCCGAGGCTTGGGTTCCTTGTCTTCTACGTGAATTTCAACTCCTTCCCCAACTATCTTTCTCTACAACACCATTTTCTCTATAACCTCCCATTGCTTCTTGATCTCCCTCTTGTGTGTCTCATTATACATAAGCTACCTTTCCTCTCTCTTCTTTTCTACCACTAGGTTTTCCATCCTTCATCAAACCTTCTCCTACCCCTACACGTGGTGATTTTTAGTTAGCCTTCGCTTTACTCTCCATATTCAAAGTTACCATCGGGATCTTGATCGCCCGGTGGAATGCCTTGTAGGTAAGCTCCCCTCAGATATTGTAAAAATTGGAATTTAGCTACCTCTGGACATGAATAAGTAGAAATTGAGTACTCCAAGATATAATTTTTCAAAACACCTCGTAACCACGTATCCACAAATTCGAGTCCAAATCAAATCAGCATCATAAAGGTCATGGAATTATTCCTCCATCCAAACAAGTGCGCGATACCTTCAATTCCACTTAGATTCATAAGCAATAAACCACTCATATAATTATACTGGAAAGATAGTGAAAAATATCTCATATAAATTGTCATACATATTCTATTCCACCCACACGCATGTGTTAAACTCAAATCCAATGTTGAACCATCATGCGTATTCTTCTTCCAAATTGTGTATCCACTCTTCAACACTTGCTAAGGTCAATCGGTATGTCTTCATTGCAAACCATCCTGAAAACAACTAAAAAGAGGTCCCAGCAATGGAACCAATGATGCAGCCTAGAATTCAATAATACAAGCCCAATAAGACCCTAGGCATGTTGGCACATCACTCGATCTAGACTAAGTGCTCATTCAAAGTGCGTAAAAGTACTAGGTCCCTCTTTAAGGTTGTTGTTATAGGATGTTATCATGATGAAGACTTAATCATTCAGATCTACATCGACTATACTCTTCAAATAATGCATAATAAGATCTAGATCTAGAAAATAACAATATTTAAAGGTTACCCATAATGAAGTCAAGCATGCAATATTGAACTATAAACATGATAACACCTTGATTCAGTCCATAATCCCCATTAGATTAAATGTATTAAATACACAAAAGCTTCATTACAATAACAATAGTATATGCTCCTACGCGTAACGATTTAGCAGCATAATCTCACTATATCTCCATGTATGCACACATCTATCTATCTACTCTACTACATAGTTTACTACATACTTATAAGGGTGGGGACTTTCCCTTCACCGCTTATCTAATCCCAAAATAGGTTGCATGCTATTATTAGCCATGCGTCATTACAAAAATAGCCACACATGCAAGTGTGCTAACAATAGACTATTGTTAGTTAACTGACAGTAGTAGATCTATTTCTGGCCTATGTCTATGCAAAGCACTTCATATCCGGTCCTCCAAAAATAGCCAATGTGTGACACGCAAGTCTCCAATCAGTTTGAGTGCTTTGTATGTTATCTCCATGTTGGCAAGGAAATTTTCGGGTGGAAAAACTTGTGGATTCCTTGCCAACGCTCCGGGAATCTAAATCCTCTACTTAACCGGTGTAGCTTCTGTGTATGCATGCACGTGAAAAGGTGGATTTATGTGGTGGCCTTTTGGTTGGGGATCCAATAGGGGCACTCCACTAACCCTCGTGTAAAATGCTTACAGCTTATCTGCAAGGGGTTAATTTTCTATGAAGGTGGGAAAGGGAATGAGAAAAGACATAGGAGAACTAATGTTGTAGGTAAAAATCATATTCCCGCATGCACTAGTTAGGAATTTCAACACATGCATTTATGAGAAGAAATAACCCCGTAAATGGCAACAAGATGAGATAAGATTGCGAACTCAAAGTTCCTAAAATCTCCTCATAAAAGAGGCTACAAAATCTTTCTTCTTGTATTTATGCTTAAACAAAAGTTGTACATAGTGGGAAATGGAGGAAATTGAGAAAGAGGGGGAAATGGAAGAAAATGGCTATCTCCTTTGCTTTCTCTAAGTACAATGCACTCGTGAGTTTACAAGATCAATTTCCAGCCCCATATAATGGCATGAAGAAGCCATTAAATCTCCTCCAAGAAATGGTTACAACTTCTTCTTTGTTAGTAAGAAACAGTTTACAATTTCTTTTCAATCATTCATGTCCATTCAGATTCTTGATTCGTGAAGAAACACCAATGGCGAGAAAAAAACTTTTCATAATGAATTCTTTACACTCATTTTGCAACTTTGAATTTGAACCATTCATCTTGCCTTTGAAACTTTAAACCAGAGTCATCCACATGGGAGAAATTTACTGGAGCGGGCGTGGAGGATTCCTTTTGCATTTTGTGACTTTATAGAGATTTGGCATTTTGGAACATTTTGGCCCGCTCACCCGTACTTTTGATATAAGCCTGACACGTGGCTTCACTTGATTGGCGAAGGAGTCATAGGTCACTTTTATAATTTTACCTTTTTTCAATGCGGGCTCAAAAACACAAATTGCTCTGCAGCCCACTTCCCTACTTTGACCTTCGATGTGGGCTTAATATTTGACTTTCTCCCTTATAGCATGATTGGGGTTGTGGGTCACTTTATGCCTTTTAGCCCCTTTTGGAAACAAGGCTCAAAATCTCAAATCTCCCCGATGGTCTGCCTCCCTACTTTGACTCCTTTGACGACAGGCTCAAGATTTGACTTTTTCCTTTAAGCCCAATCGGGGTTGTGGGTCACTTTTTAACTTTTCACCTTTTTTACAAAGAGGCTCAAAATCTCAAATCTCCCCGATGGCCCACTTCCCTGCTTTGAATTTCCAATGGCAGGCTCAAGATTTGACTTTTTCCTTTAAGCCTGATCGGGGCTACGGGTCACTTTATGACTTTTAGCCCTTTTGGAAACAAGGCTTGAAAACACGAATTTCTCTACCGACCCACTTCTAATTAGATATTTCCACATACCCGTGGATGATGGAGCCAAAATTTGATGGGGAATAAAATGCCCATCGTTCCCGATTGTGGAAAAAATGCAGAGAAGAAGAAAAATCCACCATTTCATGCCCGATTTTCAAATTTCTTTAGAAGCCAAGGAATTGAAAACAATACAAGGTTCGATGATCCATCTCCATAGAAATATTGAAAAAATTATTCAAATGAGGAAAAAAATAAAATTTTCACTCGTCCCGCACAAGAAAACAGAAAATTCATCAAAACGTGCGACGGAGAGTTTAAACAAATTCAAAGCATGCATTTCTCTATCTTTTCAAACTTCCAACTTTACTTGAACACTTCTGGAGGGCATGAGCTCAAAATCTTCAAATTTGACTTGGAAAATGAGGGGGATTTTGAGGGTGACATTAGCTGGCTCTAGCTTGGGGACATGACATGGACTGAGCATAGTGAAGACATGACATGGGAATCTATAATCTCAATCTCTAGACCCAGTAATTCATTGACCAGTGCCTTATCCATTAGGCCTTGCAGAGTCATATATAACTTTGAGAAATAAATATTATAAGAAGGAACACACAAACACACAATGGGAAGGAAACACACTACATGCAATAGAAGGAAAAAAAACACATAACGAAATGGAAACACACCTATGGTACAAGGCGGGGACAACTCCTTTCACTAATGATACAATTTTAGGTATTTCCCACTCGAGGAAATTCCAGGTGGCATTCCATCCAAATATGAAAGAATAAAAGTGTTCTCGCCATAAGATTCATGAATCTGGAATGGGCCGAGCCATAATGAATCAAACTTTCCATGGCTACCTTTTGGTTCTCTTCTCTTGTCCCATAGCAAGATGAAGTCTCCAACTTTGAATTCTCTTGCCTTAGCCTTCTTATCAAAAATCTTCTTTACTTTCAATTGGTTCTCCTTAATGTGATCTACCACTTGGAGTCTATTTTCTTCCATCTTCTCAAGAAAGAGGATCCTCTTGTCAATGGAATCCTTGTACTGACCATCTTCAATTTCCTATAGCAACTTGAGAGTTGGCATCTCGATTGTGAGAGGAATTTCTTCTTTGACTCCATATAATAGTTAGAATTGTGACATACCTATTGCCTTCTTGGGATTGATCCTATCCACCCAAAATGCATTGTATAACCTTTTGTGCCAATTCCTTTGATTCTCATCTACAAGCTTATAGAAAATGGTCACAATGTTCTTGTTGCTTGATTCGGCCTATTTGTTTCCTTGTGGATAGTAGTTAGAAGAATGAGCTAGGGAGATTTTGTAGCTATAGAAAAACTCAGTCAACTCTCTTGAAGAGAAATAGGTAGCATTATCTACTACAATATTCTGTGGCACTCTGAAATAGACTATGATATTCTCCTTGATGAAGTTACATATTGTTTCAATGTTGGCTTATTTGGCCAAAATGGCTTCCACCCATTTGGTGAAGTAATCTATTGTTGTGAGTACATAGGTGTGCCATGCACTTGAGTGAGGGTTCAAAACACCAATGAAGTCCATCCCCCACTATTGAAATGGTTCTTCAATAACCACAGGCCTGAGTGGTAATGCAGCAAGTTGTGGTCTTCCAATGAACTATTGGCATGCTTTGCATTTAGAAACCCAATCTTGAGTGTCTGCAAAGATGGTGGGCCAATAATACCTTCCTCAAAGGATCTTATGTGCAGTGACCATTGCTGAAAAATTTCACCACATTCTTGATCATGGTATGATTCAAGAAACTTTTCTTATTGCTCTTTATCTACGCACCTAAGGAAACAACCATCCAGGTCTCTTTAGTAAAGCGCATAATTCCATATTACAAATTTCATTGCCTTCAACTTGAGTGTTCTCCTTTGCTTGTAATAAATATGGGGAGGGAATTCTCCATAAGTTAGGTAATAGGAAATATCAACATACCACTCATCAGTAGTGGTGACAAAGAGAACCTGTGGGTTGTCTTCTAAACAAGTTGAGCAAGCACAATTTTCTTCACCATGTTGAAATTTGAGTGTTTCATCTTCAGCAATCAACTTGCACAAGTCATTTCCCATTACCATATTAGAGGATCAAATCTCCAAGTAATATTCTTGAGTCCTAGCAATCCAATTTCCTCTCTTAGCTCCGGGATCTTGCTGTGTCAAGATGGATTTGATTACAGTGCCAGGGACCATCACCACCATATGGGAATTGAGGATGTAAAACCTAAATTTTTTTATAGCCTTGACCACTGCAAAGGCATGCTTCTCCAATTGGCTATATTTTAGCTCATGATTTTTCAAAGGACAACTCATGAAAGCAATAGGTGCTTCCATGCCTTCATCATTTTTCTAAACGAGGACGATAGAGAGTGTATGTTCTGATGCATAATAATACATGATGAATTCTTTGTTAAAATCTGGAGATACAAGAGTTGGAGCCTTGGCAATGGATTTATTGATCTCTTTGAATGTTTCCTTCCCTTTATTGTTCCATTTGAATTTTTCTTATGGTTTCATCATGGAAGTGATGTGCTTCAAATCAACTCAAAGAAACTCATGCACAAAACAACGAAGAAAGTTCACCTTTCTGAAGAATGAATGAACTCCTTTCTTGCTTGTGGGAATGGCTAATGCTTGAATGGATCTAACCCTCTCAGGATCAATGTATGCTCCATGTTTGTTCATAATTTACCCCAATAACTTGCCATCTGTGACTCCAAAAATGCACTTTTTTGAATTTACTGATATGTCATGTTTCCTACACCTTGCAAGTACATGTTCCAAGTGATAGATATGATCTCCCCTCTTATTTGAAAATACTATGAGGTTGTCAAGATATATGAAAATGTAATTCTTTATATCTTTTAAGGCCAAATCCATCACCCTTTGGAATGTAGCTCTTACATTGATTAGGCCAAAAGGCATTCTGTTGTACAAAAAAGTGCCCCAAGGTGTTGTAAAGGTTATCTCGGTGTGGTCCTCCTCTGCCACTTTGATTTGATTATATCCTTGGAATACATCAAGTAATGAAAGTATTTCAGATCCAAAGTGATCACTTACAGGATATGGTCTATGATAGGAAGAGGATAATTTTCCTTTAGTGCTTTGCACCTCAGGTTCAAAGTTACGAAAATCTACACATATCATTATTTCACCATTCTTCTTCTGCACTGGCACAATGTTAGCCACCCACATTGTGGGTGGATGGGAAAGATGATCATTTCATTAAGCATATTCATTACCTCCTCCTTGATGGTATCAAAAATCTTTGGGTTGTACAACATTTGTTTCTACCGAAGGGCTTAACACCCTGCTTCAAAGGAATTGAATGATGCATTTCTTTTGGCTGGAAGGATTTGAGTTCATCATAAGAGTAGGCCAAGACATCTAAGTACTTCTTGAGCAATGTAACAAACCTTCTCTTTTCTTTAGGAGAGAAACATTTTCCAATATTAACCATCATTGGATCCTCTGGGGTATCAATGTTTTCTTTATCAAAACCAGATGGGCACCGAGAAGATTGATTTTCTTTCTCTTGAATGAATTTTTCATCTTTTTAAAGAGTTCTTCTAAAGATACTAGGCCTTTGGGAATTTTTGTCCCTTTCAAATTGATCACTCCCTCATCATCAATCCCTTCAATTCCTTCTTTCTCTTATTTAAGGACTACTTCTTCGTGTGGCTTTTCACCGCTTCAAAAAGAGATTATTTAAATTATCCCTTTGCTCCAAAAAGGCTATAATTTGGTTATCATCATCGAAGACTTGCCAATGATTTGCATTTTCTGGTACAGTAGGCACGAATACCATTTCAATGGTCACTTTTTCTTTACCAAAAGAAGGATGAGGCATCACTAGAGAAGCCGACACTGTAAGAGAATCAGCCTTTTCATTATGTTCCCTTGGAATAGCTTCAACGGAAAATGCATCAAAAGATTCAATATAGTCCCACACTCTGTTTCTGTAATGACGAAGTCTTGGATTCTTCACCTGATATTGTTAGTGGACTGTTTTACTACAACCTCTGCATCACCTCAACATCTCGGTTTCTTGAATCCCATGTCCTCTACTACATTCATGCCTAAGAGTAGTGCTTCATACTTGTTGGGCCCCTAAAATATTGGCTAAGTACAAAAAGGCACATAGGCATGCAAGGCCTAGTTGAAGAAAGGTGCGCAAGGATAAAGCGCGTAGGGAAGGGTTTAAGGAAGGGTTTAAGAAAACATGTGGCATACGCGTGGATAGAACCAAGGTTTAGGACTTAGCCATATTGGGCATTTTGGGTAGAACACGTGAAAAGCATGACCCGACTACACATGTGGAGTGGATAAGGTGCCAACCTGGCGATATGTTGGCCCAGGAAGGAGCATTCTGCGGTAGAAGCTTCTAGAAGCACATGATGGTAAAAGTGGAAATCTCAGGGCCCGGAGGAGCATGCTTACATGGAGGACCACATTCAAACACTTAGCATCAGATTTGAGGCCACCGAAGGATGAGTTGGCAGTTCAAAAAGGCTATATATACAAGCACCTGCAAGTAAACATATAGAGAAATAGATAGACGGAAAAGCTCTATAGAGATACTAAAAGAACTTTGTTAGTTTTTGTAATTGTGCTTAGGAAAGGATGTATCAAGGGTATGGGGATTATAAATTTATTTTGAGACCCTAGTCATATGAGTCCAGCTTATAATACATGACTCAGAGTCCTTTCTCTGCGACATTCTATAATGGCTCCATGGATGTAATGAGGTTTTCACTTACATGAATATGACCATTGATGATTATGATGCATACATCTTTCTCATAGTTATTTTTAATTTATGTTTATGATTAAGTATGGATTCTTGTAAAACTTCTTTCTGCTCGTATAAGTTATAAAATATGTTAAGCTCTTTTACAAGGATCTGGATCTAGATGCCATTCTCGAGCTCTATGGTGCTTGTATGTTTTACATCCTTTCAAATATCTTAAACATGGATCATAGATGATGTTTCCCACTAAACTCACATAAAAGAGAGACTCGGCACCCGCATGTGCCTTGGGTGAGTTCCCAACACCCACCGGGTGATAGGTTGGTGTGCATGGGGGTAAAAATGACTACATCTTGGTTCCATTGTCGAGACCTCTTTTTGAAGTTGTAGGGGAAATGGCATACATCATGATCTCGCATAATGAGTACCGACATAAGGTTTATCTTTGGAAAGTTTTGAATCATGGTTCAAGAGCATGGAGGATGAATTTTCTCGAGAGATTCAAAGACTAGACCTAAGTTCTATACACGTAGATGGGTAGAAGATAAATTCTACCATGATTTGTATGAAACTTTTTCTCATTGCTTCCCAATAGAACTATATGAATGGATCTCAGCATATGCATCTAGGTAAAGCTGGTATTATAGATCATGAGCGTGGACCCAAGAAGAATACCAAAGGCTACAAGATACATATATGATGTGGACTCGTGTTGTGGATCATTGGTGGGAGGGTATGTTAGCTAGCTACACTCTAGAGTATGCTATTTCCACATATTCTTTCCTAGAAGTTACTGAGTTTGAATTTATGTGGGAGCCCAGAGGATCATTTCTACATGTTATCCCTCTAGAAATGAAGATCTTGATTGTTACTTTGAGTTTAGAGGCATTTCCAATGGCTGGATAAACTATTCTGAGCATTGGACAAGGAAGCTAGGGTGGAGGAAGATGGAAAATATTACGATGGAGAAGGAAAGGGAGGAGAGATGGCTCAAGTATAGTTAAGTGCATGAAAGGGAGATTACTAAATGACATGAGGCTACAATTGTGATGGATCTATGGAGGCAGACGTTTTGGGAAGGAGTTGAGGTTCACATAGAGGATGTGGAACCCGAGCGTCTCTCTACCCCATCTTGGAAAGCACGTAAGAGAGACCCCTTCGGATTCTAATGAGAGTTTATCACATGGAGAGAGAAGAGTCATTGGCACATATCTGAACCCACCCAATGACCAAACCCTGGTGCTTGGTTTTCTAGATCAAGGAAGGAGTATCATTGACCTAGTTGGTATCAGTGGAAGTGACAGATCTGCACCTAGGAGGTATAATTTTTCATTTCCCACTTCTATGGCTACACATATTCTAGTATTTAGAGGAGTCTTTGGATAAGGAGCAAGTATACAAGCCTTCGGTCTCACGTCTGGGAGTGGTGCGGGTACAATAGTGGTAGTGGGGCATTATCACAAACCTTCGGTACACAATTTATTAGAACCATAGGGACACTTGGCATGACTACTACAGGGACACTGGTGGTTCTAGTGGATCTCGTGATGGACCTAGTGGTTTTAGTGGATCTGGTGGCTTAGGAGGCACATGACCTGGTGGACCTGGTGGATCCAGTAATGGAGGAAACACCGAGGAAACCAAGGCTCTAGCTTAAGAGGATAAGGGCCCTAGCCACCCCCTCAAGTCTTCTTTGAGATGTCTTTACATTTGCCAGATTACAGAGGTATTGAAGATGTTACGAACATGTTCACAAGTGTGAGATGCTATGGCACGCAAAGGGGATCACAACCTCGGAGTGAAGGCTAGTCAATTTGCAACAATGTTACAGGGGCACGTGCATAGCTGGTATAGGAAATATGACCCTCATCAAATGGTGGTGGATTGTATTGCTTTAAAGAACACCTTCTTGGCAGAATTCCACATCCCTGAGTTTGAACAAAAGAGCATCAGCACCCTAAAGGAGATTCAACAACAAATGGCAGAGAATGTGCAGGAGTATGATGTGTTCTTTAAAAATCTCTTATCTAATTTATTATATGATAGTCACCCTTCATAGCATGCTTAGTGGTTTGTTAGATGATTGATCATGCCTTTTAGAAGGGCCTTATCTCATAAAAATTTATAGACTCACGCAATGTGTTCGAAGCTTCTCTACACGCCGAGGCTGTTAGTAGTGTTGATACGATGTTAGCCCATTCTTTGGAGGCTCAAATTGTTGTTATGGCTAAGCAACCGGAGAAGTTGTCTTCCAACTCAACCCATGAGACTCCCGGTGGTTTATTGTGTACAGCATTATGAAGTAGAGGGGCATGTCAAGGGTAGTTGTCCCTAGAGGACACTACGCACCTTGGACAAAGAGACCGTGAAATTTGTCATGGGGACTATGATGCAAGTAGATGTGCCTTGTTACAAACATTAAATTCAAAGAATGTGTCTTGATACTATAATATTTGCACTTATACAACCCGTGATACTAAGGACTGTAGGCTCATTTATTAGATTCATGAGGCCATTGATCATGGGGTGCACCAAACCAGCATTGCTAGTAGTTCTAAGGGTGATGGCCATTGTTATGAGGAGTGCGTAGATGGAGGCATGCATGGAAGGGGATTTTGTGGAGGATTCTATGGTTATGGTAACCTGTGGAGGAGGAACAAGTGAGTTCCCACATGGAACTGTTTTAATTGTGGGTCTACTGAACATTACATATAAGAGTACCTAGATGTATTGCAGTGCTCATGGTGCGGGAAGAATCACGGTATGAGGAATGCCCAGAGTTTTTGAGCACATGAATTAGCAACATCGGAAAGAAAAGGCATTGTAATGGTTAGCATTAAGAAGGAAAACACACAATGGATGTCACGAGTGACACGTGATGTAGGCTTGGAACCTATTTTAGTAACAATAAGAGTAGAGGCCACGCGTGCAAAGGAAATACCAAGGTAGAGGACCTGGTTTCAAGAGAGGAAGTGGTGCATGGAAAGTACCTAGATCTTACTCATCAGAAGGAGGTATATTAAGATACCATGGACGTCATTCAAAGTTTACAAGGATAAATCCAATGTCTAAAAGAGTAATCCAAGAGGGAGAGGTAAGGAAGGAAGGTTGAGACGCCAAAGGATGACCTAGATGAGGTCAAGGAAGTATTTAAAATGCTAAGGCAAGAGAATGTTATTCCCTTGCTAGGAGCATGGTTAAGGGAGAAGGTACCACACACCGGAGAAAAGCACAAGAGGAAATTCCTACATGCAAACCTTCCCCCTCACAACCTTGACTATGACAAAGAGATCACATTAGATGCTTGCTATCGTAAATGGATGGCTCCTTAGTAATATCCTCAATGACACAAATGTGGAGGTCAATGTTCTCACACTGGATGTTTGGCATCAAATGGGAAGGCCTGCATTACAACTATCTTCAAATGTGTTGTATATGGAAAAAATAAAGGCAATGCCCATCGGTGTCTTAAAGGATGCAACTATCACTATCCAGGGAGCTAAGTTTACTAGGGACTTTGAATTCTTGGTGCTCATTGAGGCAGAAATTTCCCAAAGCACTACTTGGGTGCCCATGGTGTTACAAGAACAATGCGGACCTTTAGTTCAACAAGGGTTATATCATCTTTGAAAATAAGGAGGAACGGGTCATTATACCCCTAGCTGATGGGAATTCAACACCCTATACTAAACCTTTGGGAGAAGAGGTCCTAGATAGGATATATGTGTGCTCAATCAGGGATCCATAGATAATCCATCCTACCGACGGAGTTATCCAATTTGAGGATTCTCAGTAAGTAAGTGACACCACTAGCATAGCATGTGATAATTGGGCGCATGGGATTTATGAATTAATCGAATGGCAGTTGAGAGGATTGGTAACAAAAGTAACAAAGGCACGTACAGTCTAGCACCTAGGAGGAAAAGAGCTACCTAAGTATTTAGGAGGGGCCTTCCCTAAGATATTTTTGTAGGGGATGTAAGCTTGGTGGAAGGAGGAGAAGGAACAAAGGGGGATGTTGAGTTATGTCCTACTTGGCATAGTGGCACGGTGGTGGGCTACACATCAGGAGAGCCTTTTGGAATGACGTGAGGTGAGAATTGCTCTCTCTGTTAGGTTTTCTAGAAGAAACATGTCCACCTCCATCAAGGACTACCATGGTAAGGAACCCACATCTTTCCACATCCAATCTTGTGAGAAGGTCTGGAAAGAAGGTGCGGAAGCTTTGCCACCATCCCTCTAGGTACATAAGCTGTATTCTACACTGCAAGGTTACGCGTAAGCATGGTACATACATCTGAAGACATGCGCGCAGATAGGGAATTAGAAAGAGCTATCAGCTTACCTCATTCAAACATTTGAGTATCGAAGTACCAAGCCATCAGTTGATAAGGCATTGCAGGTTGTCAAGTGTCTTACCATGGGGGATAGTGCCATGGTAGAAGATAGGTTGTTGGAATTACTAGGTGGACCAGGTTTGGAGGCACGTTTTAAAGAAGAGGTAGAAGAAATAAAAGAGATACAACTTGAGCACGCGTGTTTGGAAAAGGAGAAAGGGAAGTTAGTATATGTTATTGATGGGGAGGAAGTAGAGAGCTTGGATGTTAACCATTCTATTGGGACACATGAGGTAGTGGATGCAGTCTTGATGCTCACGCACGTGCCTACCATGAGCCCTAAAAGACAAAGAAGGTTAACATCGGTGCAGGAGAAGGACCTAAGGAAGCTATCATTGGAGATTACTAGTTAGAGAAGGAAATATCTAAGATCATTGATCTTTTACGTGAATTTGAGGATTTATTCCCGCGTGGGTACCATGAGCTCAAAGGTGTCCACCATTCCTTGGGGAGATGAGGATAAAGTTGAAGGATGGTGCACACCCAATCGGGAAGAGGTTCTACCAGATGAATCCTAATTTGCGCGTAAAGGTAAAGGAAGAGATAGACAAAATGATAGCTTCTAGGATCATTGAAGTTGTGGAAGAATCATAATGGATAAGTCCAATGGTAATAAGCATCAAGAAGGATGGGCGGATTAGGATCTGTGTGGATTATAAGGAGCTGAACACAGTGTGTGTCATCGATCCTTTTCTAACCCCCTTCACTGAAGAAATTTTGGAGGGAGTCGTTGGGCGCAAAATCTAGTCCTTTACAAATGGATTTTTGGGGTACCACTAAGTCCGAATTGCAAAAGAAGACCAAGAGAAGAAAAATTTCACCACTGAATGGGGAATTTTTACATACACGGTCATGCCCTTTGGGTTGAAGAATGTGCCTACTATTTTCTCGTGCATAGTGGTGCAAGCGTTCCAGACTTCATCCAAAAATTTCTTCATTTCTATTTGGATGCTTAGATGGTGTATGGGCTAGTAAAAGACCATTGTGATAATTTAAGACCGATGTTTATGAGGTGTCGGTAGCTAAGGATATCCTCAACATTAAGAAGTGTGTATTTTCTACACCCTTTGAGACATTAATGGGAATATCATATGTAAGGAGGGCTTGCTAGTAGATCCTACCAAGGTTGCAATTATTGTGGGATTGGGGGAGCCTACTAGCCAGAGCACAGTGTGTGGATTTCTTGGGCATATGGGTTATTACAGGAAGTTCATCAAGGGGTATGCCAAGATCGCCATGCCTTTAGAAGAACTACTCAGACATAAAAGTGCCTTCCATTGGGGAGAGGTGCAGTAGAAGGAATTTGACACATTGAAGGATAGGCTTGTCACCGCACCTATATTACATTTTCCCTCTTAGGACAAGCCCTTCCATGTTCATGTAGATACCTCAGGAACCACCATTGGAGTAGTGCTTACATAGCTAGGTGAAGGAATTGTTGATCATCCTCTAGTGTTTTGTAAGTAAGAAGTTGACACCAGCAGAGCAAAATTACACCACAACTGAGTGCAAAGCATTGTCAATGATCTACGTGCTTTACAAGTTCAGACAATATCTACTGGCAACTCCCTTTGTATTTTACACCGACCACATGGCGTTAAAGTACTTGGTGAACAAGCCCATTCTACAAGGGTGCATATGTCGAGTGGGTGATATTATTTCAAGAGTTTGAGTTTACGGTAGTTGTGAAGCCTGGAAAGAGTAATTATGGACCTGATCATCTGTCAAGAATTGATTCAGGGGAGGATGTGCAAAGTATTAAAGAGACTATTCCAGATGTGTAATTGTTTAGGTTACGGTGCACGCCCTTAGATTTGGAGGAGATTGCAGTATTCCTAAAGGAAGGTGTGGCACCGAAAGGGATGAAGGCATTAGAGAAGAAGCAACTAGCCATACGCACCGCCCTCCCTACATGTTGATCAGTGGGGACTTATACAAGTTAGGGCATGATGAAGTTTTACACAGGTGTGTACTAGAGCATGAGTGCCTTGCCATCATAAAGGAAGCACATGGAGGAAGTGCGGGTGGACTTTATGTAGGTGACGCCACCACGTGTAAAATTTTAATGGCAGGATTTAGTGGGAAACTTTTTATAAGGTTTACAAGGACTATTGTAAAGTGTGTGACCATTGTCGCGCATTGGTAAGCCAGAAAGAGAGATGAAATGTCTTTGCTCCCTATCCTAAGCATTGAACCTTTTGAGAAATGGGAAATAGACTTTTTAGGCCTTATTACACCAGTAGCGGGTAGGACTGGATCACACTATGTAATCACTTGCAAGGACTATTTGACAAGGTGGGCAGAGGCAGCCCCAACTAAAGACTACACAAAGAGCTATAGCCATAGTGGCAAGATTTTTGTGAGAGAACATTATCACGAGGCACGGATGTCCTTTAATATTAACCAGCAATAGGGGTACACATTTCTTTAATGATACCATGAGGATCCCGTTAACGAGTTCATGGTGGCCCATCACAAGACTACACACTATCACCCACAAGAAAATGGAACTACGGAATCATTTAACAAAATATTGAGTCATACCCTGACAAAAATTTGTGATGTCGGAAGACAAGATTGGGATGACAAGGTATCGCTTGTATTATGGGCGTACAGACAACTTATAAAAGGATAAACAAAGCCACACCGTTTAAATTGGTTTTTGGCATCAAGCTATTTTTTTGGTTGAATTCATGTTGCCTTCTCTGTGAATAGCACACGCAGGGGCTAGGTGATGAGAAAGTGATGGAAGAGATAATTGATGAACCGATGAAGCTAGATGAAAGATGATCACTCACCGATAGAGCCAAAAAACAAAAAAGAAAAGCAAAAAGCATGGCATCATTGCCACATCGAAACAAGAAGTTTAAGGTTGGGAAGATGGTCTTACCGTATGATTCTAAGTTTTTACACCATCCCGGGAAGTTGAAAGTCCATTGGTTATATCCCTATAAAATATCGTACATCCTTGATTCGAGTGCATGCCAATTGCAAGTGCTGGATGGAAAAAAATTTCCTGGAAACTTCAATAGGAGTAGGCTGAAGCCCTACTATAAATAAGTCTTCTTGGTGTTTATAAATAAGGTAGTTTTTCCAGCTTAATTTAAAATTTCCTTTATGCATTTCTTTTCTTTTGTTTCCTTTTGTGTTGTGGTTTTGTTTTACACCTTGGGCACTGTAACCTTATTACTTTTGAGGATTTTTTTGAGTGCACGAGAGGACCGCGCTTCATTTTAGTGTGGGGTGGAGTGATGTGAAGGAGAGCATGGGTAAAGTGCCAAGGAAGTTTGTGTTGTAAAGTCCGGTTGAATGGCCTGTTGAAAGAGGTGCATGGAAAGAAAAGATGGAAAAGGATGGTTGGTGTCAAGATAAGGCTACTTTCAAATCCCATGTACAAAAGAGGAAAAAGTGCATAAGCAACATGAGGTAGGTAAGAGCAAAAATTAGGATAGAAGAAGTTCCTTCGGCACCGGTGACACACGCACAAGAATCTCCTGTCTAGATGGATTGGTTGTGTGCTTTGAAGGTTGGAGGATTATCCGCGCAAGGTTGGGTGCATGAGTTAAAGCATTAAATTCAGAATTTTTTTAAAAAATCTGCATCAAACGTGAAAAGTACGGTGGTATGTGAAGTAGCATTTAATTCTTAAAAGAGGAAAAACTATAAATAAAGGTTCGAGGCATTTCATTATTCACTTTGTGTATAAGGAGAAAGAAGTGTTTTTGCATCTTTGCAAACTAGGGCTTCCAAAAACTAATCCGTGTGAAGAAAAATTTGAAGAGATTGAGCATGAGTAACTAGTTTGGATCTGTGAACCAGAAGGAAGGGATTTCACGGGCATAAGAGAACTGGTGAGAAGGTGTCATCTTGTGAAGGGATTATCCTAACTAGGGTTTGAAGAAATAGGGCATGGGTTTAAGGAGTTTTCTTCACAAATTCGAGATCTAAGGTGGGAAAGAGTGGAAGAACAAAGTTACAAGAAGTGATTGAAGTGGTAAGAGGACCTAAACAATGGCACCCAAGAAACCAGTTAGCACACCTAAGAAGGGAAAGGGCAAGGGCAAGGGAAAACAACAAGAAACTAATGCACATATAAACGAAGAGTGGTATGCA
This sequence comes from Taxus wallichiana var. yunnanensis, assembly GCA_018340775.1. Lineage (NCBI taxonomy): Eukaryota > Viridiplantae > Streptophyta > Pinopsida > Cupressales > Taxaceae > Taxus > Taxus wallichiana. The sequence goes on along the minus strand of CM031235.1, from coordinate 62,817,692 downwards.
GAAATGTAGTACCCAGATGGAGTGTTGTTGGGGAAGGAGTGGGAGTCCCATCTAAGAAACATGTCTGTAAATGACTATAATCATCGTATGAGCACAATCGAGAAGGAGATGGCACTAGAGTTAGTGCGCCCAACAAATAAAAGGACACCAGAGGGTTTTCCCATCTATAACGATGATGTGAAGGTCAAGTTGGAGAAGGTAGGGTTATTACAACTCTTTGAGTTTCCCTACTTCAGGAAGCCTGAGCACCTATATCAATGGCTAATGTCATGTGTGCATGAAGACTACTTCCAATTTGCAGGGTGTAAGATGTGCATTACCCCTCAACTCATCTCACATTTCACAGGCCTTATCTATGAAGGAGACAGTTTGGAAGATGACTTAAGTGACAAAGAGGTAATTAAGGAGACTATCACCACCTACACATACAAAAGGGGTCAAGGTACTACGATATCACAGACATCGAGGACCCGGTAATGAAGATGGCCTCGCATTTGGTGACAAAGTTAAATGGCTATGAGAGATGGAACTAGGTCAATAAGCCATTGTTGCATGTTTGCAGGAAAAAATTTAGAGGGCGTCATCTACAACTTGTTTACATTCATCGTGGATGAGATTGTCACCGCACGAAGAAAGGTGACAAAATCATTTTTGGTAATGTCCTGCTAACCGTTGTGTTTTCAGAGATTGGAGTACTTGATGCATTGGAAAAAATTGTGTGGGAGTACCCTATTGAGGACCCTTTTCCCGTAAAGAGATTTGAAAAATACACCTGTGACACTATGAAAATTGTGCACAAGGCGCACCTGGAGAAATGGTATACGCGCTTGAGGAATGTGTTCGGGGGCGAGAATGGAGGATTCCCGAACAGTGCTTGTCAGCGGCCGCCAAAGGAGAAGTTGAATTTGTTATGTACCATCATTTCTACCTAGGTAGATTCAAGTTAATGGATGAGACTTGGAGCCCATGGTGCAAGCTCCCTTCACCTTCACACTTTCAATACTTTTAAGTGGGAGTAAACAGGTTCAAATAATCTAAGAAGTTGAAACTAGACCTTGATAATCTAGACTAGGACCACAAGGAAATTCATAAATGGTTGTTCTACCCGAGCAAGCACGTGTACATGGAGAGTTACGTGTTGCATGAAGTTTAGATGACAAGGCCCATGAATTTTCCTATTGCGGGAGAATCCACAAAGCATGTGTATACCTCTGCATAAGACCCAAATCTTAGAAGGGCACATATTTGGAGAACGAGGTGTCTATACTTGAGGACCCAACTGGCGGGAAGAGACCCACACCGTTGGACTCCTAGAATATTGGCCAAGTGTGAAGGCACATAGGCATACAAGGTCCCAGTTATGGAAAGGTGCGCAAGGTAAAATCACACAAGAGAAAGGTTTAAGGAAGCACATAGCATGCGCGACATGTGAAAGGAGGTTTGGGACTTAGTCAATTTGAGTGCCCGAGAAGAGAACACATGAAAAGCATGACTAGTTGTGCGTGGATAAGGTGCCATCCTGGTGACAGGTTGGCCCAGATAGGGGCATGCCTTGGATGGAATCTTCTAGAAGAACATCATGAGATAAAGTGGAAAGCTCAGGCCTAGAGAAGCATGCTCGCATGAAGGACCACATTCAACACTTGGCACCAGATCTGAGGGCGCTGGAAGGTGAGTTGGTAGTGTAGGAAAGTGATAAATACAAGTGCCTGTAGAGTAAAAGATATATGAGTTTGAGATATAGCGGGTTAGAGAGAGCGCGAGTTTGAGAGACAACATGGGTGGAGCTCTGCAGAATTACTGCAAGGACTCTGTTAGTGGATAGTTGCATTCAGGAGAGAATGTACTAGGCATGGAGTTGTAAATTTTCTTTTGGTAGCTTAGTTACATAAGTCCAGTGAAATGCATGACTGCGGTTTGCTTCTCTGTGACACTTTGTAATGGTTCAATGAATGTAATGAGGTTACTTGATATAATATATACATGAATATCAATGGTTCTAATGCATATTTCTCTCTTATGAGTTCTCTTTCCTTTCATGCTAAGTATGAATGCTTGTATATTTCTTTCTACCATAATACATGTTCTGGATTCTGTTAAAGCACTCGGTCTAAAGTGACTGCAAGGATCTAGAGGCCGTTCTGAGCCCTATGGTTCTTGTATGTCTTAACTTCCCTCCTAGAAACTCTTACACTAATCATAGATGATGTTTCCCACTAAACTCACATAAAAGAGAGACTCGGTACCTATGTATGCCTCGTGAGTGCTCAGCTTTCGTTGGGTGATAGGTCAAAGCACACATGGGGTTCCTTCCTTTTGTGATGGGAGTAAAAATGACTACATCTTGGTTCCATTGCCAGGACCTCTTTTCAAAGTTGTAGTGGGATATAACATACATCATGATCTATGTAATGAGTAATGACAGAGTGGTTAACATTGGAAAATGTTGAATCATGGTTCAAGAGCATGGAGGATGAATTTGCTTAGAGATTCAACACTGGACTTGAGTTTAATGCACGTAGATGGGTAGAAGAGAACCTCTACCATGATCTGTATGAGACCTTCTTCTACTAGCTTCCCAGTAGAACTATATGAATGGCTTTCAACCTATGCATCTAGATCAAGTTGGCGTTATGGATCACATATGTGGACCAAAGAAGACTACCAAAGGCTACGCAGGATGTAGATCTAATGTGGACCCATGTTGTAGATCATTGGTGGAGAGGAGTATTGGCTAGCTACACTCTAGAGTACACCATTTCTACGTATTCTTGTCCGGAGGTTGCTAAGTTTGAATTTCTACGAGAACCTAGAGGAACATTTCTACATGTTATTCCTCTAGCTATGAAGATATTGATGGTTACCATGAGTTTAGAGGTGTTCCCAATGGCTAGATAAACCATTCTAAGCACTAGGTAAGGGAGCTTGGCCGGAGGAAGATGGTAGATATCATGATAGAGAAGGAGAGGGAAGAGAGACGGCTCAAGTATAGTGAAGCGTGTGAAAGGGAGATTGCTAGATGATGTGAGGCTAATAGTGTGATGGATCTTTGGAGACGGACGTTACGGGAAGGAGCTGAGGTTCATGCAGAGGACGTGGAACCTGAGAATTCTGTGCTACCCCATCTTGGAAAGCACGTGAGGGAGACCCCTTCGGCTTCTAGTGAGAGTTCATCACATGGAGAAAGGAGAGTTATTGGCACATATCTGAACCCACCCAGTGACCGAGCCCTAGCACTTAGTTTTCCTAAACCAAGAAGAAGTGTTATTGACCTAGTTGATATCAATGGAAGAGACAAATCCACGCCTAAGAGATATTATTTTTTAGTTCCTTCTTCCATGGCTACACATATTCCATTATTCGGAGGAGTCTTTGGACAAGGAGCAAGTGTACAAGCTTTCGGTCTCGCATCAGGGAGTGGCGCGGGACATAGTAGTGGTAGCAGGGTGCTATCATAGACCATCGGTGCACAATTTAGTGGGACCATGGGGGCGCTTGGCACAGCTCCTATAGGCCCTATTAGACCCAATGGTTCTGGTGGATCTGGTGGCTATGGAGGCACAGGGACTGTGGACTTGGTGGACTTGGTGGAGGCAACACTGGAGGGAACCAAGGCTCTGGCTTAGGAGGACAAGGACCCCAGCCACCACCTCAAGTATTCTTTGAAATGTATCTACATTTTCCATATTACAGGGGCATTAAGGATGTTGCAGAACATGTTCAGAAGTGTGAACTAATATGGCACACGAAGAGTATCACAAACCCGAACGAAAGGCTAGTCATTTTATAACCACGTTGTAAGGGCGCGCACATAGCTGGTATAGGAAGTATGACCCTCATCAAATGGTGGTGGAATACACTACTTTAAATAATTCATTCTCGGTAGAGTTTGCATTCTTGAGTTTAAGCAGAAAATCATTAGCACTTTGAAGGAGATTTAGCAAGGAATGGCAGAGAGTGTGCGAGAGTATGATGTGTGTTTTAAAACTCTCTTATCTAAATTATCATATGATATTCACCCTTCACAACATGCTCAATGGTTTGTTTGAGGTATGATCACCCCTTTTCAAAGGGCCTTATCTCATAAAAATTTTATAGACCCGCGTGAGGCATTGGAGGTTACCCTACGTGCCGAGGCTATTGGTAGTGTTGATACTAGTATTAGCCTATTCTTGGAGGCTTAGATTACTACTATGGCCAAGCAGTTGGAAAATTTATCTGCGAACTCAGCCCATGAAACTCATAGTGGTTTGTGGTGCATAGATTGTGAAGTAGAGGGGCACGTTAAGGATAATTTCCCCCGGAGGATAGTGTGCGCTATGACAATAGATTGTGAAATTTTTCATGGGGACCATGATGTAAGTAGATGTCCCTTGCTGCAGCGTGCAATCAGGAAGAATGTATCTTGTTATTGTAAAATTTTCACCTATACAACCCATGATACTAAGGACTGTAGGCTCGTTGATCAAATCCATGAGGCCATTGATCATGGGGTGTGCCAAACAAGCATTGCCAGTGGTTCTAAAGGTGATGATCGCCATTATGAGGAGCACACAGATGGAGGCGCATGCGGAAGGGGTTTTTGAGGAGGATTCTGTGGTCAAGGTAACCATGGAGGAGGAAGGAGTGAGTTCCCACATGGAACATGTTTCAACTATGGATCCATAAAACATTACAAACGTGAGTGCACGGACTTGTTGTTGTGCTCATGGTGCGGGAAGAAGCATAAGTATGAGGAGTTCACATAATTATTTGAGCATATGAATCAGCAAGCAGCACACCGGAGAAGGACAAGGGCATTATAATGGTCAAAGATCAAAGGTAGACATACGGTGGATGCCTTAGATAACATAGGATGCAGGTTTAGAACCCGTTTTGATAACAACAAGGGCGTAAAACCGCATGCGCGAGAGAGGTACCAAGACAAAAATCTTGGTTTCAAGGGAGGAGGTCATTCATGGAAAGTATCCAGATCCCACACATCAAAAGGAGATATATCAGGACACCATGGATGTTATTCGAGAGCTTACAAGGGGAGATCTAGTGTCTAAAGGAGCAATCCAGGAGGGAGGAACAAGGAAGGAGAGTCGAGGTGCAAAAGGATGACCTGGATGAGGTCAAGGAGGTGTGTAAAATGCTAAGGTAGGAGAATATCATTCCCTTACTAGGATCATGGTTGAGAGAGAAGGTACCATGCGCCGAGAGAAGAGTGTGAGAGATAGGTCTTGCACATGAACCTTCCCCCTCATAGCCTTGACTATGACAAGGAGATTACGTTGAATGCAGTTGTAGATGGATGGATCCTTAGCAATATCCTCATTGACACAGGCACGGAGGTTAATGTTCTAACTTTGGATGCATGGCATCGAGATGGGTAGGCTCAGTATTACCCATCTTTGAATGTGTTGTATATGGAAAACAAGACTAAGGTAATGCCCATCGATGTCTTGAAGGATGTAGCTATTACTATCTAGGGAGCCAATTTCTACTGGGACTTCAAGTCTTGGCACTCGCTAAGGCGTAAAAATTTCCCAAAGACTACTTGGGTGCCCTTGGTGTTACAAAAAAATGCGGACCTTCAGCTTAAAAAGGGTACATCAGCTTCGAGAACAAGGAGGAATGGGTCATTATACCCTTGGCTGATGAGAAGTCAACACCCTATATTGAACCATTAGGGAGGAAGTTCTAGACAGGATTTATGTGTGCTCAATTAGAGACCCTGAGATGGTACACCCTACTAACGGGTTATCTAGTTTGAAGATGCTCAGTCAATGAGTGATACCGCCATCCCGACATTTGAAAATTGGGTATAAGGAACTTACGAATTCATGGGACAAAGAGTTGAGAGGATCGGTGACCAAGGTAACGAGAGGCATGCATGGTTAGGTGCCTTGGAGGAAAAGAACTGCCCAAGTATTCAGGAGGAGCCTTCCCTGAGATCTTTCTGTAGGATGTGGAAGCTTAGTGGAAGGATGGAAAGGAACTAAGGGGATGTTAAGTTATGTCTTACTCGACACAGCAGCTTGGTGGTGGGCCACACATCAAGAAATCCTTTTGGAGTGGTGCGAGGTAAGAATTTCTCTCTCTATCATATTTTCTAGGAGAAATGTACCCACCATCATCAAAGAATACCATGCGAAGGAGCATGCCCCTTTCCATATCTAGGAGTGTGAATGGGTCTAGAGAGAAGGCACGAAGCTTTACCACCATCCCTTTGGGTGCACAAGTTGTATTCTACACTACAGGGTTGTGCGCACACATGGTACATTCATTTGGAGACACGCCACCAGACAAGGAATTGGAAAGAGCTCGCGGCTAACCTTATTCAAACCTTTGAGTATCAGAGTACCAAACCATCAGTTGATAAGGCCTTGTAGGATATCAAGTGCCTTACCATGGGGGATAGTGCCAAGATGGAAGATAGGTTGTTGGAATTACTAGGTGAACCAGGATCGGAGGTGCGCTTTGAAGAAGTAGAGGAAACATAAGAGTTACAGACTTGAGCATGCATGTTTGGAAAAGGAGAAGGGAAATTTGGTATATGTGATTGATGGAGAGGAATCGAAAGCTTAGATGTTAGCCATTCTGTAGGGATGTACAAGGTAGTGGATAGTGCAGATACTCATGTGTGTGCCTACCATGAGCCTTTAAAAATGAAGAAAGTTAACATTGGTTCAGGAGAAGAACCCAAGGAAGCTGTTATTGGAGATTACTAGATGGAGAGGGAAGTATCTAAGATCATTGATCTCATTACACAAATTTGAGGATTTATTCCCACGTGGGTACCATGAGCTCAAAGGTGTTCACCATTCCTTGGGGGAGATGAAGATAAAATTGAAGGACGGTGTGTGCCCAGTTAGGAAAAGGCCCTACCAGATGAATCCTAATTTGTGTGTGAAGGTCAAGGAGGAGATAGACAAAATGATAGCTTCTGGGATCATTGAGGTAGTAGAAGAATCGAGTGGTTAAGCTCGATGGTAATCAACATCAAGAAGGATGGGCGGATTAGGATTTGTGTGGATTATAGGGAATTGAATGTAGTTTGTGTCATTGATCCCTTTCTAACCCCCTTCACTGAAGAAATTTTGGAAGGAGTCATTGGGCGTGAGATCTATTCCTTTACAAATGGATTTTCAGGGTACCACCAAGTCCAGATTGCAAAGGAGGACTAGGAGAAGACAAATTTCACCACCGAGTGGGGAAGTTTTGCATATACGGTCATGCCCTTTGGATTGAAGAATGTGCCAGCTATCTTTTCACGCATAGTGGTGCAAGCATTCCAGGACTTCATCCATAAGTTTCTTCAGGTCTATTTGGATGATTGGATAGTATATGGTCTAGTTAAGGACCATTGTGACAATTTGAGGTTAATGTTTGAGAGGTGTAGGCAGTTGAGGATATCCCTCAACATTAAGAAATGTGTGTTTGCTACACCCTTTGGGACTTTATTGGGGCATATCATATGTAAGGAGGGCTTGTTGGTAGATCCCGCTAAGGTTGTAGTTATTGTGGGGTTAAGGGAGCCTACTAGCCAGAGCACAGTGCATAGATTCCTTGGGCATACGGGCTATTACAGAAAATTCATTAAGGGATATGCCAAGATTGTCGTGCCTTTAGAGGAGTTGCTTAGACATAAAAGTGCCTTCCATTGGGGAGAGGCGCAGCAGAGGGAATTTGATACATTAAAAGATAGGCTTATCACCATGCCTATTTTACGTTTTCCCTCTTGGGACAAGCCCTTCCATGTCCATGTAGATGCCTCAGGGACCACCATTGGAGCAGTGCTTGCATAGCCAAGTGAAGGGATTGTTGATCATCCTCTGTGTTTTGCAAGGTGAAGTCGACACCAAGTGGAACAAAACTATACCACAACTAAGTGCAAGGCATTATCAATGATCTACACACTGTAAATTTAGACAAGAGGTAGCTGCTGGCAACACCCTTTGTGTTTTACACTGACCACATGGCATTAAAGTATTTAGTGAACAAGCCTATTCTACAAGGACGCATATGTCGATGGGTGTTGTTGTTTCAAGAGTTTGAATTCACCGTTATAGTAAATCTTGGAAAAAGCAACTGTGGGCCTGATCATCTATCAAGAATTGATTCAGGGGAGGATGCACAGAGTATTGAGGAAACAATGCTAGACACACAATTGTTTAGGTTGTGGCGCATGCCCTTGGATTTGGAAGAGATTGTAATATTTTTAAAGGAAGGTGTGGTGCCAAATGGAATGAAGACATTGGAAAAGAAGTAGTTGGCCATACACGTTGTGCCCTACATGTTAATCAGTGGAGACTTATACAAGTTGGGATGTGATGAAGTTTTGCACGCAGATGTGTCTTAGAGCATGAGCACCTAGCCATCATGGAGGAAGCACACGGAGGAAGTGCGGGTGGGCATTATGCAGGTGATGCCACCATGCACAAGATATTAATGGTAGGTTTGTGGTGGGAAACCTTGTACAAAGATTGTAGAGATTATTGTAAAGCATGTGACCATTGTCAGCGCATTGGCAAACTAGGAAGGAGAGACGAAATGCCTTTGCACCCTATTCCTAGCACGAGCCTTTTGAAAAGTGGGCAATAGACTTTGTGGGACCTATTGCACCAGTGCAAGTAGGACTAGGTCACGTTATGTCATCACTTGCACAGATTATCTCACAAGGTGGGCAGAGGCAGCCCCAACTAAAGACTACACGGCAGCAATAATGGCAAGGTTCTTGTGGGAGAACATTATCACAAGATATGGATGCCCGTTGAGTTTGACCAGGATAGGGGTACACATTTCTTGAATGAGACCGTGAGGATCCTATTATCAGATTTCATGGTGGCTCATCACAAGACTACACCCTATCACCCATAAGCAAATGGAACCGTGGAAGCATTCAACAAGATACTTGAGTCATACCTTGACCAAAATTTGTGATGTCAAAAGACAAGATTGGGATGACAAAGTATCGGTAGTATTATGGGCTTACATGACAATGTATAAAAGGCTAAACAAAGCCACACCATTTCAATTGGTGTTTGGCACGAATCTATTTTTCTAGTTGAATTTATGTTAACTTCTTTGCAAATAGTGCGCGTAGGAGGATTAGACGATGAACAAGCACTGGAAGAAAGGATCAATGATTTAATGAAGCTGGATGAGAGACGGTCACTCACCATGCCTAAACAACAGAAAAAGTAAAGCAAAAGGCTTGGCATGATCGCCACATAAGCAACAAGAAGTTTGAAGTTGGGTAGATGGTGTTACTATATCATTCTAAGTTTCTACGCCATCCTAGGAAGTTGAAAGTCCATTGGTTGGGTCCTTACACAATCTCATACATCCTTGATTCAGTGCATGCCGATTATAAGCACCTGGATGGGATGAAGTTTCTTAGACAGATTCAATGGGAGTAGGTTGAAGCCCTACTATAAATAATTCTTCTTGGTGTTTGTAAATAAGGTAGTTTTGCCAGTTAGTTTAGAAGTTTCCTTTATGCTTTCCCTTTCTTATGTTTCCCTTTCGTGTTGTTGTTTTGTTTTGCGCCTTGGGCACCAGTAACCTTATTGCTATTTTTGAGTGCACAGAGGACCGCGCATCATTTTAAGTGTGGGGTGGAGAAATGTGAAGGAGCACATGATTAAGGTACCAAGGAAGTTGTGTTGAAAATCCTTGTTGAATGGCCTGGTTGAAAGAGGTATACGAAGAAAGATGGAAGATGAATGGTTGGTGCCAGGGTAAAGCTACTTGTAGATCCCACATACTAAGAAGGAGAAAGTGCATTTAAGCAACATGAGGTAGGTAAAAGCAAGAATCAGGATAGAAGAAGTGCCTTCGGTGTGGGTTATGCATGCGCAAGAGTCTCCTGTCATGTTAGATTGGTTGTGTGCCAGAAGGTTGGAGGAGTTTTCACACAAGGTTGGGCACATGAGTGAAAGCACTGAAGACAGATTTGTTTGAAAAATATGCATTAAATGAACAAAGTATGGTGGTAGGTGAAGTAGCATTTAATGTTCAAAAAGAGAAAAACTATAAGTAAAGGGTCGAGGCTCTTTCATTTTCACTTTGCGAAATAGAGAAAGGAGTGAGTTTTATAAACTAGGGTTTCCAAATTTGATCGTGCGAAGAAATACCTGCAAGATCAAAGCGTGAGTAGCCAGTTTGAGTTTGCAAACTAGAAGGAAGGGGTTACATGGGCGTGAAAAGGGTTGTAAGGAGGTGTTATCTTGTGGAGTTAATTTGATCCCAGTTAGGGTCAAAAATAAGGGCACGGGTTCAAGAGAGTTATATCACAGATTTGAGATCGGAGGCTGGAAGAATTGGAAGAACAGAGTAATAAAAAGACCTCAACAATGGCACCTAAGAAAGGAAAGGGCAAGGGCAAGGAAAAACAACAAGAACCCGATGTAAACACAAATGAAGAATGGTATGCAGAGATGCAATACCCAGATGGGGTGATGATGGGGAAGGAGTGGGAATCCCACCTAAGAAATGTACCTATAAGTGATTATAATCACCGAACAAACATGATAGAGAAGGAAATGGCACTAGAATTAGTGCGCCCCACCAGTAAACAAACACCAGAGGGCTTGCCGATATACAATGATGATGTTAAGGTCAAAATAGAGAAGGTAGGGTTGTTACAACTCTATGAGTTGCCCTATTTTGGAAAACCAGAGCACCTGTACCAATGGTTAATGTCACGGGTACACGAAGATTACTTCCACTTTGCAGGGTGCAAGATGTGCATTACTCCCACTTATCTCACAATTTACTGCCTCATATGTGAGGGAGATAGCTTGGAAGATGACCTAGGTGACAAGGAGGCTATTCAGGAGACCATCACCAAATATGCCTGCAAGAAGGGGTTGAGGTATTACAACATTTCAGACATCAAGGACCCCATGATGAAAATGGCCGCACATCTGGTGACTAAGTTGAATGGCCAGGAGAGGTGGACCCAGGTCAATAAACCCTGGTTACATGTCTGCAAGAAAATTACATAAGGCACCATATATAACTTATCCACATACATCACAAAAGAAATCATTAAGTGTGTGAAGGAAGGTGACAAAATCCTCTTTGGCAATGTCTTGCTCACCATTGTATTTTTGGAGATTGGAGTGCCTGACGCACTGGAAAAGTTTTTATGGGAGTACCCCATCGAGGATCCTTCACCCGTGAAGAGGTTTGAGAAGTATGCCTGTGATACAATGACAGCACCCCACAAGGCACGGCTGGAGAAATGGTATACGCACCTAAGGAATGCATTTGGGGCAGAGTGGAGAATCCCTAAACAACTCCCAATAGCCACTAAGGGGGAAGCTGAATTTGTTGTTTATCAACATTTCTACCTGGGTAGATTTAAGCTAATAGATGAATCATGGAGCCCTTAGTGCAAGTTTCCCTTCATGTTCATTGCTCAATACTTCCAAGCGGGAGTGAATAGATTTAAGGAATCAAAGAAGTTAAGGCTAGAACTAGGTAGTCTGGACTGGGAGCATAGGGAGATGAGAAAGAAGCTGAATTACCTCAGTGGTAAGTGCACGTACGTGGAGAGGTACGTGTCGCACAAGATCTAGATGACAAGGCCGATAACACTACCCATCATTGGAGGATCCACGGCATGCGTGTACCTTTGTATAAGGCCAAAGTTTGAGAAGGGTGCATATCTAGAGAATAATGTCTCCATACCTAAGGATCCCATGGGTAGGAAGAATCCCGCACCAAAGAAGAGAGGAAGAGGAGAAGAAGCACCAAGTGTGTAGACTGCTCAGACAGTGAGCATGCCAACAACAAGCACCAAGCCAAGCACTTACATATGGAGAAAGAAGTCCCCGGTGAAGGAAAAGACACCAAAAGTAGAGGCACCTAGGAAACCCCTCACCAAGGAAGAGTCACTTGAGGGAGAAGATAAGGCCGAATCCCCTGTTCAGAGCCACCTCTCAGGAAAAAGCAGAGGGTAGATGAGGAAACTAACTCGGGCGGCGACAACGACGTATGGAGAAGTACATGCGCGAAGAGGGGATGAGAGTGAAGAAGATGACGGCAAGGAAGATGAGCCTAAAAATACCAAGAGCCACAAGTCTTCAGCGTCTACGACTCGGAAGAGGAGAGTGGAGATGAGAATCGGAGTTTGTATTCACATGGTGTAAGGGCACACAGGATGAGGAAGACACCGGAGACATGGAAAGGAATGAAGAGGTTGGTGGGGAAAAGTAGGGAGCAATAAGTTTTACGAAGGAGCAGATCATTGAGGTGGCGAAAGAGAAGAAAATAAAATGCTCAAAGCCCTAGTAGACCAAGAGTTGGAGTGCAGTGTGGACATAGTGCTGAAGGAAGGGAAGGAGGAGAATATTGAAAAAGAACATGACAGCCTGGGAGGAGGTCCCGCTCTAACAATAAGTTTCCCCAAAGGCGCGTGCTCGTAGGAGGAATCTTGATACGGAGCAGAGGCAAGTAATGGGCTACATTGATGACATGAAGAAGGTGCTACACACATGATTCCAAAGCATTGTACCCACAAAAAGGCTTTTAGCCATGGGGTCTTTTGAAAAGGAGGGTGCATACCCCAGAACAAAGAAGATGCTCTCTTGGGCGTTTGAGTCCCACATTGATGAGCCAAACTTCAAATTCTATCAGGGAGCACTCATAACATTGCCAGAATCTAAGGGGGCCAATCCCTTAGTGAATTCTTAGGAGCTCTCGATGAGCAAGTTTGTAACACACTCAACAAGGTCACGGTTGAGACCGAGGCTAGACTCTTCACGTGCAATGATAGGATAAGAGTACTTGGAGGAAAAACTAGGGAAGAAGGAAGAGGAGTTGGTAGAGAAGACTCGAGCTTAAAGTAGGAAGAGTTGATCAGCGCACAGCTAAGGCATGAGTTAAAGGAAGAGAAGATAAAGGTGCAGAAGTATACAAGAAAATGGAGTCTATCAAGGGCACCATCCTTTTAAAGCACCCATACTTAGCACCACCCGCACAGAAGTACTCGTCCCTTCTGGAATGTATAGAAGATCTAATGTGCATCCTCACTATGGAGAGATGACCTTTGGCCCTAGAGTCTACAGAAGAAGTGGTCGCACACTTGAAGGAGGAGGACAGATTGAAGGTGGTAGTGCTTGTTTCCGAGTATAGCCAAGTGCTCACAGAGGTTAAGGTCGCTGCCCAATCTGTGGAGGCCATGTATGATACATGCGTAGACAGAGATAAGGTGGAAAGCTCCTTGGTTACCACACTCGAAGTGGAGCTAAAAGAGTTCCAAGAAAAGAACAAGGGGAATAGGGTGGAAAGGGACAAAGTTCTAGCCAAGTAGAGAGAAAATTAGAGGCAATTGAAGCCTTAAGGAGTTCAATCAAGGCCCGGCTAAAGGAACTATACCCTCAAATTACCAGGAGGATGGACAAGCTTGAAGACCTGGGAAAAGAGATGGAGTAGATCATGGACACTTTGGGCACCCAGGGAATTGGCCTGAGTTTTGATGAAGTGAGCACCCTAGTGGGCGACCTCTGTCAGAAGGCATAGGGTGAGGTCGAAGTGTGGAATAAGCTAGAGGCAGACTTATGGAAGGATTTTCCTAGCTTGTTGAATTAATGCTCCCCCATTCTTCATTCTTTCCCCAATTCTTTCATTCCCTTATTCTTTTGTAAAGTGTAAGATTATACATTGGTTCCCTAAGGCAGCATGCATCTTGGTTGAGTAAAGTGTTTTCGAGGATGGAGAACAGGCATAGTGTGGGGTGATGTTGGACCCCTAGAATATTGGCCAAGTATGAAGGCGCATAGGCACACAAGGTCCCAGTTATGGAAAGGTGCACAAGGCAAAAGCACATAAGAGAAAGGTTTAAGGAAGCACATAGCATGTGCGATGCATGAAAGGAGGTTTGGGACTTAGTTAATTTGAGCGCCCAGGGTAGAACATGTGAAAAGCATGACCGGTTGCGCATGGATAAGGTGCCATCCTGGCGACAGGTTGGCCCAGATAGGGGCATGCCTTAGATGGAATCTTCTAGAAGAACATCATGAGATAAAGTGGAAATCTCAGGCCTAGAGAAGCATGCTCGCATGAAGGACCACATTTGACACTTGGCACCGGATCTGAGGGTGTTGGAAGGCGAGTTGGCAGTGTAGGAAAGCGATAAATACAAGTGCCTATGGAGTAAAAGATATATGAGTTTGAGATATAGCGGGTTAGAGAGAGAGTGAGTTTGAGAGACAACATGGGTGGAGCTCTACATAATTACATGAGGACTCTATTAGTGGATAGTTGCATTCGGGAGAGAATGTACTAGGCATGGAGTTGTAAATTTTCTCTTGGTAGCTTAGTTACATAAGTCTAGTGAAATGCATGACTATGGTCTGCTTCTCTGTGACACTCTATAATGGTTCAATGAATGTAATGAGGTTACCTGATATAATATATACATGAATATCAATGGTTCTAATGCATATTTCTCTCTTATGAGTTCTCTTTCCTTTCATGCTAAGTATGAATGCTTGTATATTTCTTTCTGGCAATAATACATGTTTTGGATTCTGTTAAAGCACTCGGTCTGAAGTGAATACAAGGATCTAGAGGCCGTTCTGAGCCCTATGGTTCTTGTATGTCTTAACTTCCCTCCTATAAACTCTTACACTAATCATAGATGATGTTTTCCACTAAACTCACATAAAAGAGAGACTCGGTACCCACGTGTGCCTCGGTGAGGGCTCAACTTTCGCTAGGTGATAGGCTAGTGTGCATGGGGTTCCTTTTGTGATGGGAGTAAAAATGACTACAACACCCAAACGGGAGGAAAAAGATCCAAAGAAGAAAATAACAAGTGTAATGGATACACGGTAATAGGCTCCCACAAGAAAGCACTAGAACAAGTATGTATTCATACAAAAGAGGCCCATAGTCAAAGAAAAGACTCTGCAGCCATAAAATTTGTCGGATAAGGAGTCCTCAAAAGAAGAAGAGAGAGAGTCACCTACACCCGAATCCTCGGTTAGGAAGAACCACCTCGGAAGATATAGGAGTTTGGAGAAATACATAGGTGAAGAAGATGATAGTGAAGAAGATGTTAGTGGGGAATACAAGCCTGAAAAGATCAAGGACCACCTATTTTCAACGTGCATGATTCAGAAGAAGAAGGTGAAGAAGAGGAATAGGGGTTCCTTTTCATGCGACACAAGGATAGCCATGAGGGGAAGGCACCCAGACATGGGAAGTGAGGAGGTTAGCGCACAGAAATAGAAGGTCCCAAGCCTTACACTGGAACAGATGAACAAGGTGGTGGAAATAGAACAAAAAAAGGCCATTGAGACCTTGGTGGAAGAGAAGTTGGAATGCAGCACCGAGCTGGTATTGAACAAGGATAAGGAGGAGAGCGCAAAAAGGGACCACGGTAGCACTAGAGGCCCCATTTTAACTATAAGTATTCCTAAGGGCATGCACACATGAGGAAAGCACATAGAGGGGAGAGGCCAAGGATGGGTTATATTGATGACCCCAACAAAGTGTTTCGCGCATGGTTCCAAATCATGATTCTAGCAGAGGAGCTCATGGCAATGTCATCTTTTGACAAGGAAGATGCTCTCATAGGAAATTGAGTCCCATCTTGATGAGCCAGAATTTGAAGTAAGCCACGGGAAATAATAACATTACCAGAGACCAAGAGAAGACAACCCAGTGGTGAATGCTCAGTAGCTCTCGGATGAACAACTATGTAATGCACTCAATAAGGTCTCTGTTGAGGTCAAAGCTAGACTCTTCAGGTAGAATGATAGAATCAAAGATCTGGAGGAGGACCTGAAGAAGAAAGAGGAAGAGCTAGCTGCTGAGGGAAAAGGAGCTAAGTTAAGAGAAACTAATCAAGCACCTAGTTGCAGCATGAGTTAAAATACAAGAAGGATAAAGTATGTGTAGTATACAAAAAGGTGGAGTCCATTAATAATGCTATAGTGTTGAAGCATCCAGACCTAGCACCTCCCACGCAGAAGTATGGATCTACCTTGGGATGCCTAGAGGATTTAACAAGAATCCTCACCATGGAGAGGCAGCTATTAGCCTTGTAATCTGAAAGAAGTGGTCACGTGCTTGGAGAAAGAATATAAACTAAAATTCATGGCATTCGTGGCTAAGTACAACAAGGTTCTTACTAATATAAAAGTTACTTCCCAGGACTACGAGGTCACATACAAAAATTGTGCAGATATAGACAAAGTGGCAGGCATCTTGGTCGCCACTCATGAAGTAGAAATCAAGGAGTTTCAAGAGAAGAATAAGGGAAATAGGGTGGAAAGGGACAGAATCCTTGCTGAGGTCGAAAGAAAATCTGAAGCCATTGAAACCTTAAGGGGTTCAATCAAAAACCAGTTGAAGGAACTGTACCCACAGATTACATGAAGAATGGATGCACTGGATGATGTAGGAAAAGAGTTAGAGAAAATTGCTAACACCATAAGCACACAAGGAGAGGGACTAAGTTTTGAGGAGGTGAGCACCCTAGTTGGCGACCTCTGTCAGAGAGTGCGCAGAATGAAGTCAATGCCTAGAACAAGTTGGAGGCCGACTTGCAAAAGGATTTTCCTAGCTTATTGCAGTGATTCCATCACTTCCCCATTCTTTCTTCTTTCCCTATTTCTTCATCCCCTTATTCTTGTTCCAAGGCATAAGTCTATTGTATTCTTTCTTTTCATTAAAGAAGTGTTCCCACGGATGGAGAACAGGCATAGTGTGGGGTGATGTTGGGCCCCTAAAATATTGGCTAAGTACAAAAAGGCACATAGGCACGCAAGGATAAAGCACGCAAGGCAGGGTTTAAGGAAGGGTTTAAGGAAACCCGTGGCACATGCACGGATAGAACCAAGGTTTTAGGACTTGGCCATATTGGGAATTTTGGGTAGAACACGTGAAAAGCATGACCTGACCGCACATGTGAAGTGGATAAGGTACTGTAAGGCTTGGTGATAGGTTGTCCCAAGAAGGAGCATACCTATAGTAGAAGATTCTAGAAGTACATCATGGTAAAAATTGGAAAGCTCGGGCCCGAGAGGAGCATGCTCGCATGGAGGACCACATTCAGACACTTGGATTTAGATCGATGCCACCGGAAGATGAGTTGGTAGTTCAGAAAGGCTATATATACAAGCACCTACAAAAGTAAAGATATAGAGAAATAGATAGAGGGTGGAGCTCTATAGAAATATTGCAAGAACTCTGTTAGTTTGGGTAATTGTGCTTAGGAAAGGATGTATCAAGGGTATGGGGATTATAAATTTATTTTGAGAGCCTAATCATATGATTCTAGTTATAATGCATGATTGCGGTCTACTTCTCTGTGACATTCTGTAATGGCTCCATGAATGTAATGAGGTTACCAGCTTACATGAATATGAACATTGATGATTCTGATGCATACATCTTTCTCATAGTTATTTTTCATTTATGTTTATGATTAAGTATGGATGCTTGTACAACTTATTTTTGTTTTGGTATAAGTTATAAAATCATTAAGCTCTTTCTGTCTAAAATGATTGCAAGGATCTAGAAGCCGTTTTGAGCTCTATGGTGCTTGTATGTTTTACTTCCTTTCAAATCTCTTAAACATGGATCATAGATGATGTTTCCCACTAAACTCACATAAAGAGAGACTCGGCACCCGTGCATGCCTCGAGTGATCACCCAAAGACCCCGATGCGCATGGGGTTCCTTTCTTTTGTGATGGGGGTAAAAATTACTACAATACTCTACAAAGTGTTATTTGTATTATCAAATTGCAGCTTGTCGGCAAATGGGTACAACTCATTAGAAGGAGAGTACAATACTACACCAGCTCCTAGCCCACACTTTGGAATGACTACCATCAAATTCTATTGTCCAAATTTGATCTTCCTCTTCCTCCATGATAAGTGGAAAGTTTTCTTATTTTTCGATGTGAGGAAGTAGTTTCACGACCCATAATCTTGAAAGAGAATGTTTGCTTTCGGATCATCAGACTTTTGTACTATGAACTTCATCTTTCTTATTGGTAGCAACTTATTCATCTCACCTTTTACTGGGATATTTTTAGATGACCAATCCATTTTTATCTCTCCACCCAGTGTCTCTACAAAAACTCATACTCAATAGCATACCAAAGGATGTTGGGATGTCCGTACCGATATGGTTAGGAGCACCTTCTTGTCTAGATTCTTCCTACCAATGGCACTTTTTTAGATTCTATTGAGTATTAGTTGCCATTTTCCCAGGTCAAGGTGAGGCCTAGATAATTTGCAACTTTGGTTGGCATCACATTGTCTGAGGCTCTGGAATCTATGATACAATTATTTAGTTGGAAGCCTTTAATGAGGAGTGATAGGTAGAAAGGTTCAACCCTATTGGTTTTTGAGGCATTGAGGGCTAGAAAGTGTTGGGAAGGTGGTGTGGATGGTATGGGTAGTAAGCCTTTAGAATTAGGACTCGAGGATATAGGGTTACCACCACGAACTAGCATTAATGAACTTGTTAAATTGGGTAGGGTGTGTTTGTAGGTATTCTATTTCTAAGAGTTGGACTTTGGTTTTGCTTGCATGTTCCACAAATTCAAATGGGGTTATGGTGAGTGAGGAAGAGGTTCTAGAAATGGAGGAAGATTTAAATGGTAGAGGCTTTACTACTTTTGGTGTTGAATTATCCTTTTCAGGTGTAGCTTTTGATTGAACCTTAGATGTTTTTTTAGGAACAACATTTAAAGGATAATTGTTCTTAGTAACTTTTGAGCTGGGAGAAGAATTAGATTACTTATTTGGCATAGTAGCATGATCCCGACAACCAATTAGTCTATTTTTCTTTGGTGACTCCATAGAAGGTGGTAGTGGTGATCTGCTACATCGATGATTTTATTTTGTGTGACCTCTGTAGGAGAATCTTCTTTATTCTTCTTATCCTTTACCGCAACCATTGATGATGAAGCACCTTTCCTGGGTTGTGCACAAGTTAAAATAGCACATGAGAAACTTGGAGCTTCTTCATCATCAACGTACTCAATTAGGCCATTGTGCATATCAACTTCCTCAACCTCAAGATAGTTTTCATAGTCTTCCATATTTTCTTCTTCAGTTTCATCAATTTCTACTTCCTCCTCTAGCTCTTTGGTGTCACAGATGGCATTGACTGGTGGTGCTTCAAGAGCAAGCCAACGAGGAGGTGGATCAATCCTTGGCATATCTAGAGGATTTGGTCTCCTTGAATTATTCTCGCATTGTGATCTGAGATAGCTACTTCTTCAAGGAAACCAAGTCATTTGCCATTTTTTGGAACATCGGATATGTGGTGACAGAGTTTGAATTCTGACCCTTTTTTTTCCCCATAGGGCCTTTCACCTTTCCAGAAAGGATTAGATCATCATCAGTTTCTATTGCAAATTCTTGGGCTTGCCTCAATGTTCTTGGTTACGATCTTCTAAGGAAGAAACCTACTTCTGATGGCAGAGCACTGATGAAAAACCTCTTCAAATTATTTTTGGGAGGCACCACATCTTCAGGGATCCTTCTTATCACTCTATCATATCTTGCTATGAAGTCCCTCATTGACTCAAAGGTTTCTTTCTTCATTTGTACCAATTGGACCAAAAGATCCTGACAATCTTCTGTGCTCTTGAACCTGTGTTCGAATGCACTTCTTATATCGTCCCAATAGGTAACGGACTTCGGGGTAGCATGTAACCATTCAAAGATCATTTTCTTAAAGTGACTCCACAAAGAGTTGGACTGACACATCTTCTTCCTAAACACCCAACACACTGCAAGTAGTGATAAATGCTACTACATGATCTTCATGGAGTTGAGAACCATTCACTCTAAATTTTGGGAAGTTTTTTCGAGCCTCTTTATAGCTCATGGAGTGGTTGAGCAAGATCTAGTGGACTAGTGTTTCCTCCCATTGTACATTAGGCCTACAGCCTCACAACCATGTTCATGCTCACGATCCCTTAATCTATTTCTATTTCTATCTTCCAACCTTAGTAAGGATGCAGCTTCCATTGTTGTTCTTTCATCTACCTCGGCTTGAAGTCTCTCAATTTCTTTGAGTTGAGCTCTTATTTCTTCATCAGCTCTTGCTTCTCTTTCTCTAGCTTCTTCTTTAGTCTCTACATCGGTGAAATCTTCAAGGTTCTCATTGATGTATGGAAATTCACCGTCCAAAGGATTGGAAACACTCAGGTTCCCAACGTGATCAGTTTCTTGAAAAGGAGGCCTCTAGATTCCGAGTAGCTCTTGTCTCCTTTGAAGTTCCTCAAAAATGGGATCATTTTTTCCTCCTTGTCTCTGTTGCCGGGTGTATCTTCTATCCACTAGCTTGAAAATCTATGCTCTTCTTTGCGGTGCTAGAATTTTTCTTTGCCTCTCCAATTCAGCAACATGTTCTTCTTCAAGGTCCAAAATTCTTGTGGCAATGAAGTAGTGATTGGCACTTTGTCTATTATGCTAGATAGCTTCCCTCAAATCTGAAGCAACATCTTCTTGGATGTGGAAGAGAAATTTGGGTCTTTCAACAGAGGTTTTCCCAAAATATCCATGATTTGAATCCATGTGGCTCATATAGCCATTCAAATTCTAAAAATTCTATTTTTTGAATTTTGAATTTTTTTGACCTTGCAATCACATTCAAAGTGCGAGATGCTACTAAATCTACCCCACGGTGTGTACCAAAAACTGTTGGCAAGGAAATTTGTCAGGTGGACAAACTTATGGATTCCTTGCCAACGCTCTGGGAATCTAAGTCCCTCTACTTAACTAGTGCAGCTACCGTAAATACATGCACATGAAAAGGTGGATTTTTGTGTGGCCTTTCAAATCGAGGATCCAACAGAGCACTCCATCGACCCTACAGAAAATGCTTACATTTATCTCGCAAGGGGGAATTTTCTATGAAGGTGGGAAAGGGAGTGAGAAAAGAGATAGGAGAACTAATGTTGCAGGTAGAAAATCATATTCCTACATACACTAGTTAGGAATTTCAACACATGCATTTATGACAAGAAATAACCCTGCAAATGGCAACAAGACGAGATAAGATTGTGAACTTAAAGTTTCTGAAATCTCCTCATTAAAGAGGCTACAAAATCCTTCTTCTTGTAGTGATGCTTAAATATAATTTTTACATAGTGGGGAAATGGAGGAAATTGAGAAAGAGGGGGAAATGGAAGAAAATGGCTATCTCCTTTGCTTGCTCTAAGTACAATGCACTCATGAGTTTACAAGATCAATTTCCAGCCCCGTACAATGGCATGAAGAAGCCATTAAATCTCCTCCAAGAAATGGTTACAACGTCTTCTTTGTTAGCAAGAAATAGTTTACAATTTCTTTTCAATCATTCATGTCCATTCAGATTCTTGATTCGTAAAGAAACACCAATGGCGAGAAAAAACAAACTTTTCGTAATGTAGTTGTTACACTCGTTTTGCAAATTTGAATTTGAATCGTTCATCTTTCCTTTGAAACTTTAAACTAGAGTCATCCACATGGGAGAAATTTACTGGAGTGGGAGTGGATGATTCCTTTTGTATTTTTTGAATTTATAGAGATTTGGCATTTTGAAACATTTTGGCCCGCTCACCCGCTTTTGATATAATCCTGACACGTGGCTTCACTTGATTGGTGAAGGAATCAAGGGTGAATTTTATAATTTTACCTTTTTTCAATACAGGCTCAAAAACACAAATTGCTCTGCAGGCCTGCCTCCCTACTTTGACCTTCGATGCGGGCTTAATATTTGGCTTTCTCCCTTATAGCATGATTGGGGCTATGGGTCACTTTATGCCTTTTATCCCCTTTTGGAAACAAGGCTCAAAATATCAAATCTCCCCGATGGTCCACCTCCCTGCTTTGACTCCTTTGACGGTGGGCTCAAGATTTGACTTTTTCCTTTAAGCCCGATCGGGGCTGCGGGTCACTTTTTAACTTTTCACCTTTTTACAAAGAGGCTTAAACTCTCAAATATCCCTGACGGACCACTTCCCTACTTTGACTTTCCAACGGTGGGCTCAAGATTTAAATTTTCCTTTAACCATGATCGTGGTCACAGGTCACTTTATGACTTTTAGCCCTTTTGGAAACAAGGCTCAAAAACATGAATTTCTCCACCGACCCACTTCCAATTAGATATGTCCATGTACTGTGTGCATGATGGAGCCAAAATTTGACGAGGAAGAAAATGCCATCGTTCCTCACCGTGGGAAAAAATGCGGAAGAAGAAAACTCCACCATTTCGCACTCGATTTTTAAATTTCTTTCACGAGCCAAGAAATTGAAAACAATGTAAGGTTTGATGATCCATGGCCATAGAAATATTGAAAATTTCATTCAAATGAGGACAACAATAAAATTTTCACTCGTCCAGACAGGAAAATGGAAAATTCATCAAAAAGTGTAGACTGGAGAGTTTAAACAACTTCAAAGCATGAATTTCTCTATCTTTTCGACTTCCAAATTTACTTGAACACTTTTGGAGGGCATGAGCTCAAAATATTTGAATTTGACTTAGAAAATGAGGGGGAATTTTGAGGGTGACAACACTCCAAAAATAGATCCTTGTTGTGAAAACGGCTAAGTCCCGAACCTTATTTTGTTCCTCGTACGCAATCCTTTCGATACTTCCATGCCTTTGAATGCACTCTGCTCTCAATGTGAACCTTCGTAGTTTCTTTACTAAGTGTCGTGGTCTGATCGATCAACATCAAGTCGATTAAGAATGCATCGTCCTTAATCACTATGGTCACCTCACAACATTGATGTTGTGTTGGCACCCATATGGACTAAGGGCGATGTCATTCTTAAGTCAACTTGCACATTCTATTTTATTTTAACAAATCTTGGAAATTTTGTGTCACACTTTGTGGTATTGGCATTGTTGTTGTGTAAATTGTTATTGATTTGTCATTATGGTAACAAAAATGCTTAAAATCCATGGTTGAATTAATTTGTAACAACAAAGTCTATGTTATTATTTTAAATAATATAATGATGGGGGCCATATGGCCACACCCATCAAGTGGATAAACATTAGTTTGATTGATGGTTATTTGAATTCAAATTAAAAGTGGTGTTGAACATCATATTGGCATGAATAAGATTAAGGTTTTATTTTGTATGGGATTCGATTTTTAAAATGGTAAAGAATATCATATTGAGTTTGGATAATATTTTAAATATTACTAAGTCCACTCAAGTGGATAGCCACGCAAATGGGGTATGACGATCATTAAAATATATATTCAATTTTTGAATAAAGAGAATCCCCTCCCTATGAAGCCATGAGGCTCCATTCACCATCCACTTGGCAAGAAGTGGATAGAGAAAGTAAATGCATGGCACATTTTTTTGGATTCGTGGAGGAAAGGGAGGAAAGGGAGGAAAAGCTAGAGTTTAGTTTTGCATTTCATTTGACATGAAGTTAGACCTCTAGTCATGGAAACACTCTGCCAAAATTTTGTTGCATGTGTTGAAATCGATTTTTATGAATAACCCTCTATTTATTATGAGGAATGCAATGTGGAGGGTTGGTTGTTTTGGAGAGCTGGAACTTTTACACTCAGGGAAAATTGATAAGGGTTTTAGAGGGAAACTGGAAGCTAAATCGATGCATCCAAATCATTTTACGCAAGGGGTTACTCTTCCTTGCTACTCTAGTTTTTATTGATAAAGAGATTGTTATTTGTTTGTGTGATTTTTCATTTTGAATGGTTTTTGTGGAAATTATGTTGTGAAAAAAATTTGAACTTTGAGTTCCTTCATTAAAAATGTATAGTTGTGATGCATTTGGAAAATGGTTGACAATTTTTTTGCGTATTCAAATAGAGATACTCTAATGAAAATTTATGGCTTATTTCTTGTTTGTAATCTGTTGTGAATACCTTGCTGAAACGTGGGTTTAAAAAATGTGTAGAATAAAGTGGTTTTGTGGGTTTTTGAGCTTATATACTTGTTAGAAATTTGTATGGTTATGGGGTTTGGAATATACCCTGAAAAATACTTGTGGGTTTTCGTATTTGAGTTCATTCCATAAAAATGTATGGTTATACCTTGTGTTTAAATTGTATAGAATGTTTTTTCATAACGGGGTTGAATAAAAATTTGAATAAATATGTTTAGAGGAACATCAATTTTGTTTTCTTTTACTAAAAATGTAAAGGAGTGTTTTTCTTGTCTCTGTGATCTCTAGTGAAATATTGATTGATAATGTGGGTTTGGTTAGATAGAATAGTATGGGCATTATTATAATCTGATGTTCTCGTAAATGAAATTTAACCCTTAGGGGTATTTGTGGATGTTTTTATATGCATTCATGGTTGATTATGGATTTATTTGATCGTTTAATCTAATGGGTTTTATCCTCGACATTTGGATTTTATGGTAGGAGTTTAGTTCTTAGATAAAATAAAATTAGTGGAATTGGTTGTTTCTTTTTGTGATATAAAATAGTAAAGGAGACTATCTGCTTGCATGAAAAGAAATAGAATTTACAGCTCTTGCATATTTTTGGTGATAAAATTTATCGGTAGACAAATTAGGTTTCTCCGCCAACGCTCATGGGGCTACACCCCTCTACATTGAATGGTATACCTCCCATTATTGAAAGTAAACTAATCCTAATCCTATATAAATATTTTGGGTGGCCAAATTGGTTAGGGATCACACAGGAACACTCCACTAAACCTGTGGCAAAGTGCTTGTACTGGGGTATAAGGGAGGAAATTACAATGATAAAGGTAAATATGGGGAAATTATGCAAGTAAGATTACTTGTCATGGGTAGATTTCAGATCTCACACCCAAGAATTGTAGTTTTTCAACCTTCAATATAGAGGAAATCACAATAAAGCTAGCATGCCAAATGAATTAAAAACCAATTTTTAAATTCATCTATTGAGGACACCAAGTTCCTCCCCAATTCCATACAGAACAACTATGCTTACAAAGTGCATAAAAGAGAGAAATAGAATAAGTGTAGCTTTCATTCCATGTGTAGTGATGAATACAAAGCTTCAACCAAACTATCAAATAATTCGGGCTTATAATTTCCTTTTATTATACTTTGAAGTCTTTCCATGTATTCTCTTTTCAAAATATTCATTTCTTCATCACCGTATGTGATGAATTCATTTCGAGAACGGTAGAAGAAGGACACGTTCTCAATTTTGTAGTGAGTTGTGCGAGATTGCAAAAATCTTTTTCAATGGATCTTGCATCATCTTGTCTTTCATCTTCTTGAAAATTGATTTGATCTTCATCAGAAGGCTCAAGGATAGGATTTTATTTAGCAAAATTCAAGAACCTTTCAAGTATGAAAACCCTATGGTACGAATGATCTTCATGATCTTCCTCTATAGGACAACTCTCCTCTTCTTCTTCCTTGTTATGGGCTGTTTCAAGTTGCTTGTTCATCTCGTGTAAGAATTTGGCATATTCTTGAGCTTCACACCTTATCTTATGTCTCCTTTGAATCCATTCCTCTTCATTAGTGACAGTTCTTTCTTCTTTCCTTTTTCAACACTAGTCCTGGAACCATGGCTGATCAACGATCTTCTTTACTCCAATTTGGAAATTTCTTCATGGTGTGGGGAACAAACATGACTAGGTTTCATTCCTTGATGGGGTCACCTTCACGAATTATTTTAATTTGAAATCTAAAAAAATGTTTTTGAATATATACTTTTTTATATTTTTGATATTTTGGGCAAATATATTTTTTGGGTGCACTTAGGAAAATATCTCCCCAGAGGAGTCACCAAAAATGTTTGTGAGAAAATTTGTCAAGTAGACAAATTAGGTGTTTCCACCAATTCTCACGGGTTATGCCCCTCTACATTGAATGGTATATCTCCCATTATTGAAAGTAAACTAATCCTAATCCTATCTAAATGTTGTGGGTGGCCAGATTGTCTGGCATCACACAGTGACACTCCACTCACCTATGGCAAAGTGCTTTTATTGGGGTACAAGGGAGGAAATTACAGTGACAAAGGTAAAGAGGGGAAAATTATGCAAGGAATATTACTACCATGAGTAAATTACGAGCTCACACCCAATAACCGTAAAGTAGAGATGATCATGGATGCCATTGTCTTGAAGCATCCAGACTTAACACCGCTCGCGTAAAAATATGGATCAACCTTATAGTTCCTAGAGGACTTGACCCACATACTCACTATGGATATGTGTCCACTTGCCTTAGAATCCATAGAAGAGGTGTTGGCATGCCAAGAAAAAGAGGATAAGATAAAGGTTGTAGAAATTGTTGCTTAGTACAACAAGATCCTCACCGATGTAAAAGTCATCGCACAAGTTATTGAGGTTTCCTATGATAATTGCATGGATAGGGATAGAGTGGAAAGTATCTTGGTTGCCACCCATGAAATGGAACTCAAGGAGTTCTAAGAAAATAATAAGGGAATAGGGTTGAGCAAGACAAAATCCTAGCCAAAGTGGAAAAGAAATCAATGGTCATTGAGACGCGTTGGGGGCTCAATAAAGAACTAGCTAAAATAATTGTACCCCTAAATCACTCGAAGGATGGACACACTTGAGGATTTGGAAAAAAATTGGAGGGGATCATGGAGACAATGAATGCCAAGGGAGAAGGGCTAAGCTTTGAGGAGGTAAGCGCTCTGGTGGGTGACCTCTATCAACAAGCTTAGAACGAGGTCAACATTTGGGGAAAGTTAGAAGTAGAATTAGGGAAGGATTTCCCTCTCCTCCTCCAGAAATAAAAAAGTTCCCCATTATTTTTCCCATTTCTTCATTCCTTTATTCTTCCATTCCAACCTTTTGTAAGGATCCACCATTCTTTATTGAATATTTTTTTCCAAGGACAGAGAACAGACGTAGTGTGGGGTGTTGTTGGGCCCCAAAATATTGGCTAAGGATTAGAGGGTACATGGGCGTGTGGGACCTAGTTGAAGAATGGCATGTGAGGTTGAAGGTATGCAGGGAAGGGTTTGAGAAAGGTTTTGCAAAACATTTGGCACATGCATGTAAGGCAGACAGTTTTGGACTCACCGTATTTAGCATCCTAGGTAGCACACGAGAAAAGTGTGACCCTTGTGGATAAGGTGCCAGCCTAGCAACTGTGGGATCAAAAAGGGAATATTCCAGGCATGTAATGGAAGGTTCCAGAAGACATCATTACAAAGAGTGGAGATCTTAGATCTAATAAGGCATGCTCCCATGGAGGACCACTTCAACACTTAGTAATCGATCTATAACTTTAGAAAGGCATGAAAGTGGTTGTTAAGGTTATAAAAACAAGTGCCCGATAGAAGAAAAAGGGAGTCAAAAGAGGTCGAGAAGATTTGAAGAGAGGTGAAGCTCTATAGAAATGTAATGGAGGATTCTAGGGGTTAGGGATTAGCAGAATACAAGAATCATACCACATTTAAAGGGATGGGTCTACATTCATTTTTGTAATGTGATGAACATAGTGTAGTTCTGATGCATGACTTAGCTCTACATGGTTATATGAGGATCTGTTATGACCTCAAGGGATGTAATGTGGTTATTGAATCTGTTAATATGAATATAAGGCTCTGTTATAAATCATATATGTGTTCATGGAGTATAATACTTATGCATTTCCTTTCTATATGAACCATTTCCATATGTTGCTTGTTATTTCTCTTTTCTGGATGCAATGAGATGACAACTCATTCTAGGTTCTTATAATGTTGTATGGTTCTTTTCTGCTCATTTCCATTTGAATATCTGTTATAAGATGATGCATTCTCACAAGACTCACATAAAGGAGAGACTCGAGCCTGTGCGTACCTTGGGTGAGTGCCTGTTGGCTGATATGTCGGCACACATGGGATTAGACTATTGGTCTAAGGGTATAAAATATGATTACAATAGGTGGGTTGACAAGGTATTGTTTAAGCAATGAAAATTCCTTTTGGTAATCTGGTCCCTAGTTAAAAGTAACATCTTTCTTCAATAGATGTGTGAATGGATGGCACTTATCCACAAGCTATGAAATAAAATGGTGGATTGCTTGAATTTTTCCTTGTAAACTTTGTAGTTATTTGAGATTTTTAGGTGGAGGCATCTTTGTGATAGTTGCAACCTTTATGGGGTCCACCTCTATTCCTCTTTGTGAAATAATGAAACCTAAGATCCTTCCTCATAGAAATCCTAAGACACACTTTCTAGGATTCAAATGGACCTTATAATCTCAGACACGCTAGAAAATACATCTCAACACTTCAGGGTTCTCTCCTCTGGTTTTGGATTTTGCTAAGATGTCATCAACATAATCCTTTGTGATGGCATTCATCATGTCATGGAAGATGATCGTCATTACGCATTGATCGAGCCCCGGTATTCCCGATTCGAAAGGCATGAATTTGTAGAAAAATTTCCCCCATGGGGTGATGAAAGTTATTTTGTGTTGATCTTCATATGCAATCCTAATTTATTTTTAACTTGAAAATCCATCCATTAAGGATATAATCTCATAAGCAGCAGTGGAGTCGACAATCATGTCGATATTAGGTAGAGGGAAGTCATCTTTGGGACATGCTTTGTTGATGTCTCAAAATTTAGTACGATTTCGATACCTACTCGGCTTATTTTGAACTAATACTTTATTGGATATCCAATCCGAATAGTTGATGGGTTTAATGAATTTCACTGCTAAAATTTTTCCAATTCATCTTTAACAAGCAATGGCAACCTTTGGATGCATCTTTCTCAATTTCTTCTTGATGGGTTTAGCATCTGGGTGCACAACAAGGTTGTGCATGACCAATTTTGGATCTAAACCTAGCATATTTGTGTATGACCACACAAATATATCCTCATATTCTTGTAATAATGCCATGAAAACCTTCTATTCTTGGGTTGAAAGTGAAGCTCCCAGCTTTATCATTTGAGGCTCCTCTTCTAAACCAATGTTAATGCTAATTGTCTCTTCAACAAGAATCTTCCATCCGTGTAGGATCAGGGGGAAGAGTAAGGTCAACTTCCTTAGATGGTTCATCATCATCTTTATAAGGATACTCCACTTTGTCTATGATTTCTTCATTTTGTTTGTGTACGAGTTCCTCAAATATCTTTTCACTGGGAGACTTATGTTTGTCCTTTTCCCAAGGCTTTTCCAAAGTATTCTTTCCCTTTCTTGTGACCTTTTTTTTCAGGCATCCACACATCTCTACTTCTTCTCCAAAGTATGCACAAGCATCTAGTTTGATGGAAAAACCTTTCTTATGATCCCCATTCGAATAGAATCCTTGAGCCCCATGAATTCTACAAATGCCTCATCATTCTCAAAGAAATCGATTAGCACATGAATTTTTTGATCCCAATCTATAAGTTCGGGATATACGAGGGTGACTTGGTAATTAGATGGGGTATTGAATTTGAATAAGGTAAAAACAACTAAATTAGAAATTAGGTTAGTGAAGGCAAGATCCTCATATAGGCTACATTGGGAATCTACATCACTATCTGAGTGAGATGATCCATCCTCATATTCTGAAGAGGTGGCATCTATCTTGGAAGGTGGATCATCGTGGGTCTTGATTTTGAGGCCGTGTTTGTTATATTTGAAATGAGGAATAGGAATAGGCTCTAGCCTTCCTTGTGCATTTATACCGCATCCAAACCCATTATATCCCATGACATACATCATGTGGTGGCCTTTAATATACTACAGAGCTTGATGACATGATGTCATGGTACCTTTAGGTACCCTCCTGGTGGGATCTTCTAACATCTTCTCCTCGATAGGAGACCACTAGGAATAAACTTCTCTAGTGGTTCAAGGCATCTATCTCTAGTACTCTTGAATTGGAAGTATGGTTTACCACGTGTCTTGGGTGACACTGAAAGGTATAATATTAATAAGGCCTATTGAAGAGTGAATTGATCATCTGGACCATACTTTGTAGATGTTGCTTCCCATGATGTGAAGGGATTAACAAATGATGGGAAATTCTAATTAGGAGTGAGTGTATCCGGATCTACACATTCCTTCATAGCCTCTGTTTTCAAGGGAACAACAATATCATCCAAAAACATTCATATGTTGCACATGACAAGTTGTACAACACTCTACAATGTGTGAATGGCTCTGGATCACCTAGGATGGTGATTATCTTCTCTCCATGGTACAAATTTATACATTGATGGAAGGTGGAGGGAATGGCCTACATGGCATGGATCCATGGGCATCCTAAGAGCATGTTGTAAATAATATCCAAGTCAAGGACATGGAATGTTTTATCATGATATGTTGGCCCTACTTCCATTAGAACCACTATAGTACCTACTGATTCTCACTCTTCATTATCATAGGTTGTGATTGTTATGGTTTTGTCACCGAAATTTACTTCTAAATGGCCTAGATTGTTTACCAGTTTTAATGTGCAGATATTTAGAATGGTCCCACCATCCACAAGAACTCTCTTGATCTTACGATGAGTAATGATGACCTCTATGTATAAGGGTAAATTATTCTCTGGTTATTAGGCGGGATTTCAATGTGATCAAAAGTAATATGATCATTAGCACCAAGGTTTGGGACCATTACTTACAAGTGTGTGGGATCTACTCAGAGAGACTCCAAAACTCAAGTGTTTTACACAATATTTTTTTATGAGCAAAGAGAGATCTTAAGGAGATCTAGGATTGAGTTTCTAGTTGGGGTATTCTCCAACTGTTCTATTAAATTCTATTGGCCTTCCTGCGGAGTGAGTAGGGGATATGGTATTACCAAACAAGCTCGTTGTGTACCTACAAAATAACTCTTCTCTAATATCCTAATTATATTAACTTGTTCATCGATGAATGGATGCAACCTATAAAGGAGTCAAATAGTTTATTTTCTATTGCATAATTGTAGGCAGTAGTCTGATAATCATTAGAGGCTTGTCCATGATCTGACTTCTTTTTTCTTTTCTTCATGATTAGGAAAATGTTCTTTGAATATACCCATCATTTCGTTAGGTCTTTGTCATGAGTCATATGGTGAATCTACTGTGATATTACCATCTTTGATGAAGTCTTGTAAATAATGTCGTAATCTTAGGCATCTATCAATTTTGTGTCCTTTGACATGGTGGAAATCATAGTATTCATGCTCTTTGAACCAACCTAGTTTAGGTGCATCTTTTGGATATGGTACCATCACGGTTGGGTATTATACCATGTTCATTGCATCCAGATTGTTTAAGTATAGTAGATAGTGATTCAGTTAGAGGTGTAAATGTGTATTTTGTAGGTGCCTTTGGGTGAGGTCCTTGTGAAAGCTTTAAAAGCGGACCAGTTTTTACAATTTGGACTCTCTTGGAGTCTATGATGCCATCAATTGTAACTATTGTTGAATGAGTTGTTCCTTTGTGTGTGATAGTGATCTATTTACTTTAGCAACCTTGAAAGTTGACTCATCATATGGATCCATGTGAAACTCACCTGATTTTGTCTTAAGTCTATCCTTATGCACATTCCTATTCGAAGAGCCTAAGTTTTCTATTTTTTGACTGATTTTTAGTATTTGTTGTTGAGTTATCTCTTCTTCAACTAAGGGATCATCTTCATCATCAAACCTAGGATGCGGTGATTCCTTTCGCTCACGTTCAATTTTTACTCTACGTTAATCCTTAAAGTAAGGTCTTCATGAATCCCCTGTTGGTATTAGTTGGTTATCTTTGACATAACTGTTACATTTTCCTAAAGTGTAAGCAGACACCCAATGTCAAAAGGGTTATACATGCCTATGAGGGATGGTCATGGTTTTTCTTTTGTTTCATGGTTAATGGTTTTAATCGTCACTTTGCACTCTTGCGAATCCTCGGCTCCTAATTTAATAACTCTTGCATGAGTACTTGGTCTTTGTTATGATAAAGGAGATCTTCAAAGTGAACTAAGTCTAACTTGTGTTGGTCCTCTAATGTATTGGAATCTTCTCCACTATGATCAACTAGTGGTTCAATGTCTTTTACTTGTGAAAAGAGAGGTGCTAAGTTATTACCAGTGAAGGGGTCCGATGCAAAAATATTTTCTTCTAAATCACATTCGTCTAGTTTAGATGTCATTTTTGGGATTATAGGCATCACTAGTCAAATTTGTTCTAGGTTTTGTCTAAGTGTATTCAAGTTTATATGAAACCTAGGTGTATGTAATATGAATCGTTTAAAGTCCCACTATCTCAAAATATTTCCTAAGTACACAAAATATGAAAATTATATTATACTTTAGGACAAAATATGTAAATTCTCTAGTAAATCTGTCAAACACTCAATTGTTTTATGAAACACTATACCTTTAAGCTATGGTTTCGATGATAGGTGCCAAAATAGATAGTGAAAATACCCTATCAATACCTAGGTCGAGTTGAAATATCAACAAGATCTAAGCACCAAATTTTTACTAACACGATCTCTCCATGAGATATACTAGGATTATTTCAAATGCCGACAAAAATCTATGTATTTGATAATGGAAGTTGAAAATGAAAATAATGTAACAACACTAACCCAACACATTAACCAATCCTAGAATAAGAAAAGTGTTATTATCGAGATGATTTTATCGTGATATGAACAATACAATATCAACACTCTCAAAAGGTCTTAGATGTTGTTCAGACCGAAACTAAGTACAAGTATAGAAAGAAGGTACTAGTTGTGTGAGAAACGTAACGATACAATAAGGAAACTTATCCCAAGTTCTCAAGAAATTAAAACAAGATGTAAGTGTCGCAATTGTATGGCTAAAATGCAGGAAAATTAATGACTTAAAGGGGAAACGATGATGAAACAAAATCTTAACTATGAAGATGATCTTGAAATCAAGATCATGCGGTTATCAAAGATATAAGGACATATCCACACACTTTATACATTTAACAACTCATCTGCAAACATGGATGAGCATAAACATACAAAAAAGTGGTGAACATTATCTATGACAACACTCCCGAAAGATGCCTTCTCTTGTCCCAAATGGGAAATAAGAATGCAAAGGTATAGGTCCAAAAATGTGAAAATAAACTAAGCGTCACTTAGGAAAATCTTCACCTCGTCCAAAGGAGAGAAAGAAATCAAGTGAATTGATACGTCATTTTAATTCCATGATGAGAGACACTTATATCTAACTTGAATGGATTCGTTTCCTTATTCGAAAAACAAGGTTTTGAAACTAAGCAAGTTATCACTTCATGGTAGTTTTTACAAGATGTGATAATGGACTACTAAAGTGGGCTCCTTGATGAAATGGCTTTCCTAAATAGATCACTCAACTAGGTGCCAAGAGTTTGTCTAATGTGAGATCGATTTTCCAAGGTTTCCTAAGTATTATCTTGGCTTTACTTTACCACCTTCTGATACAATGAGAAACTAGTGTGTTCAGTATATCATCACTTTGGGTCGTAATACGTCTGATAACTTTGACTCTAAAATCACAATGTATGACTAGTCAAGTGAGTAAGCAGAGAACTTCTTGTTTCATCCATGAGGTTACTCAAAGGTGATGGATTACTTTAGGTTTCTAGAACCACCCCCACTATTGTAGCTTAAGATGTTATGCCAAAGAGGTTATGTTCTAGTTGATCGATAGGATGTATTATTTTCTCGAAACTTGAAATATAGTCGATGTATGTGGTGTGTTTTTATTTTTTTAGCTTAATGTGGTTTTAAGTAGCACACCATTTGAAACCTACAATCAAACACGTATTAGTGGGTTTTTGTTTTGAACCTCCTTTCTTCGACAAATGAATTTGGTCCTATAAGCGAGAAGTTAGTAATTTTCCAAAAGATCACAATATCATGAAAGAGAGTTTACGTGTCGCTTTTGATTCCCAAGATCACCAAAAAGGTGTGAGGGAAGAGCATACACAACGCGAAAAACTCAACTATAAATATGTAATGGAAAAAACTTGAAGTAACTTGTGAAAATGACTTCATTTTAACCAACTTTTAAAGATTAATCCATTATGAACATAAATCAAGCGTTTTGAAAGCAAAAGAAGGTTTTGGAAGTGTATTTGGTTCCCAAGATCACCTATAAGGTGCGAGGAAAAGCATACATGCTTCGAAGACCTTAAATAATCAAGAAATGAAACATTTAACTAAGTTAATCAAAACAAGACTAAAGGACTAGGAAAACAACTATCAAGAACCTACTAACAAGTTAGCAAAAACCAGAAACTTTAATCTTACATCTCATGAAAAAATTCAACTTTTAACACTAACGCATGTGTTCCCAGTCAACCAACATATACGTGCCCTAACAGAGATAATTACATGTGCTTGATAGAATGTGATTGTAAGGTTTTACACCTATGCGTCCAAAGAAGACGCATACGTTAGGATTTTGATGGATATGCACCCCATAGAATGGATACGCAACCAAGGTAAAATTCAAGGTCAACACAATATTTGACATATGCCTACACGTCTAGAGAGACCAAGATGCGCTCATGGTTCAACACATACACATAAAACAAGATGGATACTTGTCCCTTTGCAAAAAAATTGATAGCTCAAAGTACACTGACGGATATGCATCTAACTCAACGCATACGTGTATGTTCGATGCATACGTGCCTCTCAAAGACACCTATGCTTACCCCTTGCAAAACCCTCAAAATTCACGAAATGAAAAAGTTAAAGGATCAAACAGTTAGTTTTTATCAATGAAATCCTATTTCTAGCTTGGACCCATTAAATTCTTTAGCAAAAGGAAGAAAAAACCCTTTTAAAATGTGAAATCTATTAAAAGATAAGATTTTAAAACCTAGAAAGCATAAAAATGGTTAGAAATGGACATGTAAAGCCTAGAAAAGACTTGAAAAAGGACTATGGAGTAAGTCCCACCAAGGTGCCAAATGTGAACAAGGAAACAATTTGTAAAAGCTATGAAATGGGGTAAGAAACACTCAAGAATCCCCAAAGCTTCAAACAAATAGTTCAATGGACCATCGAGATAAGAGATAAACAAGGATTCATTACTTTTGCATGCATTAATCTTGAAATAAACAAGTAAATCTAACATATCTAGTTATCCTCTACTCTTGAAAGCTTTACAAATGAACCTAGGTAGATTCTAAGCAATCAATTTTGTGATTGTGAGAATGGAAGCTCTCCATTAATGGCTAAAGAGCCACATGGTTCCTTCCATTTACTCAAACTTGTGAGTGTAGTGCAATAGCAAAGCAAAAGCAATATTATCTCAATATGACAAATGAAGAGAAGCTCTAATCCTAGCAATAATACTATAGTTTAGCCTAGAAAGGGAAGTGTTCTTAGAAAATGACTTGGGGTAGTGGGCTATTTATAGGTTTTGATTTCCAAGAATGGAAAGGTTTGGGTGAATGTGGGACAAAAGGATAGTCCAAAAGTCACTTTTAGCTTTAGAAAAGGTCAAAACATGATTAGGACTAGTTAAACTAGGTTAGGCTAGTTAATCCTATTTAGAGAGGAATTAGGGGTTTAAGAGGGTTTTGAGAGGTCTAATCAATCCAATGAAATGGATTGATAGTCTAGGAAGTTAGTAGAAATAGTCTAGAAGGGTATAAGAAAAGGGTTTAGTCAATAGGAGGCTATAATAGCCTGCTTAATTGATTATAAGAGGAATATGACCAAAAGAATGTCATAAGAGGGGAGTTAGATAGGTCTAATTGACGGTGTATCGTCAATTTGCGAGGAGTGAGATAGTTAGTGCAATATTAGGAATAATAGTGCTTTAATCAAATTATAAGTTTCTAAAGGGACATCTAGCATGTAGTTATGTTATGGAGGGTCGATACTTCTTTATGCATATATGTTGATTCGATATGGCTGGATATTTGGATGGTAGGAGAAGCACCACTTTGGATATGTATTCACATTAGGCTGGGATGGAAGCTAGTTGGATTTCTTGATTGTAGAAGATTGTGGCCTTATCTACTACATAGGTTGAGTATGTTGCAGCTACGGAGGCTAGTAAAGAGATGATATGGATGAGCAAATTCATGGAGGAGTTGGGAAAGGAGCAAGCGGATTACAAATTGTACAGTGATAGTCAAAGTGCGATTCATCTGGCAAAGAACTCAGCATTTCATTTAGTTGAGATATCACTTTATATGGCAGGTGTTGGAGGATGGGAAGCTAAAATTGGAGAAAATTCATATGAAAGAGAACCCTATTGATATGCTAATGAAGTCGTTGGAAAAGTAGAAGTTGGAGCTACACTCCACTTCTGTTGTTATTCAAGTTTGAGACTTGAAGAGGAAGAAACGTGGAAAGGAAAGGATCCAAGAATGGATTTGTATAGTACAGCGCAATAATTTATTTCCAAGTGGGAGATTGTTGAGTTGTGGAGCTCAATTGCTTCACAAATAGCATGCTTTATTAACTTGCTGGAATACACAATAATCGGTGTCGGTTGGGTAACCATCTTCGGTCACATAGGACCGGCATTGGTCAAGAAAGTAGGAACCAATATCGGTTAGGGTAACCAGAATCAGTTACCTATGCATGATTACTTTTATTTAAGTCACGGGAATTAGATCTAACCTTTGTTATAAATGTGATCTAATGGTTGTAATTGCATAGCTAAAGTGCCCTAAGTTTGTATATGCTTATATAAGCTAGAAAGCTAGGGTTAGAAGAGAGAATTAGAAGAATTGTAAGAATAAATTCTTGGAGAGAGAGAAAGAGAAGCTTGTGAGGAAGAAAGTATTGTACATCCGAGAGAGGTGTGGAATATTACAGATCTTCATTGTATATCCTCTATGAAGCTTTGAATAATATATTGGTTGTTTCTTGGTGGACGTAGCCCACACTAGGTGAACCACGTTATATCTTGTGTATTATTTCTTCTTGGTTTATTTCCATATTTATTGCTTGTATGCTTAAATCTGATATATATTTGTACAACTGGTGTGATTAACCCCAACAGATTGTCAAGTTTCAATATTTTCGAGGTTATCAAGTTTTGGAGTTTTACTTTTCATAGTTCAATGTAATCTCAATTTTCATGTTTAAAGGGTTTTCAAGTTTAGGTCTTTCATTTATTGGGTTTTTTTCTATTTTCAAGTTTTAGGGGCACTTCATATCAATTAAATTTTTATGTTTTCAAGTTTTTAGGTTTAGGGATTTTAATTTTTTTGGGATCAAGGTATTATGGTTTTTTTATTTTAAAGGATTTTTAGGATCGAGTATTTCATTTTTTTAGTTTGTTTTTAGGTTTCAATTTTTGGGGCACTTTATATCAATCAATTTTTTTATTTCAATTTTTAATAATCATGGTTTTTGAGTTCATGACATTTAGGTATCGCATATGTTTGGGGTTTCCTCATTATTTGGTTTCAAGCTTTAATGATTAGGATTTTTAAGGTTGAAAATTTAAGGATTCACATTTTATTTTTTTGGTTTTTCATAGTTTTCAAGATTTAATTTTTAGGTTTATGGCTTCATGTTTTCAAATTTTGATGGTGCTATTATATCAATCAATTTTTGTGTTTTAAGGGTTTTCAATTTCAGCATTTTTTAGTTTAAGGTTTCCGTGTTTTAAGGTGAACATGTTTTCAAGGTATTTGGGTTTGGGGCATTCAAGTTTCAAAGTTTCTAGTTTCTCGTGGTTTTAAATTTTTTAAGTTTAGGAATATTAGCTTTTGGGTTTTGATTTTAAAGTGTGTTCTATATCACCGTGTATTTTTGATATCTTTGGTTCATTTTACAAAAATATGAACATAATAATAAAACTTATATTAACTCAATGCATACGGTCTAAACAATAAGAGAAGATATTACAATAATATAGTGTTGTTAACTCCTACAATAGTGGAGTCAACACTCATCCTTACTCCCTCGATTGTCTCAAATAACTTCACTTGTTCTCTCCACATATCTCTAATTTCCATCTACATGAGTTTTCCTCACACCTAGCTATGATTTGAAATTAAAAAACCATTTACATTTATTTAACACACGATAAATTATTATATATTTTCTCACATACAAATATATATCAATTCAATGTTCACGCTAAATAATTCCTAAAAAAATTGTGTTTCTAGAATTCCTCAGTGGGGACTTTGAATTCATGATTTTTTAGGTTTTGGATTAAATATTCTTATGAACAAGTTTCAAGGGTTTTGGTGTCTCAAGTCTTTGGGTTTTGAGCTTCTCTAGTTGTAGGTTTCAATCTAAGGGTGTTATATATTAATCATTTTTGTGTTTTAGGATTTTTGAGTTTAGGATTTTTGGGTTCAAGATTTTTAGGTTTATTGAGTTGAGCATTCAAGGTTCGTGTTTCAAGGTTTTTCCTTCTTTGTGTTTTCAAGGTGTTCACTTCAAGTCTTTAATTTTGTAAGTTTTATTTTTAAGGTTTAGGTTTTTAGGGAACTTTTTATATCAATTGATTGTTTGTGTTTGTCAATTTTCTTGAATTTGAATTTTTCGGGTATTAGTGTATTTTAAAGGTTTCCTCATTGAGGGTTTCAAGATTCATAGTGTTTGGTTTTAAGATTCAAATCTTTTAAGTATCAATTTTTTTGGTTTTTAGAGTCTTCAAGTTTCATGCTTTAAGTTTTTGGGTTTCGGTGTTTCGGGATTTCAATGGTGGTTTATATCAATCTCTTATTTGTGTTTTCGGTTCATATGTCACATCCCACAACTTACCCCATTCTATTTTTGGCCAATGTTAATTGAAATTAATTATTTAAATCCTTTTTGTGGTTTACAATACACTTACATCTATAAGTAACCTAAGTTACTTATGAATGCAAGCATACCATTTTTGTTGTTGTGAAAATGAAACCTCCTGGACATGCCTAACAAGTGTACGGGAATGTGTTTTGACACGTATAGACACATTATCTATACACTAGCTCAAAGAGATACATGAGCTCCTATATAGGCGATCGCCTATAGGTGCCCACAAGCACACCCGTATATCGGTTAGACATGGCCAACAGCATTGGACTTGTGCTGGGTCATCTAGTTTTTAACCCGAACTCTTCCTCCATGTAGGGTGGGCATACTATATGGTCTAGATACCAAGTGTTATAAAACATATATATGATACTTGTGCATAGTGGGGACTCCTTTGTTTTCATATGTTATGATGTTGTGAGGTATTGGGGGACTTAGTTAAATAATTATTACCTTAGACCATGTGGTCTGCCCCAAGGTGATTATTTTGTTCGGTTGACTTGTTAAAAGTTTAAATGATTGTAAAAAAATAATAATAATAGGGGGGACCTCACGACCCCTCCACCCTCGCCATGATGGGAATCCCCATGCATGCATCCCCAAATCTTGAGAGGGGGCAGGTGGATTCATCCAACGGTTGGCATTGATCAAGCCCACATGGGCTGGCAGAGGTTAGGGTTAAGTAAAACATTTTCATTCGAGATGGGAGGGAAATGAGGAGAAAATGGGGGTGAAGCCTTGCCAAAATTAATACAAAGTCATTAATCATGGCCTACATGCCAAAGAAATCGCATTTCCAGTAGACTTGGCACTCTGTGGATTGCTTAAAAATGGAAGGGTTTCTTTGGGTCAATTTTGTAGCAAGCAACTGGAGGAGAAAGGGTTGGAAAATTTGGAAAAATAATTGCAGCTTAGAAGTTTCATACAACTATCATAGGCATGGTTTCTTCTCCCTATGTTTTTCTCTTCTTTCTGATAATACGTAGCTACTGGTAGATGGAATAATGGTTAATATAGGTATGTATATCTGGAATTGATGTGTGCTTCTTTGTTTGAAAGCTTGACCGTAGAAATTGATGTGATATTTTGTAACAAAAATGGTTGCCTAAAATCATTGTGTTATTCTTTATTAAAAAATGGTTTCCTGAAATCATTGTGTTATTCCTTATTTTTTAAAAAGGTTCATGAAATTGATGTGTGTTTCTATATTTGATTGTTGGATTGTAAATGGTTGTTGGTCTCTATGAAAATTATCTATTTGAAACCCTTAATAAACATGGGTATATAAATAAATTTATTGAAAACCCATTTTTGTGAAACTGGTAGTCAAGAAGGGTTGTTTTCTGGGTGAATATTCTCTAGAATTGTTTTACCATTAGTAGGTAGACGTCTACCCTCGGTAGAGACTCGAGAGAATTAATTATTTTTCTTTTGGCATGTCGATAAATTTTCTCATTGGCATGCAATAAAACTTGAGATATAGGATTTTATTTAATGGATTTGATTTTATTCAATGGGGTGAAGTTCAATTAAAATCTAAACTTCGTTTGATTCATTGAATCAAACAACTCAGGGTTTTATTTTTATGAACTCCGGGAATTATTTTAATTAGGTTTTAATGCCTATTTCAGACTTATTATAATGGTGTAGAAATGGTAGCCATTGTTGATGTGGGGTGTCTCACAGTCACACCGATAACTCTTGGCCTCATTGGTTTTTGTTTGGCTTTGGACTACGTTGATGGGCTAGAAGCATTAGAGTCTTCTTGGGAGTATATGGAGTCTACAATTGTTATATGAATGTTTGAATGTTGTTGATACTTACTTCTTGAGTGAATAGAGGATTGTTTTATCCTATAGTTGTTATATGGATGTTTGAATGTTGTTGATACTTACTTCTTGAGTGAATAGAGGATTGTTTTATCCTACTAATGTTATATAATTGTTTGAATTTTGTTAATAATTACTTCTTGAGTGAACAGATGCCACTACTATTGTGTTGGATTTGGGATTAAACATTATTGATGATGGGAAACTATTTGAAAATGGTCATATGTAATAAGGCATAGATAGCTCTTTGCCAAACTCACGGGCAACTAGGCGTTGTAGAAATAAAGTTGATTCATGGAAGTTTATTTCCTTTTGGTTTGTTAAAAATGTGATAATTAGAATTGATGATATTAATTTATGTAATAGTTCAATTCTTGTAATCAAGATAATGGGATTTGTTAGATTTATTTCAATCTCTTTTATATCCTGAAATTTATAAAATTTTATAGGTCGGTCCAAATGTACGAAATACTAACCTATCATCATCGGTAGGTAGCATAGAGCATAGGGGGCGAAACCTTGCCAAAGATAGTGAATACTAACACTTTACATCTATGCGTACACGATAAGGAATTGGTAAGAAGGTGGAGATGTAAATTGCTAACTACTTGATTTAGGAGTTTTGATTCCCAAATTACAATGTGGAATTTAGTTTTCATTGTGATTTGTAATTGAT
Source organism: Taxus wallichiana var. yunnanensis (assembly GCA_018340775.1). Classification (NCBI taxonomy): domain Eukaryota; kingdom Viridiplantae; phylum Streptophyta; class Pinopsida; order Cupressales; family Taxaceae; genus Taxus; species Taxus wallichiana. The sequence goes on along the minus strand of CM031235.1, from coordinate 62,776,538 downwards.
AGATTTTTTTAATAAAAGGAAAAGAGACCTTCCTTTGGATTATTTAATAATGATAAAATGCATTGTTAATGCAAAATCATAGCACCCCCAAATGAGTTATGGATCTTCTTTTCTAAGGCAAGGTCATTTGGTGTGATTTACATAACATTGGATCATTCCCCAAGCTGTGGGACTTGCAAATGGGAATGATCCTCCAGAGAAGGCTGGTTCCTCTTCCTAATCCTAGCACTAAACTACTTCTAAGGAAGGAAATACATGTTATCTACTCCTAATCTAATAATTCCAAGGGACCAAGGAGAGAGAGAGCATGAAAATAAAGAAATCCTACACTACATAGGTGATAGCACCGAGAAAAGGGAACTGCTGATCACAAACCCAACTGCCTAAAATGGAGAGAGGTGAGCAATGGAGAGGATGGACAGATGCATCACAGACTAAGGATAAAGTTCACATAGAACACCATTTCGAACCCCTTAAACACAACTCCCAAAACCTCAAATGGACATCGAGAGATGTGCACAAAGATACCTGTAATGGTGAGAGGTGAGGAGAGACCAAAAAATGAGAAAAGGATGGACAAAAGCATCATGAAATAGATTTTATTGCTCCAGGAGTTCACATAATACACTATTAACGGAAAGAGGCAAGAAAAATCCATTACAAACCCAAGGGAGGAGGCTTAAACTCCTCATTTGACCCAAGATAAGAAAGAGAGAGGGGGACAGGGAAGAAGAATGAACAACAACTTTTACAATAAATCATGCCCTTATATTTATAGATTTGATCGGAGAGAAGAAAGAGAGAGAAAAGCGGGAAAATAGGTTGCAACTCAACCACCGCTATTAATGCCTCTGATGAAATCTACCCCCAAATCTATCGTTACCGTGTCAATCCTCGATTTGGCACTTTGAAGGAAGAGGAAGCGGTAGAAACAGATAAAATCGATCTGTTATTGAGACATATGGATCCTGCATTGAAGGATTGAATACATTTTCCTCCATTTCCTTTACCTAACCTCCTCAAAAATAAATTCTCAGACCTCCATTGCATGGGCGAGGCCGAGATATTTCCAATGGTGTCAGATTCACAATATTTTGAGCCCTGAGTCGAAAGATATGCCCCTTCAAAGTTTGTATCAAATCCGTACAAGTGGGTGGAAAATCAGTTTAAAAATGGGCCCCCTCTTTAATATGGGACACGTGGCACCCTTTGGTTGGCTAGGGAGATGCACTCCAACTTTTTCCTTTATGCCTTTTGAACGAAAGGCAAACTTTCACTTCTTTCCCGACTCCCCACCTTGGCTTTGACTCGGGTCTAAATGCTGAATTTTTCCTTAACTTGAGTCGCAGGTCATTTTGCAACTTTTACTCCCTTTTGAGGTAACAAGGGGAAAAAATCAAATTTTTCCCCAACTGCCCACTTTCCACAGGACACGTGTCACTCTGGTGTTCGCTCATAAACCTTTTCTCCATTTAACCCTTGAAACAATGTCCTCAAGACACTTGGCAGCTTTCATCAACTTGGCTTATGCATTGACTATTCAACTAACTCTGCCCCTTTGAGGACACATGGAGGCACCACGCTTGTTTGCAAACCTAACCCAAAGTTTCCCTTTGGAGGAGCGTCAAGTTGACACTTGTCACCTCTGACGCTTTGTGGACTTTTCAATGGTCCCTCTTACTTTTTGACTTTGGGCTACGTGGAGGGCTGGCACAAGTTTGAGCTCCCCTTTTGGATTTACTTTTTTGGAGAAGTGTCATTAGGACACGTGGTCTCTTTTGCTGCCTCCTCCATACTTAATCATTTTGGAACCTTTTCTGAATAGTTTCGAGCCCGAGGACCTTGAAACTTCACCATTTCTTTTCCTTCTTGCTCATGGCTTCTCTGCAATGCTGCTCCTTCATTTCCAAGCCCACCTATAACCTATTTGATGAATTTAAGGCATGGGTTCACTTGACAAAGATGTTTCTTCTCTTTATTATTACACAGGGTCGTTTGATCCTTCGCAGGCCCCGCCACTCCATTGTAGAGTCCCCTGCAACCTTGTTTGTTGTCCTATAATGTGAGCTCACGGGTCTAAGTCATTTCCTTCATAATTCCCTTATGTGCAGGAGTTTTCTTGACCAAATTTACCGGGGCTGAATTTGGAATAACAATTTGGTGACTCACGGGAACATTTTCCTGCTAGATGAAGAGACCAGTGGCCTTGGAGCATCCATTGGGCATGGAGTCTACCTGATAAACATGAAACTCATCTAAACTTTTGAAGATCTAATCCCTGAGTCACTGCAAGCCTGACTATATACCTTTTCTATGCTTTGTCTGACCCTAAGTCTGCACTCTCCATTTTCATAAGGAAATCTTGGAAATGGAATTCCTGAGAGTAGAAAATTGTTTTAACTATGAGGATTTCATTTGTCTCTAAAATGGATTGTTTTAAAATGAATTTAGTTGCTCTGCATTTGTTTTCTTTTCAAGCTAGCAACCGTTACAGAAACTATGAGTCTTCTTGCCATGAATATTGAAGAGCCTGGCCTTATGCACCCTCGGAGAAAAACGGACAAAACTTATATACAAAGACCAAATCATACATGCCTCAAGTGAGACATGCAAAGTGTGCATAAGCACTTCTTCTGCTAAAAAAACCTACCTACTCTAACCAAGAGCAAAGGGAACTCAAACAAAACCTACAACTGGCAGGGAGAAATAGCTTCCCTTCCTAAAAATGGTAGCCATGCAACTGATTTGGCACTGAACATGGCTGGTTGGATGAGTGAAAAACTAACTACAAGCTAATCTTCCACCCAAATCACCAAAGTATCAACTGAAGACAAAACCAATACCTCTTTTAGTTGCTCTACATTTGGATTGAAGAGGTATGGCAGCTGATCCTTAGTGCTTTGTAGCTCATCCTCATGCCCTGAAATAGGCATGACCAGATTTGGCTTCTCCTTTAGCTCCAATGAAGCCAAATACCTGATTGGGCATGGTCTGATCCTTTGAATGTGCCCCTTGTTCTGAGTTTCAACTCCAAGAATGGAGTCTTCTTGTGGACCTTCTTGGGTGGATGGTGTGGGAGAGATGGGGTCTTCATTGTTTCCTTCCTCCTCTTTTGAAGAACATGGAAGATCAAGATCTTCCAACCTTGGTTCCAGAGGGCTGTTATGAAGTGTAGGTTGTTGTTCTTGAATGTTCTCCTCCATGGTAGTAGGCTCATGTGCATGGAAGATGGATGGAGGAGTGGATGATGTAATCTCCATGGGCTCCTCTTCATCAAAGCAATCTCTCAAGTCTGGCAGATAGTCTGCCTCCTTGTTGTCTTGTTGCAAGTGCTCTACCTCCTTCATGGTGTCCTCTTGATCTATAACTTGCTCACCATGGTTTCCCTCTTCCTCAAACATGAAGTTTGAAATATCAAACTCTTCTTCAACATCAGATCTTGAAGGGGATGAATTAGGAGGAAGAATTGAAGGTTCCCCTATAGCCCTCGCTCTGCACTTGGAGCCTCTTAAACTAAATGGTCCTCCTCCATCATGGGTTATTCAATCAAAGCATGCCCTTGAAATGAAAGCAAAAAATATTCAATGATGCCTTCTTCATTTAGTGGCCTCAACATGTATTCGATCTCTCCTAGCTACTCCTCTTCAATGGGGCTTGGGACTGATTGTTCCTCCTCTTGTTCTTGCTCTTCTTCTGCTGCAAACTCAGCCTCAGCCACCATTGGTTCTTCAATCTTTACCTCCTCTATTGGCTTGACCATCAAGGGATCTTTGTAAACCCAAATTTGGCAACCCAACTCTTCAGATTGTTGGTTATTTCTTTTCTATTGGACTCCTCTTCTCACTGTCCTTGACTAGATTCTTGAGTATCTTCCCAACATGGACTTGGGAAAGCAAGAGGAGTGGTAGGTTGGGGTTCAACCAACTTTGCAATTGTTTGTGGTGGGAAGGGAGGTGCAAATTCTTGTTTGTTTAGAGGGGATGGTTGTTTGGAAGGGAAAAGGACAGAAGAACTAAGATGAGGTGGAAGACTAGGGGATGGAGAAATGGATTTCACACTTGGGGCAACATTCAATGGGAAGCTTGGAAATTGAAGCCCAAATTGAGATGGTGTTGCTTGAGGAGTAGAGAGAAAATTACCAGATAATGGTGTAGGATTTATCCATTGACAAGGTTGCCCGGTGTGTGCATGTATACTTTGCTTAATGCTAAATCAAATGAAGCAAGAACTACCACCTAAAATAGTTCTACAATTTAGCTAAAACAAAGCATAAACACCATCATGATAAGAATTAAACAAGGGTTAGATGCTAGCATTCATCAATACAAACTTTGAAACTAACAATGCTAAATATCTAAACTCCTCTAGTCTCTAACAACAAATAAATGAATGGACCTAAGTAAGCTCCATGGCTATCAAAATAGTTGTCCTTAATGCTCTAAGAACCTAGGAATGGGGGCTAATCAAAGTTGGGCTACAAGACCCTTTTGACACCTCCCATATGACCCAAGCACTTTAAGAAAGAGGCTTAACTCTTCAAGATGATGAACTCTCAAAAGGGCAAGGTGCAAGCTCTTAGTCTCTTTGCTATATGCTTTGCATTTGCTCTCTTAGAAAGTTTAGGTGTAAGTAAAAAGGTAGGTGGAGGGCTCTTTATATAGCCCAAAGGATAAAGAATTCAACACATTCTCATGAATGTGGGATAAAGGTAAAACATGATTAGGAATGGATAAGGTTGCTTTATTAAAGGTAACCTTACTTTAGAAGAGTTTAATACATGTTTAGCAAGTCATGGGAGTTGGGGGTATTTTAATTAATCAAAGGTGATTAATTAATAGGTAGGTGTAAGCTTATAGAAGCCAATTAGAAGAATATTAGTGTGATTTAGGCTATTATAAGGGGATTAAATCAATTAAATATTGATTTATTGGTTAAATGGAAGGGAAAGCTAATTAATTAATAATAATTAATTAGTCTAGGTAGAAGGGGTGATTTATTAACGGAAGGTCGTTAATTAGGGTATTTGTTGGATAAGCAACTTAATTAATTAGCTTAGTGTAATTAATTAATGATGATATGAGGGAAAATGAGTGCCTTTGACGATATGTCATTTTTTTAAGAGAAAGGGGATAATTAGCACAATTTAAGTATTTAAATTGCTTGAGCGTAATTATAGGTGTCTACATTTTCCCTCTTTGGGGTGGCATAAGTGATGCCACTTCAAAGATAGTAGAGAGACAAAAGAGATTTTGAAGAGATGGAAGAAAAATTAGTAGGAGGGAGAGATGCCCCTCGAGTGTCGATGGGGTGATAGAAGAACTCGATCGATGATCGAAAAAGGTGAGAAGTAGGCGGAAGAATGGGGACGAGGCGGGATGCCCCAGGAGAGGGAGAATTAGGGGTGAAAGGGAAGTGGTGTAGAAGAAATATGGATGAGGGGAGAGAAGAGCTTAACCTCTAGCCACTTATTTGTTTGGAATAAATTTGATGTCATCATATTGCCATAGGAACTACATCATCGGTCCTTATGAAAATATAAGCATACGACAAAGGTAGAATGACATGAAAAGCCATACTACGAACAATTGTCCATTGCTGAAAGTACCAACCCCACACAACATATAATAATGCAATGCAATACGAGAAGGAAACAAGCTCATATAACAGGGAAAATAAGTACGAACACACATATCTAACCCAACAACAATCAAGACAAGCTTGTACAAATGTTTTGTTATCGTCTTGAAGAGATCCACAAGTTTGTGATTGATTGGCAAGGGTTAAAAATGATGCCCCAAGCAAGGATACATGCAGGGGAAATGAAAATGGACACGGGTCCATGAAAAGTATTTGGCGCAAATTTAAACAAAGACCAGAGGCAACCAAAAGTGCCCCAGAGTACGAGATAAAGCAAGCAGCTAGCTTTTGTGAATGGTTGTGAATCCAAAGTGATCCGCAAGTCGTATTAATCGGGAATATGTGAGACAAACCAACAGGATATGGAGAAAATACCATGCGCAAGACACAAGTTTCAGCCGTAAGAAGCAAGTTACCATTTTGTAGGGTGTTTTATTTTTTTGATATATATATATATATTGTTTTTGTTGTTTTCTCGAAACAATGTTCTATTGTTTTTGTGTTTTCTCGAAACAATTTTCTATTGTTTTTGTGTTTGGTGAAACAATTTTCTATTGTTTTTATGTTTTCTCAAAACAATGTTCTATTGTTTTTGTGTTTTGTGAAACAATTTTCTATTGTTTTTGTGTTTTGTGAAACAATTTTCTATTGTTTTTTTGTTTTTTGAAACAATTTTCTATTGTTTTTGTGTTTTTCTGAAACAATTTTCTATTGTTTTTGTGTTTGGTGAAACAATTTTCTATTGTTTTTATGTTTTCTCAAGTTTTCCAAAGCTATGTGCAGGTAACCAAGAAAGCATGGATGCCCCCAGCATTAGGTGGGGAATATACAAGGGCAGAAGCCACGCACTTATGAACAAGAAGGTGAAGTCGTTGAGTTGCCCCAGCGTAAGATGGGAAATAACGAAAGACCACATCCCTTACTGATTTAATAGAAGAAGGCAAAGCCGGATCAAGGCTGGACTAGATGGTGTGCACAAGGAAACTCGAAGGTAGAACTAGGTCCAGGACAAAGACAACTACCCTTCTAATACAGAATGCTTGTGAACAATGAATCCTCCCAAGGCGCCAAAATCAGTTTTCACCCAAGGACTTGTCCAAAGTGCCACAATTGCGTGGTTTTCACTAGTGGATGACCTGTTTTCTCTTTTTTTTTGTTGATGTTTTTATTTTTATTTTTATTTTTTTGATGTTTTTATATTTGTTTGTGATTTTTATGACTTTCTTGTGCCATGTTTAGGCATAAAACCTCTTAAGATGCATGGAATTCATGGGCTCCGGAGCTCATCACCATTGGGGTGAGCCAACTTGTATGCCCCTGTGCCATACTTGGCAACTATGACATAGGGTCCTAACCAGTGTGGTTCGAACTTCCCTTTATTTTCTCGCTCTGCTCTGGTGTTGAACTGGTTCTCCTTCATAACTAAATCACCCACCTCAAACTGGCGAGGGATGATTCTCTTGTTGTAGTTGTGGGAGATTCTGTGTTGATATACTTTCAGGTGATTAAGAGCGCGAATGCGCCTCTCATCCAGGAGCTCTAACTCAGCCAATCTTGCCACTCGGTAATCTTCATCCTTATCCAAATAGTCCCGAAGAGAAATTCACAGGGATGGGAGTTCAATCTCTAAAGGGATGATAGATTCTGTCCCGAACACGAGGGAATATGGCGTCACACCCGTAGGAGTGTGAATTGATGTTCGGTAGGCCCAGAGGGCTAGGTGGATTTGTAGGTGCCAGTTTCGACCGGTTTTGCTAACCATCTTCTCCATTATCCTTACCAAAGTCTTGTTTGTTGCCTCAGCTTGTCCATTACCCTGAGGGTAATATGGCGTGGACCATTTCAATCTGATTTGGAACCGTTGGCAAAGACCTTTCACAGTTTTGTTCTTAAATGACTTCCCATTATCTGTGACAATGGCTGCAGGGATACCATATCGGCAAATAATGTGATTCGTGATGAATTTAGAAATCATGCTCTCCCGTGACATAGGTTAAAGGGACAGCCTCCACCCATTTTGTAAATTATTCTGTAGCTGTGATGATATGTGTATGACCATCAGATGAGGTAGGAGTAAGCTTCCCTATTAGATCAAGTCCCCACTTGGAGAATGGCCACGGGGTAGTGATTGGTTGCAATGGTTGTGATGGAGCATGGATGAAATTTCCATACTTTTGGCATAGCACACATTTTCTAACATAATTACAACAATCAGTTTCCATGGTGGGCCAATAGTAACCTACTCTTAACAGTTTCTTAGCCAAGACCATTCCGTTTGTATGTGCTCCGCATACTCCTTCGTACTTCTTTAATTTCTGGATTGACTCAACATCCAGACAACGTAATAGATTCCCATCGTAGCCACGACGATAAAGTGTACCTCCTAACAGGGTGTAACGGGCTATCTGGCGAATTAGGCTCTGCTTTTCAGAGCGGGAGATTTCGGGAGGGAATGTACTGTCCTTAAGATAGGTGAAAATGGGTTCATACCATGGTGAATGGGGACCAACAACCTCACAAGCCAAGCAAGATTCTGGCATGTCATACGCGGGCTGGCATAGATTTTCTACGAAGAATGGCATATCATTGTTCCCTGGTGGAATACGAAGCATAGATCCCACCATTTCCATAGCATCTGCCGATCTATTCTGCACTCTTGGGATTTGCTCAAAGGTAATGCGCACAAAATACTCCTTCAGAGTTTCCACCAACTTCTTATAAGGTATGAGCTTGTCATCCTTAACTTTATACTCATCATTAACCTGTTTGATGATTAGCTGTGAATCACCTACAACCTTCACATGTTGAATATTCCACTTGATGGCTAGCTTCATCCCTGCAATGAGTGCTTCATATTCCGCAATGTTGTTCGTGCAAGGGAAGGCCAGGCGGAAAGCCTGTGGTATAGGATCACCCGAAGGAGTAATAAGGACCACTCCTGCACCTGAACCATGAAACGTAAAAGATCCATCAAAATGTATCTGCCATACGATAGATTCTTCAATGTAGAGCAAAGATGCATCTGGCAGATCCAGACTCAAAGGTTCTGTGCTTTGCAAAGGTGCTTCCGCTAGCTGGTCAGCAAGTACTTGTCCTTTAATTGATTTTTGATGGACAAATTCTATATCAAACTCACTGAGTAGAATGATCCAATTAGCCATTCTACCTGTGAGGGCGGGTTTGGACAACAAATACTTGAGTGGGTCGACCTTGGATATGAGCTTGGTCTTAGTATTTAGCAGGTAATGGTGAAGTTTCTGAAAGGTAAAAACAACAGCCAAGCAAGCCTTCTCAATCTGAGGATAATTACATTCATAGGTGATGAGGGTACGAATCGATAGTACACTCGCTTTCTCTTTATGGCTAACGTCATATTGGGCAAGCGAAATGCACCAATAACATATTGCGTAAGCGGAAATATAGAGCAAAAGTGGTTCTCCTGAGTGGGAGGATGAGGATAGGTGGATTAGCCAGGTACTGTTTAAGCAAAGCAAAGGCTTGTTGTTGCTCAGGTCCCCAAATGAAAGTGATGTCCTTCTTAAGCAAATGAGTGAATGAGTGACATTTATCTGCAAGCTGGGAGATAAAGCAATGAATGGCTTGAATTTTCCCTTGCAAGCTACGCAGTTGCTTGATATTCTCAGATGGAGGCATTTCTGTGATGGCAGATACTTTAGCAGGGTCTACCTCAATACCTCTTCTTGACACGATGAAGCCTAATAGTTTCCCAGATAGCACACCAAAGACACACTTCTTTGGATTTAGCCTGACTTTGTATTCACGTAGGCATTCAAAGATACACCGCAAAATGATAGGATGTTCCTCTCCTGTTTTGGACTTTCCTAGGATGTCGTCTACATAGTCTTCCATGATGTCATGAATCATATCGTGTAATATTACTATCATGGCCCACTGATAAGTTGCTCCCGCATTCTTAAGGCCGAATGGCATCACCTGATAACAGAAGGTGCCCCAAGGAGTTGTGAAAGCTATTTTGTGTTGGTCTTCCTTAGCGATCTTAATTTGATTATAACCCAAAAAGCCATCCATAAGTGATAGCATTTCATACCCTGCGGTTGAGTCAACAATCATGTCAATGTTGGGCAACGGAAAGTCATCTTTAGGGAAAGCTTTATTGATGTCCCTAAAATCTATGCAGATTCAGATACTGATAGGTTTCTTCTGGACAGGAACAATGTTCGATATCCATTCAGAATAATCAATTGGCCTGATGAATCCTACTGCAAGCAACCTTTCCAACTCTTCTTTAACTAACAAGGCCACTCTTGGGTGCATCTTTCAAGCTTCTGTTTGATAGGCTTAGCGTCTGCGTGCACAACCAAGTTATGCACGACCAAAGTTGGATCTAAGCCGGGCATGTCTTTGTAAGACCATGCGAACACATCAATAAACTCTCGCAGTAGCATAGTGAACGTCTTTTGTTCTCTGGCTGAGAGTGATGCTCCCAATTTTACTATCTTGGGATCTTCTTCAGTACCAATATTAACATCAATGGTTTCTTCAACTAACAATTTTGATAAATCCTCCATACACGTGGGATCGGAGGTAGGTTGAGATCTTCATCCAAGGATGTCTCTACGAGATTTTCATCCTTGGCGTGGTCACTTTGTTTGTCCTTTGATTTTCTTATTTGTTTGTCAGCCAATGCCTCAAAGAGGTTTTCACTGTGTGACTTGGACTTTGATTTTTGCCGAGGCTTTTCTTTAGAACTCTTGCCCTCACTTTTCTTTAAATTTTGCTGACCACGAAGTTCAGCCTCCTCGCCGAAGTAGGCGCAGGTGTCTAAGTCGATAAAGAAACCCTTCTTGTGATCTCCAATGGGAATTGTATCCCTTATGCCCATGAACTCTGCAATAGCCTCGTCATTCTCGAATAAATCTAGTGGCACGTGACGTTGTTGGTCCCATTCAACAAGGGAGGGGTATACAAGGTCAAGGGTTGGTTCATTGGGGGTGATGGTTAGGACAGCATTATTCATGAAAAGGTTCGTGGAGGCCAGATCCTCATATTGGCTACAATAGGAATCCGTATCGTTGTCTAGATAATCGGAGCCATCCTCATGCTCTAAACAAGTCGCATCTTGATCGTTAGGGTGTGCCCCATAAGGGCGAATCCCGATGCCATATCTTTCAGTTTTGAAATGGGGGAGAGGGACTGGTTCCCTTTGTCCTTGTTCATTCTTACCACATCCTAGGCCTTTGTAGCCCATGGAGTACATCATTCTGCTAGATTTTTCATATTCCGGGGTTTGATAACAAGATGGCTGAGTGTCCTCAGGGACCCAAGTAGTAGGTGGATCAATTAATTTTTCCTCAGCTAACAAGCCTCCAGGTAGGAATGACCCAATAGTGTGTTCTTCTCTAGGTCTCCTGAAGTGGTAGTTGGGTCGACCTCTAGTCTTGGGCGACAAGGAGAGGTCAGAAACCAAGAGTGCTTGTTGTACATTATACTCCCCACATCCATATTCTAGAATTTTCATCTCCCATGAATCAAATGGAGATGTGGAAGTGGACGCCCCATGAGTGTAAGAACTAAGATAATTTGAATCTACTCGAGATTCCATGGCCTTAGAATGAAGAGGGACAACTATATCTGTGGAGGGACATGCGTATGTACCCTTTCGTGTAAAGCTATTAAGAGCTCTACAATGAGCAAAGGGCTCTGAATCTCCTGGTATTGTAACCGTATGTCCCTCATGCTTCAGCTTGATGCATTGATGAAATGTTGATGGCATAGCTGCATGGCATGAATCCATGGTCGGCCTAGAAGCATATTATATGGAAGTTCCAAGTCTAGGACGTGAAACTTTGTCTGATGGCAAGTGGGGCCCACCTCCATGGGCAGCATAATGGTGCCTGCTGACTCTCTTTCCGCGTTGTCGTATGCGGTGATAGTGATGATATGGGACTCAAGATCTTCTTCCGTATGTCCCAATTGTTTGACTAATTTAAGCGTGCAGATGTTCAATCCAGATTAGTTATCCACAAACACCCATTTGATTTTCCTGCGGGTAACAACTACCTCAATGTATAAGGGAAGATTGTGTGTAGGATTCTCGGTAGGCACCTCCCTATGGTTGAAAGTGAGATGCTCACTGGGTGCAATATTTGCCACCACGGCTTGAAGGTATGCGCAGATCGACTTCTAAAGGCAATCCCGACCCCTGAAGAGTTTGATACAAAATGTCCTTATGCACATTGGATATCTTGAGAAGATCTAAGATCGAGATCTTAGCAGGTGTCTTCTCAAGTTGTTCTAAAAGGTTATATTTACCAGTTTGCGGGGTCAACAGAGAGGGTTCTGGAATCACGAGGCGGGCATGCCTTATTACCGCAGCCATGATCCTTTCCCGATCCGGATGGTATTGACACATTTCAAATCGAGGGGAGCGAATACATCCGATAAGTGAATCGTAATGATTGTTATCTCTCTTGGTATACAAGTAATTCGTGGCTTTATAGGTTTGGGATGACTCTCCCCGATCCGGTTTTGCCTTTTCTGACTTATCATGCTTGGGGAATGGTTCCTTATAAATCTCCATTTTCTCGTTAGGTGTTTGTGATGTGGCTAGGGTTATCCACCTCTATCTCCCGTTGTCAATGAGGTCTTGAATATAGTGGCAAAGTCGCAAACATTTGTCTGCTTTATGACCTTTCACGCTATGCATTTCACAAGATTCATGCTCCTTATACCATGAAGGTTTAGGAGTGTTGTCATCAAACGGTTGCGTTGTAGGATAGGTCATCATGTGGGCCGCATCCAACTGTTTTAGTATGACAGACAATGGTTCATTGAGGGAGGTGAATGTTCGTCACTTTGGTGGTGGTTGAATTGGGCCCTTGGTCAGTTTAAAAGGTTGACTGGTTTGGACCGTTTGAACACGTTTGGAATCAGTGATTCCGTCTCCCACGTTTTTTTTGTTAAAGATCTTTGGCTTTTCAGCGGGTTTGACACTTTGGTTGTCTTTAGATTGGGTTTTGAGGGTGCCTTTGGCAATGAGAGCCTTTTCTATTTGAATCCCTTTCTCGATAACCTCCTCAAAGGTGCGGACACAATGCATTTGGAGGTGGAAAGCTATATCTGGGTTGAGATTAGGGACGAAAATACTGACTAGCTGCTTCTCAGGGAAAGCGCAAGGGAAGCGACTAGCTATCCCTCTCCATCGTTGGAGGAAGCTGGCGAAGGTCTCATTTGGGCGTTGTTTTGTGCCGCACAAGTCTACCATGGTGACATCACTCTCTATGTTATATGAGAAATGACACACGAATCTTTCTGCCAATTCTGGCCAGGTGAAAATTGATCCTCGTGGCAAGCGCGTAAACCATTCTAATGCTTGACCTCCGAGACTCTTAGGAAAAAGTCTGATGAGGTAATTATCACTATAAGACACCTCTTGACATGCCATGTAGAAATCTTTAACATGATCCCTTGGGTCTCCCTTTCCTTTGTATTTGTCGAACTTTGGCATATCAAATTTCTTTGGAAAGGGTTGAAGGGTCATTGTCTTGTCAAAAGGATAGGGGCATAGTTCTTCATATTGGTATTTCCTAATACTCCCTATATTGCTTTCTTGTATGCTCGTAAGCGTTGCTTTCATACATTGTACTTCTTGTGTGAGAAATTATTCTTTAGTGGGAGAAGCGGGGATGTGTACATGATGATACCCTGTTTCTTCTTCTCCTTGGTTTTCTCGATGGAGTTTGTGGATCCTAAACTTAGGCTTTGACTTTTGAATGTTCTTGTTTGTGTCTTTCTATACCTGGAAAGTAAGCAAAGCTAGTTGTTGGCTTAGGTTACTGAGTTGTTGTTGGATTGTGACTTGGTTTGTGTCTTCTTCTTCTAAAGGTTCTTCCTCTTCGTAGTGTGGAGGTTCTTCCCCTGTCTCATGTTCTATCTTTTTTCTTCGTGGCACTTTGATGAGGGGTATTCTATGCCCTACCACTTTATCATTTTCTGCATAAGAAGTGGAAGCATGCCCACCTGTTAAAATATCTTCCATATTGATAAGGGGGGATTCTTCCTTAGTAGTGTCATTTGTAGGTAATATTGGTTCATTTTCGGTGGGCAATTTAGCCCCTAATTCCATGACCCGTGCCAAAACTCTATCTTTATTTCTAAGGAGAAACTCATCTAGTAGAGTGGGGTCAAAATCAAATTCTGTGTGTGGTGATTCTAATTCATTTCCACTATGGTCAACCATTTCTTCTATTTCCTTTTCTGCAGAAAATAGTGGTCCTAGATCGTGTCCGATAAATGGGTTTGACCCTTGTTTGTTAGAGGTTTCCCAAGCTTGCACCTGTTGTTCCTCATATGTTTGTTTCTTTAAACCTAGACGCATCTTGGGAGCCATGTTTTTGTGATAAGTTTCACTAAGGTAAGTTGTAGATTTGTTCAAAATTCAATGACTACCCCTAAGTGAAACACAAGATGTACGTGTTAAGAGTAAATTAACAATGTGAGAATACCAATGTGATAGAATGATAAAGTCACCAATGAAACAATCGTTTGGTATCAAAACTTAATCAAATGAAGTACCTCCTAGATTACGTTTCAAAGTAATTTGTGATACCAGATGATTAACAAGATGTCTCCACTTATGCCAAGTTCAAAGGAATGAACAAGACGTAAGTAAATACATGAAGTTAAATGCGATCTCCCAATCAAGATATACGATGAGCAAGCTCAAGTCTGATTAAGACCTATATCTCAAAAAGTGCCAATTACGATTTGCGAATGACACAACAATATCAAAGAAGATATGTTAACCCACTTTGCAAGAAAGTGGAGTATTGATATCGAGGTGTTATTGATATAACATGCACAAATGGTAGTTCCTAACACCTTTTGAAATCGAGGTAATAATAAAACTGAACAAAAAAGCTCAAAGTATAGCTAGGAATAGTTAAGAATGTGTGCAGCGTAACCGTACAATATAGGTATTTATGTCGAGTTTACAAGAAACAAGACGTAAATATCGAAATTGTAATGATACGAGACAAACTAACTAACTCCTCTATGGAAGTCCGCAGTGATGAACCATGCCTAACTACAATGACGATCTTGACGTGGGTATCAAGATCACAATGGCTACCAAATGACATGAAAACGCCTCCACTCACTTTAGACGTTTAACTAACCCAGCCGCAAACATGGATGGGCGTAAATGGACATAAAAGTGAGAGAAACAGTCGAATGGCAACACAAAGGTAATCACACCTCTTTTGATCAACAAAGTGTCAAAAGAATATGAAGGAAATAAATCAAGAAAAAATGACAAAAAATGCTAGTCTTACTTCAAAGAGAGTTTCGCCTCGCCCTAAGGCAAGTAAAAAACTAGGTGACAAAGTACGTCACACGTTTCTCAAAAAGAAGGTTCACAACTCAACACTATTTTAAAGTGGTCAAAGTGGGCTCCTGGCCAAAGTATATTCTCCTAGGTGGTTCTCTCGCCCTAGGTGTTACAAAGTTGCCACGAGCGAGCGTGATTTACCCAAAAAGTCGCACTGACTAGTTTGGGAGTATCTCGGCTTTACTTTACCCCCTTCAAGAATAGTAGGCAACTAGTGCATCTACGTGTACTATCACTGGGGTCGCCACAATGGACAACCTATAACGCTATCTCACAAAGGAATCACTAGTCAAGTAGGTAGTACGGAGCACTTCCCGTTTCGTCCACAAGGTTCCCTCTTACGTGGACTACTTTGAGGTTCCTGAACCACCCCCATTGTTGTAGCTTAAGGCGTTATGCCAAAGGGGTTATGTTCCATTTGAGCGGAGAGGGACGTACCCTTTTTTGAAGACCCAACATACCAACAAGGAAGACCCAACACATGCAAACTCAACAAAACATGTTAAAAAAAAACAAGTTAGATCAACATGTGTAAAAGAGGGTTAGTAACCAAAAATAAAACTTAACTACAAAAACTTGAAATTAAGTGCAAAGGACAATGGAGTAAGTCCCACCAAGTGTGCCAAATGTGTGCATGTATACTTTGCTTAATGCTAAATCAAATGAAGCAAGAACTACCACCTAAAATAGTTCTACAATTTAGCTAAAACAAAGCATAAACACCATCATGATAAGAATTAAACAAGGGTTAGATGCTAGCATTCATCAATACAAACTTTGAAACTAACAATGCTAAATATCTAAACTCCTCTATTCTCTAACAACAAATAAATGAATGGACCTAAGTAAGCTCCATGGCTATCAAAATAGTTGTCCTTAATGCTCCAAGAACCTAGGAATGGGGCTAATCAAAGTTGGGCTACAAGACCCTTTTGACACCTCCCATATGACCCAAGCACTTTAAGAAAGAGGCTTAACTCTTCAAGATGATGAACTCTCAAAAGGGCAAGGTGCAAGCTCTTAGTCTCTTTGATATATGCTTTGCATTTGCTCTCTTAGAAAGTTTAGGTGTAAGTAAAAAGGTAGGTGGAGGGCTCTTTATATAGCCCAAAGGATAAAGGATTCAACACATTCTCATGAATGTGGGATAAAGGTAAAACATGATTAGGAATGGATAAGGTTGCTTTATTAAAGGTAACCTTACTTTAGAAGAGTTTAATACATGTTTAGCAAGTCATGGGAGTTGGGGGTATTTTAATTAATCAAAGGTGATTAATTAATAGGTAGGTGTAAGCTTATAGAAGCCAATTAGAAGAATATTAGTGCGATTTAGGCTATTAAAAGGGGATTAAATCAATTAAATATTGATTTATTGGTTAAATGGAAGGGAAAGCTAATTAATTAATAATAATTAATTAGTCTAGGTAGAAGGGGTGATTTATTAACGGAAGGTCATTAATTAGGGTATTTGTTGGATAAGAAACTTAATTAATTAGCTTAGTGTAATTAATTAATGATGATATGAGGGAAAATGAGTGCCTTTGACGATATGTCGTTGATTTGCGAGAAAGGGGATAATTAGCACAATTTAAGTATTTAAATTGCTTGGGCGTAATTATAGGTGTCTACACCGGAACCAAGTTCATAGGCCTCTATCTCTTTTTCCCATTGTGCAAGTTGGGGCAACATTCCAATCATGAAGTCTAGCTTCTCTTGAGGGTTGTAGTGTCTTGGAAAAGGGCCTTCCCATGGATAAGGTGCCCTGCAACCAATCTGAAATGCCTTCATTTGAGCTATTTCCCTTGATTTAACCATGCTAGCCTCTATTTTTCAAATCTTCTACAGTAAACTAGCATCCTCTGCATAACTATCACCACTATATGTGTCCCCTTGTCCTTGAAAAGCTTCATAGTCAAACTGGTTTTGACACTGCTCATATCCAGGTAAGCATAATGGTTCTGGATCTAATCATAATGATGATCCGGAGGATTTAGGAAATACATTCGAGGTGGATTGATTGTTGTAAGTGTGAGTTCCATGAAGGGAATCAAGTCATGATTACACAACCTCATGGAATGGGAGAAAATGAAAGAGATGGAAGAAGAAATGGAAAAAATGAGTGGAAATGGATGGAAAGGGTTTGCAACTCAGAGAATGGTTTTTTGACTAGATGGAGTCACTAGATGTGCTTGAAAGTGCCTCCAAAGACTGAAATCTTCACCAAGAGCACATCAAACCTGATGAAGTGAAGTGGTAAGGTGCTTCGACTGTCCCATCGAGCATGCCAAAATTGTTAATGTGATTTCACGGAACCCCAAATGAGTTATGGATCTTCTTTTCTAAGGCGTAATCATTTGGTGTGATTTCACATAACATTGGATCATTCCCAAGTCATGTGGACTTGCAAATGGGAATGATCCTCCGAGAAAAGGTTGGTTCCTCTTCCTAATCTTAGCACTAAACTACTTCTAAGGAAGGAAACGCCGCTATCTACTCCTCATCTAATAATTACAAGGACCAAGGCAAGAGAGAGAGAGTATGAAAATAAAGAAATCCTACACTACGAGGTGATAGCATCGAGAAAAGGGAACTGCTGATCACAAACCCAACTGCCTGAAATGGAGAGAGCAGAGAAATGGAGAGGATGGACAGATGCATCACAAACCAAGGATAAAGTTCACACAGAACACCATTTCAAACCCCTTAAACACACTCCCAAAACCTCAAATGGACATCGAGAGATATGCACAAAGTATACCTATGCAATGGTGAGAGGCGAGAAGAGACAAAAAAATGAGCAAAGGATGGACAAAATGCATCATGAAATAGATTTTATTACTCCAAGAGTTCACACAATACACCATTAATGGGAAAGAGGCAAGAAAATGCCATTACAAAGCCAAGGGAGGAGGCTTAAACTCCTCATTCGACCCTAGAGAAGAAAGAGAGAGGGGGCAGGGAAGAAGAATGAACAACAACCTTTACAATGAATCCTGCCCTTGTATTTATAGATTTGATCAAAGAGAACAAAGAGAGAGAGAAGTGGGAAAAATAGGTTGTAGCTCAACCACCACTGTTAATTCCTCTAATGAAATCTACCCCAAATCTATCTTTACCGCTGTCCAATCCTCAATTTGGTGCTTTGAAGGAAGAGGAAATGGTGGAAATAGATCAAATCCAATCTAGTTGTTTAGATAGATGGATCCTGCATTGAAGGCCCAAAGACGTTTTCCTCCATTTCCTTTACCTAACCTCCTCAAAATAAATTCTCAGACCTCCATTGCGTGGGCGAGGCCGAGATATTTCCAATCGTGTCAAATTCATAGTATTTCGAGCCCTAAGTCAAAATATATGCCCCTTCAAAGTTTGTATCGAATCCGTACAAGTGGGCGGGAAAATCGAGTTTAAAAATGGGCCCCCTCTTTGTACGGGACACATGGCACCTTTGCTTGGTGGGGAGATGCGCTCCAACTTTTTCCTTTATGCCTTTTGAACGAAAGGCAAAACTTTCACTTTTTTCCCGACTCCTCGCCTTGGCTTTGACTCGGGTCTAAGTGCTGACTTTTTCCTTGGTGGAGTTACGGGCCATTTTGCAAATTTTACTCCCTTTTGAGGTAACAAGGGGCAAAAATCAAATTTTTCCCCGACTGCCCGCTTTCCCCTAGGGACACGTGTCACTCTAGCACTCACTCAAAAACCTTTTCTCCATTTAACCCTTGAAACATCGCCCTTAAGAAACTTGGAAGCTTCCACCATCCTATCTTATGCATTGATTATTCAACTATCTCAACCCCCTTTGAGGACACGTGGAGGCACCGCGCTTGTTTGTAAACCTGACCCAAAGTTGCCCTTTCGAGGAGCGTCGAGTTGACACTTTTCAGCCTCCGCTGCTTTGTGGAATTTTTAGCGGTCCCTCTTACTTTTTGAATTTGGGCTACGTGGAGGGTTGGCACAAGTTTGAGCTTCTCTTTTGGATTTACGTTTTTGGGGAAGCGTCGTTAGGACACGTGGTCTCTTTTGCTGCCTCCTCCATACTTAATCATTTTTGGACCCTTTTCTGAAAAATTTCGAGCTCGAGGACCTTGAAACTTCACCACTTCTTTTCCTTCTTGCTCTTGGCTTCTCTGCGATGTTGATCCTTCATTTCTAAGCCCACCTGTAAACTCCGTTTGATGAATTGAAGGCACAGTTCACTTGACAGAGTTTTTTCTCTTTCTTAGTGCACATGATCATTTGATTCTTTGTAGGCCCCGCCACTCCATTGTAGAGTCCCCGCAACCTTGTTTTTCATCCCGGAATGTGAGCTCACGGAGTCCGAGTCATTTCCTTCATAATTCCCTTATGTGCGGGAGTTGTCTTGACCAAATTTATTTGGGAGGTGAATTTGGGATAATAGCGCTTCTCTATTTTGGTTCAATAATAATTTCCATTAGTTGATTTCCATTGTATGTCTAATTATGTGGATGTGATGATGGAGGAAATATAATGTGGAAAATACATTATTTATTTTACTTAAAAAGTTGTATTGTGCGAAACAAAGAATATAGGACAAGTAAAACTCTTGTCTAGGAATGAATCTTATCACTAAAAATATAGTTGTCTTACGAAAGATAATAGAATTGATTTATTTATGGTTAATACTCAAAAGTGTAAAGTGGAGTATGTAAAATTAAATTGGAAGATGTTTTAATTACATAAAAAAATTGTTCTTTCATTAAGGATAGGAATATTCATCTCATTTGATCTTACTTGAGTCAATGGGGAAACTTATGTTTAACCAATGGATGTGTTGACTTCATATAAATTCCTAAAGGATGTAATCTTTTTATTTTATGAATGCAAGTCATAATTTTTCTAAACATATGACATAAAAACAATCGAACCTAGTCATGGTTATGCCTTGTTAGAGTCTGTCCATCCACATCTCTTAAGGGATTGACCGACTCTTGCGAACCATTGTCAAGATGGCATTATGGTTCTGAATGGATGGAATTTCTGAAATCCAAGTTGAAATGCAATTAATGACATTGAAATAAATTGTGAATATAAGAATAAACACATGAGGGTCAAACTATATAAGTTAAGTATGGTGCATGTCTAATGATGAGAAAATACCTTAGCAAAACTTAACGTGATTAAATCATGACCCATTGGTTTGGTTAACTCAATATGACTTCAGGAATAAATGAGTTATATTTTCACTCATCATGAATAAGTTAAGGATAGTGTGGGTAGTTGTACACCGTACTATATGAGTACGTGAAAATTGGTTTCCATTTCGCAGGTACGCATATCATATGGTGTACCTACACCAATCCAAGAAATGAATCCAGGGGATTGATAATTAGACATGTCCATCTTAATCTCAGTGTAAGCTTGAGATGAACCCTTAGCCTCCTAAACCTAAAATATTGTACTAATGTCTGGACATGTTTGTCTTGGCTCACATATAAGCTCATAGGTCAATACAATATGTAGGTATAAGATGTTAAGAGAGAATCTTTGGCTTCCGCAGAAGTTAGGGTCGTACCATCAGCATAACCTTAATGAATTTAGCATAAGATGGAATATATGGGATCCAAGATATATCATGTTGTGACTATGGACAGACTCTTATAGTTTTTGTAGACTTAAGAGTTGGCTTGGACACAAGCTGGAAACTTTGGCCAAAGTGATGCAATGATTGATTGTTTCGTCCCTCACTAATTCTGGAGTGCGGTTTGACTAAGAACCGGAAGGGTTAAAGATTACCTAGATTTCAAGGTGGGAAGCACACATGAAGGAATTTAATCATGAGGTTTCTCAACTATTGAAAGGTAGTAAAATACTAAATGTTAAATATTGCATTTAAGCATTCATAAGAATGTGAAGGTGGATCAGGAGATCACGGAAAGCCTTCTCAGCCTACACAAGTCTTTCTCATGGCCTAAATCGAGTCATGATGAGAATCTAGGGAGGAGTAAATGATTACTCGATTCCTAGATGGTCTTGCTCATAATGATAAATTCTATTTTTAAGTTTAAGGATAATTATTTTTAAATGATCTTGATAAAATCTTATCATAGTTTAGAATCTTAAATCATAAAAAAATTACTGCTTTTAGGAAGCCCGAGAAACTAGGTGTTACATTTTGGTATCAGTGAGAGGATTCCACTTTGGGACCTAATGGTATGAATCATGTTGATAAAGAATTTTTTTCCACACAGGGACAATATGGTGAGAACAAGGACCCTCCTGGAGTAATGGGGAAGGCTCGTGAGGCCAATTAGACATCGGAAAATAAGTCGAATGAAATGATGTCCATACTCCTAGAGACTCGGGATCATATGATTGCTTTAGAGCGGGAAGTACGAGGAGGTCCTGAAGATAATGAAGAGGTTGATAATGATGAGGAACACCCATTAAATGATCAGAAAATGAGGAATAACCGCCTCTAAATGATCGGATAAAAATGTCGGTGGACACGCAAAGAAAGAAGGCTAAGATAGTTATTGAACTATCCAAGGATATCAGAAAAATCAGTCCTCCTAAGTTTGACAAGTCTGCACTAGGTGATGGTGCTAAAGCTTGTTTGAGTGAAATGGAGAAATATTTCACCATCAGGGAATTCTTAGAAGAGATGAAAGCCCTTTGGGGATCTTACCAGCTATCTGGGAAGCATCCTCCTAGTGGGATAATAAGAAGGTTAAACTAGGAATTGGTGACATTACTGCAGTCACATGGGCCCAGTTTAAGGGATATTTTCACCAATGTTGGCTGCCTCAGTTGTATTTTGATAGAAAAATAGCTGAGTTTCAAGAGCTAAAGTAGGGAAACCTTACTATGACTGAATATTGGGAAAAATTTATGTGTCTTCCAAATATGTACCTCATACAAAGAAGATGAAGAATTCAAAATTTGTAATTTTATTCGGGCTTAAGGTCAATAGTGGGAGGTGAAGTGGATGTTCACGGACCAACCACTATGGAGGCTACCTTTGAAAAGGTTATTCCTTGAGATTAGAAACTACATTCCATCTCTACTTACAGAGATGAGAAAAAGAAAAATCAAGCAACTTCCTCTTCTAACACTAAGAACACATGGTGAAAGAAGGGAAACAAGAAATGCAAGCCTTATCAAGATGGAGGTAAGTTGAATAAGACTACTGGAAATTTAAGTGAGCATAATAATAGTTTAACCGGGAACAGCGATAAGATAAGTTAGACAAAGGGGCCTCACTCGGTGGCTGCTTAAAATTGTGGAGGCCCTCATTATGCAAATGAACGCCCTTAGAAGAAACAGAATAGTTTTCAGCAGCAAAATCCCCTTCCCAATCAAAGGAGAAGCCTTCCAAGAAAGGATCCACGCAGCAATGGATAATCGTCAGATGAACACCAGACCACTCCTATTGAAACAACATGTAAACTCTTTAACATGCCCATTTCTATTTTAATTGATACGGGAGCAACTAAAAGTTTCATTTCTAAAAATATGGTAAATAAATTTCCAAGAAAGGTTGGCTACATGGAAAACTCTTGGACTATTTTATATGGAAATAATTCTAAATTTAAAGTAGAACAATGTTTTGTTGAAGCTGAATTACAGTTTCCAGAGTTAACCATAGTAGTAGATCTTTATGTAGCTCCGTTAGGATCATATGATATAATCTTAGGAATGAACTGGTTGGCCCAGCATAAGGTTGTGGTGGACTACCTTGAAAAATCAGTCACGTGTTTGGATGACAGTGGTAAACCAACATTAATTCAGGGGGTAAAAAGGGGGATTTCAGTGAGAAAGATATCCACCATGCAACTTAAGACGGCGAGGTGAAAGGGTTGTTAGATCTTCGTAGTTAAGATCAATGACTCGAGTGAAAAGTAGAAGTTGTTAGTTGACAGCTTAACCCTTCCTTAGGGAATTCCGGGATGTTTTTCCGGATGAACTTCTCGAACTACCCTCAAAAAGGGAGTTTAATTTCTCTATTGAGCTGAAATGAGGGACTGATCCTATCTCTAAGGATCTGTATTGAATGAAGACCACCGAGTTAATGGAATTAAAGGCCTAATTGCATGCACTTCTGACCTAAGGTCTGATCTGACCAAGTGTGTCACCTTGGGGATCTTCAGAAAGCTTTGTAAAGAAGAAGGATGAAACTCTGAGGTTATGTATTGATTACAGGATGCTAAATAAAGAAACAATCAAAAACAAGTATCGCTTCCCCGCATTGGTGACTTGTTTGATCACATGCATGGGGAAGTGGTGTTTTCTAAGATAGATTTGTGATTAGGGTACCATCATTTGAGGATAAAGGATGAATACATCCATAGAACAACATTTAGAACACATTACGGACATTACGAGTTCACAGTCCTACCTTTTGGGTTGATGAATGCACCAACAACATTCATGAACCTTATGAACAACATCTTCAGAGATTATCTAGACAAGTTTGTCTTAGTTTTCCTTGATGATATTCTAATTTATTCAAGGGACGAAGAGGAGCACCAAAGATCATTTAAGGCTTATTTTAGAGAGGCTGGGAAGCATCAAATTTTTGGTAAGTTGTCAAAGTGCTCATTTTTCAAGAAGGAGGTTCAGTATCTTGGCCACGTGATCTCAACAAATGGTATTGTTGTTGATTCTTCCAAGATCAAAGTAATAATGGAATGGCCAGCCCGAAAAATGTACATAAAGTGAGAAGCTTTATGGGATTGGTTGGGTACTATCGGAAGTTTGTTTTGAACTTTTCAAGGTTGTTGGTCCTGTAATAGCACTACAAAAAAAGTCCAAAAATTTTGAATGGACAGAAAAATGTAAACTTGTTTTCCGAATCTTAAGAAGAGATTAACTTCAGCACCTATCTTAAAGGTGCTCAATCCAAATGGAAGCTTTTCTGTTGTAACAGACGCTTCTAGTGAAGGATTGGGTGTAATCATTTTGCAGGATGGACAAGTGGTGGCATATACATCTAGAAAGTTGAAGACTCATGAATTAAACTATGCCCCACATGATTTAGAACTGGATGTAATAGTCCACATGCTGAAAATGTGGCATCACTACTTTTTGGCAAGCCTTTTGAGCTAAAAACGGGCCATTTGGGTCTAAAGTATATCTTCTCGTAGCCCAACTTGAACGCAAGACATCATAGGTGGCTGGAATCCCTTTCCAAGAATGATTTTGAGATCAGCTATATTAAGGGAAAAGAGAAATGATTCGTTGATGCACTCAAATCCGAAAGCATCTTTCAATGATTGGTGACTTTAAAAACTAGTTTTAAGGATGATGTTTTAAAACATCTTTGGTGATCAATTTTATCAACAAGTGAAGACAACCTTGGTAAAGGATCCACAGGATCCAAAATATTCAGGTTTTAAGCTCAAAAGTGTGGGACTTCTGTGCTACAATGGTAGAGTCTACGTACCTAAAACAGGTGATCTGAGGCTTAAGGTACTTCAAGAATTTCATGATGCACCATATTTCGGCCATCCGGGGTAACCAAGATGGTTCCTGATATGAAAAACAATATTTCTAGCATGGCATGAAGGGGGATGCCACTAAATATGTGTAGAAATTCCTTGAATGCCAAAGTTAAGGCTGAGCATATGCACCCTATAGGACTATTGTACCCTCATGAGGTACCACATCACAAATATCAAGTAATCAAATGGATTTTTTTCAAGGACTTTTAATGTCCAAAAATAAGCATGACATGATCTTGGTAGTAGTTGACAAACTCACCAAAGTTGCACATTTTATACCCGAAATCTGAAGGATGATTCTCCAACTCTTGCTAAGAGGTTTGTGCATGAAATTTTCAAGTTACATGGGGTCCCTAACTCATCATTTCCAAAAGGGATCCAAGAATGACAGCAAGGTTTTGGCTGACCTTATACGCAGCATTAGGGATGAAGTTGAACTCCAGCTCATCATACCATCAAGAAATAGAGGGACAATCAAAACAAGTGAATCAGGCCTTGAAGACTTGTTACAAATTTACTGCATGGATCAAGAATACAAGTGGGAAGAGTACCTCTCGCTGGTTGAATTCTCTTATAATAACACATATCACTCCTCGCTAAAAATGGCTCCTTTCGAAGCTCTGTATGGGCAAAGGTGTAAGACTCCCATAAGTTAGGATAGAACTAATGATAGGGAGGTCATTGAACTATACTTTCTGATTGAGATGGAAAATCAAGGTAAGTTTATTTGAGAATGACTGAAAGAGGCAGTAGACGGGAAGAAAAGCTATGCATAAAAAAAGGACTCGAGCAAGTTTTTGATGTTAGGGATAAATTTTTCCTCGTAGTTAAACCCAAAAAAGGCTCTATAAATTTTGGAAAGTTTTCCAAGTTGGTACCTAGGCATATGGGACCATTTGAAGTCCTTGAAAAGATAAATTTGGTGGCCTATAGGTTGGCATTGCCCCCTGTTCTCTCCCAAATGCGGATGTGTTTCACATCTCCTTGCTAAAGAAATACGTTGGAGATGTTGCACATATGTTGGATTGGCATTCATTACAGTGCGAGTCCCTAGGATAGTGACAGTTGAGCCAATCAGGGTGTTGGAAACACACAAGCTTCACTTGTGAAACAGAGAAATTACTCAGTGCAAGGTTCAAGTGGGACCAATACACAGAAAAATAGTGCAACTTGGGAGAACATGAATGACGTGATGGCTACATTTCCGCGGTTGTTGAATAAAATGTCGTTGTGTTTCAAATGTGATGTTCCAAGGTAAGAACAAGTTCTATTTTCTTCTTAAGACTGGTAAAGTAATACATTTATTTTTGTTGTAATAAATTCTTGATTAAATAATTTTTGTGAATGATAAATCAACGAGACGTTGATGCTTGTATGGGGGAGGATGTCACATCCCACAGTTTACCCCATTCTATTTTCGGCCAATGTTAATTGAAATTAATAATTTAAATCCTTTTTGGTGGTTTACGATACGCTTACATCTATAAGTAACCTAAGTTACTTATGAATACAAGTGTACCGTTTGTTGTTGTTATGAAATTCAAACTTGTTGAAGATGTATAACAGTGTACGGGATGTGTGTTGACACATATAGATGCATTGTCTATACACTAGCTCAAGCGAGATACGTGAGATAATATATAGGCAACTCACCTATAGGTGCCCACAAGCACACCCGCATGTCGATTAGACATGGCCAATAGCATTGGACTTGTGCTAGATTGTCTAGTTTTTAACCCGAACTCGCCCTCCATATAGGGTAGGCATACTATATGGTCTAAAGACAAAGTGTTATAAAATATATATATATGATACATGTGCGTAGTGGGAATCCTTTGTTTGGCATATGTTATGATGTTGTGAGGTATTGGGAAACTTAGTTAACTAATTATTACCTTATACCATGTGGTCTACCCAAAGGTAATTATTTTGTTCATTGACTTGTTAAAATTTTAAATGATTGCAAAAAAAAATAGTAAGGGAGGGACCTCGAGCCCCTCCACCCTCGCCATGATGGGAATCCCCATGCATGCATCCCCAAATCTCGAGAGGGGGCAAGTGGCTTCATCCAATGATTGGCATTGATCAAGCCCACATGGGCTGGCAGAGGTTAGGGTTAAGTAAAACATTTCCATTCGAGCTGGGAGGGAAATGAGGAGAAAATGGGGTGAATCCTTGCCAAAATTAATACAGAGTCATTAATCATGGTCTATGCCAAAGAAATTACATTACCAGTAGACTTGGCACTTTTTGGATTTCTTAAAAATGGAAGGGTTTCTCTGGGTCGGTTTTGTAGCGAGCAACTTGGAGGAGAAAGGGTTGGAAAATTTGGAAAAATAATTGTAGCTTGGAAATTTCATACAACTATCACAGGCATGGTTTCTTCTCCTTGTGTTTTTTCTTATTTCGATAATATGTAGATATCTTGATAGATGGAATAATGGTTAAAATTTGGGTATGTATATCTGGAATCGATGTGTGCTTCTTTGTTTAAAATCTTGACCGTAGAAATCGATGTGATCTTCTATAACAAAAATGGTTTCTTGAAATCATTGTGTTATTCTTTATTTTAAAAAATGGTTGTTTGAAATCATCATTGTGTTATTCCTTATTAAAAAAGGTGCATGAAATCAATATGTGCTTATATATTTGATTGTTGGACTATAAATGGTTGTTGGTCTTTGAGAAAATTATCTTTTCGATACTTTTAATAAACATGGGTATATAAATAAATTTATTGAAAACCCATTTTTTTAAATTAGTAGTCAGGAAGGGTTGTTGTCTGGGTGTATATTCTCCAAAATCGTTATACCATTAGTAGGTAGATGTCTACCCCTTAAGAGACTCAAGAGAATAAATTATGTTTCTTAAGGCGTGTTGATAAAGATTCTCATTAACCTATAATAAAATCTGGCGGGGATTTTATTTAATGGACTCGATTTTATTCAATGGGGGTGAAGTTCAATTAAAATTTGAAATTCGTTTGATTCATTGAATCAAACAACTCGAGGTTTTATTTTTATGAACTCCATGAATTATTTTAATTAGGTTTTAATGCCTATTTTTGAATTATTATAATGGCATGGAAATGGTAGCCATTGTTGATGTGGGGTGTCTCACAGTCACGTCGGTAACTCTTGGCCTCATTGGATTTTTTTTTGCTCTCGGACTACATTGATGGGCTAGAAGCGTTAGAGCCTTCTTGGGAGTATATGGAGTTTACGATTTGTTATATGAATGTTTGAATGTTGTTGATACTTACATCTTGACTGAACAGAGGACTGTTTTATGCTACAGCTTGTTATATGAATGTTTGAATGTTGTTGATACTTACTTCTTGAGTGAATAGAGGATTGTTTTATCCTACAATTGTTATATGAATGTTTGAATGTTGTTAATACTTACTTCTTGAGTGAACAGATACCATTGTTATTGTGTTGGATTTGGGATTAAACATTATTGATGATGGGAAACTATTTGAAAATGGTCGTATGCAACAATGCATAGATAGCTCTGTGCCAATTTGGGCAGTTGGACGTTGTAGATATTTCCATCTTAATTAGATGTAAAATGTTAGTCTCTTTGTGGAACATTGTTTGGAAAGAAATTTGATTCATGGAAGTTTATTTCCTTTTGTTTTGTTAAAAATTTGATAATTAGAATTGATGATATTATTTTCTATAATAGTTCAATTCTTGTAATCAGGATAATGGGATTTGTTAGATTTATTTCAATCTCTCTTATATCCTGAAATTTGTAAAATTTTATAGGCCACCCAAATGTGTGAAATGATGCAACACACTATTCCATACATTCGTACTCAACCAATTATCAATAGTGACATATCATCAATAGGTAGAGCAGAGCATAAGGGGAAGAAGCCATGCCAATATAGTGAATATTGACCCATTGCATCTACAGGTACACGATGAGGAATTGGTAAGAAGAAGGTGGAGATGGAAATTGCTAACTACTTGATTTAGGAGTTTTGATTCCCAAATTACAATGTGGAATTTAGTTTTCTTTATGATTTGTAATTAATAGACAATTTTTTTAATAAAAGTAAAGGAGTCATTTCTTTGGATTATTTAATAATGATGAAAGGTGCTTATCTGTTTTGGCTAAATAATAATTGTGGATTGGTTAATTTCCGATGTATGTCTGATTATGTTGATGTGATGTTGGAAGAAATATAATGTGGACAAGATGTTGTTTATTTTACTTCAAAAAAATTGTTGTGTTGTAAGAAACAAAGAATATAGGACAAGTAAGAACTCTTGTCTAGGAACGAATCTTATCAGTCTAAAAATATAGTTGTCTTACAAAAGATAATAGAATTGATCTATTTATGGTTAAGACTCAAAAGTTGATAGTGGAGTATGTGAAATTAAATTGGAAGATGTTTTAATTAAATCAACAAGTTGTTGTTCTTTCATTAAGGATAGGAATATTCATCTCATTTGATCTTACTTGAGTCAATGGGGAAACTTATGTTTAACCAATGGATGTGTTGACTTCATATAAATTCCTAAAGGATGTAATCTTTTTATTTTATGAATGCAATTCATAATTTTGTTAAACATATGACATCTAAACAATCAAACCTAGTCTTGGCCAAACCTTATTAGAGTTTATCCATCTACATCTCTTATTGACCGACTCTCGCGAACCATTGTCAATATGGAATTATGGTTCTGAATGGATGGCATTTCTGAAATCCAAGTTGAAATGCAATTAATGACGTTGAAAGAAATTGTGAATATAAGAATAAACATGTGAGGGTCAAACTATATAAGTTAAGTATGGTGCATGTCTAATGATGAGAAAATACCTTAACAAAACTTAATGTGCTTAAATTATGACCCATTGGTTCGGTTAACTCAATATGACTTCGGGAATAAAGGAGTTAGATCTTCACTCATCATGAATAAGTTAAGGATAGGGTGGGTAGTTGTACACTGTACTATATGAGTACGTGCAAATTGGTTTCCAATTCACAGGTACGCATATCGGATGATGGACCTACACCAATCCAAGAAATGAACCCAGGGGATCGATAATTAGGCATGTCCATCTTAATCTCGGCGTAAGCTTGAGATGAACCCTTAGCCTCCTAAACTTGCCATATTGTACTAATGTGCGGACATATCTGTCTTGGCTCGCAGATAAGCCCATAGATTAATACAATAGGTAGGTATAAGATGCTAAGAGAGCATCTTCGGCTTCCACGGAAGTTAGGGTCATACCATCAGCATAACCTTAATGAATTTAGCATAAGATGGAATTTATGGGAGCCGAGATATATCGTGTTGTGACTATGGATAGACTCTTATAGTTTGTGCAAACTTAAGAGTTGGCTTGAACACAAGCTGGAAACTTTTGCCAAAGTGATGCAATGGCTGATTGTGTCGTCCATCACTAATTCTGGAGTGTGGTTTGGTCGGGAACCGAGGAAGGGTTAAATATTACCTAGATTCCGAGGTGGGCAAAGACACGTGAAGGAATTTAATCATGAGGTTTCTCAACTATTGAAAGGTAGTAAAAGACTAAATGCTAAAGATTGCATTTAAGCATTCATAAGAATGCAAAGGTGGATCAGGAGATCACGGCAAGCCTTCTCAACCTGCATAATTCTTTCTCATGGCATAAATCGAGTCATGATGGGAACTAAGGAGAAGTAAATGATTACTCGAGTCCTAGATGGTCCGCTTGTAATGATAAAAAAAAAAAAATTTAAGTTTTAGGATAATTCTTTTTAAATGATCTTGATAAAATCTTATCGTATTTTAGAAACTTAAAATCATAAAAAAAAATTACTACTTTTAGGAAGCCCGAGAAACTAGGTGTTACATCATAATGCTTAGGTTTGTTAGGATTATGGTTTCAAGACTTTTGGAGCTCCTAGACTTGTGGCTTTCAAATCTCGGGGTTTATGTTTCTCATTTTTTTAATATTTCAATTTTAAGTGTTTGTAATTTCAATTTTTGAGTTTTAGGGCACTTTATATTAATAAACTTTTTGTTTTTTCTAGGTTTTCAAATTCAAATTTTCCAAGTGGTGTATTTTGGGGTTTCTAGGTTTTAGGATTCAATTTCAAGGTTTTCAAGTTTAGGGATTTTGATTTTTGGGTATCTAAGTTCTCTATTTTTATTTTTACTTTTATTTCATTTTCATATTTAAAACTTTCATTTACCATGTTTCAAGTTCCTATTTTTAATTTTCGGGATTCATAGGTAGTTTTTATCAATGTATTATTTTTGTTTGTTTTTTTGGATTTTACAAGATCTCATTTGTCGAACTTCCAAGATTTGGTTTTCCAAGTTGATGTTTTTGAGTTCCAAAATTTCAAGGTTTTTGTATTTGTATTTTAAGGACTTGGGTTTTACAAAAAGTAATTGCATTTTTTGTTTTTTGTTTCGGTTTTGCAATTTATGTTTAGGGTATAGGTGTTTCAAGTTTCTACATTTTTTTATTTTGCTAAATTAAATAGGATATTCGTGATTTATTTCAAACTAATTTTTCATATTTTTGAGGTATTCAATTTTGGGAATGTAATAGTGGAACAATTTTATATTTCATTTCTTCTTGTTGGCGAAAAAAAATGTATTTGACAAAATGGTATTAATTCAAGGGACAGAAAGTCCCCCTCTATAACGAGGAGTTTCCCTGTTGAAAGAAAAAATGAAATGAGTTATATTTATAGCATTTACAATAGGATTATTTTGGAAGAGGTTTTTAATTTCATATGTTGATATTTCCATAGGAAACAAAAAGAGAAAATTAGAATTTGGGAAATAGGGTTTAAAAGAAATAAGATGAGTGACAACACATTTGGAAAAAGAAAAATCAGACCTTCATCGACTCATGCATGTTAATAATAAAATAATATTGCAACATTACATGACGAAAAGACTTGCCCAAAATTAAGTATTCCCGTAGATGAATATATTTAACTCAAATAAATGTAGATACAAAGTTCTGCAGTTTAATATAGACAAGAATGAACACAAGAGAAATGGAAAAGAGAATCTCTCTTTTGTATTATTGTTCGATAAAATATCAACAATAACCCTTTTACAATAGAGAGGATCAAATTTTATAGTGAAAAGGGGTTGTAATTACTTCCAAGTAACTAGTTAGTTGTGATGCAAGATCATCCAAGGTCCGAATAATCTTACTCGATTTTTCCTAAGTACGGGTGGAGGAGCAAGAAGCAAATAGGAAGGTGCACAAAGGTTTAGCATAGCAAGAAGGGATTTGCAATAGTTAAAATTGTAAAGAGGAGTGTGGATGTTTTGAAAAATCCGCATGACTCCATAAATAACGTGAAGGAAAGTTAGATGAGCATGCGGCGAAGTGTAGCGAAGAAGTGCGCATAGAATGGGTAGTTGACAGGACCAACAACCAGATGGCATGGTAAAAAGGGGGCAAGTTCATCATTTTTGGCTACGGAGGGCGTAGATAATTTTTGCACGCCATTAGAGCAGAGGTTTTCAAATGTTCCTCCGAGCAAAAGATCCAATCTAGGATATGTCCATAGGATAACCCCATATAAGTGTTTGAAAGCTCCATGTAATTGGTTGTAAGCTCCATTAGAGAGCACTTACATTGTAGATGTTGTAAAGGCTTGAAAATATAAAGAAATATTTTTGTGTGATTTTGTTGTGTTGGACTCTCTAAATGGCCCACACATTTTGATCCCGCCTTCTCCACCAATTAGTATCAAAGAAGGCTACTTTCTTGTAAGAGAAGCAAGTAGAATGTCGAACATGAAGTAGCTAGGATGGAAGTTTGCGTTCTCCATTGTGAGGAAAGGTGGGCGAGAGAATACAAAAAGATGTAAGTGTGTATTGGCTGGAAGAAACAAGATGTCACCTATTAAATGTGAAGAAGATCCATAAATAATGAGAACGTTAGGGAGATTGATTTGAAAATGGGGTTTATTTAAACCAACTCAATTTCTCGCTTCACGAAATACCTTAAAATTTTCTCGAGTACATGATTATGGGTTAAAGTTAATTGCAAACACACACAATGGAAATGTAAAACCACAAAATCACAAAAAGAAACACTAGTATGATAACTAATTTCATCCCACAATGGACTACATCTTTGGGTTTGTTCAAAAGACGAATTGATAAATAACCAATGCAAAAATACAAATTTTTATATCAATTAACTGTTTACGATCAACAAAGATCGATTGACTGGATCAATGTCACCACCGCCTATTTTGACATTAACTTGGCTCCGTAATAGGGCCCTCAGCTTGACAAACAATATTGGTGCACCATCTCTCTCGGATGGCGGCACAATGTCTTTGTAATGGTACTCCGACCTAGAGACAAAGATGTCGGTGAAGTACGATATCTACGGCTCTCTGACATCCTTCACAATCAAGTCACCAAACGATGAGCTCTCGGCTCCTGGAAATGGTGTCGACAGACTCTCTAGTCTCTGTATTGACTGGTAGGCCTCTAGCTTGTCAATATCTCTCCAAAGACACTATGTTGACCGATGAGCTTCAACCTCTTGATGACCTTGTTGGATCCAAAATTTGACCGACACATTGGCTCACATCATTACAAGATCATTCAAGTACTCTTCCTCAATATTGTCATTCACAAATTTGACTCTCCATCCAAAACAAAAATAATGCCTCTAGAATGGGCTCTATGAGTGATTATCCCAAAGATTTAAAATATGGAAGATAATTTCCATTCTCGGGCTCTGTGGGAGATCATTTATGTTCTCGGGCTCTACACTAAACGACTCCAAGAAAATATCCATCTCATCTCCTATAGGATCATTACGTTGTCTTCACGAGCTCCACCACGAGCTCTACTCCAAGAGATTTCGTTAGCTCTTTGTGTTACTCCATGCACTCCGTATGCTAGTCTTTGTGAGCTATGCAAACTCCTTGTGCCATTTCATGTGCTCCACAAGGTCCGACTTCACAAGCTCTAGGACGTATGTCTCCAAACTCCTCGTTGTGAGCTTCAACCACTTTGAGCTCCTCCTCGAGCTCATTGAGCTCCTCAAATGGCTTGAGAGGATTTGAGTTGGTTGAATGAAAATGCCTTGGATTGGGGGCCTTATAAAGTGCTCCATGGACCCATGACATGTATGTGAGTTGAGGTGGCAAGTTATGTCTTCAACCTCTCGGACTCCTTGTGAGTTATGTGTTGGTTATAGCTTGAAATAGTAAGTTAGAGCTATCCAACTCATTCCCAACTCGATGGTGTCATTATGGTGGTCAAGTCCCCTATGAAACAAAAGTGGACCCATAATTGTTTTACGATTGTCAAATACTAAATTTTTCCATTTCATTTTTACTTTGTTGATTATGCACACAATTCCACTTATCGAGTATATGTCGAACTATTTTTGATTTCGCAATGTGCCCTCGTGTTGTTGTACATATGTATAATTGTATGTTGACACCTTTTTTATGTGGATGATATCTTGTGCATACAATGTCCATTATTACCCATTCAAAATGCACTAGAAAGTTGACTCGATATATTTTGTAAGCAATAGGTATTGTGATATGTTGGGAACATATGAAGCATGATTTTACCTCCAAATCAAAGATAATGAGGGAGCTAAAAGGTGTAAGGACAAAACTGGACGAGGAAGACCATCAAAGAGGTATCGAAACTTGTACTAATGGCAAAGAGGAAGTGATGTCACACAATAAAGATGCACAGAGAAGCCATGAAGGACTCAGAGAAGAATCAGTGGCATAAGAATGTGAAGCATGCACAGAATAAAAGAAGTGGGTGTAAGGAGAGAAGACTTAGAGAAGAGTCAACGGCACAACAAGATAGATTGTGTGTAGATTGCACGAGCGGTGTGTAAGATGAGAGAAGAATATGAAGTAAAAATATCTTAGAGAAAATATATTGATGCACGGTATTTGATGGATGTTGTTATGTGTGAGGAGAATGAGCACATTGAGTGATCAAGTGTCCTAGGGCATGGTGAGGAAAAGGTCGGTGTGGTGGTATAAGTAAGTGCGCAGAGAACGCGTAGATGGAGAAAGGCTAGGAACAAGGTTGTGAGAAATGTGTAAGAGACGGCCAAGTATTGAAGATAGCCAAGGTGGAGTTGCATGAGGAGAGGAAACATATATTCCACACAGGTGCAAGACCAAGGGAAAGTGTTGCCTAGTAGTGGTTAACAACGGGAGCACCGACAACCTCGTCATAGAGGATATGGTGCAAAATTTGGGGTTAACATGTAGAAGGCACCCCAAACCTTATAGAGTAACATGGTTAGTGGAAGGTCAAGAGAGCATTGTGAGCAAGCAATGTGAGGTGGAGATGAAGATAGGAAGATTCACCGATCAAATGTTTTACGACATTCTATTGATGGACACATGTCATGACCTATTGGGGATGTCGTGAAAATATGACAAAGATATGCTCTACGATGGGAGAACAAATACGGTGAAGATGCAAAAATATGGGAGGACATTTCATCCAACCCCACTAAAGGAATAATACATGGAACACCAAAGCCACATGACAAGGTATGCGGAAGAAACAAAATCCAAGCCAACATGAGAGATCATCATAGTGGTGCACGATAGAATGCGGCTAAAGCATGCTCGGGGGTTGAGAAAAGGGTGAAGGGGAAAGATGAATTCACCTAGGAGAGCGTAAAGAGGACAATGCAAAAGGAAAATAAATGCAAGTGAGTGCATTTCAACCTAATGGTGGTGCGCAAGAATATTGTGTAGGATAATAATTTGGTCACAAAGGACCATGGGCACACCAAGGAGGATGACTTAGTGTTATGACTCAAGCCATAGATAAATAATGGTGAGAAGTGTACAAAGTCCAAGGTGTCGACAATAATATTATATGGCTAAAAGGATAGGAGTGCGCAAGTGGAGAAGTCCCAACAGAGGAACCGGAGGGCGTAAGAGATTGCACAGAATAAAGAACTCCAAGCAAAGGAGTTGAGGAGTGTAAAGGTAAAATGTGTGTAACAATGGGAACATCATTGCAAAGGAATCAAGACAAGAAAGAAGAATTTGTTTCAAGGACACCAAAGAAAATCATCCTATGGAGGAGGTTGGTAGAGTGCATTTGTAAAATAGGACACCCAAAGGGGAAGAATCCTATGAACTTCCCAAGGGAGTAGAGCATGTAGAAGAGTGTGTGAAGTAAAAAGAGCACAACCAAAAGAAGAAATTACACAAAGAAAGAAAAAAATCCCCGACTCGAAGGAGCAATGTACGAAGAGACTATAGAAGTGCATAAAGGCAAGAGGTGCACCGGAGAAAGGATGTATCGGTAGGGAAGAGGGTGGTGGAATCACAAGGCATTACAAGAGAATATGGAGGTTTCCTTGTAGGAAAAAAAGGAAGGAGAGGAGCACTGTGAAGAGGCTCCAAAAATTTTGCGTAATGAAGAAGGCACAAAAGGAGAAACAAGGAATAAGAAGAAAATAGATTGGAACCAATTTCCCAAAGAAGAGGAAAGGTAGAAGTGGCTTGAAGTCACCAAGAAATATTGTGTGGAAAAGATGGAACGAGCCCAGGGGTAAATTTTAAGGGTCCCTCTAAAAACCCATAGAAACTATTTGGCGAATTTTGAAAAACCACTTTCGAAAGAAAGGCGAATCACAAGGAAAAAAACTCATGGGGATGGCAATTTTTCAGGAAAGGTTTCCGATCGTAGTAGTAGAATTATTCATACTACCAGTTGGTAGCAATCTTTATACTATCATTTGGTAGTATACAAGATGCTCTTGACCGGTAGCATGGAGAATGTTATCGGTCAAAGATTCTACCAAACAAGAGTATTTTTTATGCTACCAAAAAGTGGAATTCTACATGCTACTACGATACATAGCATTTTCCATGCTACCGGTCAAGAGTACTTTTCATGCTATGATCAATAACCTGAAAATGTATCGTACGGTAGTACTCTCCCCATTTCCCGTATAAAGACATCTACTAAATTCATTTTCACTTTACGCAATCACTTAGCCAAACTGCAATACCCTATAACAAATGGGAAACTAGCTTCAACTATCCACCGATAACCAACTTGCAAAGCCCTCCGAAAGGAAAGTCATCTCTAAACAGAAAAGAACATCTATTCCATTTATTGTAAAAATTCCCGGAAAGGAATGTCATTTCCAAATTTCCCATGAGCCCACAAATGACAACCGAAAATCCGTAAGTTTTCTTTTAAGATCATTGTATTTCCTAAACTATACACACTCCTATTAGATCCCAATTCATTTTCACAATGGATTGAAGCCTCCAGTTTCACAGGGACTAGTTTATATGCCCTAGTTTCTAACAGACACAAAAACACTCAAGAACCTTCTAACAAGCTACAATGCTTTGTGTTGTACTTTTTCCATTCAACTCCCATCACACACACACACACACACACACACACACACACACACACACACACACACTATCCTTTGGAATGTCCCTTGAAGACATTCAAAGCATTTGACAGACTACCAAACAAATATGTGGCTATCAAAACGAAGGTTATTTTGACTGATGAAGATGTCAAGTATTTGGAGTCTCATTACTGAATTATCTATTGATGCAATTACTAGTAAGTAACTAAGTTTTAAATAATCATATTATTGTTTATATCATTTTTTATTTTAGGAATTTTGATTTTGTGTCTTATTTAATATTTATAAATTTTGTCTCCTTACATTTATAGTTTCCCAAATCCTTCAAAAAGGGGAATTCCCCTCAAGGATTTCAATAACCCGTTTCTGCAAGCTATGGTGTAATTTTTCCAAGACATAATTATATTGCAGGGTAGATATATGAATATTCCATTTTGGGTCTTGGCTTATATCGTGTGCACCCTTAGTGGACAAAAATATGATTGGTGCACTTTCTTATCCTCCAGGATAAGAATTGACCTAAGTAACATTAATGTGAATGACACTGTTACTATTAATTCCACAAATTTTATTCTTGCATTATATTATGAATCTCTATACAATTTACGTTACGCCCCTTCTCCTACCACACTCCACATAAATCTTACATCTATGTCTTTAACAATTGAATAGCAGGAGGTCAGTCCCAACTCCCAAATTTATGATTATTTGATTTTTAATCATTATCATTAATTTTCTTAATATTTTATACATTATATTTGGAATTAATAGTCAATTCATTGTTGAATTATAATAGGGGATAGTGATGCAATGAACCAAAAGAGAGGCTACCATAAGGGGAAATTTCCCACCGATTCGGAGATTCAATTAGTGTTTCAGAATATTAGTAAACTAAGGACACCACTCAACAAATAAACACTTATCAAGTTAAACAAGAGGAATTCCTTAACTCCTCATCCAATTGACACGTCCACCATGCCACTAATCACAGGTTTTTATTATTTATATATTTCAATATGTTTAACGTATATATAATTTCATATAAATATACATTAAACATTTATAACTTGTTTACATTCCTTTGTTGTAGAAACCTCCAGTAGCTCAGTTTATATCAATGGGCTCGTGTTAGTCCAACAAGAATTGTATATGAATTTGATGAAACACATGATCAAGATATATCTTCGTTACCTCAGGGTATGTATCTCATTTAAGTTTTAATTTTAATTTATTTTGTTTTGTTATAAATTATATTGTTTTAAACGAATAAATTGATAAATTTAAATTGTTAATGGTTAATTACATTTAGATCAACACTACTAGTACCAATCCCAATCCCAGTCTTTTCACTCTATCCTTCAACAACCACAACAACTACAACATGCCCCATCTGCATCCCAACTAAAATCTACACGAATAAGTAATTTTTTAAATCATAAATGATATATAATTTTCTATTATTCCATTCTTATTATGTTTTTCATTTCAATTTTCTCATGTTTTCTACAATTGATTGTTGCAATGCCTCCTCCACCTCCAATTCCAAATACATCTTCTACTTTGAGGAGAAATATGCCACCACCACACAAAAAAATGTCAGGACCAAGGGAAGTGGGAAACATATTTCATTTAATTCTCCAACTTCAAGCAAGGGAACCCTTAATTTTGCAGCTAAGTTTCAAAAAAATCGTTGGGCAATGTTACTAGTGTGCGGGGTGTTTCTGTTTTGAATGAAATTGATTTGGATGAGGAATATCTTGGGATTGAAAGTGGGGTTCAGCCCATGGAACTTTCAATCCGCAAGATATGATTCATGGGATAAGGAATCCTTCTCTAGCAAGAGAACAAAGATCAAACACACCTTCTCCAAGAGAAACTACCTTAAATGATGATGAAAAACCAGTTTTTCACTTGATAGTATTTTGGATGACAATTTTCAAGCCACGGTTAATGATATTTATCAAAGGATATTCAAGAAAAAAAATCATGATTTAACAACCACTCCCAAAGACATTTATTGTATTCTTCGGTTCAAAACGAACCAACTAAGTTTGATATTTTTTTGAATCTTATTGTGTTTGGTAATGTGTCTTTTATAAATACTTATAATGATGATGTATTAGATATAATGTTGAACAAAATAGAGAATTTAAATCCATAAGCACAAGCCTACCATAATATGTAGTCAAAAGACAACGGCCTTGTTATTATTGTCAATGTGGAAAGGAATAAGGCATTGTAAGTTTTTAATTAATTTTCAAAAATGATTTGCCATTTTTTTCAATTTTATTAATTATTTTTGTTTTTAAAATGCAATCGAAGTACCATAATTTGAAGAATGGGGCAACAATGCTTGATGTGCATTTGAAAAGTGCAAGGAAAAGTTTAATTGCCACAGTTGATTTAAAGCAAAAGCTTGTTATTTCAAACAAGGAGAATAATTCCTTAAGAAGGATAATAAAGGAGCATGAAATGGATCCTAAAATATTGTTAAAGAAAAAAAATAGAAGATGATCCAACATTACTATCTTCTGGTGATGCAAAGATCCAAAATGTAAAATAATTTGGAATATCAATACAAATGTGAGGGATCTTGTTCAATTATGTGTTTTAAAAGAAGGTTTTGGTGCAGAGGAGTTAGTAACGCAAATGAAATACTCTAGTTCCTAAGGATGAAACTACAAGATAAAATTGTCAAAATTTTCCTTTGAAACTACAAGATAAGGTTGTAAAACAAAATTTAATATTCAAACTATAAATATATATTTTTCTAGTAATATTATTCTTCATTATATGAAAATATTGAGAGTTTCAATTTATATGGCGTTGTACTTGTATTATATTCATGTGTAAGTTCTCCAAATAATTCTATGATATTATTTTGATTTAAAATACAACAAAAAAAATAAATATGACATTTCTCGATTAAAAACTCTAAACAACAAATTACAACACTAAAAATATTATTCAATAAATAACATGTGTATATCACAAATAACAAGTTACATACTTATAATATGATATGAAATTTTATTTCTAGAAATACTATGTCCATACATACATCTTTAGTCTATATCAGGTAGCTCAAACAATTCTTGACTATTTAGGTCTTCAAAACTCAAACTGTTATCTAATCTTTCATTGTTATTTTTAGTCGTTATTTCGATGTTTATGTCTTCTTTGTTGTTGTTATCCCTTATATTATAATTACATACCCTCTCCTTTATGTAAGATAATTCCATATTGTCATTACTCTTTCATAAGGAAATGTGTCCACATCATATCGTGAAACATACAATCTCAAACAAGTCTCAATATTTTTATCTAGTCTGTTTTAATATTTTGATTTAACAAATGTTAATGCGCTAAAAATCCTTTCATCTTCAATTGATCCCAATATCATTGTTTGACACAATTCATACAATCAAAAATATTCACTAATTATTTCATGTAGGATGCTACTAGGATACAACTTTTTCCATAGTCGTGTAATTGCACCATTATTTGTTGGTTCACTTAGTAATTCATATTGTTCACCATTGTGATGCCGAAATGAGTTGATTGACATGAAAGTAATTCCTTTTGAAGAAGACCCTTAATTTGAACTCTATTACATTCTACTGATTTTCCAAAATGCTTAATGAGAGTACCCATGTGTCTTTTATATGAATCACTTATAACTTTCTTACTTGCTGTAAGATTCCAAAATATAGGATTGACAACTACCATGGCCTCAAGAATCTCATCCCTTTTAAATCGTTCTCTAATCTCACTTTGGATAAACATTGTGAAATTTTTTACAATTTGATTCTTGTTTGAGATATAAGACCTTTATATAAATTACATGTTACATGTACTTCTTCAATGTTTAATCCAACAATATCCACTCTTTTTTGGAAAGTGTGCATTTGAATCTCGTTCCCATTTACAAGGATACAAATATTACCACTTATATTGAATCTAAAATAGCTTTTAAGATCCTTTAAATTTGTTAAAGTTTTCCAACTATTGAATACATGTCCTTGAAAACATTCATCAGAGTTGTATAACAAATCTAGTGTTTGACATACCTATTTTCTCAATCTAATGAAGTCAACTATATAAATGGATATTTCTTGAGCATGTTTTGTTAAGAAATTGATTTCATTCAACATGGGTAGAATCCCACAAAGTGTAAACAATTTTTCTAAATCTGTTAAGCGGTAAAACATATATTTTGCCTTGTCAACATGCATATGGTACTTAAACATGAAACCAACTAACGATGGATATTCATCAAAAAAAAATTGTGTGCAGACTTATACATGGAAATCCATATTATATCAACGTGACCTTTATGAAGTTGTTTACCATCTGTCACTCCAATTGTAAATTTCTGAAACTCTAGAAATATTTTTGGATTGCTTGACATATACACGCAATTCACGAATAAGCTCTTCAACTTTTTTTGACATTTTCAAATGTGCTAACTATCTTGTATGCAAGATTCATCCTATGAGCCATGCAATGAATTGGAATCATGTAAGGCGCAATTAATGGTTGTAGGCGGACACATAGAGTTGTTCCATGACCTTGCATTACACATGTACAAATCAAGACCAACACATATAAGCTTTATAGCTATTGAATAATCATCTATCCCAATTATTTCCTTCAAATTAGATATAACCAATTTGTATATATTGTCAACATTGTAACTTTCCTTCATTTTATGAATAGCTAGAAGGTGAGGTTTCCTTATGTGGTTCTCAAAATTATAAACATGTATGTAAACCCAAGATGAGTTGTCCACTGAGGTAACTTCATCAATGGAAAGGGAGATAAAACTTTCATTCTTGACTTTCTCTTTCAAATCCTCATTTTCAATCATTGCAAGACATTTTTCCATTTCCCAAGCATTGTTATCGACCAATGTGATTGTGGAAGGTAAGGAAACCCATTAAACTTAAACAATTTCTTAAATTCTGAAAAATCTGAAATAGGTCTGCCCATTTTAAGAATGAAGAATATAATTGAAAACTGTGTATTTTTTTGCCTTAAGATTGTCATTTACAACTTTTCCAAATTTTTAATTAATTGTTCCTCCTTTCTCCACAAGTTTTCAACAATGTTTCTGCTCATTTTCATACTCCTCCGCATATCTTACATGCATGCATTCTTTCATAGTTTTCCATCTATGTGTCTTTGTTATTTTTCCATCATTTTCTTTGACTATCACATATACTTTACCACAATGTTTCTCAATTGTGTCTAATTTTAGTTGCATTTTATGTTTTTTTCCTAATTTCTAACTACAAATTGTACATCTACATTCTTTTGGAGTATCATTACCATTTTCTAGCTCTACAAGTTCAATGAATGGATATTTTTCTACCCAGTCTACCTGAAAAGACCTTCCAATTGTCCAGGTAGTTTTCTTCCTTCTCACATATTTCTTTTTTGAAGAGTATTGTCAATATCGTCTTCTACTTGAATCTTTTCATTATAACATTCATCTATTGAGGCATTTGGTAGTGAGGATTGTCTTCCAGCTTTGGCATGTCATCATCAATTATATCTTCATCTATTGAATTGTTAATTGTTTCTTTAGGGGATATGTTTTTGTTAATTATTTCATACAAAATAAGATTAACAATAGGGGTTTCTATATTCAAACACAAAAAGGTTCACCTGTGACAAAGATATCAAAAATTAATCTAAACTGAAAAAAATAAAGAAAATGTAAATGAAAATTTGTTGTTTGTGTTACTATTTGCATTGGATGCAAGTTGAGTCCTCTTTTTTTTTGGTTGGTTGAAATAATTTAATATGCTACTTTTTCTTTGAGTTGATATACCTTGTTTTCATTATTCACAAAGTCCATTGTACATATCCAAGTGTAATTTTCAAATAGCTCATTTTTTGACCAAAATATTTTAAAAATTGTAAACACCGGGTGAAAAATATTTGAATCTTAACACCGTAAAAAAATCACTAGAGTACACAATGCTACCGAGACGGTAGCGTACACAATGTTATCACCGGTAGTAGCATGGTCTATGTTGTCGACCAGTAGCATTGTGTATGCTATCGCCGATATCATGTTCAATGCTACCATCTAGTAGCATGTATAATGTTACCATCGGTAGCATTGTGTATGCTACCAGTTGGTTGCATTGTACATGTTACCACCACTAGCATACACAATTCTACCGTTGGTAGCATTGAACATGCTACATGTCGGTAGCATAGACAATGTTATCAATCGGTAGCATACTTTATGCTACCGATCGGTATCATAGATGCCGAGAGTAAGTGATCCAATACCATAACAATTAAAAATACCTTAATGCAGGGTTGTAATATCCATTCGATATCAATCTTTAAAGCAAAAGAAATTGTGAATAATATTGATAGTCGAATTTGCATACGAAATTGTAAATACGTAATTAGTATATATGTGAAGGTGAAATTGGCAAATTTCAATTTCGTGCTAAAGGTAATTTGAATTAAAACAGTTTGTTATTGGTGTAAACGTTAGGCGAACCAAACCCTAAAATTAACTTGTACATAGATAATTTAGGTGACCTAGATAATTTAGGTGACCTGGTCTTAATTGCACCCTAGAAATTGCCAAATGCAAATTTTAAAAACTAGAATATTCGTGAATTAACAAATATTCACCACTAAAATTTACCCCGATGCATCCTAAGAAGAATTCATGATGAAGAATTTGCAATGATGAGGGTGCACCAGAGAAGGAAAGCAGATGGTGAAGCATCCATAAGGAAGAAGATAAGTAAGAGGGAATCCCATGATAGGACATTGCGCGAGAAGTAATACAAGAATGGTCGAAGATGGGTTCAATCCCACAATTACATGGAAAGAAAGGCACATGAATAAGGGAACTACAATAAGAGGTAGCAACACAAACATCACGAAAATAAATTGTGTAAAGGATGGCACAAAAGAAGTACGCAAATGGAGAACATTCAAAGAAAAGAGGTTGCGATGAAAAAGCGACAAAGGGAGAACATGAGAGAAAGGGTGTAAGTTTTCAATACACAAAAGAAGCTCATAAAAAGAAGGGTGAGAGTGCAAAGAAAAAAATAGGCACAGGGAAAAGTAATGCAGAGAAGAAGAGTCATGAAAAGAAGGAAACATGAGAACAAAAGGAAGGGAGGAGAAGACAAGGAGAGAGATGTGCGCGAAGGAATGCACAAGAAAACAAAACCCAAGATTTAAATGGGTAAGAGGAAAGAAAATCCTTGAAGGATTTAAGAGGAGAAGGATGGTTTGTGGTGGATAGAGACCCGTCGAGTGCACAAGGTATTGTAGAAAATTCATGAGGAAGTGATGAAATACTAGAAGAGAGGTTGGGAGAAGCGCCAAGGCTAATAAAATGTTCAAAGGATGAAGGAGCCATAACTATTTACCTCAATAGTTCAAAGGGTGGTTCTACCACTCAAACTACTTGAGGAGGACCTTAAGTTTTAATTACCTCAGGTGTTTGATGCAGGAACATCCAAGGTCCAAAAAAATCTTGTTCATTTTTTCCTAAGTATGAGTGGAGGAACAAGAAGTGAAGAAGAAGGTGCGGCGTGCGAGAGAAATTGGAAGGCACTCGAAGGTTTAACACAGAAGAAGGGATGCACAATAGTTAAAATTGCAAAGAGACACGTAGATGTTTTGGAGAAGACCCATAACCCTATAAACAACGTGAAGGAAAGTTGGAGGTAGAACTCATGGAAATGAGCGTGTGGCAAAAGTGATCCAAGTTGTAGTGAAGAAGTGCATGACATAATGGGTAGTTGGTAGATAAGAAAAGGATGTCAAAATATGCCTAACATGGATGCTAACAAGATTCAACTGGTCAAGGAGCTCAACAACCGGATGACGTGGCACCAAAATAGGCGCTCAATTTCAAATTCAAAAATGAGTGGGGAGAACTAGAAACATCTAGGAGTTATCCCACCCAAGGAAAATTAAAATATGGAGAGAGAAGAAGGAAAAGATAAGGGCACACAAAC
The DNA here is from genome assembly GCA_018340775.1 of Taxus wallichiana var. yunnanensis. NCBI lineage: Eukaryota > Viridiplantae > Streptophyta > Pinopsida > Cupressales > Taxaceae > Taxus > Taxus wallichiana. Next base: position 62,731,668 of record CM031235.1, on the reverse strand, counting down.
TATAAAAGGGGTGAGTTCATCATTTTGGGGTTGTTGAATGCGGAGAATCTTTGCAAGCCATTAGAGTTGAGGTTGTTGAATGTGCATGTGAGCACAAGGTCGAGTCTTGGATAGGTCCATAGGAGAACCCCATAGAAGTGTCTAAAAGCTCCATGAAATTGGTTGTAAGCTTTATTAGAGAGAAGTTGAATTATGGATATCGTAAAGGCTTGAAAATATAAAGAAACCTTTGTGTTTCATTCTGTTGTGTTGGACTTTGTAAACATCCCGAGGTCATCTTGATCCCACCTTCGTCATCAAATGATTTGGAGATCAAATTCAATGGAAAAAGTTTCCCTAAATCTCGCAAGATAAATATAGTATGGAAGAGAAGGTTGAGAGATTTCCGGTGATATCTTGATCACGAAAATGGAGCTCATATGCAGTGGTTATGGCTCGTTGAAATTTTTGGCAATTTGGCAAAAAAATAAGTGATTGCGCACGTGTTCGAAACAACATGGACACATGCAAACTTGCCATGTGGACCAATTAAACAATGACAAGTGGCAATGTGACATTGAGAAAAAAATTGTTATGCACCTCCGATTTTCGACACTTGTTATCGAATGGGTGGGCCCTGTTATTTAATGGTTGGGGCCCCTCAGCTAGGGTCGACACACTCTTTTTGCAAAGGGGTGTCTTTGCCTCTGTTATTTCATTTAACTATTGTTACATTTTTGTACATATATACTTCGATTGCATTTGCACCATGCATGTGGGACTATGATTCATGCTATGAAGCATGTCAAGTTGAAACCGAGCCAAGGAGCGAGTTATTATGCCAACTTGCCCACCGATCGGACTACATACTATGTTCGGTGCAACATTCCAACATTGGCGGATCAATCAAATAGCTCGGTGAGCTCTCAAAGATAGCTTAGTCACTTAACAACCAACTCACCTGCTAACAGGATCGACAACCTCCATCTCGGCCTAAACGAGGCCCAACATGGCATATAGTCCATCGATCATGCATATGTGGCCACCAAACATAGCAAGCGAGGCTAATGGCCACACTCAAGCGTGGAAGTTCAAACATGGGTGCCAAACAACCATTGACCACCACATGACAAACAAACCCGCCACCACAATACGTGGAAAGTTGCAAAACAAGTCCCGAAGGCAACACACCCATTTGGCCGACCTATTAATAAACAACAATGTCACTCATTTTGCTATGAATGTGGGATTTTATCCCAATATGGAGAATAAATCATCACTAGGAGGTTAGAGAGGCTCAACCCCATAACCTCATAGTTACCAAAATTATCTTCCACCACCACGCCATAGGTGGTTAACATGTTATAAAAGGGAGGAGTTGATATTTGAAATGGTTAAGTCAGAGGACTATGTAATAAGCCATAACAAAGCAATTTTGAAAATGGAAAATTTGATCAACTTAGGGGTACATTCAGGTCTCGAAGTGAACTAGAAAAGTGTTTAGAATTCATAGATGCTCTTGTTGGTGTACTCTTTTTCCCATTTTGGAGTTTTTAGTGATGTTGTGATGTTGCTTTGGAAAGGTGAAGGAGGAAAATTGAGCTTCGCCAGGGTCCTTCGAAGGTCTGAAGACACAAAATTGCAGGTTATTGATCTATTTTTGTTAATTGTAAGTTGAGTGTACTTATAGTTTGGACAATTACTAATAAATCGGTTCGTATGAACTCGTGGATGTAGGAATTTCTAAACCATGTAAACAATCTTGTGTTGTGTTCTTATTTTGAATTATATTGTTTTCATAAATTAAATAAGATTTTAATTTGAATGTAATTATAATCAATAATGACAATTTTATGGAAATCGGTAAAATCGGTAAAAGTGAAAATTGGATTATTTGATCGAATGGTTGATTGTATGAATCTTAAAATCAGTTCGGATCAGTCCTAATTCATTTTTAATCGATTCTAATCAGCTTTGGATTCAATTAAATCACAAAAGTTGATGAATTTATAAGATCTGTTGAAACATTCAAAAGAGTAGGGTTTCCTACATGTTTACGGGTCATCAAATTGTCACTTTTATTGTACTTTTCCTAATAAGTCACTTAAGTGACTTTTACATTTTTTATAATTCATGGAAAAATAAAACCAAAAAGTACAACACAAAAATATAACATTTGTTCTTTTGGAAACTTAGGAGGAAAGTGAAGAGGCTAGAACTTTGAGTTCCGTGAACGTGATTCTGAATTTGATCACCTTTGCCTCAAAGAAAATTTGATTCTCTTGGAATGATAGTGTTAGCAAGATTGCTAAGTCAACTTCTCATAGCATATAACATTTATGAATTGGCTCCTCCAAATTGAGCCAAATTTTTAGAAGTCTCCACTATCACCTTGTGTAGTTCAAAAATTTCATCCATTTAGTCTTGATTGAAATAACCGGCATTGAATAAATCCTCTTTAACCAATTTATCGAATTGTTCCTTAATATCATTTGGTGTATTGAGATATGATGAATTTTCGTGAAAAAGAGACAATGGAGAGCTTTCATATCATCAAAAATTTCAACTTTCATAAATGCATCCTTTTGTATGTAATTCCGTAGATCAATTGTGCTTTCTTCTAATACTTTTAGTCTCGACTCAATGTCATGGGCCCAAGTTTGGGAAATATTGTCATTTGAATTATCAAAGACTTTCTTATAGGAGAATTTTTCATCAGTCAAGACCATGATTCTCAAATCTTGAATCATGTCAACCTATAGCTTTACCTCTTTCTCAACATTTTCAATTTCTCATGAGCTTCCACTAAACTCGCATACACTCTGTAACCTTCATCAATGAATTTCATACCATTTACCAATATCTTCTCCACCCAAGCTTCCATAACCTTACCCCTCTAAGTATGTTTGTGAATCTCATAAATACATTTGATATCAATATCACTTACTGAAGTGGAAGATGGAAGGGATGCAATAGGAGTGGGATGTGAGGAGAGAGAAGCTTTGATGTAGGTTTAAAGAGTTTGTACTTTTTCTTCCAATTGTTCTTGTGTCTATTTTCACTTTTCAGCTCTCTCGATGAATCTTAAGATTGTTTCTTTCAAATTATGTGCATCTCCTTCAGGTGTGGCTTCTCCAATTGATATTATTGTTAACTCATTATCTTCCACGATGATCTCATTTTCATTTTTTATCAAATGTGGACTCTCTAATCTCAACGAATTGATGGCCTAAGGTGTCCAGTACAAGTCGGGAAGTTACCTTGGCCTTATTGGGAGTTGGAGTATCAAGCGAGTAGCTACAAAGATCGTAGTCAAGAACAACAATTTTTATTGTGTTTTTCTTTTCTTTCAACCACTAGTTGAACCCATGAGAAATAAGTATCGGTGATATCATCAACAATTGAACTTGTGACAGAAATATTAAGGGTAAGTAGAGGATGTGAAGGAACTTGTGCACATGTGATTTCTACATACGAGATAATTTTTAGTTGATGCTTGTGGGGAGATGGGATCTCTCCTTATAGTTAACTCCTTCCTCAAACCACTTCATTTATATTTTATATAGGAACTTTAATAGAATATTCTTCCTCTTCTAATGCGAGATCGGTCCTTGGATTTTAAACATTGACTTTGTGTACTCTATGGTTGTTGAGTTGAGGAAGGTGTATTTTGATGACCTTGGGAAGCAATAGACTTTTACGAGGCCTTGAATTCTACCTCTTCATATACAATTTCTTTAATCTAAGGAGCACTAGAGCGGTGAGGTCATCAATACTATTTTTCTCCTTTTGATACTAATAGATGATGGGAAAAGGAGTATGTTGAATAGATCTTTCAAATTCAAGTTCATACATATCAGAACCATCATCAACCATACCTTTTACAACTTTGCAACTTGAAATTCTGAATTTGTTTAAGAGTCATCCTTGCAAATAATCTTTTTTAACCTTCAATTCATTGTCACAATCTTCCCAATAATCATCAATGGTGTGCACATGAGAGTGTGATGTTGGCATCCGAAGATTGTTGGTGAAATTTTTGCTATCAAATGAAGACCTCTTGGAGAAATGATGCATATTAAAAGGAGTAATTGTCCTTTTGACATTTTGTGCATCAATGCTCGATATACATATGTAATTTCCAGTGTTCGGGAAATTGAACTCCTTGTTTGTACCTATTTGTCATTGCAAGTTTTGTGGAGGATATCCAATTGTTTGCATAACTCAATTAGAATGAGTTTGTCACTACAATAGATTGGAAGTTATTATGGAATTCCTTCAAACCCCGCAACTCTATATAAGAAAATATTTGGAATTGAATGAAGAACTACTAAATTGGGTCACCAACTATTTTGCCACCTAATAAATTTTGTAAGTAGTGCATCCTTCTAACAATCTCACTATGAACATGGTGAATACATCATTCACCCTTTTCTGAAGTGACTTTTGTTGTTATCAAAAGTCAACCGAGTGTAACAATCATAAGCGGGTTTGGAGAGATTTTTCCTTCTTTGACCTAAAAGCCAACCCAAATTTTGTACCTTACAATGGTATACATCATATATGAAGTCATGTAGAATGACTTAGTATTATTTAGTTGAGTGAGTTGTTTTGTCAGGTTTTCACAAATGGTCTCTCCCCAACTTAAGGATTGTTTCCCTTCACATATTAAATTGATGAAGATACTCATCCAATTATAAAATTCTCTAGTGGATGGAAGTCCCATCACTCTAGCCAACAAAGTGATAGTATATGATAACTCTCGATTAAGTCATTCCTATAAAGAGTTTTGGCCAATTTTGAAGGTCCTTTTTTTAATCTTCAACCAAGACTTAGCAATCATATTTTGATATTTGTTAGGGGTTGGATCATATGCATTTTGTGTCATTTCAATAGTCAATGCATTGGCATATGCAAGAAGATTGATCCCAAGAGCCAAGCTGATGTGATGAGCATCAAGTTGAGCAATAACTTGTCCTTGAGGATTTTCAATTCCTTAGTCTCGAGGGTCAAAACATGAAGCAAGAGTTAGAACCGTATATGCACACTGAACTAAAGTAGGAAAACCTCCTACATGTGCCAAGAAAGTTCTTTGAGCCAATGGAGTTCTCTTGTCATCTTCCATTATGCTCCAAAATTTGGGTAGGTCCGCGTGTTTAATATCACAATCTCCTATATCGGATATAGTGTTTTCCAGGGATGAAATGGGCTCGTACCCGACATTTTGAAAATTCATTTTGATGATTTACACTTTCAAACAAATGAGCAGGAAGAGAAATTGACAAGATGGAAGAGATTTTACGAGCTCAATGAAAATGAAAACTCGAGAGAAAATTGCCCAAACTAACACACATAGAGATGAAAACACTTGTAGAAGCAACGAAAATGGAGCCTTTGGTGAGGCGACCCTGTTGATGTTTGGAAATTTGAATTTGGTCGGATGAAATTGCTCAAGAGGCAAACTAATGACTAAATGTAGGTGGCCAAAGCTCAAAGACATATTGGGCAAGATTAAAAATTAGTTAAAAAGTGGTATGGTGTGGCATTTGTTTGATACCCCCAAAAGGATTCGGCATTTTATAGATCCCGTAAAACCTTTTAAAAACTTAAATATACTTGATCGGCTTATCAAGATTGAAGTGGAACTGTAACTCGAGACCGTCAAGACCGATTAATATTGTTTCATCCTCAGGGTCAAGTTTTTGGGGAAAGGATGGAATCACATAATCTGTTCCATTAGTGCCAAGTGTGGCTGATAAAGCCGATTAACACCCCATTTCACATTAGAAATAGGAGAACTATTCCGCTTGTTCCTCAAAAGGTCGACAAAGCCACTAATAACCTATTCTCAAACGTGGTTGACTAATCGACGCCGACACGAATGATGGAACAAAAATAAAAGTTTCATATATTCCATCGAAGCCAACTTTGCCAACCAAGATCATACAAACTCATAAAATGACTAAGTCCCAAAAATGAACATTTGCAAAGGGGTCTATCATGACACACAAAACCATGTTTTCAATTTTTAACAAAACTTTTGTAATTGATTTGCTTTCACGACAACACTTCTAAAGCTTCAATAAGGACTTTTCACATTTTGGGATTTGAATAGATTACACATTTTATATCAAACTACTTTCAATGTTCTACAAATATTTGGTTTTAGTATTTTTAATTTTGGGGTTTATGTCTTTAAATTTCGAATAAGATAGGCATGGTTTATAACAATGAATTTCCAAGGTTATTGAGTTTGGGTTTTCATGAAATTCAAGGTTCACATTTTAGAGTTCTCATTTCAAGTTTTCAATTTCAAGGCTTTCAAATTTTATTGTTTTCTTTGCATATTACAATTACAACAAAGCTATATACTTTCAAACTCGTCAACTTTAGTGTATCCTTTCATCTTAAGGGCACTTGCTAGTATTATAATTTGTTGTCTACTTTTTTGTGTGGAACTCAATTGAATAGAATATACATTCTTCATAACTTTTTGAACCATTACCATAGATTCATCATAATATCCCAATAAGTTATCCCTAATATGGGTTGTTTTCAATAGTGCTTGGTTTGATCATCCGAAACACTTTATTAAATCGTCCATTACAAATGAATTGTCGAAAACTATTTTGCATTACTACCTCTTTGTAGCAAGTGAAATTTACACTTGAGACACTTGGCAATAATCACTTAACATTAATTCCAATATAATCACATACATATAAATTGACTTGATCCAAAGGTATCGAACTAAATTCTCACTTTATGTAACACTTGCTATCCAACTCCACACATCTAGAACCAATGCACCATATACATAACACATCTATAGACTAGTATACATTCAACTCATGTCTCTGATAAAGTCCCACATTAAGCCCGGATGGAATCGCTGAAGTATAAAATCAGCCAAAAAAATTATGTTAAGGCTGAAAATTTTGTTTTTAGTATGTGTAACGGTCAAATGCACAAATGCACACATTATCCCAACTAGCTAATTAGGGATAATTGGGCAGCAGACATTCACAAAAGTCATATATATAAACACATGCACCCTAAAGCTATCTAGGGAATCTCTCACTCCCGCACACTCTAAGAATTTTTGGCCTTTATCATTGAAATATTAAACCCTTATAGCCCTACGGAAAATTACAAATCTGAAAATCCCAATTTGTTGCCATGGATCACTCTCATGCACACCATAATCAAAGCTAAAGATCATTGTCAAGTGTTAAAGGTCTTATTAGGGTCTTGCTAAAAACCATTGTTTATGCACTTTCGCATACATTTATTGGGAGGGTGAACTACATGAACTTGAGGCCCTTTTGAGATAGTGCTATGTAGACAACTCTTAGCAGTTGGGGATTGCCAAGGTTAGTCTAGCTTATTAGACTAACCCCTTTTTATTGGTCACAGGGCAATCTCCATATTCTGATCACAAATACCTAATCTAGGGACAAAGGTGCACCAAGTGCCAGAATTGAGTTGCAAATCAAAACATTAGAGAATACGATCTACCACAAGTTGACAAAATCGCCATACACTTTTGTCTAACTTGAGTAATTATGTCCAGAGCACATTTCCAAATCTCTGAAATTCACAAGCACACTTATAACACTCCACACAACTTATTCCCACAGTTTCATATCTCTATCGCATCTCTAAGCCTCACATAACAGTGCAATCTTTCAAACCATAACCCTAAATTCTTATATAGCTTGCAGAAGCAAATATATGATCACATTTTGTAAGCACGTGATTTAAGATTGTTGCTCTTGTGTATATCGGATTTATACTTCTGAATCATAATTGTGTTGAATAAATTAATCTTAATCAAATTAACCATATATTTGATATTACATTTTGGTGAACCCGCTTATTATTTATACATTCAACCTACAGCATCATGCCTCACCCGTAAGGTTTCAAATTTTAAAATCTGATATGTGGTACCGTAGCTTTTCTTTGGTTTTCTAAAAACAAATTTACGTTTGGGCCTTCTACATCACTACAATGGCCAATATTAACACATCCTCTTCCATCTACATGCCTAGTCTTCATGATGCAAAAATGATTAAGGAATTAGAACAACATATAATGGAAAATCCTTCTCAGATACTTCACTATATTCTGCTCAAAAACAAATGGCACTCCTTGATGATAAAGTGGGGCTAGTGAAAATTCAAGCCAAACGCTTTGGTGCAATAACTGTTGTATACAATTTGATGCAAATTTTTGGTTCTACGGTAGGCATTGCTATCTTCCTACCAATTCGTTTGATCTAAGTAGGAGGGCAGGGTGTTGGGTACTTTTCCCTCTCTCTGTCATTGTGTGTTTAGAATGAAAGGATCAGAATGAAGATGTTAGTTGCAGTTGAGGAATAATGCTAAATTAGTTTTGTTCAGGGTAACATGTATAGATCACTGAAATATGCCTTACACGTATCTTACCCTGTTAATCAAATAAAAGGATTCTCTTCCTTCACAAGCAGTCCGACTTGTAATGCAGCAATTGGTATGCAAAAAGTCAGTCACGTTATCAACAAAAAATAAAACATTATTCTGTATATGACTAATGTTGTACTAAAATCAATATCATTGCTAGCAGTTTCCAACGTGTATCAAACTCCGATATTTGGGTGGCAAGGTTCACACATTTTTCTAATCAATGTGCCAAGCTTTCTCCGTGCCAGATTATAAATGCTCATTTTTAGATATTTTAAATGGTCAAATAATATAAACCAACAATTTTGATAATTATTAATCACAATAAAATTTGAGAGATTACAAACCAATGCAAGAATTTCCATGTTAAATCACATTACCTCGCAAATGAGAAAGTGGCAGATGCCAAAATATTTATGCAATCCTGATTTTCTGCATACAAAACAAGGACTGGTGTATGAAGTCTTTGTAACAAATGGTCGAAGAAGGCTCATCAAAGAGTATACAAAACAAGGACTGGTGTATGAAGTCTTTGTAACAAATGGTTGAAGAAGGCTCATCAAAGAGCTCCTGTTGCGAAGCTAATTTGAATTAACAATATCCATTCAAAATAATTTAACTCCCAGCACATATTCATAGGCAGCTTAAAATGCAGATATTTCCTCGTATATTGAGAAGAAAAATCCATGTGACACGAGACAAACTCTGCAATTGCATATTTGGAAATGTAGTAAACTTAAAATGTAAAATTTTATATGCATCTGCTTTTGCGCTTTGATCCAGAAGAGTGAAAAAAATTGTTCCTGGATGATCCGTGATGCTGTATGCTTTACAAAAGTGATAAAAAGGCCTGCACTATCTTACAACTTCCTGCACAAGGTGCAAGGGAGAATTGTTGAAAATATAGGGCCGGAGCACCACCTCCACAATTAACTGTCATAGAGAAGATAGTGCAAACCCAGATTTGAGGAAAGAATGTGTATATTAGCATTTAATCACACTCTATTTTCTGCGCTTAAGGAAAAAATCATAATCAGACTGTTTACTGCTAACCGAAGATGCCTCTTTCTTTGCACACCCTCTTGCCATCACGGATGCTGTTTCTTCAAGAGTCTTCAACCGTTCTCTCAACACGTCCAAAGGATTTGAAGGAATGTTTTCATTCAGAGCAAGTTCACAATGTTTTTTTGGTACAAACCAACCTTCAGCCTGCATATGGTGGAAGTGTATTAAACTTGCTTGAATTTAGCACACTTCAAATCAAACAACTTTGGGCATGTCATTAAATTGATTACAAAGTGTTTTACTATAACAGCCACAAGCATCAAGACAATTTCATCTAATTTACTATCCAACAGAGCAATTCAGCCAACTGATGGCAATCTTGATTAGAATCCGATCCAGTACTTACTGAAGGGAACAGTTCCTGCATGGGCCTAGAGTGTGTGGCCCACAAGTTGCACTAAAATAACTCTAAAATCTAGAGAATGTATGGTATACTTGCTTTTAAATCATCAGAATACATTGCATACTATTTTTTCGTTAAGAAAATTACATTGTATAATACATACTAATAGTACACCAAGAAGAACAAGACATTTCAGGAAATCTCCTTTCTACCCAAGCAAGAAGGGAAACCATTTCCAGCTGAGCCCCACAATCAAAATGTTAGAATTTACTTCTTAAGCTATAATACTTGGTGCAAAATTGAATAGCTAATCCATTCAAGCCATTGTGAAATTCCATGGAAGAGATATCTTTTCTGAAGCCTTTTAAAGACACATTACATCTGTCCTTTGAAAGATGAGAAACATTACTAACCAAATAATACAATATAAAACCCATAAAAATTGCTTAATAATATAATATAGAACCCATAAAAATTGCTTACACAAACAAGGGTCACTAAGCGTGGCTGCTCTTCAATGAACAGGTCTACCAAGAATATCAAGGAGACATTGACCAATACAGAAGCCATATGTGTCTAACAAACTTAGAAGCAGAGTACTAAGCCAAAAATAAACTTGGGACTCGTAAGCCACAGTGGGTAGTGTCTTGGGTTACATTTACTGTAATCTTCTAAAAGTCGATTAAGTGTTTCCCAAATTCAGTGGCTTCTGAGCTTGCCTGCCAGAAAGAGTGTATGTATGGGCAACAAGCCTACCAGTCAATCCAGAATATAATGATGAACCATGCTTTGCATTCCAACTGTCATTGCATAAATAGGAATTATATATCACATAACAGATGAATACATTGCATAATAACGAATTATATATCGCATAATAGATATTATTTGAAACTATCACTTACGCTATTATATCCCTACAAATTCTCTGGTTCAAATAAATAATAAATGAATGCTCCAAGCACCCAGTTATAATGTCATTATATCCCTACAAAAACGCTGGTTCAAATAAATAATAAATGAATGCTCCAAGCACACAATTATAACTACAGTATTACACATCACTATTAGGCATTCCAAGGATGTGTGGCAAATTTGGCAGGCAATAAATATAATGGCTTACTCATTTGTTTTGCAACATTCCCTAGAGTTCTATCATTTCCTTCCTTGATACATGCCAACAAGACCACAAATCACTACAGATTTGATATTCAATTAATCCAGTTATTAGATGCTGCACTATTTTGCGCGTGGCAAGTCTTGCATGCAATGCTTGCTCAAGGTTGCGCCTATTCAGCATACGCAGTTAGCGCCACACTAAAGGTCGCGCAACTTGACAAACACATGCGCTCAACACCCATGAGTAAGCAGCTTGACACCCAACACACGTGCACTCAACACTAGACAGAGCAACTCATCATTTGTGCACTCAACACCTAACTGGGAGCAACTCAATGCTTGTGGGCTTGACACATGACAGGGAGCACCTAAACACTTGTGCACTCGTGACCTGTGCACCAACACTGCCCGCACCAGAGTCTCATACACCTCATCTCCGAACAGCTCGATTCCCAGATGTGTCAGCTCCCAAACAGTTCGATTCCAGACGGCTAAACTGCAGAAGATGCCTCATGATCCTTGTGTCAACCAAGCACCTACACACTATATTTGTCAGCACCAATCGTGCTGGCCCAACACCAGTGCGCCACAGATTTCACATGGCACCGCCACACACTAACAACACCACTGCACATTGAGAAGTTGAACCATCACCTAGGCACCCATCATTAGTGTACACCAAGGAAGATGAATCATCAAACATCAACCGTTACAGAACTGAGCCATTTTGTAACAGATCCTGATTGTGACTAATCTCTCTTGATTGGATATACACTTGTATTCGACCTTGTGAAGGAGGGGCAGCACACATGACTCTTCAATTCCTTTTCAGGCTCATCCTCATCTTCTCAAGCTCAACTAGACACATCAGCGAGGATTATCATCCTTCGTCTTTGTCAATGGGAATTTTCATTCTCAGTCTTTTGGTTCAATGTACTTATGTATCATCCCTGTTCATCATGAATAGAAGAGCATTATTCTACCAGTACAGATATCTTAATTATATATATCTGATAAGGCCAAGATATATCAATTTTGAGGCACCTATCTTGAATTTGTCACATACCACACTGATTAACAACTCTGTTAACTTTTCCACAAATTTTCCGCCAATAGGTGATAGATGACCACAATCTACCTGCACCACTCCGTTGGCTCAAAAACAAAATTCCTAAGAAAGGGCTACGGACCACACTGTATGCTCAAAAGCTCCAAACTACACCGTATGCCCAATATATCACAATTTTTGGATCACAGGCTCCAAGAAAGAAGAAAACTCCCATATGATGGTCAAATGGGCATCAAATTTAAGGTCAAATCTGCCCTGTGATGATAAGATATTCACATATAATAATTGAATAATTCGAACAATATGCAGAATATAATGAAGATCAAAACAACACGATATATTGGTGGGCCAAGATTCCCAAATATGCAGAATATAATGAAGATCAAAACAACACAAGATATATTGGTGGGCCAAGATGCCCAAATATTCAATATACTCATAAATAGAAGAATACCTTTAAGGTAGGGCAACACCATACAATACTCCTTAAGGAGTAACTCCACGATCTCCCAATATGGGAATTCCTCTTCGAGGGGGACACCTCCAATATTTTTCTCCCTAGTAGAAAACTCAACTCATACATGACCCATCTCATAATGATACTCTTCTCCTTTATATAGGCATATACATTACTCTTAATGGATGTGTAACACTTAATCTCAATATAGGCCGACTCATTACCCAATATAACTAATTCCTATGTGACCCCATATATTATAATAAACATATAATTAAGGGGGATGTGTGTCACATGTCGCCATCTCTATCAACTCATATACATTATAATATCATATCCCAAGGTACATAACATGTGATGGTCAAATGGACATCAAATTCAAGGTCAGACAATTTTATTGACATCTCAAACTATTACACTCCACCACCACCCCTGCTGCCATTGTAGGTTACACCTATCAGCATAATTATATGTATTGTAATATGATCTATAATATTAAAAAACCCTAAGATAACCTAGTATAGTATAACCCATTACAACCTATTTTTTAACGCTTAGACCTTACAATATTATTAAATTAGTTCCATAATGTTTTTAACTTTTTAGGCTGATTATTTAATGGTTTTTCACGTTGCATTTTGCTATGATCTTTTTCTGTTAAATTTGTTGCATTATGTTTATCACTTTGTATTTTCTAGCTAGTGTTTTTAAATCTATAAATTCATGTTAGTCATATAATTATTAATAATCTTGTAAAAATATATCAAAATACATATAGATAAATGGCCTAATATCATTAGTATCTTATGCCAAAAAAAAGCTGCAGATTTTTTAACATATTGTGCAATGTGATGTACTGAATTTACATCTCATGTATTTTTTAACAGCAGAATGGCGGTAGGAGGCAGGTGTTAAGTGGTGCAGCAGAGGGAATGAAGTGTGCAGAATGGCACGGTAGTTGTGGAAGAATGGTTGCAGCAGCTGGGAGAGGCAGAGCTGCACGTGTAAGACAACAACAGAAGAAAACAGAACAGTGCTGCTCGAGAGATAGTGTAGGTGGTAGGGGCGGATTTAAATAAAATATTCTGTACCAATATCCCCTTGGTCTATTTAAAACATATCTATGATGCACTACATTTAACTAAAATATCTAGAAAGATCTCATACATGTGCCTTTGTTGTCCCCGAATTTGAACTTAGGTGAACCTTTGAGTCCACCAAGAAAATTTGGTACCAATCAATCAAATTCAATCAATTCAAAGTCGCAAAATGAATCTTGTAAGCATGCAGTGCTCAAGAAATTTCAGAAGCTACGAGTCGAAAAAACAGAGTTTTGGACTGCAAAATCAGCTTGGAGTTCCCACAATGTGGTTTTGGATTGCAAAAGCAGCTCAGAGTTCCCACAACAGACTTTTGGACTGCAAAAGCAACTTTGAGTTCACACAGCTATGTTTTGGACTGCAAAAGCAGCTCTGAGTTCCCACAACGGACTTTTCAACTGCAAAAGCAACCCTGAATCCCCACGTCAGATTTCCCGACTATCGGAGTAGTTCCAATCCCCAAGGCAGAACTTTCAACTGAAAAAATTAAGTGTTTTTCCATGGAGGACATTTCAAGCACAAAAACAGTTCCAAATTCCCGCAACGAGATTTTGATTGTCTGAGTAGGGGTAATTTCCATTTGGTAAATTTTTGGGCTTACAAAGACTTTGAGAAAAGTGCAAAATAAATACAAATTGCATCATGATTCACAAATCTCGAAATGCCAGTATTTGGGGAAACTGTGCCAGTAGAAAAGGTCATAAATTTGAAGGCATCAGTCGACTGGTTGCTGCGGAACAAAGTGATTAATCTACAATTGTTTCAATCTGCTTTTTCACATAATCATTTTTGCAGTTTTTAAGTTGTGAATTTTTATATTTCGTAAATGTCACTTTATTTTATAAAAAGTGCACATTTGATCAAAGGTTCCTATTTTAGTGAACTTGACTTTGGTCAATAATTAAAATAGTTAAAAAGTTGGTTACTTTTTTGCAATAAATGTGTTTTGGAGCCATTTGCAAGGGACTTATTGGAGGAACAACTTTGAGAGACTTCTTTTAGGGATTTCATCAGGGATCTTTGGAGAGACTTTGTGTTGTCCAGAATGTTATAGGACTTCTAGACGTTTCTTGACTCTTCGACTTTGTGCACTATTGGAGACTTGGGGAGATTTCTGAAGAGACTTTTAGTTTTCCAAATGTTGTACAAGATCTTGTTTGAGAAGAAATGAGTGTATGAAGCTTTGTATTCATCCTCATGAAGGAATAGAATGATATTTTCTGAAATTTGTGTCATAGTCTCTTTGGTGATAGCATGTGTTCTTATGTCATGTGTTTGTCTCTCTTTTCATGCATGCAAGGTTCCAATTGGAAGTTATCCTTACATTAAATGATCTCCTTGCAAACTAGAATAGCCTTCAAGTTTACTTATTCGAAATGCAAGTTTTGTCTCTTTCTCTCTCCCTCTCTCTCATTCCTTCATTCCTTTCTTCATGATTTTCATCTTATATTCCTTTCTTCGAAATAAAATCAAACCACGGCAAGTAAGAGTAGATGTTGTACTTATTCTTTCTTGTTCAGTTTTGGCTTTCAATAAAGGGTGCCTCCCCTTACAATAGAGGAGGGACTTTGTCCCACACACTTGTGTCAAGCGCCATATTTTTCCTACGGGAAAAAAATTTCGAACAGCCCAACCATCTTTTGGGGTATGTGGTTCTGCTATTCTCTTCTTTCTCTTTAAATCATTAAATCATCGATCTTTTTTCAACATGTCAACCATCATTTGGGGTATGTGGTCTTTCTCTTTAAGTCGTCGATCTTTTTCAACAGGCCAACCATTTTTTTGGGGTATGTGGTTGTGTTATTCTCTACTCTCTTTAAGTTGTCGGTCTTTTTCAACAAGCCAACCATCTTTTGGGGTATGTGGTTTTGGTATTCTCTTCTTTTTCTTTAAGTCGCGGTCTTTTTACCTTTTGTTTTTAAACCTTTTATTTCTTTCTTTTCATTTGTTTTGGTCTCTTATCTATACATCTATTTTGAAATGTTGAGTAACAACTTGCGCCAGCTTTGTTACAAATTCTTATTGACATTCTCACACTATTACACTCCCTTACCTCATCCCCCTTGGGTATCACTATAGGTTACACCTCTTGGTGTAACAATCTCATTGTTCTCATGAATGCATAATGGTTTCCCATGTTGTGTACTATCACATGTTAGTTATAACATAGTAGATTGTTACTTTATCACGTTGTCCTCTCTACCACCATCATGTGCCCCACAGTGCATATCAAATTCGGTACCCAACTTCTTCTCTTCACACATTTCTACCAAAGTGCACTGATCTTTTGTATGGGTTGACACAAATATATGGCATACCATTCCTACCTATGTTTACAAAATAAAGTTGTAATTTCTATTTGAAAGCTAACTGCGTTCTACTATAATATTTGCCAAGTTTTTGAAAATGGTATAGCAAGCTAAGCAACCATGACTATGAGGAAAAACTCCACAACTACGCACACTTGAGGGGGAGTATTACTGCGATGAGTAGACCTCCTAGTTAATCACAATTACTGGGTGGAAGCCCCATTGGTGACTATTGATGCTATATTGTGTCACAAGGTTCAGTGAATTTTTCGTATAAAATTTGAAATTTGCTGAACTTTTGATGTAGCAAAAAAATGGGCCAAGTTTGGGAATGTTAGCAAAAAAATATAAGGAAAAAAAGCACAAGAAAAAAAAATCGGTAATTAAACCCTCCTGTCCTCCTAAATTGCAAGAAACAGCAAAATATAAAAAAACAATTAGATACAAGAAAATTAAAAAAACTAGACAAGGTGAGATTTGCTAAACATGAACAAAGGAGGTGGACATGAACATGAACAGAGGAGCCGCGTTGGGTAGATGTGAGATGGGTAGCGGACATGAGATAAGCAGAAGACAGCTGTTTTGATTCATTGCCTGCAGATTCATTGTTTGTTGGACGTGTTGACTATTGTAAACCTACGTGGGAGGGAAACCGGAGGATCCCACACCAGTCGCCAAGGAGCAAGTAGGTCTAGGGGATATTTTGTCTTGTTATTATTTTTTTTCAACTTTATGTTATCATAACTTTATTTCTTTTTTATATCTATTTTTTTAATTTAATTTTAAATGTTTTTAATTTGTTTATTGTCATTTGCTTTAATTTATATTTATATCTACACACCAGGTATGTCAGTATAGGCTCTAAGTATGAGTTTGGTACGTACCCGATACGTAATACGGGTACGGTTCGTCGAGGGTACATTTAGGGTATATCTAGTAGTACGCAGATACGTCCTGGAACATACCCAAGCATAACCGGATACTATCAGACGTGCTTGGTCGTACTCACAGGTGAACCCACAAAAAAGTGGCAGTATTTTCTTTTTTTGTCAATAAAGGTCAAAACCAGTTTTCCACGGAGATGTGTATCCCCAAAATCATGTCATACCGAGAGACGGGGACGTTTTAGAGACTCAAAGATGCCATGGGCATGTCCCCCCATTGTCCCGCCACCACCACCAATTGATAGGAAATGTCTCCAAAACATTTCCCCAAATAGGGGACGTTTCGGAGACGTCCCCACTTTTTGGGGACTCCTGGGAGTCTTCGAGACGTCCCGGAGACTTCTAGAAGTCTCTCGGGCTGTCCCGAGACTCCCAGCGTCCCCGTAGCTAAGGCTACTTTAAAGTTTTTTTTTGAAAACAATTTGTTTTAAAAATTTACACCCCCAACCCTAACCCTAATACTTAATGGGCCCCACCCACCCCTAAGCACTCCAAAAGAAACTATAAATAAGAGTTACACCCTCACTCCAAATCACAATCAAAAAATCAAAGCAAGAGTGAAAGCATTAGCGAGCAAGAGTGAGAAGGTGAGAGCATTAGCAAGCAAGAGTGAGAGCAATACCATTAGCAAGCAAGAGTGAGAGCAATACCATTAGCAAGCAAGAGTGAGAGCATTAACAAGGAAGAGGGACAACATTAGCAACAAGTAACAACAAGAGTTAGAGCAAGTGCCAAATCTTCATTGCATTGAGCCACTGGCCAATTATATTTGAATTTTGAATGTAATCATCATTTTGAATATAAATATTAATATATTGATATTTGGAATTTTCATTATTCAATGCAATGTGTTTAATATTTCAAAGTTTCATTTGTTGTTCCTTACACATTTTTATAGCTAATTTTTCAAGTACTATATATATTTGCGCCACCATCCCGTCGCCGTCCTCGTCGTCCCCAAACCTAGGCCCTTGGTCCCCTCTCCAAAACCCATCCCCGTTCTAAGACTCCGTGTAGCACTGGTCAAAACTGAAGTTTTTAACATTAAAAGGTCTTCTAAACCCTAAAACATGCTCCCAAACTCTATTTTAACAACACATTAACCTCGCATTTGCATACTTGCCTCTCATTGCACATTTAGACTCTCACCTTCATATTTTCTCTAATTTTCAATTGCTTAGGGTTGATTACAAGTGCCATATAGTTCAAGGAGTGCCAAGGAGTTCAAGGAGCTTGCAACAAAGGCGTTTGGTGATTTGAGGTAAGTATTTTGTGGATTTTTTAAGTTTTTAGTTTGTATTTACTATTTTGTAATTGTTTTCAATTTTTTGTTATTGTAATATTGTTTTAAGCTTTAACTTTCAACTTTTGATTTTAAACATTCTCTTAACACTTAATTGTTTTTTTTTAAATGCATTATGCAATTAAAATGGCAAGTTTTAGTTCTATGGGCCAAGGTATTAAAGGTATCCCCTTCAAATTGTTTGATTTTAAACATTCTCTCAACACTTAATTGTTTTTTTTTAAATGCATTATGTAGTTAAAATGGCAAGTTCTAGTTCTATGGGCCAAGGTATTAAAGGTATCCCCTTCAAATTCGATCCATGCTTCCCCTTTGGAGGCATATGTCACATGAGATAGAACAACTACCAGTTGGAGGGGGCATTGTTTGGATTTGCTCAAAATGTAAAATACAATTTAAGAGCTCCTACAATTAGGTGAAATCCCATTTGTGTGGGGTTGTTGGCCACGGAATCAGACCATGTGGAGGGTTGGATGGAAAGGGGTTGCCACGTGCAAAGACCCTTGCATACATCAAAGAGCAAGAGGATGTGGATGTAGCAACTACCCTAAAATCCAAGCATCCTATGGCAAAAAAAGGAAGATCGAGTAGCAAGCCACTTGTTTCTCCATCTCATGTTGTGGGGACCCATATCACCCATTTTTGTATACACCCGTTGCGCCAAGGGGAAGAGGATTCACCTCTTTCTCATAAAAGAACAAAAGGCGTAGGCCTATTGGAAAGGGCATTCTAAAATGAAAGCAAAGACATAGTTGAACAAAGTATTGAGCGTTTCATTTATGCATCTAGTGTCCTTTTGAATTGTTAAATCACCATACCGATAGGGTATGGTGAGATGTATTAATGAAGCCCCTAAAAGGTACACTAGTTCGGGGCATGAAAAGTTGTGCACTAAAAGAAAGAAAACAAGTTGAAGAGGCATTTTTGCCCTTTAAAAATCAATAGATCAAAACAGGGGTGTCCATAGTTACCGATGGATGGAAAGATACAACAAATAGGCCATTGATCAATGTGGTTGCAGTTTTCCGTAAAGGGGCAATGTTTCTGAGGGCTATTGATTGTGAGGGGCAGGTGAAGGATGACCAATTCATTATTAACATCCTCATAGAGTCTATTGAGGCAATGGGGCCTGAAAACATTGTCCAAGTTGTAAATGACAATGCAAAAAATTGTACAGCTATAGGGTTGTTGGTTGAGGCAAGGTACGGGCACATATTTTGTACACATTATGTCATTCATTTCTTCAACTTAATGTTACAAATATTGGGAACAAAAATTGCTTGGATCAAACAAGTCTATGAGAAGGTGAGTGAGATATAGATGTTCGTCAACAACCACCACACGTCCCAAGCCATCTTCCGAGATTCTCAACATTGCAGCTATTACAAGTAACATTTTTTCCTTATAATTTTTTAATTTTATGTTAGTAAATTAATTTTATAAGTTTGTAATTTGTAGAATTTTGATTTTTGAATGTTTTACTTGTCTTAATTTTATTTGTTTTAATTTCTTATTAGGTTGTTGAGACTCGATTTGTCTCACACACACTCATCTTGAGACGACTTGTGAAAGTGCAAGCGGCATTGAGTGGCATGGTTATCAACGAACCTTTGGGGTGTATGGAGGCAAACAAATAGTGAGAGGGCCAAGAAATGTGAAATTGTTGATCTTCGATGACTTGTGGTGGGATCGTGTGAGTACTAGCTCAATTTTATCGAGCCCATCATTAGTATATTGAAACTTGTTGATACGGATCATCCATGTATGGGTGAGATTTATGATGGAATCGACTCAATGATTGAGTCGATTTAGACCATCATACATGCCAAAGAACAAAATCTTGCGAGACTTTCTTCAAGGAAGTGTAGTCGCATCTCATTGAAAAGTGGAACAAAATGACCACCCCATTGCATCTTCTTGCTTTTGCCTTGACTCCAAAATACTACAACATGCGGAGATCCTTTCTTTGCCCAAGAGGGTCCCACCATATACGAGATGTCAAGATAAGTGAGAGATATAAGGCGGCATTTATTAGACTCTTCTTGGATCCGTAGTAGAAGACTCGGTTAAAAAAGAGTTTGTGAATTTCATATCCTTTGGGGATCACTCCATTAGCACTCTTCGTGACAAATACAAGATGGATGCTTATTCGTGGTGGCACCTCCATGGGCAAGCATACACATACTTCATGCCACTTGCAATAAAAGTTTTATCACAAGATTTTTAATTTTTTAATTTCTAAACTCTTTCTTTAAGTTTTTAAGTTTTTAATTTTATAAATTTAAAATTTTAATTTTGCATTGACTTTGCATGGCTTGCCTCAATAGGTTGTGAGCTCTTCAATTGAGAGGAATTGGGGTACATACTCCTTTATCCACTCAATTAACCGCAACAAGTTGTCTGCAACAAGTTGTGGGCAAAAAAGGCGAGAGGGCTTGGTTTTCGTGCCTTATCACACAAAAAGGATGAGTACAAGCAAGGGCCAACAAAGTGTTGTGATATAGATCCGAAGACTCCAGACTTGGATGCTTCCATTGGCCAACTTTCATTGCTAGACCCAAACCTAGAGTGTACTTTGCACGACCTACATGGTGGAGCTAGCGGGAGTGGCACTATTGATGCTTGTGGTTCTACTCTTGATGCTTGTGGTTCTAATGAACCACATGATGGTGATGATGCTCTCATTGAAGACATTGGAGGAGAGCCATTTGATTATGATTATAATTAGACTATTAGTATGCTGATTTATCTTGATTTTTGTGTATACATTGTAACATTTGAACAATGTACTTGTTCTAAGTTCGATCAATGAATATCAGGACAAAATGCATTGAATTATCAAATACGTTTTGTGGCTATTTCACTTATTTAATATTTTGTTTACTCTATGCATGTACAAGGCTGCAATTTTGCTTATTTGGCTATAATTTTTATATTTTACATAGTTACCTAAGACTCTAAGATGGCGGGACAGGGGCGGGGTTCTAAGATGGCAAAAAAATTCCAAACTTTGGGGACGGGGGAGACCACTATTAAAATAATATATAAAATTTTAAATATTCAAAATATACAAATAATTTATTTTTTAAATCATGAATAGTAGCTTGTGACAGTCCAAGAACTACATTTGTGCTCAAAATATTTTGTATGCATATATCACTCTTGATTCTTTCTATGTCTTTGTAATACAATGCGGTCGGGTTATGGCTAACCGGTAAAGATTTTGATCTATGGCTTAGTGCTTTTATCATCTAAACAACCTTTCTCTTCATATAAAATTATACATATAGGCCTTGTAAGTTTGTTCAGTGATTAAAGCTTCCAAAGTGAATTTTAATCAGATAATTAATTTTAAAACAGGAGTACAATAGATCCCCATCCTTCCCAAATTTATTTCATTTTCAATTTTATTCAAGCCCAACGCAAGGTGCAACTAGATTATGGCCATTGGGGAATTTACGGAGAAGGTGATCGAGTGGTGTGAAACCCTTCAATGGGCGAAACTATGTGACAAATTCAAGATAAGCACCTTGAAATGTCCCAAAAATCAGAATCATCATCTGAAATAATACTATTAGCTTTATTGTTTTATTTTTAAATGTCATTTTTTAAAAAGAATGGCAAAAAAGAAAGAAAAGATATTGGGGACATCTAGACGTCCTCGGGATGTCCCGGGGCGTCCTAATGTCCCCAAAATTGCAAAAAACAAGGGAACGTTTCCAAAATATCCCTGATATCCGGGGACATCCCCGGAGGCGTTCCCCATGAATATCGCTACACAAGAAACGTCGGGTTGGCGTTCCCCCATCCCGCCCCCCGAACGTCCAAGGCGTCTGTTTTTTTGGGGAGGGGCATCCCCACATAGCACCGATATATATATATATAGGCCCCGAAAAAAATTGCCATACCAACATATCAAATCCGTGTACCCATACCCCATACCGACTACCTAGATTTATATGTTATTTATCTTTAAAATGTTTTTTTGTTGTTTATTAATATATATATATAATAGTATGTTTATTATTTTAATTCTATATTTGTAAATTATAATTTATATTTATAATAATAAATGTGTGTATTTCAAATTTAATGGCGAAAAAAATTGAACTTTATCCATGACCAAACTTGAACTGAACTTTATCCTCGTCAAACTCGAACTTGAACCTTGCCACTCAAATGCTATATAATAGTTCTTTTTGCTAGTTTCAATCCCAATCATTTTCCCCAATGAATAAACGTCAACAAATGCAATGAGTGCTAGGTGGAGTTCAAAACTCGTGAAAGATGGGTTCTTGAGAATCATTGCTGATGTGAGATGGGTCATTGAAGGAATTAATCAAGAATACTAATCCCTAAAATGGTATCTAATAATGTTTACTTGAAGAAACCAATATGCATAAAATACAAAGTTTGCTCTATTTCTGCTGCTCAATCTCAAGGAGATGATAACCACCTTATAGCTAGCAGGTTGGAGATCAACACTCAGTATTTGCAAGGAAATATTTTTTTGGCAAATGTTAAAGCTCCATTTATGGAAAGATGTATGTTTTACAATCTTCATAAAATAAGCAACTTGTTTGTACAAAAAAATTCAAGGAAAATCAAAGAATGGATTTAAAATGGCAGAAATTTGAAAATATGTGATGTTCACCAAATCTTTTTACATGCCTTCAATCTTAAATAGGAATTTTTACAATACACGGCTGATCCCCAAAAAATCAGCAACCTCAGAACCACACACAAAAGGCAAGAAATTTAGCTCCCAGCATGGACCACATCAAATTGAAAGAACCGTGATGACCCAATTTTTTCATTTGAGTATCCATGAATTTGAGTTACTTCATGTCTTTTTCATCAAAATCCTATGGATGTCATATTCTTGTTTTCAAAATTCTTGGTACCCAAATTCACTCTTACCCAAATCAATATTTTGCTATCAATCACTTCATCCCTAGCAGCATCAAAAACCCATTGATCGCGGTACTTAGCCCTGATGAAAGCTATGCCCTCAGCCTTTGCAATTAAATTCAAATATGCTATGAAATTCTTTGATCACATGCTCCAACCATCACATAGAACTTGTATCACCCATTGCCAGACTTGCCATTCTTGCATTGGCAGTTGACGCTTGCCTTATACCCAAAATGATCAAACTCATCTTGTTTTGATTAGAGGTCCTTAATCCATATGGATGGTGAACTCATTACCAAATAGAACCGTGTTTACTGACAGGGCAACATTATCTTAATTTGTTTGACCATAACAAACCCTAATGAGCGACAACATCCAACATTACAAGAATCTTATTCATCTACATATAATTACTGAAAAACATCTTGTATGCTGAAGTCGTTTAAAATCATATTAACCTTTGCATGTGCATTAAAAGTGCTTGTAAGAATGTAAAAGAAGATAATGCTTGCCTGAGCACTGTAACTTTGCAGACCAACCACTGGAGCCACAATGCAAGAACCAATGTCTCCACCAAGTGTACTTGGTGAGGTGTCTCTTTGAACGAAATGACCAAGGGAGTGGTAAGTCAAAAATGCTGCACGTAGTTGCCCCTCAGGTATTCGATAGATTGGATACCAGGCTACTGAAAACCTGAAAGGGATTGTCGGCAAAACAATTTAAACAACCACGCAAGAAAGAAATTGGAATACAAATGAACAAACACTGAGATATTCATAATCACCCTGCTCAAACAATCTAATGAAAACTAAGTGAAAAAGAAAAACTAAAAGTTAAATGTTGAAGCAGTACATCAGGCAAATCTATAGACTAACCATGAAGCTGGGTGCAAATCACGTATCTTCATGGACTCCAAGATATGTGGATCACCAAATACTTGAGAGCTTGAACCAGCGCCAGTCTTGATCAACTCCTAATCCTGGATGACATAAAGACAACAGGATTAGCAATGCATATTGACAGATGAGTCATATATCTAAAGAAGCCCAGAAACTGCTATCAAAAATATCTTGGCACAATATATACTTACTTCTCGAGCATAGGTCTACGCTGCTGTGGCTGCTCAGACTCAAAATACTCAAAAGGACTTCAATTTCACCATAGCCAGAATATTCCAACAATGTGTTGCAAGAATGGTTTCCAGCATCAGAAGTAATATTTGAAGTATCAGCTGGGTACAAACAGACAGGTGCAGTTGTCTCCTCTGTTGCATAAGGTTTTGGCAGAAGAGTTGACAGAATGGGAAGGTTTGCAAAATGAGAAAGGTATGAGTCTTCAACCTTATTATTTTCCTCATTATTTTGCTTCCTTGCAGTACTGATAGCACCTTTGAGACATGATTGAGATGGAGCTGAAAACTGAAACAATTGTATGCCTGACAGATAAGGCACAAAATATGCTCGAAACAAACCATCTATACTAAACCTCCCTGTATGTCTAAAGTCTTCGGCCTTTACTTCCAAACCATAGTTACCAGGTTCTTCAAACCAATGCCAAATGTTTTTAAGTGGAATGTCTGCAATTTGGCATCTGCACGCCAAATTCGTTATCCCTAGTTTCCTAGGATGAGGGCAACACTTATCTGCATGAGGTAATGGCTCAATTTCAGGGGACACACAATAAATAACTTTCTCAAACTCTGCAAGAGGACTGCCAAGGGCATGTGTTATACTTTCAGAAGCTAATTGAGACTCATATGAAGCAGAGATAGAATTTGAAATGACATGTGCCATTTCTTTTAACTCTGCATTGGATGAGGATGCAGGAGCACTAATATAAGATAAGCATTTGCATGAAACCTCAGAAATATGTTGCTTCTCTACAGCATTTGTTTGTTCTACATGGTTACTAGTATCAGTTTCTTGTGCTGAAACAGTAGATTTCAATAAAATATCAGATGATGCATGCAGTTTATAATTTTCACTTGATCCTTTATGGACATTATTTTCACCATCCATATATTGAGTGGCTGCTGCTCCTGTGTCAGGAGTACTAGCCGTCACCATTGCCACTCTTTTTATTTCAAAAGGAACATCTAGTTCCCTAGCATGTTGCATGTTGAAATGTTGATCAATATCATTTTCACAAGACAGCATTATCCGCGACTCTGTAGTTTTGTTTTCTTTCTGAAATGGGGAATGAAAAGAGATTTCATCAACAAGTTGAGCTTCTGAAATATGCACGGCTGATGTCATTTGGATTCCCTGATTCTTTGTAGGCAGCATCTCTTGATCTGCTGAATTTGATACTATTGAGAAAGGAAGCATCTGGTTCACTTGACCTTGAAGAGGTGAACTAGAGCTTGCCACACTGAAATCATCTCTATTTAACTGCAATACATCTCCTCCATGTTGACATGGTGTGGAAGGTGCAGAACTTGATTTCCACTTGGTAGTATCATGCATTTCAGCAGTTTGATGTGAAATATAGTTAACACAAGAAGGAAACCTTCTAGGAAGATTGGTTTGACATGAGAAGTCTAAATTTCCTTTCTGACAAGGTTGGATGGCCGTCTCTGAGCGACAGCACCCTGTTTTCTCTTCCTCAAAATCCCTCCCTATTTTGGTCACATCCGTATGAGTGATACCCCCAGTCTTCCTATTCCCACTCCTTATTGAACAGTCATCTCTCCCCTGCTGTGATCTATGCAGAATCCTTCTGAACCCTAACCCCGTACTGGACATCATGGGAACCTATACAGTTCCAGAAATCACAGTGTTCTAGATAAATCTTGGAGTTGCTTAATTTCTGGTTTTTGTTATTAGGTTCATAACCACCATATTCCTGAGAACTTTTTGTGATATCTGGGTTGTATTTTCTTTTGAATTCAAATTGACCAATGGAAATGCCTTCTGTGAATCCAAAGTTGATGACAATTGGATATAATTACCGGCTCCAGACACATGAATATGATCATTCGCAGTATTTTTTGTACCTTCTGCCAAACAGAATGGTTGTTTTCCTTCCCAGCTCTAGTGTGTACATTCCCAATGCCACAATTATTGATGCTTCCACTTGAGGAGCTCACCAATCCACAGTTGTTTCCAGTAACTTTCTTGCCTCCAGCAACTTTCTTATCATCAGGTTGAGCTTCTCTGCTCCTCCCAACTTTAGTGATATGTTTATTTCTATCATGACCATCTACAGAAATTATGTCACTGGTATTTCCTGTTTCAATATTATACACTCCACCACCACCACGTAAATGTCCATTAGAGCTGCTACCAGCATTTAAAGGGCTCTTAGCAAACATAACATCTATGTCAGTACTTGTCAAGCATGTTCCATCGCCAATGCTATGAAAATCTGACACTCTTCTGCCCTTGGTGACAATTCCACACTTGTCACTAGGATCACTAGCTAAACCCGTACTATTCATACTACACGAGCCAGTCTGGAAGCCAATGCAACCTTTTACTTTGATAGAACGGTCCAATGATGATTTCTCATCAATAGTTCCGGGAATATAAATTGCTTCTCCAGATTCAATTGTGTGATTAATTATTTTTTTACTATCCTCAAATATTTCATGAATAGGCCCCTCCATCAGTGTGTTTGAGGTTACATTTTGTGTGGAAACTGTAAAAACCTCTGTCCTGGATCCTCGCAGTTGAAAAGCAGAAGTTTGACTTGACAAGCCATTAACACATGAAAAGTGACAATCTGTACTTTCACCTTTGGGAGTGGTGCCGCAGCAATTGATACTTCCACTTGAGGAGTTCGGCAATTCACAATTGTTTCCAGTAGCTTTTTTGCCTCCAGCAGTTTTCTTATCATCTGGTTGAGCTTCTTTACTTCTCAGAACTTTAGTGATAGGCTTATTTTTATCATGACTATCTACAGAAATTATGTCATTAGTATTTCCTGTCTCACTATTATGCACTCCACCACTATCACCACGAAAATGTCCATTAGAACTGCCATCAGCTTTAAAAGTGCTCTTAGCAAACATAACATCGAAGTTAGTTCTTGTCAAGCACGTTCCATTGCCTATGCTATGGAAATCTGACACTCTTCTGCCCTTGGGGACTGTTCCACATTTAGAGTCACCAATAGGGCCTTTACTAATCATACCGCAAGCACCAGGCTGTAAGCCAAAGCAACCTTTTATTTCATTAGAACAGTCCAATGATGTTGCCCTCTCATCTATCATTTCAGGAATATCAATTGCTTCTGTAGACAAAATTGTGTGATTAATCATTTTTTTACCATTCTCGTATATTCGACAAATAGGCCCCTCGGTCAGCGTGTTTAAGGTTGCACTCTGTGTGGAAGCTACAAAAACCTCTGCACTGGTTTCTTGAGGTCGATAAGTAAAAGTTTGACTTAACAAGTCATTAGCACATGAAAAGTGCCCAACTGTAGTTTCACCTTTTGTCTTAATATTATTTTTTAGAATATTTGTGTCACCATTACCACAATCCGGGATACGTCCACTTCCAGAAATGCTAGTCACACTAATGCCAGATGCAATAGAAGAATCCTCTGAACTCTCTTTCAAAATAGGAACTGTAGAATCACTACCACTATTTTTAGGATTGTGTTTTCCTTTTTCTTCTTCTTCTTCTTTGAGGATTTCTTTGGTGTATCATCTGACTTTGAAGAATCTGCAGATTGCTTGATTGACCTACATCCATTTACCCTATTTGTTTGAAAATTGCTAGAATCCTCCTTTTCAGGCTTAGAAGGTTGCGATTCTAGATTACAACTACCCTTAAACTTCCTTGATTTAGCACTGAGCATACCCTTCTTCTTTGTACATTCTGGAGACTTAACCTCAGATAAATGGTTCATCGTTGAGGATTTTACCAGACATTGTGAGTTCCATTGTTGAGTTCGCCCTGTCTCTTTCTTGCTGTTCTTATGCATTCTCGGTGAATCTTGAGTGATAGGCCTTCTCTCATTGAAGCCATTCCGCATCAATGTTTGTACCCTTTCCCATGGTTCATCCAGGGTAATCACAGTAACGATAATGCACCTGAATACATAAAAATAATTCGATTTAAAATCTAATTCTATATGCTAGTGTCTGGCTCAAACACCATCCAAAAGACTCTGCTCCACTTAATGACTCACTTCAGCTCATAATTTGGAGAGATTCTTGCTGTCAGCTCCTGCTCCTGGATAGCAAATAGGAATATGGATAATTCACACAAGTAAGATAAAAACTAGCATTTTCATTCAAACAAACTATCTCAGCTAACCATGGCCAGAATTCTTACCTTTGAACCAGGTAAATAATAATCTCGGCTTGGCATTTGTTTCACAAGTGCGGAGGTTCTATCGGTGTTGAGCAAAGACTTGGTCGAACTTCCATCCACCAGCTTGTCGACAGTGTTATTGCCTTTCCTAAGACTGTGCCGCATCTTTTGTCCTTGTCTGTACTGAGCCTGCTCGGAGTGCATTAAGTTTTAGTTTTAGTTTTAGTTAATAAATCATTTGATACTGTTCAGAACAAGGAACCAAACCATCCAGATTGCAATCTAGTCACAAAAGTTATGGCATTGTTCTTACAGTTTGTTCAAGCATTGACAGATGTGCTACAAGATGTCTTCCATTAAAACGGTATTGAAAATGGAGTGGATGACTGCTTTTACTGAGATGGCCGTACAGATCCACCTCAAACTCCTTCAATTGAAGATCCTTATCTACCTACAGTGAGAATGAATCATGTTGATATCCACTACAACAAAAAATAAAAGGATAACATGCAAATATTAAAGAAAAACAGGAGCAGACTTGTTCCTGTTACAAGTTCACCTTGATGCAAAGATTGCTAACTTTGCAGGACTGAGCTTCCCCCGACAGTTTCGTGATTGCAAGGCCAGGACACACTTATCGAATGACAAATAATATACACTGCATGGAACTGCAAAAGGAAGAAAGCACAGCCATCAAAGTGTGAAATCATCCACCATACTTATATAATAGTATAGATACAATCTACACAACTTTTTATCCATCCTTCTATTACATCAAAAGAATAAGACAGAAATTCTGTTTCTCACATACACAAGTGGGCATGCATGTATAAATAGAAGGTGATGGATGTAATGATCAGGTTTTAAGTCCGTAACCCATAGAACACCAAAAGTTGAAGTATGGAAATAGGCAACCTCAAAAGAGATTAACAGATATTGTAAACTTACTTCCAAGATCACGGATCTCCTCTGCAGTTTTACTCTTCAAATCAGATGGTAATTTGTCGCTTTCAATCAAAACCTACAAGAAAAAGATGTCTTCAGCTAGAATGAGTTACTGTCCATTGCATCATCAAAGAGCATGCTACAAGCATTGGTCAATCAACAATCAATGCTTATGTTGGTTGGTGTAAATATAAATACCAAAGACAATGCCCATACCCCACAAAAAGAGGAACATATGAAATATGAATTTGAATATGAATGTAAATGGTAAAGCTGTATATGTGCAGTGTATTAGAATTAATATGAATTCAAATATGAATGTAAATAATAAAGTTGTATGGTGTATTAGAGTTACACACATCATGATTTGCCTCTCATTTTCTAATCTCTTTGATTTCCAAAGTAAGCACTTTTTTCTTGAATCGGGGAAATATCCATGCTAAAGCTACATTTGCACTCATGCATGGAACAAAGTACTATATATATATATATATATATATATATATATATATATATATATATATATATATATATATATATATTGTTAGAAAAAATAACCAGTGTAGAGAGAAACAATCACAGTGAAAGCAATAAGAAATAAACAGATCTAAAACACATACACAAATATTACGCGGAAAACCTGGTAATGTACCAGCAAAAAACCATGGGAAAAGTCTCAGTATTTTATTACACCCGAATCAATCCAGTGTTGAATCGATGGTAGTCACCACGCACTAGCTCTAATGATTACAATCATGTACAATCGTACAACTTTACAATCCATGGGTTTCTTTTATAGAAAGAACTCGTAGTACAAACCACGTGTAGTACAAACCGCGTGTAGTACAAACCGCGTGACGTATTGTGCAGATTCCCAAAACGTGTTGTACGGACTTCATATGCTCGGGCCAACCTGCCAGCTTGGTTGCTACCTGCTCACTCAATGTTGACTTCACATACCAACAATCTCCCACTTGAAGTCAGATTTCTTCCTGTGAATTACTCCTGAAAAACCAATGCCCCATGCTGCCAATCAATTAATAAGCAAGCCAAGAGAAGTTCTGCACCAAATGAACTTCTCTCTTCCAATGGGTTTCGTCAACATATTGTTGGGTGATGGGTCGTTATGATATCTAATCATTTTAATCAACCAGTCTAAATTTGATGTCATTTTAACCAGGGATGGTGTCCTAGGCAGTATGCAATGAAGACAATAAACATATAACTAGTGGCAGTGGTTCTGGTTTTTTTGGGGGCACTTTATCTGTCTATTTGAGTCTATCTATTCACTTCACTAACTACTGAAAGTAATCAACTTTTAAAACTACTGAAAGCAATAACTCTAAGCTACTTAGAATTAAATAGCAACACAAACAATATTTAGTCTACTGAAACCAACGTGCAAGAAAGAAATGCTTTGCAAAATGAAGATACTTTGAAATGAAACTTGCTGGAATTAAAAACAAGATACAATGAAACTACTGAAAGAGAAATGTTGATTCAACTGGAATATTACAAGTGCTGGAAATGATTATTGTTAAGCTCACTTCAGAATTCAGAAATGTGAGAAAAACATGAACATAAATACCAAAATAGCCAATTCCTCGGTTGAGTGGGCCCTTGCTCTCCCTTGGATTGGATTGATGACACAATTTTTCTCTCAGAACAGCATGCTTTTATTCATTCAAAAAGGAGTCTCTTACAAAACAAACTGGAAATAACTATATCTTCTACTATCTTCCTATTACGTTCTTCTATTTCATTACGTTCCTCTATTTTATTACATTGTCATATCAGTCAAGACAGGCATTTTATAGTCGCTGCCTCCCAACACATGCCTAGGAATCTAGGCAACTGGATATGAAAATAGTTAGGGAGTTGGTTACAACTCCTAAAAGAACTAGGAATTGGATTTCCTTGTTTTCAGTCTTCATTAGCTTCCTTCAAAATAGTCTTCATAATGGAATAGACAATGTCCAACCTTGACTGTGACACCTTGCATTGGCGATTATTATGAATTTATTGACCTGCACACATCACCATGCATCTTTTCAAGGCAGTTAGTTGGAAAAAACCTTAATCATTAGTCCACATAGTTTCAATAAGGATAAGATGCATTATTTCGCTACTTTGGACTTGATCAATCGAACCATCCAATGCATTGATTAATGTTTTTAGAGTAAAAGTATTATTATTTGATGATTTAATGAGCTAATTTATAGACTCATCACTTTGGGTTTATATCTGTGTGTATATTGGCTAAAGAGATTTGTCTTTCTTCCACCACATCACATACAAAGTGATATTGCACATCTATATGCTTCGTTTTGGCATGGTATGCTGGGTTCCGTGCTAAGTGCAAAGCACTTTGGCTGTCACAATGCAACACCATTTTATCCTGCTTGACCTGCAACTCACCCAAAAGCCTATGAAGCCAAATACCCTCCTTACAAGCCTGTGTAGTTGCCATATATTCAGCTTCAGTAGTGGACAAAGCTACCACTGACTAAAGCTTAGAGACCCAACTAACTGCACTTCTTGCTAAGGAGAAAACAAAACCTATGGTAGACTTTCTCCTATCTCTGTCACCACCAAAATTTGCATCCACAAAACCATTTACCTGAAGACTACTCCCACTAAAACAAATAGCAGCATCAGAAGTGCCTCCCAAATATCTAAGAATCCACTTCATAGCCGTCCAATGATCATATCCAGGATTCGCCATGTAACGACTAACTACTCCCATTGCTTGTGCAATGTCGAAATTTAGGTGCACACCATGGCAAACATAAGACTTCCTATTGCTGATGAGTGGTACAGGGACATCTGAGTCTTCTCTGCTTCAATGCTAGGGCACTGCTCCGAAGACAATTTAATATGAACAGAAATGGGGTACTAATTGGCTATGCATTCTGCATATTGAAGCACTGCAGAACCTTTTCCACATAAGTCTTTTGTGACAGCCAAAGCTTCCTATTCTTTCTATCTCTATGTATCCTCATCCCAAGAATCTGATTTGCACCTCCTAAGTCCTTCACTTCAAACTCCCTAGCAAGTTGAGCTTTCAATCAAATGATTTTGTGCATGTTGGGACCTGCTACCAACATATCATCAACATACAAAAGCAAAATAATGAAACTGCCATCTTCATACCTTTGAAAGTAGGCACAATGATCAACCTCACATCTACTAAAACCCAAGCTCATCATGAAGGAATCAAATCGTTTGTACCAACACCTTGGCGCTTGTTTCAAACCATACAACGATTTGTTCAACCTACAAACAAGATTTTGTCTCTTTCCTCAAAACCTTTCGGTTGTTGCATATAAATTTCCTCAGAAAGATCACCATGCAAGAAGGTTGTTTTAACATCTAATTGTTCTAACTCTAAATCAAGACTAGCAACAAGAGCCAAAACAACTCTAATTGTACTAAGTCATACAACAGGTGAAAAAAATTCATCAAAATCAATACCAGATTTCTGCGCATACCCCTTGGCCACCAACCAAGCTTTATACCGCTCCACGTTATCATGTCTTTTTTCAGTTTGAAGACCCACTTGTTCCCTATAGCTTTTTGCCCCTTAGGCAATGGCACAAGCTCCCACATCTTATTTTTATGTAGAGCTTCCATCTCTTCCTCCATGGCAACTCTCCATTTGCTTGCATCTTCAGCTTTGCAAGCCCCCTGATATGAGCTAGGCTCACCAACATCGCAGAACTAATGCATAAGCTGAATTACAACTAGAAGAGTACCTTTCTATTTGTTTGTCATTCTAGTGGATCCCCTCACAAAGTGTGATGTGTCATCCTGTGGCTCATCTGGTTGTTGTTCATCCTCATCATATACCTGATCTTGATTGTTATCTTGCTGATTTTCATGAACAAGTGGCTGATTTTCATTCTGCACCTCCATATCAGCATCATATGTTTCCACCTCTACTAGAACAAATTTTGAACTTTGTTGTTCTTTACTTCTTTGCATTAATATTTCATTAAATTTGACATCTCGGCTAATCACTAGCTTGCGGGCAGCAACATCCCACAACCTGTACCCTTTGTACCATCTGCATAGCCAAGAAAAATACATTTTACACATTACGTCCAACTTATTCCTCTTTTCTTTAGGAATGTGAACATAAGCATCAAAACCAAAAACACGAAGAAAGGAATAATCAACAGGTTTCCCTGTCCACACTTCTTCAGGAATTTTAAGATCTAGAGTTGTAGTAGGTGACCTATTGATCAAAAACAAGTTGTATTAACAACCTCACCCCAAAATTTCTGCTCCAAACCAGCAGTGCTCAACATACATCTAGCTTTCTCCACAATTGTATGGTTCATCGTTTCATAACACCATTTTGTTGTGGTGTTCTAGGAACCATCAATTGTCTTGCTATGTCATTCTCACTACAAAAACCATTAAACTCCTTTGAACAAATTTCCCTCCGTTGTCGGTTCTAAGACATTTTATTGTTTGTCTTTTGGTTTTCTACTAGTTTTAAACTTCTTGAAAAAGATAAAACTTACGATTTCTTCTTAAAAGATAGATCCACACCTTGAAAAAGATAAAACTTATGATTTCTTCTTAAAAGATAGATCCACACCTTACTAGAAAATGACACAAAATATGACAAACCCCAATAAATGCAACAGTACTTGCCAAGTATCTGAATGAATTAACTCAAGGAGTTCTTTACTTCTGGTAGTGCTTTTGGAAAAACACAACCTATGTTGTTTACCATACAAACAATGCTCACAAAAATTCAGATCTAAAGATTTTGCACCTGGGAGAAGGTTTCTATCTAGTAGTACCTTGAGACCACACTCGCTCATATGGCCTAGCCGTTGATGCCAAGTTGTCATTGACCCCAATTCCACATCCAACGCCACTGCAGCCTCTCCAATACAAGTTTCTCCAACCAATCTGTAGAGATTGCCCACCTTTTCTCCCTTTAGCACTACCAATGCTCCCTTTGTTACCTTGAGACAACCCTTTTCTCCAATGAATTGGTAACCATGTTTATCAAATACTACAAGCGATAGAAGGTTCTTCTTCAAGCCTGGTACATGTCTTATATGCTAAACAATCCTCACCGCCCCATCAAACATTTTGATATTGACCTCTCCTTCTCTAATAGCCTTGTATGGATTATCATTTCCCATATACACCACACCTCCATCACATGACCGGTAAAAAGAAAACCAATCCCTATGAAGAATCACGCGAAAATAGGCTCTTGAATCAATAAGCCAAATATCATGTAACTAACCTCTCATATTAGCAAACAATACCTCTCCATCTTCCAACGGTGCTTCAACTTTTGTCGTATTTGCCTTGGATGGCTGTGGGCTGGAAGTCTCCTTGTTTGCCTTAAACCAGCAATCCTTTTTGACAAGTCCCGTTTTTCCAGAGTTCCAACACTTAACTCTTTTCCGCCCCTTGGATTTCGACCTAGTTCGTCCACGCTCGCCTTTCCTTTGCCCACAACGCTACCCCTCAAGCTATTAGG
Source organism: Taxus wallichiana var. yunnanensis (assembly GCA_018340775.1). Classification (NCBI taxonomy): domain Eukaryota; kingdom Viridiplantae; phylum Streptophyta; class Pinopsida; order Cupressales; family Taxaceae; genus Taxus; species Taxus wallichiana. Next base: position 62,696,904 of record CM031235.1, on the reverse strand, counting down.
GATTCATTGGAAGAAGTCCCTTGAGATGTCTTCCACTTTGATTCTTTTAAAATTGTCATGCACCACCACATCTTTAAAACTAATTTCCCATCCGAGTTTCTAAGCGCCATGACTAGCTGATCCCAAGATTCAGGTAGAGAGCATAGTAGAATGGCCACCTTGTCTTCTTCATCGATTTTCACCTCCACTGAAGCCAACTTGTTAATCAGTGTGTTGAAATCATTGAGATGATCCGTGACTGATGAACTGTCCTACATCCTCAGAGTATATAGTTGTCGTCGTAAGAGAATCTTGTTTGCCAAAGACTTGGTCTCGTACAATTTTTTCGAGCTTATTCCACAAGCCTTGTCATTGTCTCCTCTAAAACATTAAACAAAATTGAATCTCGCAAAGTGATGAATGAATTGTGGCCCTAGCTAGGACATCCTTGTCCCAATCCGCCTGATTCATGGCTGCAGGTTTCGACGTTGCCCCTTTGAGAGCTAGGGCGCATCCATCCTTCACCAACAAGGCTTGAACCTTTAGCTTCCACAAAGCGAAATTAGAACCATCAAATTTTTGGACCTCGTATCTGGTAACTGTACCTCCTGTCATTCTTCACTTCTCACAAGAACAAACCCCTTCTGCACTAACCTTGCTCTAATACCAATTGTTACAAAAATAACTAGTATAGAGAGAAACAGTCACCTTTGAAAGCAATAAGAAATACACAAATATTAAGTGGAAACCACGAAAATGTACCAAGAAGAAACCACGGGTAAAGGTCTCTCGATATTTTATTACACAAGAATAAATCCATTGTTACATCAATGGTAGTCACCACGCACTAGCTCTAATGATTACAATCGTACAACTCTACAATCCATGAATTCCTTTTATAGAAAGAACTCGTAGTATAAACTGTGTGTAGTACAAACCGCGTGATGTCTTGTAACGACCCCCAAAAATGTGAAGGGACTTCATACGCTCAGTCAACTCTTGAACCTCCCAGCTTGGTCGCTACTTGCTCACTCAATGTTGACTGCGCACATACCAACATATATTACTTCCCTTTGATTTACGATATATTCACATTTAGTAAGTTGTTTCAAGTTTCATCATATATTAATAGATTACGAAGCTTGTAAGCTTTCAACAAATTTAGGTATAAGTAACTCCATGTCATTTGCAGTATGGTCCGACAACACCTTCCTTCTAGCTAGGTGGAGAATAACGGTTTTCACCAGAACATTCCTGGAGACTCTAACCCTTTTGGGCGGGGTTGGTATCGCTAGATGTAAACAACAGATGGTCTTTGTTGCTCGGTATCTTTCGCAGGGAGGAGTGGGGTTCCACTGCTGGGTGCACTATCAGACTTGTAGAAACTAAAGTCAAGGGGTGATTCCCGAAGACTGCGCTTGCCCCTGACCGGCTTGAGCAAGGAACTCTTCTAGTTCAAGATAAAACTTCCTTTTATGAAAATCACAAAATACAACTATTTATGGCACTCTTGAGTAAGCTTTCAATAGCTTCTATTATATGTAACTCTCGTTGTGATTAGCAATGCGCTAACAATAATGACACCGTCCTTCTATGATAATCACAAAATACTATTATTTATGGCACTCTCGAGTTAGCGTGTTATAGCCATTATATAATGTTCAATCTTTACCTTTAGAGTTTGATTAATGATGGATTGGCAAGGTACAATTTATCCCCAAAGATTGGTAATCGTGTCAAAAACCCAAAACCTAGAGATACAATATTTGAACAAAAGATATAAGGTAATTGTAAAAAAACTCCTTGTAGGATTCCACAAGGTAGGTTTCGTATGCAAATTTGACCTTCGAGTAAGGGAATGATATGCTACTACAAAGAAGAGAACAAGAGAAGACAATGCCTTGCAAAGGTCAATGAGAATAGAGACAAGGGATCACACCAATGAGCTATAATCTAAAGCAATTACGCCAAAGGGGCCTCTCCACCTTGGTGAGATAACCATTTTGAAAGGAGATCGTGAGGGCCATCAATCAGCCCCAAAAAGGTTCAAACTTACAAAGGCCCTCGTCATCAAACCGTCGATACCACACTATTAACCAAGAAGAGGAGAAACATGTAGAGGACCATACAACCATGTCCGAGTAGCATCATAGAGCATTCCATTTACACAACATTGAGACCGCAAATCAAAAGTGTAAATAGAACTCAATCACCCAGGTTTAAAACAAGAAAAACTCGGCAAACTGAATATAAAAATCAGCAAAAAGAGATATTGTATATATATATATATATATATTTTAAAAACCACTTTTTAAAAGACACAAGAATAACTTTAGTTATTCCTAGTTTTTCAGAAAATCGCAGGTTTTTAAGACAGCCCAGGTTTGACCTCAAAACAACACAGCATTTCGACCTCAAAACTGATGGATTACGATTACTTGTGAGTACTTCACAATTTTTGCTACTATGGGTTATGCTATTACAGACTCTTGATTGTGAGTGGGAAGACAATGGGCTAAAAGTTCTAGAGCAGCATGAATGATGATGGAAAATTCATATTACTACATTTGTTTGGACCATTTGTGCATTCCGTTCACTCAATTTGATGCTGACCAAGATGGGTAAAATCATGGGTTTAGCAAAATATACAAGGCCAACTGCATCCAAATGTATGTGACATCATAATTTCTCACAGGCCATGTTTAGGAGGTTCTCGAGGTTGAAGCTACATAAAGGTAAGTTACTCCTCTAATTTTGTTTCAATTTTTAAAATTTTCTGTTCTTTTGAATCTGTCCTTGATTAAATTTGTTTTTATTTTTCTGTTCATAATTAATTTTAGTTTTAATATAGATTTTATTTTTCTATTGCAATTTGAATGCATTGCTGAGACAAGATTTGCCTCGCACAAAATTGTCCCCAAGTGACTTGTAGAGTTCAAATCTGCCTTAAACATCATGGTGGTAATCAGTGAGCTGTAGAGTGTTTGGAGGCAATCAAACACAAAAAAATATCCCAAAAGCTCAAAACATCAACTGGTATTTTCCAAAGCCAATCATATCAATGATTGAATTTGCAGGCAAAGATGAGCCAACCTTGGGTGACATTTATGATAAGGTCGACTATGTTGGAGAAAATGAGGGAGATTAGTGTAAAAGAGAAATATCTCAAAAAAAAACTCAATATGTTCTCATCCTGATGATGGATCACTGAGTGTGATCCAAAAATCATTAACACAGTTTTATCCAGAAGCGTCCACTCTAAACCTTATGCAGTGTGGAAACACTCTATCTTTAAAACTTTATATGAGATTTGGGAACTTCTCTAGAGATGTTGACTCGAAGGGACCATTTGAATAGTTCCACTAATTCACTTGCATATGGTTTTAACTTTTAAATGATAAATAACTAAAGTTAATTTACAAACTATATTAGATGTTATCATCATTTCTTCCTTGCTTAGAAAATATTGTCCCCAATATTTATATGAGATTTGGGAACTTCTCTGAAGATGTTAACTCAAAGGGACCACTTGGCCTGCATCGGTAGAGGTTTTTCCATTGTGATTAATGCAAGTCTGAAAATCAAACAAAGTATCTTTGACCAATAGTCGTTGACTATCGAGAATGGTAGCCTCATGATGAGTGAGAGAAACCTCCTCCAACTAAGATCATATACATTGAGCTCAATTACACCGACAACATCATGGATGCCAAGATGAGCTAGAAGATCAAGTTGAAAGGTATTATGCCCAGCTACTTGGAAAATATTAAGGTGCCTATCTGATCGACTTCAACTTGTGATGTTGTCTGTAGTGAAGCTTCTGTTTGTCCAAGTGAAGCCAAACATAGCCTCCGACTTGGAAAGAATGAGGTATGCAATGTCGTCCATGAAGTGCCTTAAATTTTGCTTCAGTTAGATATAAAATGTCTTGAATTTGTGTGAGCTTGCAAATTTTGTTAAAACAACGTCCTTCGTTGGGGGCATGTTTGGATTTGAAGAGCAACTGGCATCTCAAGGCACAAAAGGTTGCAAGCCATAATAAACTTCAAAAGGAGAATTCTCTGTATAAACATGGGTAGCTTGATTGCAGCTTTGCCAAATGGCATGTAGATAGGTGTCCCACTACCTATGAGAAATGCAGAGAGCATAGAGCAAAGTGCAACCAACAACCTCCATCTGGTCATCAAAATACGGATGAAATGAAGTGAAGAAGAGCAGCTAACAACCCAGAAGTTTCCAAAATGATCACCAAAAGCAACTCAAGAAGCATGAGTTGCGATCTAAAATGCTAGTCAATAGCAACCCAAAACTACTCCAAACATGCTTGAAGAACAATTTGGTAGCTTGTGGAGCATCAATGGTCTTGGGGCACATCATAAATAAAGACATTGTGGATATCTTGCAAACAACCACAAAGTGCAGTCATGTTAGTGTTGAGTCTTGGAAAGAATACTAATGAAGTACATGGAAATGGATTCTCATACATGAGAAGGTACTGGTAATCGGTGCTATAATCCAAGTTTTTGATTGGAAAGCATAGGCAAGCTCCAAAGAGAGGAAGTGACAAATGTAATCATCAACCTGCTTTCTATAGAGAGCACCAATAATAGTTCCGTTTAAGGAGCTGCAAGGTCTTTTGTACATCAAAATGTCCAACACAGGACAACGAATCTTCCTTTAGCAAAACTTAGCAAGAAGGGCATGCAGAAACACAATGTTGAGTGTACTTATACTATATTACACATCCAATGGGATCGTAAAACATCATTAACGATGCACATGAATGTAGCATGTGCATTGGTGAGGCCAAAAAGCATCAGCAACCACTCGTAGAGTCCGAACCTGGACTTAAAACTTCTCTTCCAAACATCATGAGGCTTCATGCGAACTTGATCATATCTAAAAGTCAAATCAAGCTTGGTGAAGTAATCGCACCGTGAAGCTAATCGTAAAGATCATCAATCCAAAAATCAACAATGGTTTCTTCACAATGAATTTGTTTAGAGAACAATAATTTGTGACAAGTTGTCTCTCATTATGTTCTTCCTTTGGCATGATGAGAGCAAGAGATACACAAGGAGGGTTGGATCTTTCCCTCTACAAGAAACTGCTTGATTTGGCATTCTATCTCAACACTCTCAAAGCGTGTAATACAATAAGGTGGGTGATTAGTAGATCGTTGAATGGGGCTCTAAGGAGGAAATCTATGGGCAGAAGCTTGTCAACATTATCCACCTTTTCTTCTCGAATAATAAAAATAGCAAAAACTTGTGCCAATTGACTTTTTCAATAGCAGGTAGACCGAAGAGCAAAGCACTAACAGAAAAAGTGAGTTTATACATTTTACCATTTTTATGAAGTCATTGTTACCAGGTTCAAAATCTAAATCCCTCCGGAAAGGAAAACAAATCCATAAATTTGATGTTCTAGAAAAAAATTGAAAAATCCAGTTCGGTATATATGTATGTATGTATGTATGTATGTATGTCTATATATATGTATGTATGTATGTATGTATATGTATGTATGTATGTATGTATGTATGTATGTATGTATATATAGACAAATACACACACATAACATAAATCATGTAAAACATGCAAAAATATATCCATCTACCAAATAATGAGCATAAAATTAAAGCTTGTAGAATTGAGAAATGCATAAGAGTTTGAAATTTGAATAACATTAAAAGAGAGACATGGTTTAGAGCCTAAGCTCAATACTGAAATGAAACTTAAAAGTTTCAAACATCTGCAACATCAAAACTTACTTCAACATCAAAACCTTCTTCAAAATCAAAATTAGCATTAGCACGATAATTTAATCCATGCTCGTTGTCACTATCAATATTTTCCTAAACTTTCTTTTAAGGATGGTTCTCAAGGTGAGAATCGCCATCTTCTTTTGCAAGATTGTTCTCAAACAAATGAAAATTTTTGTGGACAAACATAAGATCTCGAGAGCTTTTAGCTCTTGGTCGATTCCTCTTGCCAATGTGGATTAGATCACACATCCTCCAGCTTTTTTCACATGTAAAAGCACTAGCACACAGTTGTAAACACGGATGGCAAGCTTTGTAGCTCTAAAATAAATGACCCATAAGTCTCGCCACCATAAATCGGGATACATGTAGCAGATGTCTTCTTGTTCTTGTACCTCCTCATGAGAAAACATGCCCGCTTGGTTCTTGATTATAGTGTTTTGCCTTCTCACCTTAGCCTTCTCATCATCATCATGAACCAACCTGTGTATCGTTTCCAATATACCGTTCTTTACCTTCTCATTTACATCATGATCCACCTCTATAAGCTTAGGATTTAAACAACACCATGCTACATGGATCGAGCAATGTAACATATCCCAAACGTATCCCATCGTATGTCCACAATGTCCCATATTTGTGAAACTTCAACATCATCTACAAGTACTTTTATTTCTTTTGTTGCTTGCTTCATGCCTTCATACACAAATCTAATGCTTAGATTGTGCCCATTCTTCACTTACCACAACTTTTCTCAAAGTCGTCCTCTTCTCCACCTCCTCTCTGCAAAGTAATAAAATTAAATGCAAATCCGCACTTTGCAAATAAGCGATACAAGCTCAAGGTCAAGCGGTGATCAAGTATGAACTTGGAAATATGTCTCCCTTCTCAAACAACATTGTTTACCAACTCTAACTTTAGTAGATCTTCAAGCAAAAGATCTAAAACATGAGTTGCACATTGAATCCAAAACAAATGAGGAAACTTTTCCATAAGAAGTCCACTTAGCTTTACAATATGTTCCATTATCTATAATAACACGGACTACATATTCTTCTCCAATTTCTAAAATGGCGATTCAATGTATTTGAAAATGAAATCAAAAGTCTTTACCTCCTTGTATTAATTGATTTGAAAAACATAGCAATTTTTGGAAATTGTGTAAGAATATTTAAGAAGGGTCTTCGCTTTGTATCAAACCACCCATCATTTACTACAATATAACCTGATTTTCTCCAATTCTTTTGCATTTCATCTAGTTTGCTAGATATCAATGACACCTTTTCTAGCACTATAGTTCTTTAGATTTCAAAAGATGGTATTGTGTAACCCTTCCCAAAATTTGCAATCCCCTTTACCATGGCTTTTGTGCGCGACTTCAAACAACATTGAAAGGGATGGCATTTGCATTAAAAAACAACGCACCAAACTATTAATCTCATTTTTTCTTGTGGCTTCCAAAGCAATTTCAATGAAGCCTAAGACATCTCATGTGCACTTTTACTTTCTTGGGCAAACTCGATGAAGGAGCCAAACTACTAAAAAGAGCCAATTTGTGTCATATTGCATTGGAGTTCAGCCTTTTTGAAGTAGTTGTTGTTGCGAGTGTCTTCAATTCGTATTTGCTTCAAATTCCATCAATCAATCATGCATACTTCTCTTGTTCTTTCGTTATTGGAAAATCTTAACATCTCGCACTTTGATATATGGTACCGAATCCTTGGATTTCCAATGCACAACTTGCCATGGTGTTGTTGATAAGGTACCTCCTATAAAAAAATAAACATTTTCAATGCGTATTTTAAAAATAAATAAACATTTATTCCTAATAAATAATAAAATTAAATATTTTACAAAATTTGTGAACTAACAAATATAAATCCCGCTATAAAAACAAAATAATAAACTTTCTTTTATTTTAATTTTATTATTTACATTAAAATACATTTTCTTGTAATATGTTAGAATTTAGTTAATAATTATAAAATAAATAATCATAATAGCTAATAATTAAATTAATAACTAGATAATAATATTTAGTTAGATTTACATTAATAATAATATTTAGTTAAATTTACATAAATAACTATATAATAATATTTAATCATCGAAGATATAAATTAAATATCGTTAATAACTAAATATTACCATCTAGTCATTAATATCATAAAATTTAATCATTAAAGATATCAATTAAATATCGGCAATAACTAAATATTATTATTTAGTCATTAATATCATAAAATGTAATAGAAATAAATAGAAAATTAACATTACAAACAAAAATAAAATAAATTTTTACATTAATTTAGTATTCATTAATATATATTACTATTTAGCCAATGGGGTTTGGGTGGATCGGTTAAGATGGACGGTTGTGTCCGGATCCACCCAGGTTCAAATCCCACTAGGCGCGATCCCTTCGGGGTGGTTTACTCGGGTGGTGGCGGTGTTGCATCACCGATGGTTACGGCTATTGGTTTCTCAGTGGTGGACTTTGCATCGTCGACATTGGCAATGGTGGTGGCTCTAAAAACGGCAACGGCGGAAAAATTGCATCATCGGTGCGGGCTTAGTGGTCGCGGTTTGTGTTGGATTAATTGTAATATCTTGTCTAAGGACATTGTTAAGGGAGGGGACCCAAGAACCCCCTGGTTCTAAGCTCCGGTCAAAAGCATTAAACTATCTAAATATATATATATATAGATATATTATTTTGTTGATGGGTGTTGGGTGGATTGATTAAGTCGGACAGTTGTATCCGGTACCACCCAAGTTCAATTCCCTCTATGGCACAAGCCCCGTTGGGGTGGTTTGCTCGCCGATCAGTGGCTGATTGTTCTTGGTTGCAGCTCTCGTGATGGCCGTCGTGATCGGTTTGGATCGTGGCTCTATTGTGGGGGATGGATTAGGTGTGTAGCACTTGTGGTGGTCGTTCCTTTGTTGTGTCATTGGTGGCATGTTTCATGGTAGTCGTTCTTTTCAATATTGTGTTGATGGTGGCAGTTGTCATTGTGGTTGAATGTCTTCGATTGTATTATTAGTCATGGCAAGTTATTATTTTATACCCGGTTCATAGCTCCGGTCAAAAGTGTTTACGGGAAAGGGTCTCGCCAACCCTTGTTTAACTATCAAATATATATATTATTTTAATAAAATTATAACTAAAGTTAAAAATTATTTTATTTAATATTATATTATTATATATTAGTATTAATATATTATTTAGTAGTCGTGTGCTCCTTTTTAATATTAATATATTATATTGTACACTATATAAAAATATTGGTTTGAAAAAAATCCTAATCTTTTTCTAAAATACATATGCTAAAATCTAAACCTAAAAACTAAAAGTAAAATGCGAAGTTGCAAAGCTCAAAACACATAGCTCTCTGTCGCCAACCCCTTCTTGTGAGCACTACACTGGACCACCCCCGCTACCGCAAAGCACCTCGACTAACTCTCCCACGAAGTACCGTTACTAAGCTAATGAATGCACTACCGCCAAGTTGATGATAGTTACAAGTACTTGCCTAAGTTGATGAATGCGAGAGGAATTTTTCTTTAAACTCCTTCAAACTCGGCTCATGCCTTCAAAGTTTAAACTTTGCCTTGCCTTCAACTCTCTATCTCCTATGAATGCCTCGAATTTCTTTGTTGACTTGCTCAAATACCTCTGCCTCTTTCTTTTATTCATTCTATTGTCTCTTATTGCTTTTATAAGCATGTATAATTAGGGTTAACACTTTAAAATTTTAAGGTTTCATTTTAGGGGTTTGTATTGAATCGGGAAACCGAATCAAATGCATTTGAATGCCTCGAAAAAGTCGGCTCGGACCAGATCTGGACAAGCTCTAACTGAACTTGGTAATTATGGTCTATATATCATGGAAAAATGTAATAGAACATTTGTGAGGCATGAACATGGAATGCCCCTCCTTGACCCACCCCAAGTGTTATCGTAGGGAAAAAATTTAGGAATGAGATCTTTTTGAAGTATCTAATTGTAAGCAAAATTTTTAAATCAAAAACACTAAATATGAAATATATATATGGCTGGCAAATTCTAAGGTAAAACATAGGATTTACTACTCATACATGAACATTTTGGCAAATATAACATCTTTATGTACATTTTATATGATATTTTGGCCAAAAATAAATAAATTCCTTGTTGGCAAATCAAAAATTTGGAAAATTTGTCAAAAATTGGCCAACTAACGAAAATACGCTGGCAGTGAGAGTGGATGTGTTGTACTTGTCTATTCCACTCCATTGGGGAGTGACATCACAATCAATAGTATCCCGGAATCACTCCATAGGTAGTAATTTTGTTTCATTCTAGGGCTGAGATTTCACATATTAAGGTGACCAATTTACTTTTCAGGTAATACTTTGGACGTACTTCAAATATTAAAAATGCAAACTGCATAAATGCTCATGTACATTATCAAGAACAAGAGACCAATTTCCCTTTATGGAAGATTTAGAATCGCCATATAGTTAAATTGTAAGATAGAAATCTACGAAGGACAAAGATCAAAACAAATAATTTCAAAACTTTGACATTAAGGAATAAATCCAAGATGTTAACACAAAGAAACGCTCCATGCTCCCCCTCAACCTGCTTAACTTTTTAGTCAACTGCATAAATACACTACAATTAAAGCTCCAATACCACTTATGATGGATTATAACCCGATTAAGGCAGCTTAATATCGAACCATCACGGCGTATCCCTTCCTTTTATTGCAAAAAAAGATTATAAATTTATAAAGGACCAAGGTTCAAAAAAAAGTCAAAAACTTCACATCAAAACATCAGTTCAAGACATCGGCACAAAGCAATGTTCCCTGCCCTCTGGAGGCACAGGAGCTGTCCCCTAATGCTTTAGGGATGCAGGAATAGGGACGAATCCACTCCATGTCCCCTTTTACTGCAAGTTTTCCCTACATCCCAGGGAAATTTCAGACATTTTGTGGATTTGGGGGCATCCACAACCAGATGGTGACATTCTAACATTCCCAGTTGGTTGGGGTTGGCCCCAACCTCACTCAGTTCATTCAAAAATGACTTCTAAAATTAAAAAGCGGGTGCGGGGCTCAGGGGATATGCATCTGACGAAATCTCTGATTATTGAGCAAGTTTGGAGACATCTCCAGCATCAGTCAGTTCATAAAAAATAACAGATATATAAGTTTTAATAAGAGGGAGCAGTGCTAATGAGATACGCATCTGATGAGGACACTGATTATTGAGCTCATCACTCCACGCTTGCAGCTAAGCATCTTGGAATAGCTCAAATAATGAAACATGATTGTTATATTTTGATTTTCATTGTCATATGAGACTCTTGAAGTTGACAGTTATTGTTAAGTGTGGAGTTAGTCATTTTCATCATCATTGATAATAGAACAATCTGATATTCATATGTGCAATATCCGGTTCATATTTGGCAATCTCAGTTTTCAATTTCAATAGCCAGAGTTTTTTAATGTTCAGTACCATCAAAAGTTATTTCACCTCTTTAGAATGTTTATGACGTTTAATTATGTAGCTGAAAAGCTATAAATTAGTATATTTTTATTATACATGCACACACACTCATGCATGCATACAAATTGTTAGCCATCCCCCATTGTCCCCAAAATCTGGGAAAAATTGCTGTCATAAAAACTCAGATAAACATCTAATATAACCCAGGATTAGAATTCAGTCATTCATCTGTCATTGCTGACTTGAGAGATTCCAACCTTACAACACATTTGGCCCAAGAAAAGAATACAAGAACTTAAGCATAGAAACTAACAAAACTCAGTAAAATGGCGATCATACAATTGTCAGACTGAGTTTGTTTCAAGCTTTAGACAACCAAACGAGTAATTAGTCAGCTCAAAGATTTAAACAACAGTATAAATTAATAAGAGAAGAAGCTATCAGCTAAAACTTAAAAGCATTTCACAAGTTAAATAAATATAAAGAATGCCATTACAAACACAGGACCCTAGGAGAATAAACTCATATGGAAGATGAATCAAACTGTGCATTCCACAAAAATGATTTAAAATTCTAAAAAAATACCTAACATATAAGAAAAATAGAATACTAATGAAACCAGAGTATGTAAAACACAAAAGGTTGTAATCAAGACAAGACCTCGGGTCAAGCAGCCTTGCAATATTGCGTTTCTCTGATCGCAAAATAGCTTGCCAGGACTGCAAACATGATACAAAGTCCCCTGCAACAGGTCCGTTCACACTTTGATCTTTGATAGCACAACTCCAGCTGAATAAATTAATCCCCGGATATGGACAGTGATTGCTAGCAAAAGTAAGACGTTGCCGATTAACTGGAATATTATGTTTTCCTGCAACATTAGAGAGAGGTTTTTAGAAGCTGGATTCAACATCCTGGCTGAAAAAAGCAAATCCACTAGACAAAGAAAGAATGGCATTCAAAACTCGCATCAATAATATTCCTGATTACAATGTCCCATTAGAAGAACAAAATAATATTTATTAAACCAATTTTACCCAAAAACTGACATCTTGCATCTGTAATCTTGTCATTTAAACTTGTCTAGGTTTTACCCAGTTTGGGTTCACCCCCCCTGGTTATCCTTTTCAATTGTTTCAGTGTTAGATACTTTTTCAGCTGTCACAGTTTTCTCGACGCTCTTTCTTGCTGTTGTAACTTCTTGTACTTTCATGTCCAAATGACCTTCTTTGGTCATTTTTGCACATTCATATACTTTCTTGTTTTCCAACTTTCTCAAGGTAATGCTTGTCCAACATATAGAAGAATTCTGGGATAAGCCTAAACAGAAAGTCTGTAATGAAAAAGCAAATATGGAAGACAGTACAGACAATGATTACAAGAACTTGAACAAACTTATTACATACGATTTCTTTAATCCCAGTTCTTTAATAGAATTTTCAATTTTGCGAGTAGAAAAGTTGTGTTAAGAGTAGAAGCAGATGGAATATATTTCAATTACATATGTGCTTGGAAGTCCATTGCTGTATTAGACTAGTTTCTGCAAAAAGGAGAGTGTAACTGTTATAACTATATACTTTTTCTCCAAATGAAGAACACAATGGATATGTAATTTTCCTACTCATTGATCAAAATTTTTAAGCTACAACCAAAGTAGTAGATACTAAATGATTGACATACATTAAAGAGAAACAAAAAGTTATCGCTTGCACAACTAGAGTGTAAACTTGGCAATTGCTGTGCTATGGATCATAAAATCAGACTATCGTGGCCCAAACCATCAGAATAAGATCAAGAAGGGCAGCTAGAGTGCAATTCAAACAATTGGCGTGCCATGGAACATAAAATCAGACTATTATGGTCCAAAATCAGAAGAATAACAAGAAGCGAAGCAAGAGGGTGGTATTTTGTTTCCAATTGTTGCTAACCAACTTCTGTATCGCATAATTATTGTAAATAGAAATGAAAAACTAATGAAAAATCAGTATAAGACCTGAACTAGAGAATCATAAATAAATTGGGATTCCAAGAGAGAGTATTTCCAGTCCATATGATTAGAAAAATGCTTCTGGAAAGACTGTGTGAGTGAATTTTGATCCACGTTTTAGATCACACTCTATGATCCATCATCAAGATGAGAATAGAATGAGAACAGCTTGCAGACTCGGGGTTTATTTAAAGAAAGCCAACTTACAAGAGCTACAATATCAAGTACTTGAACATAGGAAAAATTAAATGACAAAAAATAATATTCAAATCATAATCTTATTAATAAATTGCAAACTAGTTTTAATTGATTGATAAATGATAAAAATTAATTATTAAATAATTGATAAACTTATTCATGCATTGTGTTTCTGTTAGAGGGACATTCATATGTAATAATTGTTCTAACAATAAAGTGAAGCGTTGTCAAATATTGTCTACTTGTATTATGTAGTGAATAGCTATTCCCATCTCTTGTCTTTCATTTACAAATAGTGTGGGATAACGAAGATCCAAAGTAGCTGGTGGCCATAGCTCACAGACTGCTGCATAAAGTTAAACGGATGAAGGGACTTTGAACTCTGGCAGGAACAAGATTCTTGTTGTTCCTTTTTGATGACCCCAAGACAAATTGTAGGGTGGTCAACATATCAATTAAGATATCATATTAATGGCGTCAATCATGGAAAATTTCTTACTCATGGATTATAGTATAATGAGTAAAAGTGATACAGCAAAACCAACATGGCTAGATACACCCTGCAAAATGCACTGTATATTTTATTACTAACATCATCACCTTCATACATTGGGTTCGTTTGTGCCATGCTTATGGTGTCCTGATTCTTGATGTATTACTTCTGATTGCATTGAAAACTTCACTCACAAAGTTTGAGAGATGTTAACATAATAATTGGCATTAACATGAAAAAAAGACTCTATGTTGACAGAGAAAGCAGGGTTAGATATTACTTTTCCTGAGCCTCTGCCTTCACATTGACCAGATAAATAACGACTGACCTGACAAAATCTCATGTACTATACCAGTGTTATGTGGGGACGCGTCCCCTAGATTTTGGTGACGTCCTGACGTTTCGGGGACTTGGAGGGGACATCCCCAATTTTTCTAGAATCTTTCAAGAGTTTTCTGATGTTTTTTACTCTTAGAGGGCTGTTATTTTTACCAAGAGCATTCAATTATAATCTGGAAAGTACCTAAAATACGTTGAATACAGTTTAAATCCCTAAATGTCATTGAAAAAGTTAAAAAAATTGAAATATTAATTTTTATATATTATTTTAATAGATGTCCCCAAAATTTAGGAATTTTTTTGCATCCCGAAACCCGTCCCTCCGCACCCCTATCCCCCATCCCTGAGACTTAGGTAACTATATATTACATAGTTCAAAAAATCGTAAATCGGGATTAATCGGCAGGCCAAATTTTGAATCGAAAATCGGGAATCGGCAAAAATTGGCATTAATCGGCAACTTTATCGCTACTTTTAAAAACATTTAAATTCATAAAATATACTTAAATTAAATGTAAAATTAATGTTAAATGATGCAAGAAGTGACTCTATAGAATGCCATAGGCCCATATGCATATTTTCGATTAATATTAATACTTATTACTAATTAATATTAATACTAATACTAATATTAATATTAATATTGAAAAAAATACTTACTATTAATATTAATATTACTGTATTAATTTATCAGTATTCTTGTATTATTCTTTGTATTCTTTGTATTAATATTATTGTATTTTTACTTGTATTATATTATTACTTTGTATTAATAATAAATATTATTGTATTTTTACTGTAACTTATTACTGTATTTTTAGTATTACTGTATTAATACCTGCTAGGGCACGAACTGACCACGAAATGGCCACAAACTGTTGGAAAATTGGCCACGAACTGAACTTGCGTGCCCTCCTACCCACGTCGAATGCCCTCGAATGGAGTAAATGCAAGTTGAAGTAGCAAAAACGAGTCGTGCAAAGAGAAAAACATTAGAAAAAACAAATCGATTTGGTCTATTTTCGTATTTAACCGCTTGGCTAGATTTTCTACATAGCACAAAACCTAGGCAGTCATGAGATAAATCTCCCTCATTTACCGGTGAGGCTCCCGTGTCAGATTTGTCAATTAAAGTATGCTAATATCTAAATGGGGTTTTACTTTAACTACTCAGTTCATGAACCATAACTGAACAGTTCTGCAGCAAGTAAGCAGTTGTTTAAGAAAGGAAATATTTATAGAAAAAGGGAATTATGTAAACACAGAGAAGAAATGGGGAAGATGTGCATCCCAATCAATAGATAGCAGAGTTGATTGCATGCACATAGAAGAAACCAATAGATATAAACACAGAATTCTAAGCAAAGGTAGCTCTAGATCTAGATCTGAAATAACACAGTCTAGTAAGAGATTTAAGATAAAAAGCAAGAAACACGATACATCGTGACACAAAGTTCTCCGGAAATCTGCTCATGTATATTCCTTTGCTTCAAGTGGCTCTCAAGGGTTTTAGCACAAAGTCTGGAACACAAGGATGTTGCTTACAAATTTTGATCCTTAACCCGAAGGTTCTTCTCCTACTTATAGAATGTAGGAGGGAAAGTACAAATGGGAAATCTAACTGAATTAAAACATAAACAAGTAAAGATGACATTTGGCAATCATCCTCCACTAACTTCTCCTTAAGTGACACATGTATCACTTAACTAATAGAATTGTTCCACATGACTTTAAGTAATGGTTTCAAAACCAATAACTTTGAAGTCTTACAATTTCATCCGGGAACGTGGAAAATAGAAGAAGAAAGAATAGAAGAAGTCAAGCCAACTGTAACATTTATGTCTTCTTTTTGTTCTGATATTGGATATACTTGTCGAACATGTGATTCAACATCTTCCCATCTATTTTAGCCACTTTGCTTTCTCTATCCTGAATTGCAGCAATCCTTCATTCAACACCTTGATGCATGCTTCCACATCTTCCAAGCTTGGCCCGAACCTTGCAATATCCGCCTGCAGTGCCACCAGTCTGCTAATGGAATTCATCGTGAAAGGCTTAGTAGCTCTGTCAATTCTCTTTTGTACCATCAGAAGAGACCCTTCCAGGGAATTAGGTACTCTGCTAGGAACGATCCACGCGTATTAAGTAACATTTCCGACCACGTCCTCCTCAATGAAAGAAATGATACTGTCTGATAAGGATGATGTCCTACTCTCAAGTGCCTGCATCCTCTTCAAAGAAATCTCCAAACGGAAAGAGATTGCAAACTCCAATTGCTTCCCCTTCTCAACCGATCCATACAAGATAACTGCTCTCCGCAACCAATACATCTCCCTAAGACTTGTTGATCTCAACCAAAGTACTCAGGTTACTCTCAACAACTGTGTTCATATCTACTATGCTCGTCACCAGTTGCTTCAGCTGATTTGCTGCATCATTCATAACCTTCAGGTGGGCTGGCACCTCTCCAAGTTGTACAGAAGCTTGACAAATAATCAGATTCTTCCATTCGTCAATAGCTTTCACCTGATTGCTTACATCTTCCATCTCCTGCATAAGATGATCACTCACCTGCTTTGAAATGGGCTAAGTGGAAGGTTTAACAACCTTGGCTATGATCTCGCACAACTGAGATACCTGCTTTTGAAGTTCGTCTTTCTCTGCCTTTTCTCTGTCAAGCCTAAGGAATAGAGCATCTATCAATGTCTGTATCCTGCTTCAATCCTTCGTGGTGGCTGGCTTCGACCGGGGGTACTTTGCCATTCTTGTTACATCTTCTGTCGTGAGCTCATCCTCCTTTCCTTCCGCCGGAACTGACATCTCAGCAAACTTCTGCCCCGACTCCTCGATGATCAACCTTGAAGTTACCTTAGCAACTTTAGGTCTTCTATCTTTCCCGCCTAGGCTCTGGAGTAGCTGCAAGTCGTGTTCTTCCAAGTTCATCTCCACTCTCGCTTCTGGAACCAACTGCGAAGCCAACCATTCTGAGAAGTTACTTCTCGGAGAATGAGAAGTCGCTGAGTGCACTACTATCTCCCGCTTTGTTTCCTCTCCATCAGAAAGTGCTACAGTGTTATGGCTGCCATCTTCTGAATCATCCAAGGACAAAGCTCTTTCAAACTCTACCATCTGCAGCTTCTTCAACGCCTCTCTTGGGCAATGTGTTGAACGGAGTGGCTGAGGAGAGAAGATGAATGTCGCCGGATTCAGTGGAGGCATGGAAGTGTCTTGCTGAGGTGCAACAGTTGGTGAAGTAGTAGATGCTGGAGAAGCCGGAACTAAAGTCATGGCCGTGGAAGTGATCTTCTCCTTTGATTGAGATCTTTTGTGTACTTTCAACTTCTCGGCCCTTCTGCTGCTTTCTCCTCCGTGCTTCCTCTTGAGGGAATCACCTGCGCCAAAGTTGCCCGTGATTTGATTCATCAATGCTTCATCAAGGTAATATCCTTTCGTCAGCAACCAGTTTGAAGTATTCACCAAAACAACGCCAGACCTTTCTTCAATTGTATGGCAGCCCCCTACGTTATCCTGAAGTACGGCTCTATCTCCTCCCATTTGATGGTAAGTGTCAAGTAACACATTCCCATCATCTTTAAGATCCGCAGGTATTCGCGCTAGTCCGAAGTCGAGCACTTGCTTTGCTAATAGCCTTTCTGAAATCCTCTTTCTAACCTCGTACTCACTTTTGCACTTCATCCAGAAATCTTCTAATGAAGGCACATGTGCGTACTCCTAAGAGATCGTCTTCTTGGCTACTCCAAATGGATCAAGTTCAACCGTGCTTGGGGAAGAACTCTTGCTCATACTCGAATAACATCTGCGTCTCCATCCTCGAGCTCTATGAATGCTCCAAGCAGCTATAATGTCCCACGGTGATTGGGAAGAAGCTCAGTAGACTTGTGTCGCTCCACAAGTTGTCTCTTTCACCTCCATGGTGATCAATCTATCATTCGGATATCTGGGCAGCTTTAACCGGTTCTCCAGAAAAGCCAGTAACCCTGAGGTATGTGAAATCTGCAAACTGAATGAATAGACTGCCAATTTTGGATACAACTTCCCACGCTTCCTGCTCACCCTGTTGGCCTTTAGGTCCTTGTCTAGCCTGCAAATGAATTCGTAGAAGAATTCATCATTGACCACTTTGAAATCTTTCTCGCACGCAGGTACAGTAAGTTGTGGGTAGCACTCGAAAATGGGGTCCTTAGAAAGAACGCCACATCTATCCAGCTTGGAGAAGACGCCTTGTGAAGCTACAGCATACACCAAGTAGGAAGTCATTTTAAAGCTGAAAGTACGCTTCACGTTCCGGAGCTGCTCACCAATTGATTATGGAATCAACCTTGTTGACTTCAATGGTCCTGATGAAAGCATACATCCATGTACGGAAAGTGTGAGCATTCGCCTCGCCATTAATCCTGCATAACAATTTGACAATATCATCTACCTCCTGCACCAAATTGGACCGTGGAAGAGTTCTTGGGAACTTAGAAGGAGATCTGGGCTTCTTCATGTATCTGTTGTTCATTATGTTCACGCAATCAACTCTATGCTTCTCCCACCTACTGCTGGCATCCTGAATGCTAATGGAAGTCACCACCTTTCGCACCGGAATCTTCAAACAATAATTGATGAACTCTGCGTCCAACTGAATTATTGTTTTTCCCAGTAGCGTCTCGCACTGATCTAGATGAAGGATGGTTAGATCTAGCACACTCCCTAACAAACTCTGGCAACTAGGTTGTGTATGAAAAGGCTCTAGCTCGAATAATTCTACTACTTTTAATTGCGCACGCATGAGTGAAGTCTTTCCAGCTCTGGATCTATCAATCAATTCGAAAAGAGGTTCCGGACCTAGATCTGTGTCTCCTATGTCTGCAAATTTGGAAGTGATGCATGACTCCGTTGTGCTTTCTTTTTCATCCCTCTTTGCCATGGCTTTGTCTATCTTTGTCTGAATAATTCTCTTTCTTCTTATTTGGCCGATTTCTTCAAAATTGGTGCAGATCTGGATAATTCTTCAGATTCGGAGGATATATGCAATGTATTAGACATTGATTAAAGCTCCTTTTCTTTTGTAAAGCACCTATAATGAATTCCTGCAAGTAATTCAGACAAAGATGGCAACCGGAACATGAACAGTGAATTTTAATCATAAAAATCTGCACTTTTCAAGCCTGCTGCCCCAAAAATTGATGTTTTATTTGCATGCAAAGAGAGCATGAATTTTTCCAACTTCACCTGAGCACCTGTATCACTTATGCAAACAATTATGCAAACACAAATCAACCTCCTTCAATGCATGCGCCAAAATTGGAAGCTTTTAGCCTTGATTTGATCTTCTTTTGAGCAAAATCCTCTTCAATATGGGGGCACTTTTCCTCTGGGCTGCACTTCTTCACCTGTGAATTAATTAATTCACCCTTATGGCAGCCCATGCTTATATAACCCTCATAATTCTATAATTAATAATTGTCCTTCCTATTCCTGGCAATTAATTAATTAAAAATCATGTTCTTCTCTTTAACTGGTGTGCTAAAATAGCATGTTTAAGGACAGCCATCCAATAAATTAAATTAATTCAATTTAATCATCCACTCTTCACTTCACTTAAGCTTCACAGTGTGCTTTGACCATAGCCACTGAAAATAGGAATTTATTTAATCATTTAATACTTCAAAAAGCATTAAATCCTTCCCAAAAGGGGCGCACTTTTCTTCATGAAGGGGGCAGCCTTTAAATAAATTAGATTTAATTGATTTAATCAATCTATTTTCATCTCTTTTACTCCCCTTTGCTTTGTTGACTTTTCTCCATGTTTAGGCGCCAAAATTAGAAGAAGAAATAATTAATTTAATCACCTTAAAGGCTGCCATGTTCTCCCTAAAGGGGTCGCACTTTTTAGCATAATAGAATTCTATTTTTAAGAATTTATGACAATGGGATTCTTTACCCTGCAAGGCAGCCCCGGAAATCCCATGATCCACTTAAGTGATTTGACTTTGACAATGGGATTATTTACCCTGCATGGCAGGCAATAAAATCCCATGATTTCACTTAAGTCACTTTTCTTTTATTTCACCATGGGAATTTTTACCTGCAAGGCAGACAATAAATTCCCACCTGCCTATTGCCTCTAATTTTCCCACAAAGAACTTAAATGACTTTTCCATCATGGGAAAAAGTACCTGCAGCGTGCAATAAAATCCCACTTGCCTCTCTTCGCTTCTATTTTTCCCATGATCCATTTAAATCATTTGTTTCCAAAAATGCGTCCAACCCAAGCAGGCTTTTTAGTGCACGACTTCGCCTTTTCCCAGAGAACCAGACCTCCGATGGTGACTTCCTTCTGGCACAATGTGCGTATGTGATCTCCGAAAACTCCAGGCCAAGAATGGGGCTAACCCGGCAAAGGAATTGATCTAGAGAAATTTCACAGAAAACAAAACAAAAAAACACAAAAACACAAAAATTGTCAAAAGTCACAAATAAAGCCCAAAACTTATTTTTAGTTAAAACCCTTCTGGTATATAGGAATAATAATATGTTCGATCACAACAGGGTTAAAACGGAGCGCAAATTGCCTCAAACGGGGCTCAAAATAATTAAATACAAATTTCCCTCAAACAAATCCCGACGACAGAATATAACAATTTTGGGCATCTAGGTATTTGACGAAAATGGCTAATATGGCTCTTTGAGAATATCTTGACGCAATACAAGAACTTTCTGGCAATAAAAACACAAAACGACCCATTATTTTTAAAGTACGAAATTTTTTCGAATAGGGTAGTCACAAATTCGTGGATGAAATCTAGGGACACCATAACCCTAGCCACGATTTTCCCCATTTTTAACGAGTTTGACCACGATTTTCAACGATTTTGCAGGGTATTTTATCGCGATTAATCGCCGATTTATCGGGATAACAAAAATCGCGATTTTTCGAAGTTTAATCGTTTTCATGAAGGCAAACGATTTATCGCCGATAAATCGCAATTTTTGAAACAGAGATATTATACCAATGTTCCTCTAACCAACTAAAATCCATCAAAATATTCTCATATCTACTACATATTAGAATATGATCCCACAAAAGGGTGCAATTACATACAATATTACTAGTTGCACAAGTTGAGAAAACTGAAAATTTAAATAAGTATGGCACATGAATTGCTTTGTGAGTTCAAAGCATACTGGGCAATGGCTCAAGAACACTGAAATAGCACTGGAATCTATATTTCTGCTTAAAAATAACAAGGTCTCCTTGTATTTTTGTATGTTTTCACACTTTATATTATCCTAATTTATAGAAACGAAAAATCTTGCTATTCAAAACTGCATAGATAATATACGCTTATTCTTTGAAAGGTTCATCTAGAGTGCTGAAAAGTTTCTCATCCAAACCCGTGAGCTATGACAATTTGTGAATAATTGCACCCAAGCTATGTTACCAAGGTATGTTGTCCCCCTCCCATACCCTCGTTGGATACGCACGGCACGATCCTCGATCACGTCCGAGTATGTCCCGTACATTTTGACGTACCCAAGACATTTCCGTAGGTTTAGACGGTGGGGGCAAAAAAAAAAATTGACTTGGTCAATGACCAAAAACCGAACCCTAAAATTTAAACTAATAAAATATTAAATCCTAAACTCCTCAAAAAGCTATAAAAAGCACTCAACCATTCATTTGAAATCACACAAACAATTCATTGTTGGTTTTTCAAGTGTATGAGCAAAGAGCCAAAGAGCAATTGAAAAGGAGGCAAACATTGGAAGGAGAATTTGTATGGAAGCAACCATTGCAAGGAAGACGAGATTGAGGGCAGCCATTGCTTGCAAGGAGTTCAAGTTTGTTTAGAGGAAGCAATTGCTTAGAGGAAGACCTTGTTTTATTGTTCATTCAAAAGAGGAGACGTCACAATTGGAATGGAGACATTGTGATCTTGGTGATCAAAACAGATTAGGATGGCACGGTTAGAAAATTTTAAATTAATAATTAGTAAATATTGTTATTTTTAATTTTTAAAGGCATTGTTCAATGTTAATAATTAATATTTTAGCATTTATCATTTGATTTATGTAAAGGCAAAATGTTTTTATTTTTTTAACATCCTAACTCTGTGTATGCTCTCACCTCGCGCCTTTATGGTGATCTTGGTGATCAAAAACAGATTAGGATGACATCACTTAGAAAATTTTAAATTAATAATTAGCAAGTCATTGTTATTTTTATTTTATTTTTTAAATTTTATGTAAAGGCAAAATGTTTTTATTTTTTTAACTTCCTAACTTTGTGTATGCTCTCACCTCACATCGTTATGGTGATCTTGGTGATCAAAAACAAATTAGGATGACATAACTTAAAAAAATTAAAGTAATAATTAGTAAGCCGTTGTTTTTATTTTATTATTAATTTATTTATGTAAAGGCAAAATGTTTTTAATTTTTGTTAACATCCTAATCTCATCAATGAATGATTTATTTACATAATTTAGTCATATATGTAGGATATGTGCAAAATGGCCAACCTTAGATGTTTTTGTTACATTATATTTCAGGCCTGAACTTTTGTGAATTGGCAGGATCAAAGATACACGTATGACTATTGACTGTATGGGTTGGTTGGAAAAAATGATGAATATAGAGTATACACACACTTCATAATTTAGCCTGCACAAAAGTCTACCTACTGCCTATACATTAAACTTGGCTCGAAGGAAGTTCAACCATGCAATCCACATAGCCAGAAGTCCATGAAGTACAAGCACTAGCAATCTCGAGTTACCATTTTATAGTATCAGTATTTACATTAAAATATTAAAATGTTGACCTTTTCAAATTTATCCGTAGATAAGCTTCCATAAATGTGTCTACCATGAAAACTCCACTGAAAAACTCTTTGCAACATATACTAAACACATTTTGTTGTCTTGTAGACTGCAAAACAACCCTTATATAGGGTTTGATTCAACATATATTTACATTCTTTTCTGTTATAGATTATTTATAGATACTTATTACAAAATATTGCAATTCACACTTCAATGTTTGAGGACATGTAAAGCAAGTAGGCCTTCCTAGTTTTTTTTTTTTTTTTTTTAATTTTTACTTTATAACGAGAATAATTAAGTGGCATCCTCGACTTATATGTGATCCGTAACTAGTACAGATATCTTAAATAGATCTACCTGATAAACACCAACAGATATCAATCTTGAGAAGCCTATCTTGGATTTGTCACATAGTTTCACCTATTGAAGGGTTCCACATTGATTAACAAATCCATCACCTTCTTTGTAAATTGTCCATTGATTGGTGATAAAGGGCCTCAATCTAACTCCACCCTATGTTGGGCTCACAAACATATTTCCAAGGAACAAAATTGGCTTCAAACTCCACTGTATACCTAAGATATTGCGATTTTTCAGTTTCATTCCCCAAATAAAAAGAAAAACTGCTCTATAACGGTCAAATGGGGGCCAAATTTACGGTCAGCAATTTTTATTGACCTCTCACACTATTGCACTCCACCACCATCACCTTGGCTGCCATTGTAGGTTACGCTGATACGACAGACCTCAAAGGTTACCCCTTGCTTTGTACTTTGCTTGAAACTCTCTTAACCTGTTGTATACTTGGAGGTGTATTTGCCATGTCTTCTCAATTAATTTTCCACCTTTTCATGTTCCCTATGTGGCTTTCCTAACATCAAACAAACTCGGTGGTAGGTGACCAAAACATGTCTCCGAAGGAGATTTATTAGTAGAAAAATGAATTGCTTTCTTATAAGCATGCTGAATATATGTAAAATTATCATCCCAAGTCTTGGGATGCTTCCTATTATACCCCCTCAAGAGCTACATCATTTTCCTATCGACCACCTTTGTCTGCCCATTAGTTTGTGGATGAAAGTTGTGGATTTTTTCAATATAGTGTCCATCTTCTCCCACAATGTGATCCAAAATTTGTCCAAAAATCTAAAATCCCTATCTGAGATGATAGAATTTTGCAAGCCACAATAAATTCAAACATTAGTGAAAAATAATTCAGCTGCGACATTGCCCTTAAGAGTTTTCTTGCATGGAACATGGACGCGCATTTTGCTAAAGCAGTCTACAACCACAAACAAGTGATCATCCCCTTTGCTAAAGGCTTTCACATGGCCTAGAAGAAACCAATAGTGACATATATAAACCCAACTTTCAAGTGCTAAGCTTGCTTGTGTTACATAACACATCCCCTTATGAATTTTGCAACATCAACTTGCATGTTTGGACAAGCAGCGTAACTTTGCAAATCTGTTATTATCTTTGTAACACCAAAATGACCTGCAAGTTTTGAAGCATGGGCCTCTTTCATTAGCTCAGTCCTTCCTTCCTTATGCACACAAAGCTTACCCAACTTGAGCAATCAATCTTGGAGATTGTGGGTCTCCTTGGACTCGGACCCTATTTTTGTGTTCTTTGCTTGCTGAAAAGCTTACCCAACATTTGTATGATGCTCATGTTCTTCAACATATGCCTCTTCCACAAATGGCTCAAGTGGATTTATAGTGCCCAAATCTAAATTCAAGGGAGGTCTAGACAACATATCATCCAACTTGTTAATCTCATCACTTTGTAGTTGATAACCAAATAAAATTGTTACAAGAAACTGATCCATTTAAAATGACGTACTTACTACAATTTTGATTGGGCTTGCAAATATTTAAGGGGTTGATGATTTGTACGAATAACAATTTCTTTTTCCATTTGACAATGCTTCCATTTTTAACAGCTTGAACAAGAGCATAGAACTTCTTATCATATGTGCAGTATGTTAGCAAGAGTCCCTGGAATCACTCATAAAGACATGCCAATTTGTAGTTTAAGGATTTTCGCAAAATTAATCCATTTGCAGACCTTCAAACAGTGCGCAATAAGACTAGAATTCAGCCAACATCACATTTTAGGAATTGCGCACTTCACTATAAAATGAGAAAACACAAAACAAGAAACATGTAAGCTAGAAAGATAGATATCACACAATAACGGAATTTTATTACTATTATGAACCAATTTCAACCAAGATCAACTATCAGTTTTTCCGTTTTTGGGCTAGAGGAGCTTTTCATATTCTCTTCCTAGCCTAAAGGAGCATTACATATCTTCTATTTTGTCCTATTTATACTATGCATGTACATTAGATATTGCACAGCTTATACAAAATACATCAAATCGGCTTTTAGGCCTCAATAACCTTCTAACACTTTCCCGGATTTAAATAGTTGCTCATCCCATGACAAAACATGATTTCAAAGTCTAGGAAGTGTCTTGTCTTCGTTCTACAGCCTCATGTTCTTCTTTGCTTTGCACATTTGAATAATTTGATTACAGTCGACATAGGGAACGCCATTTACTGGTTTTCATCCCCTACGTACTACTTAAACGCCCTTGCGGGTTTTCAATTAAGTAGTCTTTCCAACAAACCGTCCTTTCAGATTTTCACTCTATGGAAACAACTTTGATAGATCGCCCTTTCAGTTTTTCAACCTATGTAGGCCTACTTACAGATATCCAATAAAATAAAGCAGTAATTGTGTTCAAAATTTTGCCTTCTCAAAATTGTGCTCCTATGAATGGGGTAGGAAAAGGATCATTTACGTAAGCATCATTCAATGCCTGTAATCTTCGCAAATGTGTATTTCTCCAATTTTACTTTGTTGCATCAACATCGGACTTACCCAATCAAATTACTCTATGGGGTAAATAAGATTGGCTTCTATTGTGTGTTCAAGCTCTACTTTGACCTTAGTTTTCATATTTGGATCGAGTCTATAAGGGTGCTTCTTCACAAGTTGCACACGCTCTTTTAATTAAATGCTCATTTCTGCCAAAGATTGGTCTTTCCCCTTGATTTCACTAAACTTGGTGGGATACGTGTCTTCATAATCTCTTAGTAATTGCAATATCTCAAACCTCTTGTTACGTCCCAATAATCCCCTATGGTTGCCATTTTAATAATACCGAGAGGTCCAATGTCTTCCATTCGCTTCGCGTTGGTTCATCATAAATATTGACCTAACAATTGTCCCTAGTGTCTTTTAGCATCCTTGTCCCTTCTTCCTTATTATCCCATACTCTAAGAAAAGAATTCACCATGGTTTGCTTTTTTGCGCACTCTCCTTCCGCACCGTTGCTTGTTGTGCACCGCTTCTAGATCTTTGAATTCCACTCCTTCGATATCTATATTTCCATGGTAGAGAAACCTAGAAGGCGGTCAAAACCTTGCACGCATCATTCCAACTACTTTTATCCATCCCAAGTGTTTGTCTCTATGCATAGTCCATCATCTTGTTACCACCCCTTTTAGTGTGTAATTCAATATTCCTTTTCTCATCTCCTCCCATGGCACATGCTCTTGAAAGTTGATCCAAAAATTATCCAGTTAAAAGTACCAAAATATTGCAGGATTTATCTCTCCTCTACATGCACCATCCTCGTTGGCCTCATCTCATGCTCTCTGCGCATCCAATGTTTCAAGTTCACATCTAAATCTCCACTAATTGATGGAGCTAACTCCCAAGGAATACAACTTTCACCATTTGGTTTAATGTAATATTGATAAGTGTGCAAAAATTCATACGACTTTCATATTTTAGTCTTGGCGGGGGACTCGATGCCATATTTCGGATCTTCATCCATAAAGGGATTTTTGGTCTGCACAACGTTAGGTAATTCCAACAACTTGAGCAAACGTAGCACACTCCTACCTTCTGCATTTGCCTATCCTTTTACGCCTGCAAACTCTTCTCGTGATTAGTAGTCAACCTTAAACCAGCTCTTTATGTCCTACGTATACAGAGATATTGGCTCTTTTGGAATGGTATGTGAATTTTGTTAATTCTTATTCATGGGTATGACAAGTATAAAATCCTTCATGTAAGCTTTCATCTAATTAGTAATTGTGTTGATTGTCATATTCCCATCATAAGCCCATTTCTTGCCAATTAGCATTGAGCAATTAGTCTCATTTGTTTTCATATCAATAACTTCAAAATCTCCTTGTAAGCTGAAATCTCCAACTCTGATTTGTACATCCTCTAATTGGCCAATCAGATTAACTCTCCCATAATCAGCTACGATTAATGTCATTGGACTATACGCCAAAACAAGTGCACCCATGGCTTCCCAAGTTGATTTAGGCATCACATTTACAGTACCCCCAAAGTCAAACACCGCAGCCCTTATTTCATATCCTCCTAAAATGGTGTTCAACCGAATATCCACGTCCCATGGCTTCTTTGTTTTAACATACCAAATTGGCTTGTTAGTATGTGTAACTCCACTAGTTGCGCTTTTCAAGAGGGTTTTGAGTAAGTTAGATATGTTATGGGAAATGTCACCATTGCACAATACATTGACTATTTTGAGAAGCTATTTTGAGGTCAGTAAGGGTGGCTACTACTCCTCTTACTTCAGAATGTGCACTACTTGCCCATACAGCTGGACTTCAGCTTCCCCAATGGTCTGATTCCTTGCTCAACAACCCTTTTGCTTCTTCTAGCAGCTCCTTTTTCCTTCTGGGGTCCGGGTATCTATCCTCTTACGCACACTTAATTTAGAGCTCAATAGGCATCTCCAAGGGTCCCAACCCTTGCTCTTTCCTCTGCAATTTAGTGACAGCTTGGAGAATTGCACTTTCCATGGGCACCACATTCACCATTTTGGCATTGCGCAATTGTTTCTCTTTTTGTTGTTTGTCTAAAGCGGGACAATCCTCTTAACACAAAAACAGGAGAACTTTATTGATCATAAAAATTGATTACAAACACAAGAGATGGCATTAATTCTTATAGGAATTGAACTGCCTTATCAAATCCACATAAGGTGGATGAGATATCTCCTAGATAGTGGAAAATATGCAGAAATAGCATATTGCCCTAACTGCCCCTAATTGCACCTATAGGAATGCATTCGGGAAACAACATCCAAACAATAGGACAACTACCACTAATCTAGGAATTATGACAAATAAGTCATAGACAACGAAATACAAATTAAAAATGACAATTTGAACTATTACATTTATTCATTTAATCCACCCATGGTGAATTAAGCACTTAGGCTAGTCCTAACAAATCCTTCGTATGATGTTGCACGCCACCCTACAATACGCCTAGTACATTTCTTGCACTAGATTAGATGGATAGTTCTCACGCAAAGTGATTTGGTTCTCCGCAAACATAGAAAACCTCTATTTGTCTTTAGGGTCGAGGCCCTATCCTCCTTTGTTGATACGCACCTTGGTAACCTCCCAGTTTGTGCATTGTATGGCCTTTGCAAAGCACCCCAACCTTGAGCCTAATTTTGATATCCTCCATAGGGCCCTAGAGGTGGAGGTGTGTTCGATCGTGGGTTGGGTCTCGCGTGAAGGAGGTGCCCAACTCAACATATTTTGTGGACATGGTTAAGCCTAGCTTGGGTCATATTGCGAAGATGGTGGAACCCACTATGCATTGTGTTGAGGAGACATAGGAGCCCACCTACATGCAAGAACCATTTCCATATCTTATGCAAGTTCGAGGCCAATCGCAGAGAGTTCAGCTTAGGGGCCTCTTATGCTTGTAGTGCAAACACACATTCCTAGTGACTTCCACCTTTAAATTAATCAAGGCCCTACAATCTTTGGATTCATGCATTGTTGACTTGAAGAAGCTACAAGCCACACTCTATGGTTAACGCACATATTGTTGCATATGGTGACATTTCCCTGTGGGATGACCCCATACTCTATAAATCTCATAATATTCTCTGTTCCATCCGTAGGAATAGGTGCCTTATTCTCGTGTGATCTAGAGCACTCTTGTTTGTGGTATCCTTCTTCACACTATGCACCAAATGCTCAAGCACGACTTCTTCCCTTCTTACATCTCTTCCATTGTTTGTATTACGCATCAAGTTTAGCTTTTGTCTTGGAATTCATTGTTGTGTTATCCCCATAATCCTCAATCTTTTCAACTCTTATTACGCAACCTCAATTGTTTGCGCCTTTGAAATGAATTTCGTTTGCACAATGGCAAACATGATTTTACTCCACAAACCAAGTAGCTTTGCTTTGACATCGTCAAAATTGAAGTTAGTTTAGTTGATAACATTTGAAAACCAAGATCATACTCCAAAATTGATTCACCCAGGTTTTATTTAATCTACTTTAAAACTTGGATGGTTTGACACACGCACTTACTTTGAATTCTAGAACTATCACGTCCTTAATATATTTCAAAGACAATGAGCTCAAATTCATGGTATACACAAACTCCAAAGCTATGCCGCAAGGCCCCTACGAGATCATACCTTTTTGTACCTTCATCAATTAATCCCTTCACACCCTACTTCATATCACAAGTCAACAAATAATGCTTTGGATTGATGGATCCATCATATGGTTGGAATGTTACAAAAGAACTAGCAACATGCGCCATCTTGCCTCCTGCTGAATCGGTCGACTCCCCTTGTTGAGTTGGTTGTTACCAAGGTTTTGATTAGTTTGTGCAGGCTAATAAGTACTACTTGTGCACGTATTGCATTGCTTGCACAACCGGATGTGCACTTCAAATTATCTAAATTAGAGGCAATGGAACTAGATTTTGCATGGACTCGGGAAACGCACTTTGTATTTTGGGCTTATTGAACTATTATCAACACAATCCTCACTTCATTTACTAGGAAAGCAAATGCGTAGATGGTTGCTTACCAAGAGGAAATTTTGTCGCCTTCCAACGATCTTCTATTTCTACGTTTGTTGGCACCAAAGTCAATTCTATTTGCATATAGTATGGCCTCCTTAATTTCTCGTGTACTCTCTCAACCTCTCTTGTTGTGCTCCAATTTCTTGTAAAATCCCAATCTGCTCCAACTCACACAAACAATCCAAAGTAATCCATTCTCTATCTAGCTCTAGAGACATATATCCTAGAGGAGGGGTATCACCATCCTTTTCCCGCATATATGGATCCTACATTTACTCCTTAACGAAGACTACTCCTTCCTCTACGCAATATCAAGGTTTCCAAGTGGACTTTTCTCGGTGTGTTTCCAACCGCATTCTAAATCTACTCCAAACTATTTCCAATTTCTTATTCCTCTTTTCCTCTTCCTTTTCCTCGGCCGCTTCTATCCTTTCATCAAGGTCCATGTCTCCTTACATGCCCTCTCGGTTGCTTCTAGTTTCCTCATCCTTTTCCTCATCTATCCATTCTGGGGACTCCTTTGCCTCTTGTGGTCATTCTACCTATCTTACTTCTACTCATAGTTGTCTTGGGCTTCCCTCGCCGCGATCAAGTGCCACCACATCTATTGCGTTGTCTTGTCTCTCTATGTGGCCTTTCTAGACTTCTCTTTTCTTCTTTTTGATCCTTTTCAAAGCCGTCAATGATCCTCTTCATTTATGTCCATTTCCCCCTCTTCTAGGATTACACCCCCTTGTCGCTTTAGCCCACTACATATCGAGAGGAATAGGCACCATGGCCTTTTCCATCACTAACATTTTTATCGAATGGGTTATTAGTTGCCTAACAATTTTTCCTTGCATAGCAATTTTAGTTACATACCTATTAGTTGTAGCCTACAACTCGCAATCTACAACTCTAGTCCACTCGATGTCCAACTTGGTCAGCTTTCTAACTTTTTCATTCCACACGTACTCTTCTTTGGCTCCGAATCTAAAACAATAGTAATATTCCAATTTGTATAACTAGGAAACTATTGCTTTGGGAGCTCACACTAATACATCTCATGAATATCGCCATAAATGTGCTCTATTTTGATCATTTTCGCAGATATTCTCTTCACAACCGCATCATCTTCCACAAAACGATTATTCTCCTTTAGCCATCTCTCCACATACTTTTGACCTAGTAGCGATCTTCACATTTTCGGTCCCGACAACAAAACCATTACGGTGGTCCCTGGAATCCCTCATCGGGACATCTTAATGTTGTAGTCTTAAGGATTTTCACATAATTATTCCATTTGCGCAGCCTTCAAACAATGCATAGTAAAACTAGAATTCAACCAACATCACATTTTAGGAATTATGCACTAAACTATAAAACAGAAAACACAAAATAGGAAACATGCAAGCTAGAGAGATAGATATCGACAATATTCGAATTCAACAACCTTTTGCACAATGTTCGACAACATTTTATACAACTTGAGGTTATTGTCAAAGCATTCCACCCTTCATTTTCCCTTTTCGGGTTAGAGGATGTAATGTCCCCTTTCCCTCACCCATGGCCTAAGGGCCAATGCGTGTCCTAACCCTAGTCATGCCCAAGGGGTTACGGACACTATTTTGCTATTGGGTATGGGCATCTAGTCCAGTTTATTATTTTTTATTGACAGGGTCATAAAGTACTTTTAAAAGGGACTAGATGTTATGTTTCATCATTGGGGCCACTTAAAGTACCTTTTTGGCGACTTGAGGGGATATGTATGGCATTAAATGTTATATTTCTTCATTGGGGTCACTTTATGGGCCTAGGCGCCTAGGAAGGGAAAAAGCAACTTTAAGTTATTTTTAATTGGGCCCTCTTTATGAGGAAGTGCGCCTTGGGGTTTTTAGGGTTTCTTTGACATGAAAAAGGTTATAAAAGGAGAAGAGGGGTGAAAGGATATTCATTCATTCATACACTTATTTTCTTTTCATGTGCAACTGTTGTTTGCAACTATTTAGCTTGTGGAGTAAGATCCCACGAGAACCCTAGCTTCGGTGGTGAAAGATCCATCCCTAGCTAGCAGGGCATTCTTCGGTAGTGAAAGATCTACCCTAGCTTGTCATTTGGAGTGGATTTCAGGGCTATTTTTACAAAGGTATTTTCAGGAATTTCAGAATTAGGGTTTGAGGGTTTTGAGAGTTTTGTGGAGATTTTCAGCTGATTTTCGGATCAGACCCACGGCAGCCATAGAGGAAGGGTTTGGCATCATCTACAGAGGATTTCACAAGGGTTTTGGCCATCTACCAAGGGGGCGACTTGTTTGGGAGATTGCAGCCCT
Organism: Taxus wallichiana var. yunnanensis; assembly: GCA_018340775.1. Classification (NCBI taxonomy): domain Eukaryota; kingdom Viridiplantae; phylum Streptophyta; class Pinopsida; order Cupressales; family Taxaceae; genus Taxus; species Taxus wallichiana. The sequence goes on along the minus strand of CM031235.1, from coordinate 62,664,607 downwards.
AATTTCTAGGGTTTCCAGTTGGCCGTTTTCAGATCTGAAGGTTGGAAAGTCATCTTCTATATTTATATATGTTATTTCCCAAGTTTCATCATTTTTGCACTTGTATTCGGAAAGATATTAATTTTCGAAGTTTTCCAGCTATTTTAGGCACGCTGTAAATTTCTGGCAGCATTATATTGACTGAAAAATTCCAAAAATATTTCCCTTGTGTTCTTTATATTATTATCTAGTTCCATTTAAAATTTCAAGTGATTTGAACGGTTATTTTGGGAGTTATCCATATTTTTCTGTTCGCTGCCCTAGCTGTAATTTTCTGCATAAAATCTGCAAAAATCAGATTTAGTATTTGCTGCAAATTTCTGTGTTTTGTCTATTTTGTTGTAAGATCCCAGCAAGGGATATTTCAGTGGTATCAGAGCTGTTGTTTCTCCAGCCTGTTGGGGTTGAAAGATGGGAGACAGAGACAGAGACAGTGAAGAGTTGGGAGTAGATCTGATGAAACGACTGTTCACCAATATGGTGAAGCAGCAGGAGACTACCAACCTCTATTTGAGCCAGCTCACTGAGAGGTTAGCACAGGGTAGGATCGAGGCTCATGCGGAGAAAGGAGAAGCTAGCAATATGGGACAGCATGGTAATAGAGGTGAGAGTGGACATTCGGGACAAGGGTCCCCTCATGCTTCTACCAGGCCCTTGGGACTCCACGAGCCTTCTTTCTTGAAGGATCCGGAAGTTTCACTGACACGACAGCCCGCAGACATTGTGGATGAAGAATCTTGCTGGGAGAAGTACCGGACATTGAGTGAGGGTTTCCGGGACAACATGCCGTTTCAGGAATATTGCAAAATGAAGATCGGGAGCAGGCCCAGGAGAGATTACCCACCACAGGTACCCGAGTTTTAGAGGAGATTGGGACAAATCTCTATTCCGCACTTCGATGGCTCAAAGAAGTGTACCGCCTAGTCTTGGATCCAGAAGTTGAAGACTTACTTCGACTTGAATCCCATGCGCGAAGAAGATGCAATTAAGTTTGCTATCCTACACCTCGAGGGAGATGCCCACGACTGGTGGCATCATGGATTGGTCACAAAGGGGCACATGCATATCACTACGTATGCAGATTTTACACAGAGATTGATGAGCAGGTTCGATAAGAGGGACCTAGATAGGCACTTCAGAGAATTGACCCACTTGAGGCAGACAGGTTCTCTAGATCAGTACATTGCAGATTTTCAGAGGTTATCAGTGATGGTATCTGATGTTTCAGAGGTGAGGTTGACTTCACTCTTCATGGCAGGATTGACTGACGCTTTAGCAGGATTTGTGAAGGCATTTGAGCCTTCCTCCCTACATGAGGCAATTAGGCGAGCACGTGATTTGGAGTTGTCCACTCCAAAATCGAGGTTTCCCCCTCGAATTCAGCCTAAGGGTTTTCCTTCAAGAGCTGATGGTTCACAGCCGAAGGGGCCCCCACCCAGGCAGGATACCACAAGGAGACCATTTGTATCGAGAGAGGACAGGGAGGAGTTGAGGCGAAAGAAACTATGTTTCGATTGCCGCACACCATGGGTTCCAGGACATGATTGTAGAGGAAAGGGAAGGGCCCAATTCATAGAGGTCTTCGAGGAGAGCGAGAACGAGGAAGAGCGGTACCATCAGGAGTTAGAAGATGAAGATGAGGAGGCGTTGGATAGTGCAGGGGTTGAACAAGAGGAGGAGATTTTTCCCCAGGAGACTATTGCTACTTTGTCAAGTACCCCGAGGTACAAGGCATTCAGAGTTAGGGGAACATTACAGGGTCAGAGAGTGGTAGTACTCATTGATAGTGGGGCGACCCACAATTTCATTGATGCATCTTTGGTAGAAAAGCGGGGATTACAGGCAGAAGACTTTGAGGGTTTCAATGTAGTGGTAGCCAATGGTGAGTCCATGAGATGCATGCAGCGAGTTCCGCAGTTGAGTATCACCATGGGTAACCATACAGTCACCGATGACTTCTATGTGGTTGGTATTGGAGAGACCAACCTTGTGCTCGGTGTACAGTGGCTCCATTCTCTTGGAGAATTTCGGACTAACTTTCAGACGATGGAACTCAAGTTCAAGTCCGAGGGGAAGAATGTAACCTTGAGGGGTTTATCTTGAGGCACCCGGGTCGTTACAATGAAGAAGAGGATCGAGAGGATTCACGAGACACAATGGGGTGGATTGGGCGATCTGGTGCTTGGTTTCTACCAAGAACTCGGAGGATGGACAGCCGAGTATCATGTGGATATACGGGGGCTATTGGACAAGCACGGTGCAATTTTTAGCGACATACCACCGGGTGTACCGCGAGAGAGGGATTGAAGCACGTGATTGAGCTCGAGGACACTAGACCAGTAGTTACTACTCCTTACCGTCACCCCAAACGGTTTAAGGATGAGATTGAGAGGACCATCCATGAGCTTATTGACATGGGGCACATTAGGCCGAGTTTTAGTCCTTTCGCTTCCTCGGTGGTGTTGGTAAAAAGAAGGATGGGACCATGCGATGTGCATCGACTATCGGGCATTGAATAAGAGGACAATCAAGAACAAATATCCAGTTGCCGCGTATTGATGAGCTCTTAGATGAGCTACATGGAGCAATCTATTTTTCTAAAATAGATTTGCGATCTGGATATCACCAGATCAAGGTTAGGGAGTAGGATGTGCATAAGACCGCTTTCAGATGTCATTATGGACATTTTGAGTTTCTAGTGATGCCATTCGGACTATCTAATGCACCAGCTACATTCCAGTCTTGCATGAACCACGTGTTCAACCGCCATTTGCGGAAGTTTGTTTTGGTCTTCTTTGATGATATATTGGTCTACAGCAGGACTTGGGAGAGCCATATCCGCCACCTTGACAAGATATTGGGAATACTAGAAGCTAATTTGCTATATGCAAAAGCTTCTAAATGTGAGTTTGGCATGACAGAGTTGTTATATTTGGGATATGTGATTGGTGGAGGGGGAGTAAAGGTGGACAGAGAGAAGATACAGGCAATTTTGGATTGGCCTCCACCCAGGACGTTGACACACTTGAGGGGATTCTTGGGACTATGCACCTATTACAGAAGGTTCGTGAAGAATTTCTCACGGTTGACTGCCCCACTGACAGATTTGACCAAGAAGGGAGCTTTCGCTTGGTCAGAAGCGGCACAGCAGACTTTTGATCATCTCAAGGAGGTGATGAGTTCATGCCCCGTCCTTGCATTACCAGATTTTTCTCGGCCATTTGTTCTAGAGTGTGATGCATCAGGTGAGGGGGTTGGAGCGGTGCTTATGCAGGATAGGCACCCCATTGCTTACGAGAGTCGGAAATTGAGCCCCGTGGAGAGGGGGTATTCGATTTACGACAAGGAGATGTTGGCCATCATGCATGCTTTGGCCAAATTCAGACAGTACCTTGTGGGCAGCAGGTTCGTGGTACGTACTGATCACAATAGTTTGAGGTTCTTCTTGGGGCAAAAGGATCTCAACGACCACCAACAGAGATGGGTGAACAAGGTACAAACGTATGACTTTGACATAGAATACACTAGAGGTAAGAATAATGTTGTTGCTGATGCTTTATCTAGGAGGCCTTACCTTACTACTATGTTGAGTTCTATGTCCGAAATTTCAGCAGATTGGAAGGCTCACATACTTGTTGAGTACTCCAAGAATCAGTTTGCATGCGAGATCATGGATGGTATTATCAAAGATGACCGATACAGGGTGGTAGATGATCTCATTTTCTACAAGGATCGGATTTTCCTTGTACCGGGGTCTAAGATGAAGGACAAGATCCTTCGTGCCGTACATGACACACCACTAGCTAGACACCCCGGATATTTCAAAACATACAGGTACATCAGGGAGAGATTCACTTGGAAGGGGATGAAGGACGATGTCCTTAATCATGTCAGAGAGTGTATGGTTTGCCAGCAAACCAAATCGGAGCATTCTTTTCCTGCAGGGTTACTTCAGCCTCTTCCCATCCCTGAGCAAAAGTGGGAGAGCATATCGATGGACTTCATCACAGGACTCCCTATGGTGCATGGGCACAATTGCATTTATGTGGTAGTTGATCGATTGACCAAGTATGCACACTTCTTTTCTCTACCTAAGAAGCATGAGGCAGCTGACGTGGCTCAGGTATTTTATACAAGGATTTTAGGCTACATGGGTTGCCTAAAAATATTATCAGTGACAGGGACAAGATCTTCATGAGCACCTTTTGGCAGGAGATTTTCAGACTTGCCGGTACCGAGTTGACTCCTAGCACGAGCTACCACCCTCAGACTGACGGGCAAACGGAGATTGTCAACAAATGGATAGAGGGCTATTTGCGGAGTTATGTGACCGGACATCAGCAGGCATGGATCAGATGGTTGCATATGGGTGAGTATTGCTACAATACCACATATCAGATGAGTATCGACATGACTCCTTTCAGAGCTTTGTATGGATACGATGCCATGTCATTTGCTGATTTGGTATTATCAGATAGTCGAGCTCCCAAAGCTCGGGATTGGTTACAGGAGAACCAAGATATCCTGCGAGCTCTTAAGGAGAATCTCCAGAAGGCACAGAATCAGCAGAAGGTTTATGCGGATCGACACAGGATAGAGAGGTCCTTCGAGGCAGGAGACTTGGTGTTCTTACGTCTACAGCCATACAGACAGTCATCACTCAAGCAAAAGGGGGCGGAAAAGCTGAAACCCCGGTTTTATGGTCCATACAGGATAGTCCGGCGAGTGGGTGCGGTTGCATATGAGTTGGATCTTCCAGAGCACAGCAAGATACATAATGTTTTCCATGTATCATGCCTTAAGAAGGCCTTAGGACAGCACATTGTACCTTCTACAGAGTTGCCACCACTGGATGAGGAGGGGAAGCTGGTTTTAGAACCGGACTCTATTATTGAGGTCAGACAGAGGAAGCTCAGGAACAGAGATATCACAAAATATTTGGTACGATGGAAGGGTTTGCCTCTTGAGGATGCTACTTGGGAAGGAGAACAGATTCTACGGCATCCTAGTTTGCATTTGCTTGGGGACAAGCAAATTTTGGGAAGGGAGGACTGTAATGTCCCCTTTCCCTCGCCCATGGCCTAAGGGCCAATGCGTGTCCTAACCCTAGTCATGCCCAAGGGGTTACGGACACTATTTTGCTATTGGGTATGGGCATCTAGTCCAGTTATTATTTTTTATTGACAGGGTCATAAAGTACTTTTAAAAGGGACTAGATGTTATGTTTCATCATTGGGGCCACTTAAAGTACCTTTTGGCGACTTGAGGGGATATGTATGGCATTAAATGTTATATTTCTTCATTGGGGTCACTTTATGGGCCTAGGCGCCTAGGAAGGGAAAAAGCAACTTTAAGTTATTTTTAATTGGGCCCTCTTTATGAGGAAGTGCGCCTTGGGGGTTTTAGGGTTTCTTTGACATGAAAAAGGTTATAAAAGGAGAAGAGGGGTGAAAGGATATCCATTCATTCATACACTCATTTTCTTTTCATGTGCAACTGCTGTTTGCAACTATTTAGCTTGTGGAGTAAGATCCCACGGGAACCCTAGCTTCGGTGGTGAAAGATCCATCCCTAGCTAGCAGGGCATTCTTCGATAGTGAAAAATCTACCCTAGCTTGTCATTTGGAGTGGATTTCGGGGCTGTTTTTATAGAGGTATTTTCAGGAATTTCAGAATTAGGGTTTGAGGGTTTTGAGAGTTTTGTGGAGATTTTCAGCTGGTTTTCGGATCAAACCTACGGCAGCCATAGAGGAAGGGTTTGGCATCATCTACGAGAGGATTTCACAAGGGTTTTGGCCATCTACCAAGGGGGCGACTTGTTTGGGAGATATCAGCCCTAATTTCTAGGGTTTCCAAATTTCGCCGTTTTCAGATCCGAAGGTTGGAAAGTCATCTTCCATATTTATATATGTTATTTCTCAAGTTTCATCATTTTTGCACTTGTATTCGGAAAGATATTAATTTTCGAAGTTTTCCAGCTATTTTAGGCACGCTGTAAATTTCTGGCAGCGTTATATTGACTGAAAATTTCCAAAAATATTTCCCTTGTGTTCTTTATATTATTATCTAGTTCCATTTAAAATTTCAAGTGATTTGAACGGTTATTTTGGGAGTTATCCATATTTTTCTGTTCGCTGCCCTAGCTGTAATTTTCTGCATAAAATCTGCAAAAATCAGATTCAGTATTTGCTGCAAATTTCTGTGTTTTGTCTACTTTGTTGTAAGATCCCAGCAAGGGATATTTCGAGAGGAGCCTTTCATGTTCTCTTCCTAGGCTATAGGAGCTTTATATATCGTCTATTTTGTCCTATCTAATACTATGCATATACATTAGATATTGCGTAATTTATACAAAATACATCAAGTCGACTTTTAGGCCTCAATAACCTTCCAACACAACAATTCAAAATCGACCCATGAAACAACTTTGAATGATAACACACCGACTTACCACATTGCAATAGGACAGCCCCCATAGCATCATCACTTGTGTTGATTTCCACTTGAAAAGCTAGTTGCAAATTAGGCAAGGCTAGAACTGGTGCAGTGTTAATCATTTTGCTTAAACTCAACAAATGCATTTTGTTATTTCTTACCACCTATTGTTATGGAATGCAAACATGTCACTATGGTAGAGAAAATTTTAATAAAACATCCTCAAAACTGAACTACACCTACAAATCTCCTTGTTTTAGTCACAATGGAATACAAAGCTCCTTGTTTTAGTCACAGTGGAAGGCTTGAGCTATTTCGAAATGGCTTTTACTTTTGCCAAATCAAATCCCCAACCACATGCCCCAAAAAGACAAGTGATTGTTGCACAAACTCACATTTCATCTCATTTAATAGTAGCTTATTTTCCTTCAACACTCGAAGCATTTTTGAAATGCATTAGATGCTCATCGTAAGTTCTACTAAAAATAAATATATCATCCAAGTAAACAATGACACAAGAGTCTAGCAATGGTATCAAAACCTCATTCATCAACCTCGTATAAGTAGCAAAAGCATTACACAACTCAAATGGATGTACAAGCTACTTATACAAACCTTTGCCTTGTCTTGAATGTTGTTTCCCATAAAATTTTCTCATTTATTCTCTTGTAGGGATACCCAGATTTCAAATCCAACTTGGTGAAATGCTTAGCATGTTGAAGTCGATCCAAATGATTATCAATCCGTAAAAGAGGGCACATGTTTTTATGATTATTTTCATGAAGCTTGTGTTGTCTTATATTTTGTTTTCCATATATCCTCCTTTAATCTCACAAGGTGATACCCAAATTTCAAATCCAACTTTGTGAAATAATTTGCATGCTGAATTTGATCCAAAAGATTAACAATTAGTAGAAGAGGGTACATTGTCTTGATGGTTATTTCTGCAAAGCCCTATAATCAATAAACATTTTACGCGAACATCTTTCTTCCACACAATAACATGAGAACCACATGGAAAAGTACTAGAATGGATTACACCTCGATCTGACAAAGATTACAATTGATTTCTTACCTAATTTGCTTCCATCACTAAGTACCAATAAAGAACTAAGGAAAGATATATACCACTCCCTGCAAATACTGGCAGTTTTGCAACTGTTTACAAAACCACCACCTACATACACAGGTGATTACGAAACCAACCCTATAAATACCGACAGTTTTACATCTGTCCACAGAACAATGCTTTCAACTTGAAGCCACTTTGACTAACTTCATATCAAAGATGTCTAGCTTAGACTTGACTCACTCTATATAGACCCTGTATTGTCTGAACCTTTATTCTTGATTGAAACTCCTTGGAAAACGATCATTAGAAAGTGTTTCAAGTTACATTTTTTAGTCGCCTCAAGAACAGTGACTTAGCTATTTGCTTTCGCTAGCACTTGGTGATCCAATTTGGATCAATACATAACAAACTTGTATTTTTTTGTCAATCTGACTTCATTTGAATATAAAAGGCTGCTTGAATATGGAACACGTGGTAGCAGTCACAGCACATATTCCATACAATTATCTCAAGCCCACGACAACTTACATGTTTAGTAATCCTTCCGGAATTTATTACAGAGATACCACCTAAAATTTAATCATAGCCTCCCAGGGAGATAAGCTTATTTATTGATAATTGGGCCGATACATGCTAAGTTGCTAACTTATTAAAAATTATAAGGCAAATTTATGACCTCACAAAAGGGTGCCATTCTGTACAAATAATTCCACGAGCACAAGTTTTGAAAGCTGTAAAAAATTAGAAATCAACTATGTCACAAGAAGCTCAAGAACTGCATTATGGCACCACACAAGATTGTCACTTGAGAATTACAAGGTTTCTTTATATTCTTCCAGGTTTTCATGCTTCATTGATTATCTTCAGATCTTAACAAGGAACACCTTTATTGGCACACCATTCAAACCTGTAAAGTGTAAACAACTATTACAGTCATACTTTGAGCCTAAAATCATCAACGGTACCAAAACATTTATCATCAGGATAAAAATTTAAACCCTCTGTACATTCTTGCACCAATGTTGCTCATATTTTTCCCATATTTTGGCCCAATTTTGCACTGCCAGTTAGATTCAACAGTCATTCGCCTGTTTAGCGACTATATTAATGATTTTCTGCTATTGAAACTTGTACTTTTGAGTCGCATTGACACACTCTTGATCACTCATGAATATTAATATATTTTTTTCTATCTTTTATTCTGTGAATCAGGATACTTCATCTATGCAAAAATATTCATTGTTATTAATTGGAAATTTAGGGTCTGCATTTTCAATTACAATACAGTTCCATCCTGAATTTTCTGTCAAATAGCAGGCTCAAGAATATGTTTACTCACCCATGCCCAACCAATGATTGCATGGGAGGCATGTGGGTTGACAAAAGACAGTAGATATATAACCACTACTAAACACAAACTTGCTAATGGCATGCCTAGCATTCCAGGAATGTCTCTGCATAATGCACCAGTATCTACGAGTATCTTTCCGATCAGGATACTTCATCTATGCCAAATTATTCGCTGTTATTAATTTGATATTTAGGGTCTGCATTTTCTTGCAATGAAGTTCCATCCTGAATTTCCTGTCAATTGGCAGGCTCATGTCTCAGTAATATATGTACCCATCCATGCCCAACCGATGCTCATATAGAAGGCATGCCGGTTAACCAACAAGGGTAGATATATACACACTGTCAAACACAAACTTGTTAACAGAATGTTTTCCATCTCACCACATGCCTCTGCATAATGCTCTGTACCCACTCCACATACATTCCTTTTCCCATGTTGCTCATAATTTTCTCCATATTTAGCCAATATCACGCTGTTGCTTAAATCCCGATAATATCTATGTCAAAGACTCAGGTTTGAGCCATACTTCTCTCATGGCAAGTCAAAGTGAATCTGACTAAATTCAACACTTTTCGCTGTTTTAAAGGTACAGTAAGGACTTTCTTTCCAGATATATCATATGCACAAAATTATTGACCATTGATAATCTTTTCACATTTTTGCAGTTCGTTTTTCTTATTGAATAAGTTTTCCAGTTGGTTGAGTTTGAGCCCGTTTGTTTGAATTTTGGGTCCTAAATTCAGAATTCTTTGTATAACATTCTGAAAAAATGGAGCACAGGATTGTTGGTATTCAATCACATTTGTAGGATCAGTATTTAATGGTTATTTTAGAAGGCTTTTCATACACTACAGTTAAAAATTTTATTTCTGTGAATTGGGAGGTTTAAAGATACTTGGGTTAATCCATGCCCGACTGATTATTCTGTAGGAGGCCTGCTGGTTTACAAAACAGAGTGGATATATATAACAATATGTAATGCACTCAATTACATTCAGCTTGGTCCCATAGAGATTTAACTAGGAACCCCCACAGACAGAACCGCTTCACCCTGCAACACCACAGACTGAATTGCTAAGCATCAGGCCACCCACCTCTGCCCGAAGTCTATAGTGCACACCCACCTGCAATCTAATCACATCAGCAAACTATAACTGAAATTTAGTTAGACTTTTAGGTTGTGTGTGAACGTCATTTTAAGTTTTTTTTTCCTCACATGTCCCATCCTAAGTTTCTCAGATTTGGCAGGCTCAAAGATAAACATACTCATCTGTACTCTACTGATGATTGTATGGACAGCCTACAGGTTGGAAAAGAGGGTTAGATTATAGATATATACACGCTGTATAATTGAATGTACCCATTGCACATACATTCCACATGGCCCCAGGAGATTCAACCTGGTAACCCTCAGCCCCACCGAAAAATTAGCAGATGACCAGTTGCCTGCCAAAATTCCCTGAAGCACGGTTAACTACAATTTTTCCATGTCAAAATACTATAGCTACAATCTACTTAGATATATATAACGATTCAGTAGGAGGCCTACTCATTAACAAAAACGAATAGATATATATGAACAATATGTAATGCACTCAATTACGTTCAGCTTGGTCCCAGTGAAATTCAACCCTTAAACCCACACAGACACAATTGTCTTACCCTGAAACCCGTGCAGACTGAATTGCTTGAGCCTTCAACCCTCACAGAATGAATTGCTAAGCATGTGACCACAGGTCACCCACCTCTGCCCAAAACTCATAGCGCACACCCACCCACAATCTATTCACATCAGCAAACTATAACTGAAATTTGGTGATATTTTTAGGCTGTGTGTGAAAAGCCATTTAAACATTTTTTTCTCATATGTCCTCTACTAAATTTTCTCAGATTTGGCAGGCTCAAGACAAACGCGCTCATTTATACCCTACTAATGATTGTATGGACAGCCTACGGATTGGAAAAGAGGGTTGGATATATATACACTACATAGTTGAATATACCCATTGCAAATTGCCACATACATTCAACTTGGCCTCAGGATGATTCAACTGGGTGACATTCATTCGAGACTGGAAAAAATAGCAAGTGACAACCACTCACCAACCCCTGCCAAAAGTCCTTGACGCACACCTACGCATAATTTTTCCATGTCAAACAGTCAAAATACTATAGCTGCAATCTACTTGGATACGCAAGTTTGTATGAAATAACAAATTTTACATTTCTTTTCTTACACTACATTTTCATCCTGAATTTCTGGAAAAACAGCAGGTTCAATGACATGTGTGCTCATCCATCCCCTACCAATGACTGTATAGGAAGGAGGCTTGCTGATTATAAGAAAGGGTACATATAAACATACCGCATAATTGAGTATATACATTGCACATACAATCAGCCTAGCCCCAGGGAGATTGAAGCCTGCAACTTTCAGTCCCCACCAGAAGAATGCAATAGCATGCAACCACCGGTAGCCCACTTTTGCCCAGAGTGCCTGAAACACACCTTCCTACAACTGTCCATGTTAAAACCCAGTAATTACAATCTACTTGGATGTGTAAGCTTGAGTGAAATGGTCACTTTTAGATTTCTTTTCGTACACTACGGTTTTGTTCTGAATATCGGGAACTGGCAGGCTCAATGTTCGTCCATCTCCTACTAATGATTGTTACAGAGGCCAGGCAGTTGGAGAACAATGGTATATGCACACTAGATAATTGAATGCACTCATTTTGCTTATACTACACTTGACCCCAAGATAGTTATACTCCTGGGAAACAATGGTATATGCATACTACATAACTGAAAGTAGTCATTTCGCTTACATTGAGCTTGGCCCTAGATAGTTACAATATAAGAACCTCTAGACCCACCGACTGGAGGACTTAGCATTTGACCACCTGTGTCCTACATCTGCCCCCGAAATCCCAAGACCATGCCGCCCTACAATTTGTCCCTGTCAACACACAAGAAATATTTGCTTCTACAATCTGTCCACCTCCGCACACTCAAACTAATTGCCTCTAAAATTGTCCAAGTCGGTACCCTATAAATATTTCCTACTACGATCCATCCACATCAAAAGTCTGAAGATTACAACTAGTTGCCTCATTTCATTACAGTACTACAGTCTGACAATGCTGTTAAATCTCTACCTAATTCATGGCAACATGAATTCTGAAAATCTTACTCCAAGTTCAGAGCACCCCAAATATAAGAGAGAACACAATTCGAAAAAAAAACCTGGTCGTTACTAAAAAAAAACACTCAAATATCATTTAAAAACAATTAAAATCAATGCGCAACCGCGTGACATAAACTAAAGGCAGAGTCTCAAAGAGAAGAAGCAAAACTCAAAAAGCATGAAAGGTAGACTGCTAGATGGCATATTTAGGGTTCGAATTGCATAAAGCTTTTCCAGTACCTGAATTTGTTTCTTCCAATTTGCAAGAAAGGCAGCAGGGTCCAACACAACCTGCGAAAATACGCAGATAAATAAAATTAAAACCCCTGAATCAAACCCAAGAAAACACAACAAAGATTTTTTCCAATTGGCAGGTAAACCCCAACGGGATTGGATCCGGCGACCAGACCTACCGTTGAAGTGGCAGAAATATTATTGTTGTTGCTGTTGTTGTTGTTGTCCCAGTCACCGTTGAAGCTGATGATGGGCCTTCCCCCAACCTCAAATGCAGTGGACATGTGCAATCCTCTCCTCTCTGGAGCTCAAGTTACAAACCAGTCAACTCTGCGATCGATCCTGATCTCGCCCCCAAATTGCAGTGGTGAAAGACGGGGAATACATGTCAGATTCTGTATACATGTGTTGTGCTTTCTTGGGTTGTGAATCGTGATGGATGAAACGACTCTGTTCCACCAAATAAGGTGCTGCGGGTATTTATAATTATTATAATTAAATAGGTGGAGGGGCAGCGGACAGTGGCACATCGTGAACAACTGGTCTTCACCGAGCTATCTTTAACTTTACCCGCACAAGAAATTTCATTTGTTGTTGTGGTCTTCGTTGGCCCGTACAAGAAATTTTTCCGACAAAACCGAGATATACATACTTATTTCTTCTACGTATATTCTAGGTATTAAAAAAATATAAATATACGTATTTCTTGTAAATATATTTCTCTTATTAAAAAAAAGATATATATACGTCATTCTGGTGACACGAGTGGTTATCAATTAAAGTTTCAAAGGTAGATGTATATGCATTCCATTAAGTATAGAAAAGATTGCAAAAGATACTTCGTGAGATATCAAATCAAGTATCTCTTTCATAGTTCAAGTCTAAACACGTGACTCGTATTAAGAGAATATAAAGTGAGATGAAAAGGTTATGTGACCTTGAATTTAACATTGTGATTACTTCCCTTCATAGTATACAGTAGTGTAGTATTATTGATTATTGTGTTTTTTTTTCGGGTTCGGAAGACCTCGATTATTGTGTTTTTTTAATCAATAAATTGATGGGTTTTTATAAGGGTATTCACTTGTTTAATTAAATTCGAAAATAAAGTTAAAAAAATTATATGACATAAAAATAATTGTATAAAGATAGTATACCTATAATCTAATATAAAATGGGTTACCATTCCAAAAAAATAGATTTAATAAATCTTCATTGCAGTGAACACTCTTCTTTTTGTCATAAAATGGAGCCCCTTTTATTGAAACATAAAGCAAAGTTATATACTTCTCAGAGTCCCTAAGAAGCTCTTTAGAGTAAACCATGGCATTTATAATATAAATCATTCAAAAATTGCATGGCTTTGAAGTTTAATTTGCTCATTACTCATAATGTTTTGAATATTGTGTTGGTTTTACCAATAAAAGATGTTTCATGGGTATGTTTAGTGCTCTTGGTGGGTAGGTTAAGTTAGGAAAGAATTTGGAAACGATTTGGAGTTCTCTCGAGCTTGAAAAACTACAAAAATGTTCAATGACGTTCATACGCCTTGATCTTTCATTAGGAGGAAGACTTCAAAATTACTCTCGAGATAATTCTTTATGGAGAACTAAGAGACGCCGATGTATTCCACATATCCATCCAAGACACATGTCATTCATCGGCTCTTAGTAAAATTTTGGGCGAAAAAATAGTTTAAAGTCTTATAAGGATGTAGGACACTAATCGCTAGCAAGTTTCACGCATCGGTCTTGAGCAAACGTTGGTTGTTGGCATAATGCACTCTACCAGATGAGAAGATCGCTTCCAAAGCTATAAGGCCCGTCATTGCCCTAGCCACGGAGACGAGTTTAATGGTATGTATAAAATGAGCCCTCCCACATTGTCATATAGTCAAGATACGGTGAGAGAACACAAGAATGAGGGAGATGTATTTGAATAATTGAAGGAATGGGCAAGTGACCCTTCTAGGGAAAAATAAAGGCAAAAATGGAACCTTCATATTGCTTTATTTAGATCGGGAGTTAAGGTTGTTATGGTTCATTGATTAGACTCTATGGAGATGACAAGGATGACTATGTCAATTAGGCATGGGTTCCCTTATTAAGCATTATTCTCAAGGATAGGGAACCCAACTTTAGAGAGCTCTTAGAATTTAATTTTAAGAAGTATTGGGAGTTGGCTACATAAGGAGAAATTTCAACATGGTATCTTATTTGGTGGACCTATTGTGTGTTGCCCTTACCTCCATCCCACCATTTTCCAACTAGTTACCCACCACTTCTATTGTTGACATGTAGTGTTTTCTAAGCTTTATAGCTACAACCATGGCCAAACCATCATTGATATTTGTGAGGTCTTTATCCCAATGTTTTTTTCCATACATGTTGTGGGAAGGCCCATAATGCTCCCCTCGAGTTGAGAGAGAATCAATTAAAAATATTGAGCCTAACAATATTATAGAGAGTTTACCTTGATTGGAATAGAGGGGAATTCAACTCCCCTACAAACTACCAAGACATGTTCCAAGGAGATTGGTTGTTATAGAGGTAGCCCGACAATATGAACATATGATTAGAGGATGGTGTAAGAGTGCGACACAAAAACCATATCCATTTCTCCCTTTCTCAAAAGGGAGAAATTATTTTTCCACCTACACATTCATTCTCATTTTCTCTACGTAACATTATCCCAATGATCATTTGACAAGAAGCACTTATAGGAAATGAGACCCTTATGGCAGGGTAATAAGGCATTTAAGGTCATTGACCTATAAGTTCACTTTCTTATAAGTTCTCCCGATGTCGGTGGAAGGGACTTATAAATAGTCATTTTGAGAGTTGTTCCTCCTCCCCTCAATGTCAATATCAACATATATAAAAGGAAAGGCTTTGCTTCTATTCAACCAAGACAAACAAGCTCAATGTCTTAAATGGCATCATTGTCATTAATTTAAACACTTCCAATCATGAAACGAGCTATTGGAGACGGGACAATCCCTATGAAAAAGGAAAAATAAAGTAGATAGAAGTTGATATTGTATCAACTAGGAAGAGCATGACAAACTTTATATGTATGACACAAACGTCACCACCTATGATGGTACTCTCTACTACTTTTGTGGTAAGTTATGTTGTTCATATGTCTCATTGTAAGTAACATTATTTCCCTTACGACATTTGTTTCCACTTATTCCATCATTTCTTTTATTTCTCCAATGGTTTCTATGTCACCTCCTCCTTCTCCCACACTCATTCCACTCACTATTTCTTCTTCCAATTACCATATTTCTTCTATTGCTACCACATTGCCAATGACACCTTCACCGTCAATTGTTATCTCAACAATAACTATGAGGAAAGCACCAAGAAGAGTTCTACACAACTCATATCCTTTATGGAGATGATAACATCATAAGGATTAAATATATCAATGCCCTTGCCACTACTTCCCACTCCTTAGTCTAAGCCTTCCATTCCATGTATTCCTATATTCCCTTTGCTAAAAATACCACTACAAGTACCAATGGGTCATCTCACCGATCAATCAAGGAAAGCACTTCCTATTACACTTCCTCTTATGGGTCATCCCATAGTGATACCATTTATTCATTCTCCCACCGCCTAAATTCCTAATACCTCATCCTCAACTTCATCTATTATGGTGGTGTCTACAATTGGAGAAGTTTCGGAGACTTCTAAGTATAAGTAGAATTGTTTAAACAACAATGGTAACAACAAAAATTGGAAAAAAATCCCAAGCTCCAAAGATACCAACCATCGAAGTCTCATTATATTATAACAAGAAAGAGAAGAAGCTATAAAAAGTGACTACAAGTAAAATCACAACCCAAAACCAAGACATTCTAATCATAATGGAAGAGGATATCATGGGCTTATGTAGGAATATACCAAGGAAGGGGAACCAATCATGGACCCTTTGAAAATCATGTAGGATTCCTTGAAAATGGCTAAATGAGCCATGTAAAAGGCTAAAGAGGAGGTCAATGCCACAAGAATACAAATCAAGTACACCCCATACTCGAGAACTAATATCTACCAAGCCTTGAGGGATTTTTTTGGCAATTTCAAAGACATATCTTCACCAAAAATAGGCCTATACAATTGAATCTAAGCTAAACAATTTAAAATCAAAAGTGATGGACATTAGTTCTAAGATTGTAATCATATCTAAGATTGTCAGGATAATTTACTACCAAACTTACCTTTGATGAGTGTTTATGATGTAATAACCATAGAAAACAAGCTTATAAGGCAAATGTTAAACATTCATTAGCATAAAGCTCTTTCTTAATCAATTCAGACACTTAGAAATATTCCATTACAATATTATGACAACATTTACAAAAGTTGGGTTGACTTGGCTTCTTAAACTAATAGGAAAAGTGTTTACCATAGAACAATGTTTTGTTTTCCTCACCGTATTTTTAATGACAATGTCTTATCAACATTCTGAAAGTTTGAGCCAATCAAGTAATATAGTGATGCATGATTTCATCCTCACTACATCCATCAAACTTGAAAAGGCTGAAATCATGAAGTTATTTTTAGGAGGCATGATCTTGGGCTTGATTTAATCTATTAATAAAAGTGAAGAGCAATACAAGACTTTAATCGTCAACACAACCGCAATGGATAACAATTGTAATATTTATCAACATGCACAAAGTATGAGCTTATACACAACTTCTCGAAGATCAACTTTTCACGTCAAGGAGGCTATTTTTGGAGTTTGTTTTATTTTACGTACACATTCCATCTCAATTTTGATGATTCAAGTCAAGTGCGAGATAATAAAAATAGAGAAGCTTATAATTAGGTTATTCATTGTGAATGGGTTTCTTATCGTATAGATTTTCAAAGCTTTAATTAACTTTATTTAACTCTAACTTTTTGTTGTAGTTTTAGTTTAGGTTTCCCTTTTTAGAGGAGCTCTAAATACATGCAAAGCATGAGGTTTCATCCCATGTCTCTATAAATGCATATAAATTTATTATAAAATCATCTTGACATAATTGGATTAATACAAAGAAATGATTTAGACCCTACATGGTTTTTATGAGTTGTGGATTATGTTCAATTGGTTATTCATGTCTTGATGTGTAGAAATAAATGCTGTTTTGGTTATTAAGTAAATTTTTCACTTCCAATCCCAGTTGAATTTGTAGGGTAGAGATATTGAACTATGTTAATCTCAATTTCATTAGTTGATGTTTCTTGTCGTAGATTTGTAGGTGTGCTTTGTAATCTCACATGTTTGGGTGATTTAAATATGTTAGCAAGTTGAAATTATCTTATTTGTATGTGTACATAATCTAATTAACTTGGATAGTAGTTAAGTTGGTTAAGCTCTGATATATGTTTTTTGAATGTGTTATGTTTGTGGAGCCTGTTTTCATGTTAGAGTTTGGTACACCTTCCATGTGTTACACTCGGATATTTTTACTGAGTAATCCCCCGATGGGAGCTCGGGGGTGAAGCCTCTGAAGCAAATTTTTCATGGGTGGTTTATTAACCCATGGGTAATGGGTAACCGTTATGGGTTGTTTTTGGGCCCATGGTTTTTTTCGGTACCCATTGTTTTGTAAAACCGCCTCTTCGGCTACCTATTGATGTAATTATAAATAGATGGACATATAATAGGATTTATATGAGTGTGTTTTGTGAAGGTGAATAGTGTGTGTGAATTCAAGTGCGAATTCGGGAGGGTTTGTTGAGCACAGCTCCAAATAAGATCCGATTATCAGAATCGTGAAGATTGTTAAGTAGAATAAAATTTGAGCAAGTGTTCTTGGTGGATGTAGCCCACATTGGGTGAACCATGTTAAATATTGTCTTCATGTTGTGCATATTTCATTTCGTAATTTTATTCATACTTCTTATTATTGTGATTCGAGGAATTATTCCATGATAAATATTATTAATTCCTAACAATTGGTATCAAAGTCTGGTTTGGTTTGTTGAAGTGTTGAACCGCAGGGAAAGTTTTTAGCTTGAGTGGGAGCTATGGCAGATGATGGAAGATCTAGGGTTGATAAATTCAACAGTAGAATTTCAGTCTTTAGAAGATGCAAATGGAAGATTACCTTTATCAGAAGGATCTTTATACTCCGCTGTCTGAGAAGGTGAACAAACCCTCGAGTATGACAGATGCGGAATGGGATTTGTTGGATTAGAAGGCACTTGGAACGATCCGGTTGTGTCTTGCATCTTCGGTATTATTTAATGTTTCAAAGGAAAAGACTACAAAATAACTGATGGATGCATTAGGGAAGTTGTATGAAAAACCCTCTGCCTCTAATAAGATATTTTTAATGAAAAAGTTGTTTAATATGAAGATGTCTGAGAATGGTTCAATAGTAGATCATCTAAATGATTTTAATACGGTTGTAAATATGCTAGCTTTGGTTACAATAGAATTTGATGAAGAAGTTAGGGCTTTATTAGTTATGTGCTCTTTACTTGAGAGTTGGAATAGCTTGGTAATGGTGGTAAGCAACTCGGTTCTGCTAACTCAAAGTTGAAGTTTGAGGATGTTGTAGGGGTGATTCTAAGCGAGGAAATGCGAAGAAAAAGCTCTGGTGAATCTTCTACTTCAGGGAATGCTTTGACAGTGGAAACTAGAGGGAGACAGAAGAATAGAGGAAACTATGGAAAATCAAAGGATCGGGCAAGGTCAAAATCCAAAAGCAAGATAGTATGTTGGCACTGTGGAAAGTCTGGGCATGCAAAGAAGGACTGTTGGGAGCTTCGGGACAAGAAGAAACAACAGGAAGAAAACAAGGAGGCAAATGTGGCATTGGGTAATGTATGCCAGGATGCTTTGATTCTTTCTTTGCATAATATTACTGAATCTTGGGTTTTAGATTCAGGGCTTCTTTTCATGCTACTCCACATAGGCATTATTTTGTTGATTATGTTCAAGGGGATTTTGGGCATGTTTTTCGTGGTGATGATGAGCCTTGTAGTATAGTTGGAAAAGGTTCTATTCAGGTTAAGATGCAGAATGGGAATACATGGCTATTGAAGGATGTCGGATATGTGCCTACATTAAGGAGAAATTTGATAATGGCGGGCGCTTAGGAAGTGATGGTTGTACTGTGATATTTACAACGGACTCTTGGAAGGTTACCAAGGGTGCTCTTGTGGTGGCAAGAGGTAAGAATGTTGGAACATTGTATTTAACCACTTATAGCACTAATGTTTGTAATCTTGTGGCTTCGTAGTAGATATAACATTGTGGCACTATAGGCTCGATCATATGAGCCATAAGGGCATGGAGATCATAAAGAAGGATTTGCCTAGATATACGAAAACAGTTTGGAGTTCTGTGAGGACTTTGCATATATGGGAAACAAAAGCAAGGTTTCTCAAGGTTCGACCTACAAAGAAAGAGAGTAAGTTAGAGTTGGTGCATTATGAAGTGTGTGGGATTGGCTCGTATCATCTCTTGGGGTTCAAGTTATTATGTTACTTTTATTGATGATGCAACAAGGAAAGTTTGGGTTTATTGTATTAAAAACAAATCGATGTATTTGACACTTTTGTTAAATGGAAAGCTTTAGTAGAGAACAAAACAGGTCTTAAGCTAAAATGTCTCAAGTCAAATAATGGAGGGAGTATTGCATTGTGAATTTGATGATTATTGTTCTAAAATGGAATCCACAGCAAAAGATAGTTCTAGGAACTCCGCATAGAGAATGGGGTATCGAAAGGATGAACAAACAATAATGGAACGTGTTAGGAGCATGAGGTTACATGCAGGATCGCCTCTTTCTTTTTGGGGCGACGGTGAGCACAAATGTGTACTTGATAAACAGAGGACCCTCAAGTGCCTTGGATGGAGGCATACCTGAGGAGGCTTGGTATGGTAAGAAAGTTGATTATTCATTTCTTAGAGTCTTTGGATGTGAGGTGTTTGTTCATATAGACAAGGATGATAGGACCAAGCTAGAGGCTAAGTCAAAAAAATGTACTTTCATTGGTTATGGTGGTGATGACTTTGGATATAAATGTTGGAGTATTAAGGACAAGAAAATCATTCGATGCTGGGATGTGGTTTTTAATGAGAAAGTCATGTATAAACAACAACAGTAGGAAAATAGGGAAGAATCCAAGAAAGAATATGCGGTGGTAGAGGATCTTCTCGGATGGGATAGTGACCCATGAATTAGTTCAGAACCTACTCAATAGGAACCCCAAACTCCTACAATGAGGAGGTCTTTTAGGGTAAGAAAAGAACCTAAACGTTTTTCTCCTTCTCTTTATTATTTATTACTCACTGATAGTGGAGAGCCAAAGAGCTTTGATGAAGCAATGCAGGTAGATGCCAGTAAGAAGTGGGAGCAAGCCATGGATGAATAGCATAAGTCTTTCATGGAGAACTAGACTTGGGATTTGGTGAAGCTACCAGAAGGCAAAAGAGCATTGTAGAACAAGTGGGTGTATAGAGTTAAAGATGAAGAAGGAGGAAATAAAAATATAAGCCCTGTTGGTGGTCAAGGGGTTTGCACGAAACAAGGTATAGATTTTGATGAGATTTTTCTCCCGTAGTAAAAATGACTTCTATCATAATTGTTCTTTGAATAGTGGCAGCAGAAGACTTGCACTTAGAATGCAGTTAGATGTAAAGATTGCATTTCTCCATGGTGATTTAGAGGAGCTATATATGCAGAACCAAAACGATATGAAGTCAAAGATAAAGAGGAGATGGTGTCTGCAAACCAAGAAGAGCTTGTATGGCCTAAAACAAGCTCCTTGTCAATGGTATAAGAAGTTTGATAGCTTCATGATGGAGCAAGGTTATATTAGATGTCATTCGACCATTGCGTGTATACAAAGAAATCTGAGGATGGAAGTTATATTATCATGTGTTTGTATGTTGATGACATGTTGGTTGCGAGTAAAAACATGTGGAAAATAAAAGTACTCAAGAAACAAATGACTAAGTGAATCCTTTGATATGAAGGATTTGGGGATAGCCAGACAAATCCTTGGTATGAGGATAACTCGGGATAGGAAGGAGCGGAAGTGACTTTATCTCGGAAGAGTACATTAAGAAGGTATTGGATAGGTTTAACATGCATGATGCTAAACCAATTGGGACTCCTTTGGCGGGACATTTGAAGTTATCAAAGGAGCAAAGTCCCAAGACAGAGTAGGAAAGAAACCAAATGTCCAAGGTACCTTAGTCATCACGGTTGGCGGTTTGATGTATGCTATGGTGTGCACTAGGCTCGATATCACCCATGCAGAGGGAGTGTGAGTAGATTTATGAGTGATCCGGTAAAGAGCATTGGCAAGCAGTAAAGTGGATCCTTTAGTATTTGAGAGGGACCATGGGGACAATTTTGTTTTACTGATGGATCGAGACACCACTTTATGTGGTTATGTAGATTCGGACATGGCCGGGAGATGTTGACAGTAGGAGGAGCACGATAGGTTATATTTACACTGTAGGTGAGACAGCAGTGAGTGGGTTTCACGACTACGAAGTTGGTGGCTTTGTCAACCACAGAGGCTGGGTATATTGCTGCCACAGAGGCAAGTAAAGAGATGATTTGGTTCAACAATTGCTTGAGGAGTTGGGGCATAAACAGGAGGAATGTAAACTGCATAGTGATAGTCAGAGTGTTATACACCTAGCTAAGAACTCTTCTTTTCACTCCCCGACGAAGCATATACAATTTGAGATATCACTTCATCGGGACTGACTTTGGAGGAAGATAAGTTGAAGTTGGAGAAGATTCATACCACCAAGATCATCTTGTAGACATGATGACCAAGGTGGTCACAAGGGATAAATTAAAGCTATGTTCACTTTGGTTGGCCTTCACAGAGATGACAGTGAAGGGTTGAGAAGCTTGCTCGGTGGAAATCGAGTCTCAAGTGGGAGATTGTTATGTTTGTGGAGCCTGTTTTCATATTAGAGTTTGGTACACCTTCCATGTGTTACACTTGGATATTTTTACGGAAGCCCCAAGCAAATTTTTCATGGGTGGTTTATTAACCCATGGGTAATGGGTAAATCAGATTATGGGCTATTTTTGGGCCCATGTTTTTTTCGGTACCCATTGTTTTGTAAAATTGCCTCTTTAGCTACCTATTGATGTACTTATAAATAGATGGACATACAATAGGATTTATATGAGTGTGTTTTGTGAAGGTGAATAGTGTGTGTGAATTCGGGAGGGTTTGTTGAGCGCAGCTCCAAACAAGATCCGATTATTAGAATCTGTGAAGACTATTCACTTGTAATAAAATCGAGCAAGTGTTCTTGGTGGATGTATACCACATTGGGTGAACCACGTTAAATATTGTCTTCGTGTTGTGCATATTTCATTTCGTAATTCTATTCATACTTCTTATTATTGTGATTACGAGGAATTATTCCACATTAAATATTATTAATTCCTAACGAGAATGAACTATGGTCATTTGCTTAGATGATGTAGAGTTGTAATTCTTTGTGTGTGGTTTCCTTCGAATGATTACTCAAAGATTACAAAGAATTGAGATAAAACTATTTCTTGTATTATTTGGTTCGTGTGTGTGGTTTAACTAAGGTAAAAGGTGTTTGTGGTGTTTAGTAAATGAAAGAGAGTCTAGTTCCCTTTTCTACCTGTAGACACCAAAATAATGTCACAATCCTTTAAACCCCCTTCTATTAATTAATTCAACACTACACCTAACCATGACCCCTTTACACACATTCTAATTAATTTAATTACCATAATTAAATTAATTATCTACCTTACCCCTCCACTTCACCTAAGCCACCTCATTTCTCCACCTCACCCTAGACCTATTCCAAGCTCATTAATTACCCTAGACCAAGTCTCCACTTATCCTAACCAACTGGGACTCTTTCCAACCCTAACTATTCATGACCTATTAATCCTCTAACTAATTCCATGCTCTAATTTACACCATTCAACACTCTAGACCTATACTAAGCCAAAGACCACACCAAATTTGGGAGAGAAACCCTATTTTTGGCAAATTAGACCAATTATCCTTAATCGACGTCGGTTATCCCTCTGCTGGCACCGGTTCCCTAACCGTAAATCCGATTACCTTGAATAAAAGTTTCTAACTCTTTGCACAGGTTCTTCAATTCATTCATTCACTCAAGCTTTGGCATTCTAACTCTCGAGCATTCAAGCTATCAAATGACGAACTAGAGCACATCAGGTCTTCACCAACAACCAATCTCTTCCTCCACAGCCTTGGATCACCCACAATAGAGCACGCAGGATTCGTTGCCACGACATCGACACAACCTTGTTTCATCTTTGAACGCTCGTCAACCTCCACCACCTTCAAATCTATAGGTTATCAGATAAGTAACTCACTCTTATTTGTTAGTTCTAGTTTTTTATCTTAAGTCTTTTATTCATTTCTATTATCGACTCTTCTTTGTCCCGAATACCACCCTTCACCTGTCTACCATCTATTCTACCAACCTAAACCATTTTCCCCATCCTAGTGCCTTTATCACCCTTATCGAGTCTTTGTATAAATCATACCATCCTTCCCGAACCCCCTCAACTCTTTGTGCAACCATAAAGAGATCTAAAACACCTATTTTTAATATTTTGACCATATGACCCATACCAACACCGGTCACCCAACCGGCATCGGTAATTTACTAGTACTAACATCGGTTGCCTAACCAATAACGATTTTTGTGACTGGTAATTTTTCCTAGAACAACAAGCTTATAACTTTCACCAAACAACCCAGAACGTAACCAAACTTCACCCAGACCTTACCTAACACCTCAGTGACCTTTCCAAACCAAAACCATACCTTGCCTAATGCTAGATTAGTTTGTACTTCAATACTTTGCTTAATATAGTGTGTTGATAACGTTTTGAGACACCTAAATCAAAGTGTTAGCAATAAGACCTCTATTTCTCGCATTTATTTTCATTAATTTGATAAAAATAATGGATTAACACCATCTAGGAAGTGTCACACATCTAGGAACTAGCAATAGGCAGGTTCCACTGTCATTTTCTATTGAATATCATTTGTTGGTCTTGTTGTGTTTATACATGTCATTCCTCCTAGGCTAAAGGGAATCTCTCGCATGAACAGTTTGATCAAATTCTACAACGTGCGCAACCTTCTCCGACTATTAATAGGTATTCCTCCTCACCCTTACCTATTATTTGTTTCGTCTCTACTTTGCGGTGAAACATTTTGGCACGCTTGGTGGGACCCTTTTTGTGGGTTCTTTGTATTGTTCATTCTAGGGAATATTTGTGTGTTTCTTTCTTTTATGAAAAGTTCACATTAAATTTCTCTCTGGTAAATCTTCTCTTCTTTTATTTGTCTAAAGGAAATTCGTCATTTGGTGTTTAAAAAGAATTCTTCTTCCTTTCTTTTGCACCTGCATTTTAGTGAAAGAGCATTCTCTTTTCCTATTCCTCACTTGCTACATCCAACTTCATTGTCAATTTGGGTTTTAAAAATTTGTGCATTTCATCCTTGTGATTATTGCATTAGATCACCTAAATTTATTTGCAATCTATATACTGGAGGTCATGACCAGTTGATGATTGGCGGGAATTAAGCGTAGTTCACACTTTGTGCACACACTCCCCTATCCAAATCACTTTAATAATTTACTCATTTCTTAAACATCTTCCTTCCCGGTAGTTCTTTGCCCAAAGGTTAATAACCCGATTGACAATGGATCCGATTGGTGTCCTAGCTAGTCATCATATTAGAGTCGAGACCTTGTATCTGTGAAGTATATATTGCGGACACTTTAAGCAAAACACACCTGATACCAACCATATATTGCTTATAGGGCACCTTCGTTGACCAATAATTCTATGATATTCATAGTCGGTTTAAATAGTATAAGTCGCATACAAGTAACCTTTCCTCACTCCCGACCTCCCGAGATCGTCTTTGAGAGACAACCGGTGGGGATTGAATATGCGTGGGATGCGAGACAAACTAGTTAGGCAACTGATGTCTTCGACACGCACTAGTGGAAATTACGAATCTAAGGCAAAGAAGGCCCTCCTAACTCTGAATTGGTGTGATTGGTAAATATAATTGACTCTATGGGTGATTCTCTTGGCCTAGTCGAACTCCTTAGCTTTGTTAGCTGCTATGTCTAACAAGGATAATTGTTCGATGATGATAGGTGGAAGTGGAGTAGATCTGAATATTAATGTGCGTAGGCCAGCATCAACGTCAGATTGACCTGTGGACTCGTTGGGTTGTGGGATTTGTGGGTCACAACCATAGATTCATGGTTGTTGTAGACTCTTATGGTCATGTGAAATCGAGTCTCTAATCCCTAGTACCCAATAGTCGTATGCCTTCTCGGCCTCTATATTCAGAATTAATAGTTGTGCGATCTTCTCAGAGTATCTCACGGGCGTTCTTGCAACCTGAATTCTTAAACTAGTATCTATGTCTGTGAGAGTATCTCCTGCGTCTGGTTGTGGGACCAAAGGATCACAACCAAATGTTTGCTCTCTTTCAAGCCCTTCTACAGTCATGTGAATAGTTATCTATGGTAATCTGTAGTTTGGCTGACTTGACCAAAACGTATGCGCTTGGTCGTCCTCTATATTCAACCCGCTCAACTATGAGCTGATCTGTTGTAAGTTTGTCATTGTTCGGAAGACTTGGATCCTAAGACTTGATCAATATCATTATTATCCTTGTGTGAGATTGGGTTGGGGCACGATTGGCTCGAATACGTATTCTCTGGGCTCTCTAGGTCCCGTGATTGTCATACAAAAGCAACAATGTAAATCCAATTGCAACAAAGTAAAATTAACTATATGAAGTATATCTATAACATATATAACTTCTCTATTTTTGTGTTTTTCTGATGAATTTATATGAATGAAATTGAAGGAGCAACTATTTTAATATATCTAGAAATTGAAAACTAATCTAATGACAAATTTAAAACAAACAAAGCAACCGAGTATAGCTACTTGCACTGCAGTTGTAAATCTATTCTAAACAATGAAATAACTGATCTAATCTATTTGAAAGACTCTCGATCCTACCTCAGAAGTGAGGAATGAATCATAGTCTCTCAAAAACTATCAATCCCCACACTTCCCCACTGCAATATCGAAAGTAAAATTGACTAAAATAAAGTGATTGGCTACTCTATTTGATATGCTCCTAATTAGAACTTTGAAAGCTAGAACTTGGATTCTACAGAACAGTGGCGAATCAGATGGTGTGTGTGATTTTTCCCCTCAGTGTGATCTCCTCACTCCTTCGTGCTCACGTGGATCCAGAAAAGCGTGTAGTGCTAGCATCAATAGAAGTAGATATTGGGACAAAGGCAACTTAGGATACATACTGAATACAATGCGAATGCGAGTAGGAGAGAGATAGCGCAAGAGTACATGAGCTTGGCTTATGTAATTCCTAGCGGATTTATTGCATGAGTCATGCAACATAAAACGTCCAAAACTCAAAACTATCCTGTTTGAAGAACAAAACCTGCAACTTTAATGGCTTCCTATTGAAAACAAACTATCCCATTCCAATTGATTTGGATGAAGTGATAACAACAATTGCACAAGATGGATATGTGGCTTCCTAACAACAAGACAACACTAACTAAGCATGCAATGAATGAAGCTAAGAATTCTAAGCAAAATGAAAGACTAATCTATTGCAATGAGAAATTCAGAGGTAAATTTGAGGGGCCATTTGCTTGAGCACAAGCCAACTATTTATAGCAATTCATTCACCCAAAGGTAAAAACCAAATTGATCACCTAAACTATAAACAATGGCAAAACACTATTCCAGGGAACCAGAATCATTAATGCAAGCCAAAGGTGGTGAAAAAAGCTGGTAAACATTGAAATTACGTGAGTCACGTTAAAAAGAGCATTCTGGAAAATGCGTGAAGGACCGCCGCCCTGAGCAGGGCGGCAGGTTACAGGGACCGCCACCGCCTGCTCGGGCGGCGGTCACGAGACCGCCACCGCCGGGTCGGCGGCGGTTTCAGAATCAAGAGCAAAAAGCAAAGAAAAGAGGGGAAAAGAGAAAAACAAAGCACGCAGAGGCTAAGCGGGGCATGCGGGATGTTAACGCATATTTAGAGGGCTTTTCCGGATCCCGAACACCTTGCGAAGAGACCTATATCATCATTGGGGCACGTGTTACATTGTTCGGTGGTGCAGTACCCTACAATTTTGGGTACGTACATATTGCCCCCTCGAGAAGCATTTTAGCCATAAAGAGGTGTAAAATGGTGGGTCCGAGTATGGCGGTCCCGAAATGGGAGGTTGGAAGTTATACCTGATACGTCCGTGTGTCGAAATGACGCCATCCAAAATTCCCGCCACCTGCAAAATGAAAAGAGGAATCAAGTGCAGATAGACAAAATAGATCGGAAAATAAATGCTAAAATAATGGGAAATGAGGACGTACCATTTGTGCGGGGTAAGAACTTACCTCGTCGGCGCTCCAAACCTGTGAAAAGGGGATTCAAAAAAATGAGTCAGGTTGCTATATATATGAAAGTGGGCCCATTTTCCTATTCATTTGTGCGCGTGTTGATTTGATTGATTTTGAGCTCTGGGACCCACGGTGACGGTTTCTTACGAGAGTAGAGTCAAAACGTTCATGACGGGATAGCGATCATGCCTCCGCGAGTGGAACATCGTCCCGCGAGATCACAGGTTAGTTTTCCTCAATTTATCATTTTCACCCCCTCAATTTTAAAATGCTAAAATCTTTGTCATGGGGGGGTTATTTTTGAAAATGTTAGGTTCAAAAGGTCCATCTAGGGGGCGCCTCTATGGGTAGGCTTTGTTTTTAGTTAAAATGGTCCTTTTTGGTGTTTTTAGGCCTTTTTAGGATATAAAACCCGCGTGGGTTTTCGGGACATGACCGCCGCCCTGCCTAGGGCGGCGGTTACATGACCACCACCTTGTTCAGGGCGGCGGTTACAAGACCGCCACCTTTAAGGTGGTGGTTACAAAACCGCCACCCTGCTCAGGGTGGCGGTTCTTCACAGAATGTCAAAAGGACACTTGTTTGAAATTGGTTTTGCATTTTTAGCATTTCTATGTGTTTTCATGACTTTTCTAATGTCACTTGGATGCTAACTTGCTTTGTTTTGTGTGTTTTTGGGTGTATGCAGGCGAGGGAGGAGTACATTCGGTGGAGTCGAGAGAGAGAGAGTGTGACTGGCTCCCAGTAGTACTAGATGCCCTTTCTCAGGATGAGGAGGACACTCTTCAGAGGGCCGGGATACTACGTATATCACGTGTCCCACATGTTGCACCATCCAGTCACATTCTTTGTGACTTATTTTCCTATTGGGATGCTTGATCGGAACACCTTCCGATTACCAGGGGTCCGAGGTGAGTGGACCATCACTTTGGAGGATGTTTACCATATCCTGGGGTCCCGATCATCGGGAGATGACTCACCCTTGAGACAAGCAGGTTCACGGGCCCAGATAGCACAGTGGGCCTCTTACATGGGAGATGCAGTTATCTCCACTGGTTCGAAGAAGGGGGTGAGAGTTCGGTCTATTCCTAGCTTGCCCATCCCCTTGATTCGCCAGGCTATTATGGGGATCCTTGCCTCGAGATTGATCGGGGACAAGGGAGGAGACACACTACTATATTGCTGGTCCCCCATCATTGCACAGATCGAGGGACATGGCCGGATTTATGCCTGGGGAGCAGATATACTTGGGACTACCTACCATGACTTGTACAGGGTAGTCCATTTACAGGGGCTAGTCTTTGAGCCACCCGACCCTAGTTATGAGTTGGGTTTACGAGCGCTTCATTCCCTATGGCAGAGGTGTAGAGGTGGCAGATCCCGGAGCTGTGAGGGCAGCCAGATGGACAAATATGTCGGTGCTCAGAGCACCTCACCAGCCAGTTGCTTTGCTGACCACTTGATGACATGGAGGCCACACCATATCAGGCCATGGCAGGTTTATGGGGTGAGGAGGCTCTTACCTTGATTTCCTGCTCCACCACAGGGCAGCTCATTGACAGAGTAGGGTGAGTGGAGATACACCCCTTTGGCCGAGTTCCTCAGCAGTTTGGCCTACCTTACATGGGCATGCTTCCCCCGGTAGTGCCAGTATACAGGTCAGTTCGAGAGGCCAGAGGGGGTCCTAGAGGCCGGGTTGGACAGTTGTTACCCCTGGCATTCCTATTGCAGCGAGGCGGGTAGTACGTGCCTGAGGGAGAGCCGGTGCTCCTCAGGCACCCTTACTTCGATTTGCCATGGGTCCTGCCCACAGCAGTGATGACCCCATCGACATAGACTCTGAGTCCGAGGAGTTCACAGGGGGAGAGACAGAGGAGGAGACTGAGGCCGAGGCCAGCGAGTCAGGGGGAGAGGATGACAGTGATCCTGAGTGGCATGATACTCAGGACATCATGCAGGTAGAGAGGGCAGAGCAGAGTGCAGAGAGGGTGACTCTGGTTTCAGAGGAGCCACTCTCCCAGGGCCATGGTGGGGAGGATGAGTCCGTTGCGGGATGCTACGTCGCTCCAGCCATGGGAGGAGCACCTCAGTCAGCGGTGGCATCTGTGGCAGGTGCTGACCCTAGAGATCCATCCTGGAGGCCAGGTGACCCGAGTAAGTTATCTTCCCTTTGCTTTGAGTTAGGATTGCTTGCTTTAATTTCCACCTCTCCTATTGTTTACACTTGTGTTTATCTCTTGTTTTATTTCTAATTCATTTTCTCCTTTGTTTGCAGAGACCGCCGATGAGTGGCGAGACCTGATTCGCAGGGTATGCACCGATACCCTGATGATCCCCATGGAGAGGACCCGTGCAGAGCTATCTGTGGATGCAGGGGAGCCCTCAGTAGCTGGTAGACATACTGACATCTTTTCCCCCATTTGGCATGTGGCTAGGATGGTATCTACCCTCCGTACCGAGCTGGCGGGGTATAGGACAACAGAGCGCTTGATGAGGAGTCATTCTCATGCGAGACCGCAGCTGCCCCTCGGATCGTGAGCCCTCCGTGCACTCAGAGCGCCGGCGTAGCCGGAGTCCTAGACGTGGGCGTGCACCTTCAGAGGGATCTCATAGGGGTTGAGAAGCCACTTGGCTCTCTTAGATTTTGTATGATTCATTTGTATTTCCCGGGCTCTTTGAGCATTTTGACCATGCTTAGCGCATGATGGCATTGTACAGGAATTTTGACCATTGATATATATATACTCTTTTTGTATCAGACTCTTGGCATCTATGACCCTGCTTCCATTTCCGTTTCCACATGTAAACTATGATGTATGCTTATATACTTTTTAGAATGTATGCAATGGAGAACAAATGATACAAATGTTAACCTTCTTTTTGTATTTCATGATGCTGATATATGATAATGTAGACACGATGTGATTTTGAATTTCAGTTTCTTTAAGCAATTTTGATACCTCATATTTGTTTTGGCGAAGTGGTGAAGACAAGCCGGTATGATGAGCAGATAGACTTGCCCCACTCCTAACTCCACGCAACTAGTAAGATGCGAGGGCTTGTCACCGAGAGCTAGAAAGGGCACAAGTTGTGAAATATGTTGAAATGATAGTGATGAAAGATAGACAAAGCTTTGGTGGAACCAAATTAGGATGCTACAAGCGTACTCCACTCGAGTGACTCCATAGTTTGGGATGCAACTTGCCTTGCGGTTTATCTAGACTTAGATCCGTAGATGGCCACATGGTAGACAAAATCTGGGTTTTAGGATTTTTAATTCTCTTGGAATTTTGGACATCCGATTCATTTGTTTTTGACTCAAGACTTCAAGATTTGAATTGTTTGTTTATGACCTTTTACGTTTGTTTGTCAAGAGGACCCCCCACACCTTGCCCCATGCTACTAGTAAGAAGCGTGGGTTTATCACCTTAGGCAAGGCATAGGCGAGTAAGGGCATTTCCATCCTTTCCCAACCCTACGTCACTAGTAAGAGACACAAGCTCATCACCAAAGGTTGGTGGGGCAAGGAAATGTGTAAATTTAAAATTTTTTGTTTGATGTATACTTGACTTGCTTGTTTGAGTAAAATGTCAACATGCTCTTACTTCCAAAGAGATATTCATACGGGATAGATGTGACACGATGAAGCTTCTAGAATAGACCATAGGCAAGACACCTATCCTAAGAAGAAACCAAAAGTGAGAACAAGCATGCAGATCTTGGTATGGTTACCATTAAGACTTTGTCATATCTAACTTTGTTTGATGAAATGATTCCGAAATAGTTTGATGATATCATGGAAATGAAGAAGTATGATTAGAGTATTTACGCCAAAACCATCAGAAGTTTGTAATGAATTGCTTTTTTTAAGAATAAATTCCTCGATCACAAAGTTGTACAAAACAAGTGGACAAAATGATCCTAACTATATGAAGATGCAATGTAGATATAATTATATAAATAATGTCAGCTACTTACGCGTAGAATCGTTTAAGGTGTAGGGAATTGACTGTTTCACCAAATTCCTCACCTTCCATCGTACATAGGAGATATGCACCATTTCCATAGTCTTTCGTGACTCGGTATGGGCCCAACCATTTGGGCCGGAATTTCCTTCCTTCGCCGGTCTTTTTATCGATCCGACTGTCTAGTCTTAGAACTAGATCACCTTCATATATGTCGCGTTCATAGACCTTCTTGTTATATTGCCGGCACATTCGGTCAGCATAGATTCTGTGCCGTTGTTTGGCATCTAACCTAGCTTCATCTAGGCTTTCTAGTTGGGAAAGACGTGCTTCTCTGTAAGCATCTTCATCCAGGATCCCTTGTAATGAGATACGGAGACTAGGTATTTCAACCTCAAGCGGGAGAACTGCTTCTGCCCCGAATACTAGCGAGAAAGGAGTCACTCCTGTTGGTGTTCTTATTGAGGTTCGGTGGGCCCATAAGGCCGGATATAACTTCAAATGCCAATCTCGTTTGTTTTCTTTCACCGTTTTAAGGAGAATGGCTTTTAACGTTTTATTTGTTGCTTCAGCTTGTCCATTGGCTTGGGGTAATACAAGGAGGCCGTATGATGGCTTATTTTGAATTTATTGCACAATTCGTGAACTTCATCATTCTTAAAAGAAGTCCCATTATCCGAGATAATGATTTGCGGGACACCGTATCTGCAAATGATTTGGTTTAAGATGAACTTGGCGATTACAAAACCTGGTATAGTAGTAAGAGGCATGGCCTCTACCCACTTGGTAAAATATTCGGTGGCTGTGATTATGAAATTATGGCCATCGTCAGTAGATGAGGGAGAGAATTTCCCTATTAAATCTAGGCCCCACGTAGAAAAGGGCCATGGAGTAGCGATTGGTTGTAGAGCTTGTGCCGGCATGTGGATCTCGTGGGAGAATTCTTGGCACTTATGACACCTTCGTACAAACTCTACTTGCGTCGTGTTCTAGAGTAGGCTAGAAATAGCCCATCCGATGTATTTTACGAGTAGTGGCATGGCCACCGAAGTGGCCTCCACACATTCCACTATGAGATTCATGGAGAATCTTCTTGGATTCTTCTGTGTCGACACATCTTAGAAGCATTCCATCGAACGCTTTACGATAGAGCACTTTCTCTATAATGACGTATTTAGCTACGATAATGCGTAACCACCTTCTTTGTTGTGGTAGCACCTTCTGGATATGTATGGTCCATGATATAATTAATAATATCGGTATACCAAGGACATTCAGAGATAGGAGGTCTGGTTTCGATGTAGTATACGCATTCATCAGGAAAGTCCAGATCTACTAGATTGCCTCCGTCTAGTGGGTTATCAGCTAACCAATCCATGATGATTTGTCCTTTAACGGATTTTTGATTTACGAATGTTAATTCAAATTCACCCATTAAGGTTATAAAATGTCCGGCCTTCTTAGACAAGGACCCTTGTGTGAGGAAAGTTCGTAAATGGTCTGTTTTGACAATGACCCTTGTTTCTTGATTTAGCATATAATGTCTTAAGCGTTTGGTTGCAAAAATTATGGCAAGGCATTCTCGTTCTGCCTGTGTATAACGTGTTTCATAGTCGAGCAACGTTCGGCTGATGAAATAGATCGCGTGTTCTCTCTTGTCATCATCTTCTTGAGCCAACATACAGGCTAGCGAGACATTGGTGGCTCGCGAATATAAAATTAACGGGCGGTCTGGCTTAGGTGGCATTAGCGTAGGTGGTGATAACAAGAAACGCTTAACTGCGTCGAAAGCTTCATTGCAGTCTTCGGTCCAATCAATACTATAATTTTTTTGAGTAGATTGTTGATTGGATGAATGGCGAAGCTTAAGTCCGGGATGAATCTCCGGATTGCACCCAGCTTTCCGAGAAATGACCTGATTCCAGATTCATCCGAAGGTGGGACCATTTCGAGAACAACCCTAATTTTGGTTGGGTCAACATCGATCCCGCGTGACGATATAATGTAACCTAGGAGCTTCCCCCTGTTACGCCAAAGACGCATTTTTCTGGATTTAGCGTGACCCGTATTCTATTAGACGTGAAAGAATGATGCGAAGTACTTCCGGATGGTCACAACGCTTCTTGGCCTTGGCCAACAAGTCATCTACGTAGGATTCCACAATTTTATGAATAAGATCATGAAATATATATGTCATAGCCCGCTGGTATGTAGCGCCAAGCGTTCTTGAGACCGAATGGCATAACAACATAGCAATAAGTTCCCCAAGGAGTTATAAACGTGGTTTTAGCTTGATCTTGTTCGGATATTCTAATTTGATTGTATCCTGAGAATCCATCCATGAGAGACAAAAGCTCAAATCCAGTTGCATCAACAATGACGTCTATGGATGGTAACGGGAAGTCATCCTTAGGACATGCTTTGTTAATGTCCCGAAGTCTATGCAGATGCGTATCTTCCCATTCTTTTTGAGAATGAGAACGATATTAGATACCCACTGAGAGTAATCGACTGGTTTGATGAATCCTACTTGGAGGAGTTTCATTACCTCCTCTTTCACCATGAGAGCTACCTTGGGCTTCATTGGTCTCGATTTTTGTTTAATCGGTTTTGCATCTGATTTAGTGACGAGGTTGTGCACCGCAATGTGTGGTGCAACCCCTGTCATTTCTTTATAATTAAATGCAAAAGCCTTCTGATGTTCCTTGAGGATCCGAGTGTGTATTTCTACTTCTGATGGAGTTAACGAGGATCCTAACTTCAATATCCTTGGTTCATCTTCCGTTCCGATGTTAATATCAATTGTTTCTTCGATTAGAGAAGCGTTACCTTCTTCAAACTCAGGTGGGGCTGGAGGTAGTTCCATCTCGTCTCCATTCTCGACTGTGTATATGCTTGAGTTCCTTTTGTGGGGGAAGCTCTGTCATGGGATTCCCGTAGTAGGAAGATGAATGCGGGATCAAGGATAAATCTACTGTGTGATGGGTGAGATGTAACGCTGCATAGGCGTTTAAGTAATCAAGAGTGGTTGTCTCACTATCAATGTGGTCTAGGATAGTAGATTTGTTCTCATCTCTGTTCATTAAACGAGGGCTTGACATTTGTTTCACTAATGGTTCGGTACGAAGGGATACCATAAAATGGGTATTTTCCAACTCACTGTTTGGAGTGAAGCGTGATGCTGAGGTTGCTATTGAATCGGCGAGAAGATTTTGTTCTCGTGGGATTGCTTCAATTGATATGAAGTCAAACTCCTTGCTTAAATTCAATACAGCTGTTTTGTAGAGCTGTAAGTGCTCGGCTTTGGTTTCATATACCTCAGCGACTTGGTTTGCTACCAATTGTGAGTCTCCTAACACCCTGATATTATTAGCACCGATCCTCTTAGCTAAGATGAGGCCAAGGAGGAGGGCTTCGTACTCAGTGCCCGTTGTTTGTACATTCAAGTTTAGTTTAAAGGCAAATGGTAGGACCTTTCCCTCGGGAGAAGTAAAGATTACACCCGCCCCAGCTCCATAACGACATCTAGCTCCATCGAAATGGAGAGTCCAATATTTCACTTGGGAATATGGATGTTGGGATATTTGTTGTGTTAATATCTTCTACTTCCACCATGCAGAGATCCTCTGCTGGGAGAGAACCAACACCTAGGGTATATCCCATGCCTACATAATCAAATGGTAAGAACATTGGTAGATCCTGTTCTAGCAACTCAACGATTTTTGCAGTAGTTCCTAATGATACTGTTTCTACAATGTTAGCCTCATCCTTGAGGGCTGGGGTCGTCTTGACTAGGCTCATAGTTTCAAGATCTATTGTAGGTACCAACTTTTCTTCCGGCTTTGCGTCGGTGGGTTTATTAAGTTGGTTTGTTGGGAGTTCAAATTCCGAGTGAATGCCTGGTCTTTTCTTTAGGTCAGCCAGGTGTACATCGAATGGTTTTGGATCACCTTTGGCTATGAACACCTTTCCTAAATGCAAGAATCTTACTTCTTGAAATAACGTAGAAGGGATTGCCTTCATACGGTGTATCCATGGTCGGCCAAGGATCATATTATAGTTGGTTTCCCGATCTATAATATAAAACTCAGTCAGAATTGTTTTGGGTCCTAAGGTGACCGGTAGTATTATAGTTCCGATTGACGTGGCTTTAAGGCTATCATAGCCTCTTAATGTATTTCGAGTCGTGGAACAATTCGTTTCTCCATACCCTAGCTTTTGGAGGAAAGAGAAAGGGACTATATTGACTACTGCCCCATCGTCAACCATTGCTCGTTTCACATAATTATTATAAACCCATACTTGCAAATGTAAGGTCGGGTCACCTCTGCGTGCCATCTCAGCATCTATTGGCATTTTGCTTATTTCGAATATAAACTCGGTATCCCTGTCCGGCTGCCCCGGAGGGTGGATATCAAAGTCTATATGGTTTACCTGTGTTTCGGGGGGTGGAGTGATGTTCACTAAATGACCCAAACCTAATGCCTCTAAAAGAGCAGCCCTGTGAGCAGGGGAGTTCTTCAGTAAGTCCAGGAATGAAATGTGTGAGAAGGTTTTTGTTAGATCACTAATTAAATCATAGGCACCCACGGGTTTTTCGACTATTTGTTGGATGTTATCTATTTCTGGCAGGTACCTTGGACTTGGCTGAGAGGAATACTCTCGTGTCCTTGTTACAACTTCTATGGGTAGTTCGGCATCTAACTCCACTAAACCAACTATCTTGGGTCGCACGGTGACTTCCTAATTGTGGCGCAACTAATGGATTTAGTGAAGTTGAGGCTTCATGATCGTTGTTTCCTATCATTACACCCTTGTTTGTCCCATTCGGATTTAACCTGTTGTTGTTGTGATTTGGGAGCGGATCATTGAAGATCTTAAGGGGTGCATTTTGAGGGGAAACTACCCCTATAAAAGTATTTGGTGCCGGTGACGCAGGATCTGCCAAGAACATATCTATGAAAAGTTGTCTTTGTTCTTCTGGCAAGCGTTGCATGAATTTATTGTAGTCACGGCACGTTCTAGTGTCATGGCCTCGATTTTGTGAAAACCACAATACGAATTAGGATTGTAATTCCTAGTTTGTTGGTTTGGTGTATATTGTGGCCTAAAACTCTGATCAAACCGTTGCCTATTAGGATTAAAGTTTTGCATTTGTTGTTTTTGGTTTTGATTCTGGTTTTGATATCCAGTTGAGTTTTGGCTTGAACCCTGTGTAAGGTTTCACCATTGTTGTTGTTGTTGTTGTGGATGATTAAAATCCACTGCATTGATTGTTGGGGTAAAGTTGTTGTTTCGTTGGTTGTTTATTAGCGGTGGCGTATTCACAACGTTTACCTTTTTAGCCTGATCAGTTACTCCATCTGTTGTCACTCCATGATTTTTATTGAGGATTTTAGGTCCTTGATTGATATTTGTGGTAGTTGGATAAGTCGTAGTATTCTGGTTGGAGGTGATTAACCTCCCATTTGTTCCATACGTCTTACGACCGCTATCTATTACCGCTTGATCTATTCGGAGAGCGCTCTCAAGTACTTCATCGTAAGTCCTTAGTGGGAACTTCTGGACTTCTTCCTTCACTTCTCTGCTTGAGAGAATGAAGGAATAAATCACATAGTTCCATTTGGTCCATATTCGGAGCACTGGCTGAAGAATAAAGAACTATACGCCATCTCTGGATGAAATGAGCGAAGATGATTCATTGTGTTCCTGCTTAATGTGCAAGAATTCCCTGATTCCTGTTCTTAATAGTTTGTTCATGTCAAATGCCTTAATGAACTCTGAAACGAGTTGTTTAAATGAATGGATGGAAGCCTCAGGTATTCTATAATACCAATCGAGAGCGATGCCTTCCAAAGTTTTGGGGAATATTTTAGCAACAACCCCATCCCAAGGGAGTAGTTCTCGAATGGTTGTGGCGTAAGCCTTGATATGTGCATTCGGATCTCCCTCACCTTTGTATTTGGGAAAATCGGGAAGAGGTCTTGGAAGCATGACGCTTTGTATGGTGAAATCTAAAGGCTCTTTCAAGTATTCTGAATATGTCCCTATCGCATAGGTTTCGACCATTGATGGTGCTGCTTTGAGGGTGTGGAGATGGAATGGGTTGTTGATATGGCGTAGCGTATGCGTTGGCAGGGGCATAAGGAAACCCCTGTGTTTGAGCAACCATGCCGGGAGAGGAGAATATATCCCCTTGTGGTGATTTGGAGTACATGTTTAAATATGAAGGGGTATTGTCCAAGAATGGATTATTTTGTACTAGACCGGGAGGTGTCAGAATGGTGTTAGAAATGGCGGTTCTTGTTGGGGTTTGTTGTGAATACTGAGGGGTCATGCCTAACGTGCCTATTCCTGTGAGGAGGTCTATTTGGCTAGGATTAGAATTTCCTACCTGCATGAGTTGAGAATGGTGATTTTCCTGAGCAAGTTCTAACCCCCTCACTTTTTCTACTAACGTTGAAATGACTTCATTTGGTGAAGTCACGGTATTTTGCTTTAGCGGCGTTTGTTGTATATCATGGTGTTGTATAGGCATGTGATATCCTGCTATGAACTGATCATTGCCCTGCCAAGTTTCCCCGAGGGCATTTCCTATATGTAGTGGCATGGAGGTATTTTCTTGAAAAGAGACCTCGGGTTGTGTTTGTAAATTCCCTATAGGTGGGTACATACTCCGAGAGCGTTGTTCATTCCTGACATAACGTATTGAATGTTCATCATCTAAACCTAGGTATGGGTCTGATTGTCTACTAATTTGTGGTCTAAGTAGTATCTGAGGAGACGAACTAGATTCTCCTGTGAGCGTCATATTGTTCGAGCCTGAAGGCTCTGTTTGTTGTGTTTGAGCGAGCTGATCCAACTCCTCTGTTTGGAAGGATGAGCTATATCTGATCCTTGGAGGTGGAGTTTGTGTTGACAAACCGGTTGGCTGAATAATTGTCACCCCATACTGAGAGTGAGGGTGATGATTGTCGATTCAATTGAGCGTAGTATGCTTCAAGACCTAGGAGAGGTCTACCATATGCATCGAATCCCGACATATTCGGGGGGTATATGAATACCCGCAGAATAATGGGAAAGAGCGAAGGTGGATGAAAGAAGACAAACACTAAAAGAGAAGGTGTAGATGGTGAAATAGTTGTTTGTTCACGTTGGGTTCACCAATTTTGTACGATGGAAAAGTGACAAGCGAGCGTGGGAATCTACAAGTAACCTTTCCTCACACCCGACCTCCCGAGGTCGTGCCGAGACAGCCGGTGGGGATTGAATATGTGTGGGATGCAGACAAACTAGTTAGGCAATCTTATGTCTTCGACGCGCACTAGTGGAAATTATGAATCTAAGGCAAAGAAGGCCCTCCTAACCTGAACTGGTGTGATAGATCGATCAGCAAGGATGACTTCTCGAAGGCTCCAATCAATATCGAGCTCTGGCGTGATTCGGTCTATGGGTTGTGGAATACGTGGAAAATGACCTGGGATAGTTTCGTGTATGTCTCCAGATAAGGTCATAGGGTGGATGGTAAATATAATTGACTCTATGGGTGATTCTCTGGCCTAGTCCAGAACTCCTTAGCTTCGTTAGCTGCTATGTCTAACAAGGATAACTATTTGATGATGATAGGTGGAAGTGGAGTAGATCTGAATATTAATGTGCGTAGGCCAACGTCAACGTCAGATTGACCTGTGGACTCGTTGGGTTGTGGGATTTGTGGGTCACAACCGTAGATTCGTGGTTGTTGTAGACCTGCTATGGTCATGTGTGGAATCAGTCTCTAATCCCTAGTACCCAATAGTCGTATGCCTTCTCGGCCTCTATATTCAGAATTAATAGTTGTGTGATCTTCTCAGAGTATCTCACGGGCATTCTTGCAACCTGAATTCTTAAACTAGTATCTATGTCTGTGAGAGTATCTCCTGCATCTGGTTGTGGGACCAAAGGATCACAACCAAACATTTTCTCTCTTTCAAGCCCTTCTACAGTCATGTGAATAGTTATCTATGGTAATCTGTAGTTTGGCTGACTTGACCAAAACGTATGCGCTTGGTCGTCCTCTATATTCAACCCGCTCAACTGTGAGCTGATCTGTTGTAAGTTTGTCATTGTTCGGAAGACTTGGATCCTAAGACTCTGATCAATATCAGTTATTGCTTGTGACGAGATTGGGTTGGGGCACGATTGGCTCGAATACGTATTCTCTGGGCTCTCTAGGTCCCGTGATTGTCATACAAAGGCAACAATATAAATCCAATTGCAACAAAGTAAAATTAACTATATGAAGTATATCTATAACATATATAACTTCTATATTTTTGTGTTTTTCTGATGAATTTATATGAATGAAATTGAAGGAGCAACTATTTTAATATATCTAGAAATTGAAAACTAATCTAATGACAAATTTAAAACAAACAAAGCAACCGAGTATAGCTACTTTCCTGTGCAGTTGTAAATCTATTCTAAACAATGAAATAACTGATCTAATCTATTTGAAAGACTCTCGATCCTACCTCAGAAGTGAGGAATGAATCATAGTCTCTCAGAAACTATCAATCCCCACAGCTTCCCTGGCAATATCGAAAGTAAAATTGACTGAAATAAAGTGATTGGCTACTCTATTTGATATGCTCCTAATTAGAACTTTGAAAGCTAGAACCTGGATTTTGCAGAACAGTGGCGAATCCGATGGTGTGTGTGATTTTGTCCCCTCAGTGTGATCTCCTCGCTCCTTCGTGCTCACGTGGATCCAAAAAAGTGTGTAATGCTAGCATCAATAGAAGTAGATATTGGGACAAAGGCAACTTAGGATACAGACTGAATATAATGCGAGTAGGAGAGAGATAGCGCAAGAGTACAAAGCTTGGCTTATGTAATTCCTAGCGGGATTTATTGTGAGTCATGCAACATAAAACATCCAGAACCTGAAACTATCCTGTTTGAAGAACAAAACCTGCAACTTTAATGGCTTCCTATTGAAAAAAACAAACTATCCCATTCCAATTGATTTGGATGAAGTGATAACAACAATTGCACAAGATGGATATGTGGCTTCCTAACAACAAGACAACACTAACTAAGCATGCAATGAATGAAGCTAAGAATTCTAAGCAAAATGAAAGACTAATCTATTGCAATGAGAAATTTAGAGGCAAATTTGAGGGGCCATTTTCTTGAGCACAAGCTAGCTATTTATAGCAATTCATTCACCCAAAGGTAAAAACCAAATTGATCACCTAAACTATAAACAATGGCAAAACACTATTCCAGGGAACCAAAATCATTAATGCAAGCCAAAGGTGGTGAAAAAAAGCTGGTAAATGTTGAAATTACGTGAGTCACGTTAAAAGAGAGCATTCTGGAAAATGCGTGAAGGACCGGACCGCCACCCCGAGCAGGCGGCGGTACAAGACCGCCACCCCGCCAGGGGCGACGGTCATGAGACCGCCGCCCACTGCAAGGGCGCGCGGTTTTCAGAATCAAGAGCAAAAATCAAAGAAAAGAGGGGAAAAGATGTTACGTTGTTTCGGTGGTGCAGTACCCTACAATTTTGGGTAAATACGATTTACCTCCTCATATCGGCATTAGTTCTTCGCCTCATATAGGCATCGGTTGACCGACCGTCATTAATCCTCTGTTGTTTTGGTTATTTTGCCCAAAATAGTATTCAATTCATATCCATTCATTTTTCGCGTGACTGTTTTGTCATTTTACACATTTTTGAGTCTCTCATTACCATTAGCGAGTTCAAGTTCATCCAATTTACACTCTTCATCTCTAGATTTCTAAATCTATCATTTATTCTCAGTAACCAAAGATCGGTCCAATGGCCGACATCGATTACCCCATCCTATTGGCATCGGTTACCCTACCGACGTCGGTCTCTGTGTTTTGATTTTTCTGTCAAACAAAGCTTGACCAATTTTCATTTTCCATATTTCTTCTATCTTCTTTTCTTATGTTTCTGCACCATCTAGAGAGCTTAGACCACCTATCCTACCATTATTCACATGGTTTTGACTCACAAACAAGCCAACATTCTAGTCTTTCATGCTAGTCGTCCAACCACTACCTCCTAGTCCTTCACCACCTTCTATTTCTTCACCCATGGACCCCACTTCTTCTATCACTATATTTGTAGGTGACGAGGAGTTTGCAAAACTCCTTGATCACAATCTCATAACCTTGCAATATTATCTTATTCATTCCTCTACCCGTGACTCGTCAGATAACCCTTATATGGGATGTCGGTCTCCATTACTTTTGCCCTTGCCCCCACTTCCGTATCACCCAATACCAGTGTAACATTTCCCGCCTCCACCTTACACATTGTTTCTCGATTGACCCTACATCTTTGGTATCTATC
This sequence comes from Taxus wallichiana var. yunnanensis, assembly GCA_018340775.1. Taxonomy (NCBI): domain Eukaryota; kingdom Viridiplantae; phylum Streptophyta; class Pinopsida; order Cupressales; family Taxaceae; genus Taxus; species Taxus wallichiana. Next base: position 62,622,471 of record CM031235.1, on the reverse strand, counting down.
GCACCTATGACATCTATCGGACCTTCGAGGTTTGTCTCCCCTTCAACATCTGCCTCACTATCATATGCCACTCTTAGTGTAGGGATACCCACATCATCAGTGTCTCATATACCCATTGCTTCCCAACCACTCATGGTGTCGAATTCTCACACCCCCTTCCAAAACTTAGTCCTTTCCATACCACAAGACTCTACCACCTATCGCCATGAGGGTCTCTACACAAGTCCCTCTTACCTACACCTTTCCCCAACAACCACCCATTTGCAATTTGCTTACTCAGCACCACCACACACTGGAGGGTCGTCCATGCCTTATTCATCTTATTTACCTCCTTATACCGCATGGGGTGCTCCTTCATCTAATCCTATAACCGATCTCATAAAAATGATGATGGATAAGATGTAAACACAGGGGAAGCGTATGTCTCGGATCACGTAATTCTTTGACTTACTTGCGAGATTTTTAATGAGCCTATTCACCCTTCTATTCCAATTCATCCTTATCCTACACATTGGGAAATGCCAAAGTTTAACCGATTTAATAGTAAGGAGGATCTGCAACAACATTTATGATCTTTTAAACATGTATGTTATCTGATTTCCCATGATGACACCTTGCTTCTTGGACCTTTCACATGTCATTAAAATTCTTCCTTCCTTTTGTTGCGGAAGATTTTGGTAACTTTAAAGCACTCAAAAGTTCTAGAGATGGCTTCATCGGATAGGATTTTTCTTCCCCTTTCCAAAAAGGTAAATAAGTCCTCCTAACTCCTTGTATTTTTTGAGTTATGGCTCGGCGGAGTTTGGAGGAAAATTTTCCAAAGCGGACCCACTAGGAAAAATTTTGGCATTTAGCCTTTTGGCTAAAAAAACTCAAAGAGAAAATTTCAGCCCAAAGCCCGTAAGAAATGAAATGACACCACGTGTCAAGGTGGAGTGGCGGCGTTGATGGAGAACTTTCAAGTTTTGGCTTTTGGTCAAATGTGTCAGAGGAAAAAAAATAGGCCGTCCTCCCCAACCAATCAAAATGATGCCACGTGTCATATGTCCACATCAAGGTGGGAGTCGGGTCAGGAGGGAGGAGTTTGGAAATTTTTCCAAAGTGGTGAAGGTGTAAAGGTAAAAACTTGAGCATCACCTCCCACGCCCATCGAAAAGTGCCACGTGTCCACATCGTAGCGGAGTGGCGGGTGGGGGAGATTTTGGGAAAATTTTCCCAAATTCACAAAAGGAGGAAAATGATTTTGGGCCCATGGATCAACTAGAGGGTGCCATGTGTCGTAGTGGAAGTGGGGGTGGAGAGATTTTTTGGAAATTTTTCCAATTTGAAAAAGAGGGAAAAGTTCAAATTTCACCCAACCTAACCCTTGCCCTAATTTTGCCCTAATTTTGCCTATTTTTTTTGGTATCTAAATCTTTAGAGGGCATATCTTTTGATCCAGAGCTCAAATTTTCACATTTTGGTATCATTGGAAAGATGTTGAAATTATCCACATGATGGACTATTCAATTTTGATTTTTGGTGGGGTTTGGTGGGAGAAAAATGAAGAAATGTCTCTGGCATGGGAAAAAATGTAGAACCGACCCCCAACCACCAAAATTGATGAAGTATGGCGCTCGTTTCTTCTCTAGCATGGCCAAATGCATCAAAAAATGGATTTGTGAGGGTGCCCTTGCTGTTTTAATGAATCTTGTTGGTGGTTGGAGATCTCAAATCAATTTTCCCACATTTTTTTACCTTTCCTTCATTTTGCTTCATCGTTAAAAGCCAGTTTTGGCTCATTTGTAAAGGGTTGGACATTTTTGTTCTTGCAGACTCCCCTCTTCCCCTTGGCATGTGAATTCATGGAGTTTTAGGCCTCTCCATTGGAACTATAATATGTTTTTTTCTCTTTTCCATTGTAATGCATCGTATCAAAATTGGGAATGATAAAGCATGCTCTGTGAATGAATTTTCAATCCTTTCTTGCATTTATTGTTTCCTTTTGATCCTTCATTACATTTTGGTAATTTGTGCATGTTCTAGTGTTGCATTCTTATGATTTGTGTCTATTTGCAAAAAAGAGGTCCATCACTCCTTTGGTGTATCACCATTTTTACTTAGTTTTGTTTCCTTTTGCATCTTTTAACTCTGTCTCCTTGGAATCTAGAGTAGGATTTAGCATTGAACCTCTACAAAATTCATGCATACACCTAAACAGAGGGGTAAGAACCAACTTTCTCTGAGATTTTCTCACCTTGCAAGGTCCCACACCTTGGAGAAAACTCAATGTTGTGCAATCACACTAAATGACCCAATTCTGGACTACAGATATCTAAGGTCATTTAGGGGGTGTTGTAGATTTGCACTAATAGTTTTGGCACACCGGTGGGACCTTAGAGGTCTTCATCTTCATTACAAAAAAGTTGATGTGTAATTGTTGTAAGTTTCTTGCTTGAAAGAGCCTTGATTTGCACATCTGGCGACTCCAAAAGGATAGAATCAACTAGTTTTAGCAGTCCAAGCTTGAAGATTCATGAGAAGGATCCAAACAAGGTCAAGGACCAGAGAAGAGGGATTGTTTAACTATCTACAATTATCCCCAAAAGAGAGAGAAAGAGGAAGAAGGATTCAAAGGTCTCCATCTCCACCAAACAGAACTCTATCAACTCCTCCACCTGGTAGACCTTTCATCCAATCAACAAGGGTTCTCAGGCCAATCAAAATGGCACAACCCAATCCTTATGTCAACTTTACTGGCAGTAGCCCACTTGCTCTCAATGCACAAAACCCAGTTCCAATTGCAGCATTGAAGAACATCCCATACTTTACTTGGAGAAAATCAGACCAATCCTGGTGATCATGTCAAGGACATTGCTAATGTTTGTGTAATCCATGAGATTGTTGAGATGGAGATTGTTGTCAAATTGTTGGCATCTTCATTCAAAGGGAAAGCCTTGCAATGGTTTAGGAGCCTTGAGGCAGGCTCTATCCAAAATTGGAACCAGTTGTGCACAACCCTCCATAACCAATTTGGAGAGAAAGGGGACAACTTGTCTCTATTGGAGCAACTGACAACTATCAAGAGAGCTCCCAATGAGCAGCTAACAGACTTCAATTTCAGATTTCAAAGAACATGGGATAGAATCCCATTGGTAGTGAGGCCATAGCTCAAGGTGCTTTCTTATACTTTCTCAAGGCTTTAAATTCTGACATTTCTATGTTGATCCAATCCATGGGAGGTGCAACTCTACCTGCAGCTTACAACATCACCATTAGGGCTGAGAATTGTTTGATCCAAGCTGGTAAACTTGCACCTAGGCCTCCTATGCCCTTATATCCAGAGTTGGGAAGCCCAAGTACTAGTCAAGCACCTACTTTAGCTCCTATTCCCACTCCTAGAAATCGAGTTCAAATGAAACTTCTACTTCATCCTCTAGTGCCTCAAATGAGCTTCAAGAAGTTATGAAACAATTGCAAAATTTGGGCAATGAGCTGGTTACGCTCAAGAGGCAACAAGCTCAAAGTTTTAGGCCTTCTTATCAGCCTCAAACTCAGCCTAATAGACAACCATATCAGCCTAATAGGCCACCCAACCCAGCTGCAAATCAAAATCAAGTAAGGCCTCCTACCAATAGACCATTTCAGCCCTATAACCCCAATGTTGCATCTACCTCTAAAGCCTTAGTGCCAGTGCAAAATAATATAGCTCAAGAGTATGATTGGTGTTTCCCATGTAATGAACCTCACAACCAATCTATGTGCTTCAATGGTGCTTTGAACCAAGCTTTGATGGTGACAAAAACTGGTGTAGAGAGTGAGGCGAGTCAAGAAACAAACCAACAACAAGGGACATCTCAACAAGATACAACTCCAAATGAGACTACACTTGTGAATTGGCAGGAAAGATTTTTGTGGTATGAATCAAACACCTTCTCAGAGTGTAGCAACTAACACATGGTCAAAGAAGAGGAATATTGGTGAAGGGAAGTCATTAGATCCAAGTGATTCACAACCTTCCATCACTCCACAAGGTGTTGGCAAGCAAAATGCAGTTCCAAATGTGCAAGGACAGCCCAAGCCACCTTCTAGACCAGCTCAAATGCCAGTTGTTGTAGCCCATGTACAAGAAAATAATGTGTAGACTAAAGGGCAGCAAAGAGATGGTTCATCCCCATTTAACATCATTGAACAAATGAAGAAGACCAATGTGAACATATCTATGTGGGAGTCACTATCCATCCCAGGACAAAGGGATCTATTACAAGTTGCCATGAAGAATTGGTCAACCTCAAATCAGCTAGCTCATATGCAAGAGAAGGTACTCACAAATGCTACTCATCTAAGAGGAAATCATGGAGGACAAGGTAAAATTTTGAAGCCCCCTCCATTCTATGTTTCATTGATCATTGGGGATAAACTAGTACATAATTGTATGATTGATTCTGGGGCAAGTAGTTTCGTGATGCCCAAGCAAAATAGCTGATCAGTTGGGCCTTCAATATGAAGTCATATCCAAGGGGTGGTGTAATTAGATGGGACAACAGTAGTAGCAATAGTTGGGGTAATTAAATATTTGAGCCTTACTTTGCATGCATGCCCCAATGTCACTATTTTGCAAGATGTGTCGGTGATAGATTTTCCACCACTCTTTGCCATATGTTTGTCAAGGGATTTCACAGCTAGAATTGGAGGCTACCTATCTGTTGATTGGTCACACATGTTGTTTAGGACAAGGTATGGAGCCAAGGCCACAATCAGGTCTGAAACCTATTGCAAACTTTCACATTGAGCCTCATACTCCAAGCCCAATCAATGCCAACTATTCAGCGTTTGATCAAGAGGATTATCCAAGCACACATGAAGCTGACACCAAAGTTGGAAGCATTCTAGATTTGACTCTTGATGAATGGGCAAGCAAGGTACATGCTTTTGATCCCTACAAGGAAATAGAGGAATCTAAACTAGGAGTCTATTACATGCATGAAGAAAATCAGCCTCTTCCTAGCATCACCAAGCCAGACCATAAAGATGACAATGAGGTATGGCAGTTGTTCTTTGATGGATCAAGAAGTAGACAAGGTGTAGGAGGAGGAGCTATGCTTGTTTCACCTCAAGGCATTAAGTATTATTCAGCTTTTAGATTTCAGTTTGCATGTTCTAACAACACTTTGCTGAATATGAAGCTTTGATACATGGATTGCATTGGTCAAGGAAGAGAGGCATCAAAAACTTACAAGTCTTTGGTGATAGTGAGCTGATTGTTAATCAAGTTAAAGGACAACATGCTGCCAAGAATGACCTACTCAAGAGTTATAAGAATAGGGTGTGGGATCTCATTGAGGATTTTGAGGGCTTTGGCATCAACTCCATCCCTAGGAAAGAGAACCAAGCTGTTGATAGGCTTGCAGCAGTTGGAGCAACTTTTGATGTTGTGGAGAGTATCAAAAGAGATAAAATGCAGCCAAACATCCATGTGATTGTGAGGCCATCAGTGCCAGAACAATAATGCAAGTTGGAAGTGTTTGAGAGTGACCAACAAATCATCAATTTCTTGCAAGAGGAAGCTGAGTTCTCAGCCAAAAATTAGGAAAAGTTGGAACAACAGTACGGTGATCAAGTGGTATAGCTGAGAACCAACAAACTACCAAAAGGACTTGTGACTTTAGAGTCTATCTTCAATCCTAATGATCAATTTAGGAAGGAGAAAGCAAACATCCAAGTCAAGGGAGAGGATTCAGAGCCCATCTCAGTTGGAGAAGGCAAGTCACTTCAAATTGGTAAAGTGGCAACCGAGAAAGAAAGGTATGAATTCATGCAACTTTTCCAAGAGTTCCCGGATGTATTTTCTTGGAGCTATGAAGACTTGAGAGGTTTCAATCCCAAGCTAGCTCAACACACAATTGAACTAGATCCAAGTGCTAAGCCCATCAGGAAAAAACAGAGACCGGTCAATCCACACATTGAGCCTCTCATGAAGAAGGAATTGAATAAGTTAATAGAGGCAAGTATCATATTCCCCATCAAGCATTCAAGTTGGGTTGCAAACTTGGTTCCAGTTAGAAAGAAGAGTGGAGAAATCAGGTTGTGTGTAGACTTTAGAGATTTGAACAGAGCATCCCTCAAGGATCACTACCCACTTCCTTCTATGGAGCATATTTTGCAAGTTGTTGCTTTGGCTCTGAGAGGTTTTCATTGCTAGATGGTTATTCAGGGTATAATCAGATCATGGTAAAGGAAGATGATCAGTTCAAAACAGCCTTCACCACCAAATGGGGAACCTATGCATATAGAAAAATGCCATTTGGGTTGTCTAACACCGGAGCTACTTTCCAAAGGGCAATGGATATGGCATTCAAGGGATTGATCAACAAAATAGTGCTGATATACCTAGATGATATTACTATATTTTCTAAAAGTGCAATGCAGACCATCTCTTTCATTTGAGACAAGTGTTCCAAAGATGTAGAAGATTTGGGGTATCCTTGAATCCCAAAAAATGCATATTCCTAGCTCATGAAGGCAAGCTCCTAGGCCACATTGTTTCCAAAGAAGGGTTAGCAATTGATCCAGAGAGGGTTGAAGCAATAAGAGCACTTGCCATTGCTAAGTCATAAGAAGGCTCTTCAAAGTTTCTTGGGAAGAATCAATTTTGTTCAAGGTTTGTTCCAAACTTTGCAGCCCTTGTCAAGCCAATAACTATGATGTTGAAGAAAAGTGTGGCATTCAAATGGACAAGCTGAAGGTAAGGCAAGTTTTGAGGCAATCAAAGAAGCTATCTCATGGGCTCCAACTCTCATTAACCCAGATTTCTCCAAAGATTTCATCCTTTATGCATTTGGTGGTGATGATACAATTTCTGCAATTTTAGTACAGTACAAGAACGAAGAAAATGCAGAGCAGCCAATTGCCTTCTTTAGCCAAAGCTTGGAGGACTATGAAGTAAGGTATTCCTTCATTGAGAAGCATGTTCTTGCAGTGATTAGGAGCTTGAAGAAATTTAAGCATCTAGTTTCAAACAACAAGGTTCAACTGTTGGTTTCTCATGTGGGAGTTAAAGACTTCCTCCTCAACAAAGATCTAAATGAAAAATGTGCAGGGTGGATTACTCATGTCATGGAGTATGACATTGAGATCAAAGTCACCAAGCTGGTCTGAGGAAAGGGATTGTGTGAGCAATTGGCCTTGAGTCAACCAATTGAAGCAAACAAAGAGAAGAATGTTGTTTTGGTGTTGCAAGACAACCAAGAACAAAGAGATGTTCAAGAAGAAAATGGTGGTGTGCTCACTCCTTGCTTGGACCCAAGACATAATGCACTTCTTACAAATAGGCCTATGCCCTCCAGAGATGAACAAAGCCAAAAGAAGACACTTCAGATTGCAGGCTATTCCATATGCACTTGTTGATGGTGTCTTGTTCAAAAAGATATCAATGGAGTGTTGTTGAGATGCATTGGGACAAATCAGATTGAGAAAATGTTAGAAGAGTTCCATGATGGATCAGTTGGGGGTCATTTTTCTCCAAGAGTGACAGCTCTCAAGATCATGAAGGCTGGTTATTATTGGCCCAAAGTGTTTAGTGATTGTTATGCATGGATCAAGAGGTGCAAGAATTGTGCATTCTTCACAGGAAAGAGAGGTTAGCAACACTTCCATTACACCCAATCTCAGTTGACCAACCATTCATGCAATGGGGTTTGGACTTCATTGGAGTCATTAATCCAAACTCAAGCCAAGGGCACAAATGGATTCTAACAGCAACAGACTACTTCACCAAATGGACTGAGGCGGTGGCACTCAAAGAGGCAAATGAATCTAGCATTCTAGACTTCTATGAGGGGATAACAACCAGATTTGGTATACCTGCCACTATAATATCAGATAATGCATTGGCATTCATAGGATCAAAGGTAATTGAATGGGTTGTTAGAAATGGGATCTATTTGAGCACTTCATCAAATTATTACCCTCAAGGTAATGGCCAAGCTGAGTCCACAAACAAGAATCTATTAAGGATCATCAAGAGGACTCTTGATGAAAATCAGAGGACTTGGCACACTAAGCTCAAATCAGCTCTATGGGCTGATAGGATAACTCCCAAGAGATCCACAGGTAACTCTCCATTCAGACTTGTTTATGGGAAAGAGGCAGTCTTGCCTATATCACTTGAGTTGCCAACATTGGAACTCATGAAGCAATTGGAATTGTTGGAGTTTGAGCCCATGGAGGTTAGATATGCAGAATTGATGGAACTCCAAGAAATCAGAGAGCATGTAGCCCAAACAATGGAAAAGGACCAAGCATTGATCAAGAGAAGCTTTGATAAGAAAGCTAAGGCTAGAACTTTCCAAGTTGGAGATTTAGTGTTGAAATGGGATGCAGACCGAGAAAAGCCAGGAAGGCATTCAAAATTTGATGCCATTTGGAGTGGCCCCTACATGGTCACAAAATGCAAAAACAACAATGCCTTCCAATTGTCTACATTGGATGGTGAGGAACTGCAGATTCTAGTTAATGGAATCCATCTAAAGCATTGCTACTAAGAAGGAAACTTCTCACCTTGTACATATTAGCTTAGATTTTCTTTCATTCCTCCAAGTGCTTATGCACATTGTTTTGTTGTAGCTTAGATTTACATTTCCCTAAGTGCTTTGGCACAAGTTTTGTTGCCCCAAGGATGCATCTTTTGCAGATCATGTTCCAGTCAAAGTAATTTTCTACTCTCACAATCTTCATCTTAGAGATTTTCTAATGAATTGAGAGTAACAAGCAGTTAAGTTCATGACTCCATTGCCCAATGGATTGCTTCAGTAGCTGGTCACTTCATCCAGCAGGTAGATGACCCCTCTGAGTCGCCAAAATTGTTATCCAAAATAAGCCCATGCTTGTTTTGGTTAACTTGCCTTCATTCTTCCTTCCTTTTTCTGCAGGTAGATTTTTGCAACTTTAAAGCACTCAAAAGTTCCTAGAGATGGCTTCATCAGATAGGATTTTTCTTCCCCTTTCCAGAAAGGTAAAGAAGTCCTCCTAACTCCTTGTATTTTTTGAGTTATGGCTCGGTGGAGTTTGGAGGGAAAATTTGCCAAGGTGGACCCGCTGGGGAAAATTTTGGCACTTAGCCTTTTGGCTAAAGAACTCAAAGGAAAATTTTGCCCAAAATCCCACAAGGAAATGAAATGATGCCACATGTCAGGAGAGAGCGGTGGGCATTGGTGGGAGAACTTGAAGTTTTTGGCTTTTGGTCAAAAAATGTGTCGAAAGGAAAAATTAGCGCATCCCCCCCAACCAATCAAAGATGACACGTGTCCACATCGTGCACATCAATGCGGGAGTCGGGGGGCATCGGGAGGAGTTTGGAAATTTTTCCAAAGTGGTGAAAAAGCGCAAAGGTAAAAACTTGAGCCCACCTCTATGCCGCATCGAAAGGGCACACGTGTCCACATCGCAGTGGAGTGGTGGGTGGAGAGAGGATTTTGGGAAAATTTCCCAATTTCGCAAAAGGGGGGAAAAATGAAGGTTGGGCCCGGGATCAACTAGGGTGCCACGTGTCAGTGGAGAAGTGGGGCATGGAGAATTTTGGGAAATTTTCCCAATTTGAAAAAAGAGGGAAAAGTTCAAATTTTGGCCCACGAACCCTAATTTTGCCCTAATTTTGCCTATTTTGCCCTAAATCTTCAGAGGGCCATATCTTTTGATCTAGAGCTCAGATTTTCACATTTTTGGTATCATTGGAAAGATGTTGAAATTATCCACATGATGGACTATTCAATTTTGATTTTTGGTGGGGTTTGGTGGGAGAAAAATGAAGAAATGTCTCTAGCATGGGAAAAATGTAGAACCGACCCCCAACCACCAAAATTGATGAAGTATGGCACTCGTTTCTTCTCCAGCATGGCAAATGCATCGAAAAATGGATTTTGAGGGTGCCCTTGCTGTTTTAATGAATCTTGTCGTGGTTGGAGATCTCAAATCAATTTGCCCATGTTTTTTACCTTTTCTTCATTCTGCTTCATCGTTAAAAGCCAATTTTGGCTCATTTGTAAAGGGTTGGACATTTTTGTTCTTGCAGACTCCCCTCTTCCCCTTGGCACGTGAATTCATGGAGTTTCAGGCCTCCCATTGGAACTGTAATATGTTTTTTTCCTCCTTTCCATTGTAATGCATCGTATCAAAAATGGGAATGATAAAGCATGCTCTGTGAATGAATTTTCAATCCTTTCTTGCGTTTATTGTTTCCTTCTGATCCTTCATTACATTTTGGTAATTTGTGCATGTTCTAGTGTTGCATTCTTATGATCTGTGTCTATTTGCAAAAATAGAGGTCCATCACTCCTTTGGTGTATCACCATTTTTACTTAGTTTTGTTTCCTTTTGCATCTTTTAACTCTGTCTCCTTGGAATCTAGAGTAGGATTTAGCATTGAACCTCTACAAAATTCATGCATACACCCCAAAACATCCACATCTTTAAGAAGTTATTTCCAAATCACACTCCATCATCCAACCAAGTGACAAAACCTCAACCAATGATACCAACGTTCGAGAGGTTCATGCCATTTTTGATACCATACCAACCCCTTCTACTCAATTTCCTCCCATCCCATCAGTTAAGGAAATCCTTGCGCGAGTTCTTCCACCCATGGAGGAGTCCACCTCATCCTCTCCTCTACCCACAGAGGAGTTGACCTTATCTACCATTTTATCTACCAAGTAGCCCACTTCATCTATCCCTTCATCTACGGAGGCATCTACCCCACTCATCTCTCTACCTGTCGAGCAACCCGCATTACTCACTCTTCTACCCATGGAGGAGCCCAACTTACCCTTTTCTTCACCAATCAAAGAGTCTACACCATCCACCTTGCCCCCTCCTCTGCCCATAGAGGATCCACTTGTAGCATCTCTTCCTGTTGGTGACAACTCCCCAATGGCTTTTAAAGACCCTATCGATTTGTTATCATCTCTTCTACCCACAGAGTCTAAAGCCAACCATTTCCTTGTCTCACAGATGTCAAATTTCTTTACAGGGATTACTACCAAATCATCATCACCCCCTCCACTTCTATGCCATTCTCTCGTTTGGCCAATCTCTTGGAGTATGTCGACTACTCCACACTTTGGGGATGCCTTCGACTTCCCGTATCGACTCAAATGCAAATGTTGTCTCGCAGCACTTTGATGATTTATCCTAAAGTTTTCAAGATAACTAAATAAGTCACACCCGAGCTGGTTATTGTAGCCTCTTCTGCATCATCCTCATCTATACCCAAACCTTCGAGTTACCCAACAACCACCTGCACCCAAACCTCTACCTACACCCATACCTTCACCTGTGCCCAAACCTATCACTACATTGGGGTTGTGCCGACACCGAGTCTAATCCATCCTCCCATGAAGATCGATTTAGCCACCTCTTCCCAAACTATTAATAGGCATATAACCCCACCTAAGAGGATTACCCAACTTCTTAGGCCTCGTACCCCCTTTCTCCCACTCCATCTCTTTCACCTTCACCACTTCCATCCATCTTAGGCCCCCATCCATCAACCTTGGTCAAACGAAATTCCTACAAAAGGTAAAACTAAAAACGAAGCAACCTACATCCTTATCACAACTTCCCATTCCACCCAAGCCTTCTACATTACCTACGCCTACTCCATTACCCATGCCTTTACCTTCCCTTCAACCTACACTTTTTGTATTGCCTCCTACTACTATCTTCACCACACCTCTATTCTCACCTTGGTTGACCTATCCACTTCGTGTTGAGTTGTAGAGCTCAATTACTTCAGATTAACATGCTATATTAAACTTGTAGGAAAGCACAATAACTGACATTAGTTATGGAGGGACCGACATCGATCAAAGCGAGCAGGAACCGATATTGGTTAAGGCTATTCAACGTTGGTTACTTGTGCAGGAGTGTTTTATTTAACTCTCGGAATTAAATCTAATTTTAGTATTAAAGCAAATATATTGATTGTAATTACATGGCTAAGTGCCTTAAGTTTTTATATGCCTATATAAGCATGAAATCTAGGGTTTAGAAGTATGTGTTAATGATTATTGTGAGAATAATTGTGAGAGAGAGAATTCTTGGAGAAGAAGGAGAAGCTTGAGAGAAAGAAATTACTTGTACATCTGAGAGGTGTGGAAGATTGTAGATCTTCAATTATATATCTTCTGAAAGCTTTGATAAATTGGCTTGTTTCTTGGTGGATGTAGCCCACACTGGGTGAACCATGTTAAATTTAGTGTTGATTTATATCTCTTGTTTTATATATTTCTTCTAGTAGAATATTGGCTTTTATTGCATATATGCTTAGATATGATATATAATGTGTACAACTTTGTGTTAACCCCAACAACTGGTATCAGAGCTTTGTTTGAGGGTTTTATGTGTTGACATATTTACTCACAGAGGTTTTCTAATTGAGTGGGAGCTACAACAATGGCAAAAGAAAACAAATACAAGGTAGAGAAGTTTGACGGTGAAACTATCAATTATGGAAGATACAAATTGAGGATTATCTCATATCAAGAGATTTATACTTACCATTGGATGAAAAGTCTACCTACGAAGATAATTGATGAAGAATGGAAGATTATTGATAGAAAGACTTTGGGATCTATAAGATTGAGCTTGATAGCATCCGTGGCTTCCAATATTATAGAAGCGACTTCTATGGTAGAGTTAATGAAATCTCTTGCTAATTTATATGAAAAATCTAGTGCTTCAAATAAATTTTATTTGATGAAAGAAACTATTTAGTTTTAAGATGCATGAAGGTGGATCTACATCTAGTCATTTGAATGATTTCGATCTATTGTAAATCAGTTAAAATCGATTGATATTCCATTTGATGATGAAGTGAAAGCACTTTTATTCTTATGTTCTTTGCCTGATAGTTGGGATAACTTGGTAATGGATGTTAGTAATACAACATCTACTAATAATATTTTGAAGTTTGATGATGTGGTTAGTATAATCTTGAATGAAGAAATTCGTAGGAAAAGTACAGAGGAATCATCATCTGGGAATGCTTTGAATGTAGAAAGAAGAGGCGGTCAAGAAGGAGAGATCCAAGAGTAAGAATAATGGGAAATCAAAGTCAAGGGATGACAGATCTAAATCCAGAGGTAAGGGAATTACTTGTTGGAAATGTGGAAATAAATGACATATAAAGAAAGATTGTTGGTCAAAGGATAAAGAGAACCAACACCCAGACAAAGGTAAAGAGTCAAATAAAGAGACAAATATTACAATAGAGGTAATGCAAGATGCTCTTATTCTTTCTTTGGATAATAGAATAGAATCATGGGTTTTAGATTTAGGAGCTTCTTTTCATGCAACCCCTAATAAGGGTTATTTCAAATTATGTCCAGGGCAATTTTGGGCATGTTTATTTGGGTGATGATGAACCTTGCAGTATTATTGGTAAAGGGAAGTTCATCTAAAATTGTAGAATAGAAATACATGGGTATTGAAAGATGTGAGACATGTGCCAAGCCTAAGAGGAATCTTATTTTTAGAGGTCAACTAGGTGAAGTTGGTTGCATGGTTACATTCACAACAGACTCTTGGAAAGTCACCAAGGGTGATTTTGTTGTGGCAAGAGGTAAGAAGGTAGGAAATTTATATTTATCTACCTGTGTTATTGATTCCTTTTCTATGTTATCTACTTTAAATTCAGATGCATGCATGTGGCATAATCGGTTGGGCCATATGAGTAAAAAAGGAATGCAGATCTTAAAGGCTAAGGGTAAGTTATCATATTTGAAAGATTTAGATCTTGATTTCTATGAGCATTGTATCTTTGGAAAGCAAAAAGGGTGAGATTTCTCAAAGTTGGGGCAACCAAGAATGATAAGAAATTAGAGCTTGTACACTCGGATGTGTGGGGAACAACCCAGGTAGCTTCTCATGGATGATCCTAGTATTATGTTACTTTTCATTGATGATGTTACAAGAAAGGTATGGGTTTATTGTATTAAACGTAAATATTATGTTTTTTATACTTTTAAAAGATGGAAAGCCCTTATTGAGAATGAATCAAATTCAAAGTTAAAGTGCCTTAGATCTGACAATGGTGGTGAATAAATTAGCAAGGCTTTTAATGATTATTTTTCAGTGAATGGAATATGTAGAGAAAGGATAGTTCTAAGAACACCACAAGAGAATGGTGTTGCAGAAAGAATGAACAGGACAATCATGGAACGTGTTAGAAGTATGAGGATACATGTTGGATTACCCTTGCGTTTTGGGTAGAAGCGCTTATCTACAATAGTTTATTTGATTAACCGTGGGCCTTCAAGTTCACTAGATGGAGGAATACTAGAGGAAGCTTGGACTGAAAAGAGGTAGATCTTTCTTTTCTTAAAGTTTTTGGTTCAGAAGTTTTTGTGCATATTGATAAGGAAAATAGAAAAAATTGGATGCAAAATCCAAGAGATGCACGTTCATTAGTTATGGATATGGTGATTTTGAATTCCATTTTTGGGATTTAGAGAATTCTAAAATTATTAGGATTTGTGACATTTAATGGAATGAAAAGAGAATGTACATGGATCAAATTTTGGTACCCAAGGATGAACCGGTTGAGAAGTTTGTGAATGAAAATGAACTCTCGAGATTCAAAAGTCATACCTACAGGGTTACACGATGTAAGACCGGTGTATCGATTGACCCCTGACCGACGATCGATCAATTTGAACTGGTATTGGTTATAAAAGAGCCAAAATGACATCGGTTAGTAGAACCGATGTTGGTTACAGGTGACCGTGCCGCGATTCTTGTCGAAATTGGAAACAAATGTCTAAGAGGTCCAGAATGAGCCTCCGGTACCCCAAACTTATGTGAGAAGGTCAAAAAGGGTAAGTAAACCTCTAGAAAGATTTACACCTTCTCTATCTTATTTATTATTGACTGATAATGGTGAACTATAAATTTTGAAGAATCAATGGAGGATAAGACCCACGTGTGATGAGATCTTGCATGGATGAGGTGATGGACTCCTTGAACAAAACCAAACTTGGGATTTGGTTAAGTTGCCAGCAGGTAAGAGGACATTGTAGAACAAGTGGGTTTACAGGATTAAGGAAGAAGAGGGTGGACAAAAGAAACAAGGAATGAATTGTAGTAAAGGGATTTACACAGAAAGTAGTATTGACTTTGGTGAAATATTTTCTCTTGTTGTTAAAATGACTTCCATATGTATTGTATTGAGTTTAGTTGCAGTACATGATTTGCATTTAGAGAAACTAGATGTGAAGATGAATTTCCTTCATGGTGATTTGGATGAAGAGATTTATATGTAGCAGCCACCGAGTATGAAGTCAAGGGTAAGGAGAAATTAGTGTGCAGGTTGAAAAATATTCTATATGGGCTCAAGAAAGCTCTAAGGAAATGGTACATGAGGTTTGATAGTTTCATGCATGAGCATGGTTACTTGAGATGTGAATCTGATCATTGTGTTTATTTCAAGAAGCTTGAAAATGGAGCTATATTATTTTATTACTGTATGTGGATGATATGCTTATTACAAGATCTAGTATGCAGGACATTGGTGAGCTTAAGGGAAAGTTAGCTCACACATTTGCTATGAAGGATTTAGGAGCTGTAAAAAGAATCCTTGGCATGCAAATACACAGAGACAGGAAGAATAAGAAATTGTATTTGTCTCAGGAGGCTTATATCAATAAGGTGTTGGAAAGGTTTAACATGCAAGATTCAAAACTAGTGAGTACACATATGGCTGGACTTAAAATTAAGCAAAGATTAGTTTCCTTCATCACACGAGGAGGTCAAATACATGACACGAGTACCATATGCTTCAGCAGTTGGGAGTCTCATGTATACTATGGTTTGTACCTGACCATACATTGCATAGGCGGTGTGAGTTGTGAGTAGATTTATGGTCAATCTAGGTAAATAACATTGGAAAGCAGTCCAATGGATACTCATGTATTTGAGAGGGACATATAACATGTAGTTATGTTATGGAGGTTCAAATATTTCTTTATGTGGCTATGTTAATTCGGATATGGCTGGAGATATGGATGGTAGAAGGAGCACTACTTGGTTATATTTTCACAGTAAGTGGGACGATAGTTAGCTTGGATTTCAGATTGCGAGAAGGTTGTGGCTTTGTCTACTACAGAGAGGCATAATATGTTGTAACTACATAGGCTAGCAAAGAGATGGTATGGATGAGCAGGTTCATGGAAGAGTTGGGAAAGGAGAAAGATGATTGCAAATTATTCAATGATAGTTAGAGTGCAATTCATTTGGTAAAGAACTTAACGTTTCATTCTAGAATGAAACACATTCAATTGAGGTATCACTTCATATGACAGGTATTGGAGGATGGGCAAGTTGAAATTGGAGAAGATTCATACGAGTGAAAACCCTACGGATATGCTAATGAAGCCATTAGCAAAAGAGAAGTTTGAGCTACACTCCACTTTTGTTGGTCTTCAAGTTTGAGACTTGAAGAGGAAGAAACAAAGCTAAGGAAAGGATCCAAGAATGGCATTGTACAGTATAATGTAGTAATTTATCTCTAAGTGGGAGATTGTTGAGTTGTGGAGCTCAATTACTTCAGATTAGCATGCTATATTAAACTTACGAAAAGCAAGATAATCGACATTATTTATGGAGGGACCGACATTGGTCAACTATGACCAACATCGTTCGAAAGGAGGAACCAACATCGGTTAGGGCTAACGACGCCGGTTACCTATGTGGGAGTGTTTTATTTAACTCTCGGAATTAGATCTAATTTAGTATTAAAGTAGATCTATTGATTTTAATTACATGGCTAAGTGTTCTAAGTTTGTATATGCCTATATAAGCATGAAAGCTAGGGTTTTGAAGGGTGTGTTAATGATTATTGTGAGAATAATTGTGAGAGAGAGAATTCTTGAAGAAGGAGAAGTTTGAAAGAACTAAAGTATTGTACATCGAGAGGTGTGGATGATTGTAGATCTTCAATTGTATATTTTCTAAAATCTTTGAATAATAGATTGGCTTGTTTCTTGGTGGATGTAGTGAAACTGGGTGAACCATGTTAAATATCTTGTTGGTTTATATCTCTTGTTTTGTATATTTCTTTTGGTAGAATATCTACTTTTATTGCATGTATGCTTAGATCGATATATAATCTGTACAAAATTGTGCTAACCCCAACACTTCAGTCTTTTGCATTCCCTTCTACTTCACACACTACCCCAACACCTATACCCAAGAAGGTGCTACTCAAGCCCAAAACCACGCTACCTACCAAAATGGTAGTTAAACCTACTTAACCTCCAACTCCACCGCCAATAATGCCTCTTCCACAAAAGCCACCCACACCTCCATCCAAACCAACTCCACCTCTAACAACACCTCTTCCATAGAAGTCACCCAAACCTCCATCCAAACCCACTCTCACTTCTCATTGTGATCCCTTAGCAGGGTCTTACGCTAACATCCTCACTTGGTTGTTAGAAACTTCTACCATTACATTGCCACCTCTCAGGCCTTACAACCCACTCAAACCTAAACCAAAAGGGTTTGATGATACCAAGATTTACACTTATCATCGTGTGCCAAGTGCATGATGTTGAAAATTGTAAGGCCCTTAAAAATATTCTTCTTCAATTGTGTTCTCCTAAAGAGCTCTTTGACGAAGATGACCTTTTGGATGAAGATCCCATTCCACCTTTGTCTATTGCCATGCAACTCACCCCATATCTATTCAGCGGCCTTCACCTCCACCTCCACAACCCTCTTTTCCTCCTCTAACCTTTGAGATCAATATGGTCCAGATTAGGGAGCTAGCCCAACCCCCTCCGAAATGTCAAGTGTGCCATACTCATTTCATAAGGCTCTTATCCCGCACTAGGTTTTTGTCCCTCCATGTCATTATACCTTTCACGACACATCTCCCTCTTTTCCTCAAATCAATATGGTTCGAGTTGCCACTAGAGCACAAAAAGACAAAGGAAAAGAGAAGACATGCAACCCATCCACTACACCTTTACCTAGCATTTCATCTGCACCTACACTTAAGGTAACCATATGTGGGCCAATATATCCCATTTTTGATAGATTCACACATCGTACCATAATCAAACAACTTCACCAATCCCCCTCAAAATGTATGTATACGACCTCATCCAAACCTCCAAGTCTCATCATCGGCCCTCATAAAGGTCCCGCAATCTATTGAGGTTCCACCTTATGTTCAATGAAAGGTTTTGCAAAAGAGCTATGGATATGGGGCAAGACCCCAAAGCTTTGTGCAAAATCCCTCAATGTACCATATGATAAGAAATGAGCAAGGAATCACATTTGCATGTATTAAAGCTTGAAATAAACAAGAAATCTAATAAATAGCATTAACCTCTATTCTTGAAAGCTTAATTAAATATACCTACTAAAGATTTAAGCAATCGGTTTTGTTTACTCCATGAGGGTGAATGAATCTCACTAAATGGCTACATGGCCAAGTATAGCTATTTCATTACTAACCTATCATGGGTGCAAGATGAAGCTTTGTTAATGGAGGATAGCCAAGATCAAATGCCTTATTAGCTTAGCTAATGCAAATGAGCTCTTAAGCTTTCTTAGGCTTGTTTTGGCTTTGTTTTATGTAAAGTTGTGTGTTTTGAATGGGTAGGCTTAGCCTTGTATTTATAGTTTTAGGTTTGGAAGAAAAGGGAGATTTGGGTGCATGTGGGACAAAGGCTAAAGTCCAAAAAGCACTTTTAGCAAGTCAAAGTGTGATTTGACTATGTTTAAGGTATTTAACCTAGGTTAGACTAATTAATCTTTCTTAGAGAGTAATTAGGGTTCTGGAAGGGTTTCTGAAGAGCTTAATCAATCCAACGAAGTGGATTGATCTTCCAGGGAGCTAATAGAAGTAGGCTAGTAGGGAATAAGAAGATAATGTAGTTAGAACAAGGCTATAACAACATGTTTAAATGGTTTATAAGAGGGAAAACGACCAAAAAGGTGTCATGAGAAGGGAGTTAGATAGGTCTAATTGGTGGTGTGCCATCAATTTGCAGAGGGAAGAAGCATTAGTGCACCATTATAAATAATAGTGTTTTGATCAAACTACAGGTGTCTACATTTTTCCCTCTTTGAGGTGATGTAAGCTATGTCACTTCAAAGAAAGTAGACAAACACAAACAAGTAGAAAAAATTTGAAGGGGTAGAAGAAAAATTAATAGGATGAAGGATGACGAATGCCCCCTCGAGTGTCTATGGGGTGACGAAGAAACTCGATCGACGATCGAAAAATAAACAAATAGAAAGAAAAGTGCTCATAGAAGACGAGAAACTAGAATAAAAAGGGATTTTGAGCTATCCGTAAATCAATTGCTAACAATACTTAATCATCATAATGCTTAGAATCCTCCTCATGGGTCTTTATTAAAATGTGAGCATGTGACAGAAATGTAAAATGACATGAAAAGCCAAGATACAAACAACCGTCCCGTGCTAAAAACAACCAACTCCATGCAACATACATGAATGTAATTCAATACGAGATATAAAAAGATCACCTAACAGGAAATAAGTACAATCACACACACTTAAACCAACAACGTTTAAGATAGTTACACAAATATTTTGTTATCGAGATGAAATCCCAAATGTTCTGATAAACAACAAGGGTGAAGAATGATGCCCCAAACAAGGTGTATTATGCAAGGGGAAAGATGAAGGACACTTGGGTCATGCGAAAAAGCAATGTGCATAATGAAAACAATACCAGACAATTGATAGTGCCCTAAAGTACAGACGAAGTAAGCAACATAGCTTGTGTAGGTGATTGAAGATTTTGGTGATGCGCGAGTCGTTATTTCGAAACGTTTGAAAATGTCAGCAAGATCTAGGATGAGTGCCATGCAATAGACACATATTTCAGCCGTAGATAATTGGCTTAACCAATTTTGAGCCATTTTTGATGTATTTCAATATTTTTTTATTTTTTATTTTTAAAAATATTTTTGTGAATTTTTTTCTTTTATATTTTTTAGGTTTTTGATCAATCAGAAGAATTTCAAAAGATCAAATATCTTCTAAAAATACGCACGCATATGCAGTAATGGGAAGGCGAGGCTGTCAGAGAGCTAGCATATACACCTGAAGAAAGATGGGTTGAGAATAATCTTTTTAAAATAAATTAGTAAATAATTATCATGACGGGGGAAAAAAGATGGAGCCTGAAAGGTTCATAAATTATCTCGGTCAACGGAGAAGGGACCGTTGGACAGAACGAAGTGCCCCAACATGTAAAAATTAGCAAAAATAATTATTTTAATACAAAAATAATTATCACGGCGGATAAAAGAAGGTTAGAATGATCACGGTGGAGAAAACATGCCCCAGGGGCATCGCGACGGGTTAATATACCCACCGGGTCGATAAAACAATCACGACCGATTCATTTCTACCAGAGCCTTTGTAAATTTTTACCATGAGTGAAAGTGATAGCCTTGGAGTGAGATGGCGAGAATACCAAGGAGGACGAGGCACGCGGATCGCATCCAAGAGTACATGTGGGACCTAGTAGATGGACCTTTCATGAGTGGCCTATCCCTCCCTATTAATTATGCATTTATGGTTTTTTTAGGGTTTTCTAGGGTAGGTAGGGTGAAATTTGATGCATGCGCGTGGGTGTATGTGTCGGTTTGATGGGTACGCACATGCACATGTGTCAAAATAGACATAGATGCGCACATGCATGCGTTCATGGGAGGTAGGGACACGTACACATACCTATTTTGGAAGAAGCGGTACATGTACATGTATCCGTAGAGAAAGGTGGGTGCACGCGCACGTGTACCCGTATAAAAAGTTATAGGGTGTGTGTATGCATCAACTAGGTTTAGAACTACGCGCACACGTGTGCATCGAAGGAGGTGCGTAGGCATCATACATCGGGCGTGTATGCATCTTGTATGGCCGACGCTAAAAGGAGAAAAAGGGGGTTACGCGCGTATGCATCCGTAAGGGTGCGTACGTGTCATTTAGGGTGCACTGAGCACAAATAGGCGCGTAGGCACTAGAATGTAGGCTAGAAGAGAATAAGAATGGAGTCTCCCCATTAATGGCTTCAAGGCCAATGGTTCTCTCCATATTACTCAAAACTTGGTTTAAGAATGCAAATGGAGGTGTTAGCTCAACAATGGAGGAAGTAAGCTTAAGATCAAATGTCTAATTAGCTTAAAGCTAATGCAAATGAGCTCTTAAGATTTCTTAGGCTTGTTTTGGCTTTGTTTTATGTAAAGTTGTGTGTTATGAATGGGTAGGCTTACCCTTGTATTTATAGTTTTTGGTTTGGAAGAAAAGGGAGATTTGGGTGCATGTAAGACAAAGGCTAAAGTCCAAAAGCACTTTTAGCAAGTCAAATAGTGATTTGACTATGTTTAAGGTATTTAACCTAGGTTAGACTAATTAATCTTTCTTACAAAGTAATTAGGGTTCTAGAAGGGTTTCGAAGAGCTTAATCGATCCAACGAAATGAATTGATCTTCCGGGAGCTAATAGAAGTAGGCTAGAAGGGAATAAGAAGCTAATGTAGTTAGAATGAGGTTATAACGACCTGTTTGAATGGTTTAGAGGAGGGAAAATGACCAAAAAGGTGTCACAAGAAGGGAGTTAAATAGGTCTAATTGGCGGTGTGCCATAAATTTGTAAAGGGAAGAAGCGTTAGTGCGCAACATTAGAAATAATAGTGTTTTGATCAAACTACGTGTCTACACACCTAATGACCCCACACTCATTGATGTCATCATTACCCCACATCATGTGGTTTCCCTCACCGCTCCGCCTCCATTTCTGCTCCCGTTATCTTTCATCAAGTCTCTATAGTTAGTTTCTCGATGAAGAGATTGTCCCTCTCTAATCAAATGATCCTGACCTCACTCTATTAATTTCCACCTACATTGATAATACACGCGTTCGATGCGTTATGATTGATAGAGGTGTCAATATCAACATCATTTCTTCCCATGTGTACAAGCAAATGAACATTCCTACCAATTGCATACATAATAATCCAGGTTAGGCTGCGTTCATTTAATGATGCCATGACTTCCACCCTCAGCACCATCATCCTCCACATTTGTGTGGGCCCCTATACCATTCCCCGAATTATTCTATGTTCTAAAGGGGGAATTCCAATACAACACGTTATTTGTTATCTAAATTTCCCCCAGAGTTAATTTGATAACATGCATCAGAGTTTTTAGTTCCAAGCAAGTAGATTAATTCAGGAGAAAATCGTAAAATTGGCTAAGTCCTGCTCAAGACCGCCTTTGGGACAGTTGGAACAATTATACGCGGAAGGCGCGGATCGGCCGAAAAGCCTCCAGGCGGCCCAAACAGAAAAGGGACATCTGGGACAAATGGACGTGAAATGCCCGAATCGGCCGAAAGAAAGAAAATTTGTCCAAGTCCTTTACCGGGAGCAAGCGGGACAAGAGTGCGCGGAGGACGCGAACCGGCCGGTTCACCCGAAAAAGAGAACTGTAGCACTGGGACATTTGGGACAGAAGGACGCGCAGGGCGTGAGAAGCCAACTTGGCTGAAGGGAGAAGAAAATTGACCAACTGCTTTAGGACATGTGGGACAAAGGAACGCGAATCCTTGAACCGTAGCCGAATCGGGCGACCGGAAGAATTTGTCCCATATAAGCAGGACATTTGGGACAAATGGACGCGAAGAGCGCGAACCCGGCCGATTCGGCCAGAAATAGAAACTTCAAAGCCTGAGGACAAGTGGGACAAAGGGACGCGTGGGATGCGGATAGCCAAAGGAGCCGAAAGCCAATCAAATCACGCCACGTGTCACCGACAGAAAAGGGACGAGGAAGCCCATTTTGGGCGGATTAGAGGATTCTGTCCCGTGAAGCACTGGGACATCCGGGACAAAAAGACGCGGTGGACGTGAAAATCAGCGAGCTCGTGGACAAATCACAGCATGACACGTGTCGCCAGGAAAAAGGTCCAAAAAGTCAAAGGGGCGAGTTTTTCGAGCACTGATCCGAACCAATGAAATAGTGCCACATGTCCAAGTTTAAGGGGCCCACAAGAAAAGCCTGCAAAAGGTGGAGAGAAAAATGCTCGGCTAACCAGAGCCTGCCACGTGTCGTCCAGATGGGAGAGCGCGGGAAAAGAAATTTAAAAATCCTATTTTGCCTGTTTTGTGCCCTAAATCTTCAGATCATCATATCTTTCGACCCAGAGCTCAGATTTGCATGTTCTTTATATCAACGGAAAGCTGTTGAAGTTCTCTACATGATTCTAGGGTCAATCTTGCATTTTGGTGTAGTTTGGAGGGAGAAAATTAAGAAAACATCTCTGACGCGTGGTGATAGACAGAAGTAATGCTTCAACTACCAACTTTAATGCAGCAGACAGCTCGCCGCTCCTGTTAGACAGCCCGCCATTTTGCCAGATCCGCCACTTCTGTCATAATAAGATGATTTTAAATGCTACCAAGAAGTGGTTGGGGCAGATTCTGGATTTCCTCTCTTTTCCCTCTCTCATTTCTTGATATATATGGTAAAGAAGAGCTCCTTTAAGGGGTCGGACATTCTTGTTTTGCATCCTCCCTTCTTCCCTCGCTTGCAAGAGAAATTATGGAGCTTTCAAACCTCCCATATGGGTTGTAATGCCAGTCTTTTTGCCTCTTGGCCACTGCAATGTACTGTATCAACTCTTGAGCAATAATATATATGTTGTGATTGACTCTCAACCCTCTCATGCATTCATTGCTGTCATTTTGATCTCTTATTGCAGTTTGGTTACCTATGCATGGTGTTTGTATTGCATCTATGTGGTCTGTGTTAAATTTGCAAAACGAGTGTCTAACATTCCTCGGTGCATCACCTTTGTAGTTTAGGTTTTATTCTATGCATTTTCTTACTCTGTCTCCTTGGCAAGTTAGATTAGGTTTTAGTGAACCCTCTACATTTTTTTGTGTGCATCTGAACAGAGGAATAGGAACCAGCCTTCTCTGGAGAATCCTTTCTCATCTTTACAAGTCCCACACTTGGAGAGAGGATTCCATGTTGTGCAATCACACCGGATGCACCGAACATCAACCTAGAAGCCCGATCCGCATCCGGGGTGCTTGTGAGTCTGCAGCAACAACGGTTTTGGCACGCCGGTGGGACACTAGAGGTCTCATTTTTACCGCAGCAAAAAGTTGATATGTGTCTGCATGCGTTTTCTTGCTTATAAGAGCTATTATTTGCATATCTGGCGACTTTAAGGGAAAGAATCAACCGGTTTCAGCGGTGCGGGCACGAAAACTCATGAGAAGAATCACCACAAGGTCAAGAGTTGGAGAAGAAGAAGTGCTTGTTTGAATACCCGCAGCTTATCTCCAAGAAGAAGCAAAGAGGAAGAAGGATTCAAAGGTCTCCATCTCCACCAAATAGAACTCTCTCAACCCCTCCACCTGACAGGCCTTTCATTCAATATACAAGGGTTTTAAGACCAATTAGAATGGCTCAGAACAATCCCTACGTCAACTTCACAGGCAGCAGCCCACTTGCTCTCAATGCACAACATCCAGTTCCTATTGCAGCCTTGAAGAACATTCCCTACTTCACCGGAGAAAATCAGACTACTCCAGGTGATCATGTTAAAGATATTGCTAACCTTTGTGCAATCCATGAAATCAATGAAATGCAAGTGGCTGTCAAGTTACTGGCATCTTCCTTCAAGGGTAAAGCATTACAATGGTTTAGGAGCCTTGGAGCTGGTTCTATCACAAACTAGAATCAGTTGTGTATTGCACTTCACGAGCAATTTGGAGAGAAGGGAGACAACTTGTCTCTTTTGGAGCAGCTGACAACTATCAAGAGAGCCCCCATGAGCAAGTGGCCGACTTGACTTCAGATTTCAAAGGTCTTGGGATAGGATTCCAGGTGGCGGGAGGCCAACGATGAAGAAGGTGCTTTTCTATATTACCTTAAAGCTTTGAATTCTGATATTTCTATGTTAATTCAGTCCATGGGAGGCACAACAATCCCTATGGCTTATAGCATTGCCATTAGGGCTGAAAACTGTCTTATTCAAGCTGGTAAACTGGCTCCTAGGCCTCCCATGCACTTGTATCCAAACTTAGAAAATCCAAGCACTAGTCAAGCACCCACTTTGGCTACTGTTCCCATTCCTAGAAATCAGAGTTCAAATGAAGCTTCCACTTCATCTCCAAGTGCTTCAAATGAACTCCTAGAGGTCATGAAACAGTTGCAAAATTTGGGAAATGAGTTGGTTACTATTAAGAGGCAACAAGCTCGAGGTTTCAGACCTTCCTATCAACCTCAAGCTCAGCCTAATAGGCAGCCATACCAACCACAAAGACCACCTAATCCAGTTGCAAATGTGAATCAAACAAGGCCTCCCGCTAATAGACCATTCCAGCCCTATAATCCAAATGCTATATCTGCCTCTAAGGCATTAGTGCCAACACAGAACAACATTGCTCAGGAATATGACCGGTGCTTTCCATGCATCGAGCCTCATAACCAATCCATGTGTTTCAATGGTGCTCTCAATCAAGCACTAATGGTGACAACTCTCTAGGTGTGGGCGAGGGCGATCGAAGGAAACAATCAACAACAAGAAACATTCCAACAACAATCAGCCCCAAATGACACCACGTTGGTGAACCGGCAAGCGTAAGATTTACGTGGCATGAATCAAGTAGTTTCTCAAGGTGTCGCGACCACACAAGGTCAAAGGAGAAATTTGGGTGAAGAACAGCCATTAGCCCCATTGCCAATCCACAA
Source organism: Taxus wallichiana var. yunnanensis (assembly GCA_018340775.1). Taxonomy (NCBI): domain Eukaryota; kingdom Viridiplantae; phylum Streptophyta; class Pinopsida; order Cupressales; family Taxaceae; genus Taxus; species Taxus wallichiana. The sequence goes on along the minus strand of CM031235.1, from coordinate 62,596,688 downwards.
CCTTCCATCCACAAATGATTAGCAAGCGAGTCTAGTTTCAAATACACAAGGGCAGCCAAGAATAGCCCCTAGGCTAACTCAAATGCCACTTTATTGCTGCCCACGTCACAAGGAGTAAGTGTACAAACCAAGGGACAACAAAAGGATACTTCATCCCGTTCGGTATCATTGAGCAGATGAAGAAGACTAACGTCAATATATCAATGTGGGAATCCCTATCCATCCCGGGACAAAGAGATCTGCTACAAAGCTGCCATGAAGGATTGGAAAACTTGAATCAACGAGTTCGAGATGCAAGACAAAGTGCTTACAAATGCTACCCACTGAAGGAAGCCATGGAGGGCAACAAGGTAAAATGTTGAAGCCCCCTCCTTTTATGTTTCATTAATCATTGGGGATAAACTAGTACAAAATTACATGATTGATTCCGGGGCAAGTAGCTCGGTGATGCCCAAGCAAATAGGCTGATCAAATTGGGTCTCCAATATGAAGTAATATCTAAAGGGGTAGTGCAATTGGATGGGACAGCAATAGCAACAGTTGGAGTGATTAAAAACTTGAGTCTTACCTTGCATGCATGTCCAAATGTTGTTGTCTTACAAGATATATCAATCATAGACCTTCCACCACTCTTTGCCCTTTGCTTGTCAAGGGACTTCACAGCCAAGATTGGGGGGTATTTGTCTGCTGATTGGTCTCACATGCTGTTTAGAACAAGGTATGGAACTAAGGCTACAATTAGGTCTGAACCTATTGCAAACTTCCATATTGAGCCTTACACTCCAAGTCAGATTAATGCCAATTGCTCAGCATTTGATCAAGAAGATCACCCTAGTACTGATGAGGCTGACACCAAGGTTGGGAGTATCCCGGACCTAACTCTTGATGAATGGGCAAACAAGATACATGCTTTTGATCCCTATCAAGTAGAAGAAGAATCGAGTGGGAGTCTATTGTATACACGAAGAAAATCAACCTGTTCCTAGCATCACCAAGCCGAGCCATAATGATGACAATGAGGTATGGCAGCTATTTTTTGACGGATCAAGGAGTAGGCAAGGTGCAGGAGGTGGAGCCATGCTTGTTTCACCTCAAGGTATCAAATATTATTCATCTTTTCGTTTCCAGTTTTCTTGTTCAAACAACATAGCTGAATATGAGGCCTTGATTCATGGACTTCATTGGGCTAGGAAAAAGGGATAAATAACTTGCAGGTGTTCGGGGATAGCGAGCTAATCGTCAACCAAGTTAGAAGACAACATGCTACAAAGAACGACTTGTTGAGGAGCTACAAGAATAGGGTATGGGACCTCATTGAGGATTTCGAAGCTTTCAACATTGTGTCCATACCCAGGAAGAAAAATGAAGCCGCGGATAGGCTCGCAGCAGTTGGAGCAACGTTTGATGTGGTTGACAACATCAAAAGGGAAAAAACACAGCCACATATCCATGTGATTGTGAGGCCAGCAATTCCAGATAATAACACCAAATTGGCGGTGTTTGAAAACGATCAACAGATCGTCAATTTTTTACAAGAAGAGGCTGAATTCTCAGCTAGGAATCAGGACAGACTAGAGCAGTAGTATGGGGATCAAGTAGTGCAACTGCGGACAAACAAGCTTCCCAAGGGTTTAGTAATGTTGGAGTCTATCTTCAACCCTAATGACCAGTTCCGTAAAGAAAAGGCTAACATACAGTCAAAGAGGAAGATTCGAGCCAATTCCGGTTGGGGAAGGCAAAACACTTCAAATTGGTAAAGTGGCCACTGAGCAGGAGAAATCAGATTTCATACAGCTTTGTCAAGAATTTCCAGATGTCTTCGCTTGGAGCTATGAAGACTTGAGAGGATTCAATCCGAATTTGGCACAACATACCATAGAATTGGATCCAGATGCTAAGCCCATCAGGCAGAAGCAGAGACCTGTTAACCCTCACATTGAGCCTCTAATGAAGAAAGAGCTAAATAAGCTAATAGAGGCAAGCATTATATTCCCGATCAAGCACTCAAGCTGGGTTGCTAACTTGGTTCCTAGTCAGGAAGAAAAGCGGAGAAATCAGGTTGTGTGTGGACTTCCGAGACCTCAATAGAGCATCTCTCAAAGATCATTACCCGCTTCCTTCAATGGAACAAATATTGCAAGTAGTATCCGGTTCAGAGAGATTCTCTCTCCTAGATGGCTACTCAGGGTATAATCAGGTGATGGTGAAAGAAGAAGACCAATTCAAGACAGCCTTCACAACTAAATGGGGCACATATGCTTACAAGAAGATGCCATTTGGGCTATCCAATGCTGGTGCTACCTTTCAAAGGGCAATGGACATGGCATTCAAAGGCTTGATCAACAAGATAGTGCTGATATATCTAGATGATATCACTGTCTTCTCAAAGAATGCAGCAGACCATCTCTTTCACCTCAAGAAAGTGTTTCAGAGGTGTAGAAAGTTCGAGTATCTTTGAACCCCAAGAAGTGCATCTTTCTTGCACATGAAGGAAAGCTCCTTGGCCATGTTGTCTCGAAGAGGGACTAGCGAATTTGATCCGAGAGGGTTGAAGCCATAAGTGCCTTTGCCATTGCCAAGTCACAAAGGCTCTTCAAAGTTTCTTGGGAAGGATCAATTTTGTCCACAGGTTTATCCCAGATTTGCAGCCCTTGTCAAGCCCATCACCAAAATGTTAAAGAAGAGCATGGCTTTTAAGTGGACAACAGAAGGCAAGGAGAGCTTCGAAGCAATCAAAGAAGCTATCTCTCAGGCACCAACCCTCATCAACCCAGACTTCTCCAAGGATTTCATCCTCTATGCATTTGGAGGCAATGACACTATTTCTGCCATTCTGGTACAGCAGAACAAAGATAATGATGAGCAGCCGATTGCCTTTTTCAGCCAGAGCTTAGATGACTGTGAGGTGAGGTACTCTTTTATTGAAAAACATGTACTCGCAGTAATCAGAAGCTTGAAGAAATTCAAGCATTTAGTCTCAAACAACAAGGTCCATTCTTTGGTTTTACATGCTTGGAGTTAAGGACTTCCTCCTCAACAAGGATTTGAATGAGAAAAGGGTAGGTTGGATCACCCGTGTCATGGAATATGACATTGATATCAAGATCACCAAGCTAGTAAGAGGGAAAGGACTGTGTGAGCAGCTGGTTTTAGGGAAGCAAAAGGAAGTATGCAACGAAGAAGAGGCTGTTTTGACAGTCCAGGACAGCCATGAGCCAAGCGGAAATCATGAAGAAGACAATGCTTCCCCCATTCCTTGCTGGACCCAAGGTATTATGCACTTCCTAAACACAGGTCTATGCCCTCCAGAGATGAACAAGACCCAGAGAAGACACTTCAGGTTGCAGGTTGTTCCGTATGCCATTGTTGATGGAGTTTTGTTCAAGAAAGACGTGAATGGAATGCTTTGCTGAGATGCATTAGCACAGATCAGATTCAAAGGGTGTTGGAAGAGTTTCATGGTGGACCAGCTGGTGGCCATTTTGCACCAAGAGTGACAGCTCTAAAAATCATGAAGGCTGGTTATTATTGGCCTAAAATTTTCAGTGATTGCTATGCATGGATCAAGAGGTGTAAGAATTGTGCATTCTTCACAGGAAAAGAAAGACTTGCTGCCCTTCCATTGCATCCAATCTCAGTTGACCAGCCATTCATGCAATGGGGTTTGGACTTCATTGGAGTCATTAATCCCAATTCAAGCCAAGGGCATAAATGGATTTTGACAGCCACAGACTACTTCACCAAATGGACAGAAGCAGTAGCACTCAAAGAGGCAAATGAGTCTAGCATCTTAGACTTTTATGAGGGAATAACAACCAGATTTGGTGTACCTACCACAATAATCTCTGATAATGCATTGGCATTCATTGGATCTAAGGTGACTGAGTGGGCTGTCAAGAACGGTATTTACCTAAGCACTTCATCGAACTATTACCCTCAGGGTAATGGCCAGGCCGAGTCTACAAACAAGAACTTGTTGAGGATCATTAGGAGAACTCTTGATGAGAATCAGAGGTCTTGGCATACCAAGTTGAAATCAGCCTTATGGGCTGATAGGATCACTCCCAAAAGATCCACAGGTAACTCTCCATTCAGGCTTGTCTATGGAAGAGAGGCAATCTTGCCCATGTCACTTGAGTTGCCAACATTGGAACTCATGAAGCAGCTGGAGTTACTTGAATTTGAGCCCATGGAGGTGAGGTATGCAGAGTTGATGGAGCTGCAAGAGATCAGAAATTAGGCATCCCAAGCAATGGAAAAGGATCAAGCTTTGATCAAGAAGACCTTTGATAGGAAGGCCAAAGATAGATCTTTTCAAGTTGGAGATCTAGTGTTGAAATGGGATGTGGACAGAGCAAAACCAGGAAGGCATTCAAAATTTGATGCCATTTGGAGTGGCCCATACATGGTCACGAAGTGCAAGAGCAGCAATGCTTTCCAATTGGCCTCATTGGACGGTGAAGAACTGCAGATTCCAGTAAATGGAATCTATCTCAAACATTGCTACTGAAAATAAGAGGTTCACCCTTGTAAATATTAGCCTAGATTTCAATTCCTCTAAGTGCGTATGCACATTGTCTTGTTGTAGTTAGGTTTCAGTTTCCCTAAGTGCTTTGGCATAGGTTTTGTCGCTCCTAGATTGAGTTTTTTACAGTTCAGCGTGCTCTCGTAGAGGGAGTTGCAGCATCAGGCTCATTTCAGGTTATTGCTTATGACTCCATGCCCAATGGATCGCTAAAAGGCCACTGATCTTCTACCTAGCAGGCAGGTGACCCCGAAAAGTCACCAAATTGTTATCCAAATTTCACCCCCCAGAGTTAATTTGATAACATGCATCAGAGTTTTTAGTTCCAAGCAAGTAGATTGATTCAGGAGAAAATCGTAAAATTGGCTAAGTCCTGCTCAAGACCGCCTTTGGGACAGTTGGAACAATTATACACGGAAGGCGCGGATCGGCCGAAAAGCCTCCAGGCGCCCAACCAGAAAGGGACATCTGGGACAAATGGACGCGAAATGCCCGAATCGGCCGAAAGAAAGAAAATTTGTCCAAGTCCTTTACCAGGAGCAAGCGGGACAAGAGTGCGCGGAGGGGACGCTTGAACCAGCCGGTTCGCCCTCAAAAGAGAACCCAGCACTGGAACATTTGGGACGAAGGATGCGTAGGGCGCGAGAAGCCGACTCGGCCGAAGGGAGAAGAAAATCGACCAACTGCTTTAGGACATGTGGGACAAAGGAACGCGAACCGGCCGAATCGGGCGAACCGGAAGAATTTGTCCCAGACAGCACTGGGACATTTGGGACAAATGGACGTGAAGGACGCGAACCGGCCGGTTCGGCCGAAACAGGAAACTTCAGCACAAGGACAAGTGGGACAAAGGGACGCGTGGGGCGGATAAATGTTGAAGGATCCGAAGCCAATCGAATCACGCCACATCACCGGGCGAGAAAAGGGATGAGGAAGCCCATTTCGGGTGGATCGGAGGATTCTGTCCCATGAAGCACTGGGACATCCGGGACAAAAAGACGTGGTGGACGCAAAAATCTGGCAGGCCCGTGGACAAATCACAGCATGACACGTGTCACCAAGGAAAAAGGTCCAAAAAGTCAAAGGGGCGAGTTTTCGAGCACTGATCCGAACCAATGAAATAGTGCCACGTGTCCAAGTTTAAGGGGCCCACAAGAAAAGCCCGCGAAAAGGTGGAGAGAGAAAATGCTCAGCGAACCAGAGCCTGCCACGTGTTGTCCAGATGGCAGAGCGTGGGAAAAGAAATTTAAAAATTCGTTTTCGCCTGTTTTGTGCCCTAAATCTTCAGATCATCATATCTTTCGATCCAGAGCTCGGATTTGCACGTTCTTTATATCAACGGAAAGCTGTTGAAGTTCTCTACATGATTCTGGGGTCAATCTTGCATTTTGGTGTAGTTTGGAGGGAGAAAATTAAGAAAATGTCTCTGACGCGTGGTGATAGACAGAAGTAATGCTTCAACTACCAACTTTAATGCGTAGACAGATAGCTCGCCGCTCCTGTTAGACAGCCCGCCATTTTGCCAGGATCCGCCGCTTCTGTCATAATAAGATGATTTTAAATGCTACCAAGAAGTGGTTGGGGCAGATTCTGGATTTCCTCTCTTTTCCCTCTCTCATTTCTTGATATATATGGTAAAGAAGAGCTCCTTTAAGGGGTCGGACATTCTTGTTTTGCATCCTCCCTTCTTCCCTCGCTTGCAAGAGAAATTGTGGAGCTTTCAAACCTCCCATATGGTTGTAATGCCGCCTTTTTGCCTCTTGCCACCTACTGCAATATCTTGTATCGACTCTTGAGCAATAATATATATGTTGTGATTGACTCTCAACCCTCTCATGCATTCATTGCTATCATTTTGATCTCTTATTGCAGTTTGGTTACCTGTGCATGGTGTTTGTATTGCATCTATGTGGTCTGTGTTAAATTTGCAAAACGAGTGTCTAACATTCCTCGATGCATCACCTTTGTAGTTTAGGTTTTATTCTATGCATTTTCTTACTCTGTCTCCTTGGCAAGTTAGATTAGGTTTTAGTGAACCCTCTGCATTTTTTTTGTATGCATCTGAACAGAGGAATAGGAACCAGCCTTCTCTGGAGAATCCTTTCTCATCTTTACAAGTCCCACACTTGGAGAGAGGATTCCATGTTGTGCAATCACACTGCGGATGCCCGAACATCAACCTAGAAGCCTAATCCGCATCCGGGGTTCTTGTGAGTCTCGCAACAACACACGCTACTTGGTCGACCCTAGATTCATGCCATGGGTTGTGTACCTTTAACCTTACACTGATGTTTAAAATTTGAACATGAAGGGCACACCTACACCATTCAGGTGGATCGCTCACCATTCAAAACATGTAACATGCTCTATTAGCCTAATGATGTCATTATACTAGTTAAAGCGTCTACCACCACTACCACTTCTTCTTCATCATATCCCATCTACCCCCATTCTCGCTTCTTCTTCACCACTATCCCATCTACCCCCACTACAACTTCTTCTTCAACAACTATCCCATATATCCCCTCTATCACTTCTTCTTCAACCACTACCTCATACACTACATCTTCCACAACCAACTCCTCTAATCTCACCGTTGTTGTTGCAGATTTTCACACCTGGTGGCTCATCACCCAACCCATCTACTTCATAAACACCGACACTTTCCCTTCTCATGCTTTTGTTGAGTCTTCCATTCCCACTAACCAAATACCAACTTTTGATCCTTTCGTAGGTGTTTTTCAACACCTTACCTTAGGGAGTATCACCTCTACAACATTAACACCTTCCTTACTCCTCAAGAGTACAAAAGCCTCCATAAACACCCACATTACAACCATCATGTAGAGAGGTCTTTCCATATGGTCCACCACACATTTGCACTAACTTGACATATGGGGGACTTGACACTTCTTCATATACTCCTGAACCACCTACCCAAACCCGTCCATTCTCATATGATTTTCAATACCTCACCAATCACCACTTTGCTCACACTTTCCTTCATCGATGTGCATGGAAAGGCTTTGGCTTTGGTCTTTATGAATATGGTCATCACATAATCATACCTTGCACCACCCGAAACACAAAGACCAGTAACGGTCTTGGATTTTCTGAGGAACCTTCTTCTAAGAAGTCCTGTATTGACCTTGTAGAGGAAAGTACACCTTCCCCACCTCACTCACCTACCACACCACCTTCCCCCATGGAGTCGATGGATCCAGAATCCATCCCTCCTAATTTTTTTTTGTGAACACCATTTCTTTGAGGCTTCGACGTATCAACGCGATGGCGAGACTCCTTCTTCCCTTCCCTTTTGTATCCTAACATGATTGATGACAAAACACCTTCTATAAACGTTGTTTAATGTCAGGATGATGATTCTATTCTCACCTATTTAGGTGTGGAAGACTATTACATTCACCGGTCGTTACCTTCTGAGACACAAACCATGCTGAATGAATCGACCATAGAGATCAATATTCACACTCAGGATGACCCTTGAATTCTAAAGATAGGCTAGTCTTTAGATCCCACTTTGAACAAGAAGTTTTATGCTTTGATATGCTCGATATTGAACCTAATATCATGGTCCACAATATCGTAACTATTCCCAATGCTAAACCTATGAAACAAAAGCTGCAAAAATGCATCCCCACATTGCCCTTCTTGTGAAAGAAGAACTCCAATGCCTCCTTTCTATTTCTTTTATTCTACCCATTGAATATCCCCAGTGGATTTCTAACATCGTTCCTGTCACCAAAGTTACAAGGGGACTCCACATTTGCACGAATTTTTGTAACCTTAACCTCGATTGCCCTAAGGATGACTCTCCTTTTCCTAGCATTGACTAACTTGTCGATATTATAACCGGCCATGAGATACTATCTTACAACCCGACCATGAGATGTTATCTCTTATGGATGGGTTTTTAGATTATAATAAAATATTACTTGCTCTTGAAGATCAACACAAAACCACCTTCATCACCCCTTGGGGGGACCTTCTGCTATTGCATAATGCCATTTCGTCTTAAAAGTGTTGGTGCTACATATCGGTGTGTTATGACCTAAATTTTCCATGACATCATGCATAACATATTAGAAGATTATGTTGACAACCTTCTTGCCAAGTCTAAGCATCACATCAATATCTCACAGTTCTTAAAGTCATCTTTAATCACCTCATCAAATACTTGCATTCGCCTTCAACCAAATAAATGCGCTTTTGTTGTTCTCTTTGGAAAACTCCTTGGTTTCATTGTCTCTTTGCATGGTATCGAAGTTGATCCTACTAAAATCAAGGCTATTCTTGAGATGCCTCCACCTACTAACCTTTGACAGCTTCGTAGTTTGCAAGGCAAGTTACAATCTATTCGACGCTTTATTTCCCAACTTTTCGACCGATGTTACCCTTTTCATCATCTTCTTAAAAAGGATGTTTCCTTCAATTGGGATGATGAATGCCACAAAGCTTTTGAAGCATTAAAGGAATACCTCCTTTAGCCACTTGTGCTCGTCCCACCAAAGGATGACAAACCCTTTTACCTCTACATTTTTGCCACTGATCATTCCTTGGGTGTCATGCTCACTCATCGTGATGAACAACATAGGGAGCAAGTGGTTTATTATATAAGCTATACTATTTTAGACTATGAGACTAGATATACTCACACTGAAAAGTTTTGCTTAGCCCTAGTCTTCATCGCCACCAAACTTCACCATTACCTACTCAACCACAAAACCTTTGTCGTCACCAACACTAAACCCTTGCATTACATATATGTTAAACCTTACCAACACCAACATACAGACATTGACTAATGCTCCTTGTAGACCTTGATCTTGAATTCATCCATCAAAAATAGTCAAAGGAAAAACCATTGCAGATCAGCTTGTAGATGCACCTCTTTCAAGAAATCAATCTTCTAACTTCAATTTTCCTGATGAATCCATTGTTACCCTCTCTCTTGATGACACCATTTATTAGATGACCTTATTCTTCGACGGTTCTAAATGTCAACATGGGGGTGGTGTAGGGGTCATCCTCATTCCTCTTGATGGTGAGCCTATGCCTTTATCTTTCAAACTAGATTTCGACTGCACTAATAACATTGCGAATACGAAGCACTTGTGTTAGGTCTTCAAACTGCCATAGCCTTAGATGTTAAGACCATTAATATCTTTGGAGATTCTCAAATGGTCATCAACCAAGTCAATGGTTTATACCAATGTCATAATGAGGTACTTCAAAAGTATAAACATCATGTCGACATGCTTTTGACTACCTTTGATCATTATGAACTTCAAACCACTCTGCGCTCCACTAACAAATTCATGGATACTATGGCTTGCCTTGCCTCATAAATACCTATCTCACCTTCAAACTTGAAAAACTTTGTCACAATACAAATGTTGCAATCACCCTCTTATCTATTCTGGGATGTTAACTTTGTAGAAAGAATTAAAGCCAACCCACGTGACCTTTGGTATAATCATTTTGATGACTACCTTCCCTTTCAATTCTACCTCTAGATCTCACTTGTAATGGAAAATGAGCCTTCCTCAAAAGTGTCTCTCACTATGTCATCATGGGGGTATTCTCTACAAACGTGGCTTTGACGGTATCCTCCTACGATGCCTTACAAGTTCTAAAATCCCATACACCATCAAGGAGATTCACGATGGGATTTGTGGTGGTCATTTCAGTGGCCTCGCCATTGCTAAATGCATCCTTTGCCTTGGCTACTACTGGCCAACCCTAAACCAAGATTGCTGTGACTATGTCAAATATTGTGTGAAATGTCAACAACACGCTAATCTTCACCACATCCCTAGTCACGCCTTACAAGTCACTAGAGACCTTTGGCCTTTCTCTCAATGGGGTTTGGATCTCGTCAGAGAGATCAACCCTCATTCTTCTCAGCGTCATCAATGGATCATCACAACAATTGAATATTACACTAAATGGGTGGAATTCATACCTCTCATTTATACCAAAGCCGAGAAAATATGTGAATTCATCAACCATCACATCATTTGTCACTTTGGTGTTCCTCATCACCTCATCACTAATAACAGAAAACAATTCAAAAATAAGACCCTACGCAAACTATGCGATACCTTTGGCATTCAACTTAGTTTTTCTTTGCCTTATTATCCTCAAACAAATGGTTAAGCCGAATCAACTAACAAAATTCTTATGAAAGTGGTTGATGATACTGGTAAGGATTGACACATGCACATTCCTTTCGCCTTATGGGCTTATCACACTAGTATTTGCACCTCAACCGCTACGACACATTTCTCTTTGGTCTACTAGTGCATGAGACCATCCCGCCTCTCGAAGTTTAAATTCCATCTCTTCATATATCACTCAAAGATATGCTCAATGATGACAACTTTTTCCAAGACATTTTGACACAACTTGAGCCGTAGACACCAAAATTGGGTCACACTCCCTCGTCCCCTTAAATAGCCAACTTAAACACATTCACCTAACCATGACCCTTATACCCCACATTAATATTAATTTAATTATTTATAATTAAATTAATACTCATCCTCACTTCATTAATTATTTAATTACCTTAATTAAAAACAACTTCCACCTCACCTAGACACCTCACGCTAGACCTATTCATAACATGTTTCCATAACTAATTAAGACTTAGCCCTACTTACCTTAATGAAATAAGACTTAGTATAGCTTTAAAAGCACATGGCTATTCTTCCTCTAACCACATTCTCGCGTATCTAAGCACAATGTTCCATTTAGACCTAGCACAAATGAGAAAAATATGGAAAAATATAGCCAAGATCTGCTATTTAGGCAACCTAGGATATCCCACCTTAACCGATGCCTTTGATTAACTCAAAACCGACGCCAGAACCCTAAACCACCACCGCTACCATATAACCATTTTGGTAACCTTGTTTAAGAGGTTAGACACATTCTCGAGTTTTGGGAGCAAAGGAGATCTACATGCAAGCAAGAACTAGAGCTATTTCGCACATCTAGAAACCATAGCCAACACAACCATTGATCAGAAGGTATTTGCATTCACAGGAGCATTTCAGGAAGCACTGCCACGACACTAATCACCATTTCACCAATCAACCATTACCACCACCCACCTACCATTGAACCCGCATAATAGTTAGTGTGCTTGTAATTTGCACCATTTCATTTATATTCAGCTTATAATAGTTCTTGACCCTTGTTTATCAACCACCATTTATATTTTTACCCCACCACTATTGCCTTCCTGTGAACCTAACCATTCCCATCACTCATAACCCTTTTAATCACCTTTGTCTACTCCAGAGTACCTTTGAATACTCACAACACCTCCCCATACCTAAACCAACTCCTTACCATCTTTGATTCAGTCTCAGATAAATCCCCAAAACCATGAATTATTGAGTTATTACTAGCCCGAAAGAATCGTCGTTTCTTTTACTAAACCATCGTCGAGTTCTTACTAAACCTGCCGTTGGTCATACTAGATCGACGTCGGTCTCTGTAATTAGCGATCCTGCTAATACCGATCCTAATAACCTTTTCCAAGTGACTCAAGTGACCCGTAATCGACCCTAACTTGTTCCAACACCTTAATTATTTACCTTATTTCCAGATCTGATCATAGCCTAGACTATTATGTTAGATTTGCTTATTATATTTGGATGAGATACCTAAATTATATAAACTACAGTATAACCTTATTTATTTATTTCATTTCTTACATTAAATTTTATTAAACAATGGGTTGATTACCACTAAGGAAGTATCACACTTCCTGGATCTAACACACGCTGGCAACCCACCGATATATATTGTTTAACTCTTTCTTGTGGTCTTGTTGTGTATTTTAGGTAGTTCCTCCTAGCCGAAAGGAATCTCCCACAATCGGATTGGATCAAGGAGTCGAATGTGCACAAAGACCTTCAAATCGACCATCGCAATAGGTATTCCTCCTTAGCCCACACCCTTATCTCTGCTTCGCCTAAAACTTAAAGAAAATAGTGAAACATGAGCTATTAGACGAATGTCGTTTAAATGCTATCGATCACCTTCAAATCTACTAAAAATGCATCAAACGTGCCTATGAAAAATGTGTCCATGAATGAACCTTCAAGGTCGGTGACCTTGTCCTGAAAGGAAAATCAACATGTAACCAAAGCTGAGAAAAGTAAACGAGGCAAGTTTTCTCCTAATTGGCTTGGAGCTTATATCATCACTCATACTTATGAATCATGAGCTTATCATTTTTCTTCTCTTGAAGGTAAACCCAAACCTAAGCTCCTTAATGCATTGCATCTTCGACCATTATACTATTGAATAAAGTACTACATCACTTTATGTCACCTATATGCTTATCCCTTGAGCGAACCTCTCCTTCCATCTACCTTTTTAAGGACCAATGACTAAACTAGAATTGTGTGATTATTCATCACTATTCAACCTTTTCTTCAATATGAGTACCACGGATCTACTCATGGCATGATTCTCATGGATACTTTTCATTCTTTTCAAGATGGAATCCCATGGTTGTTCATCACTTGAAACCCTTCTTTCATAGCTAATCTTTTCATGTTATGGTCATGCCTTCATAAAAGAGGCCTATACTCCTTTATAGTCTTGTCCATGACTTCAAGTTCAAAAATAAAAACAAAAATATATATGGGATACTAAAAATTCAACTCCTTGAGTCAAACTTCTTGTAAATTAGATGATTCCCTCAAAAGGACATATTTTTCTCTCTTGCCACTATAAATAGATTACCCCCCATAAGGACAACTATATTGTACAAAGTCTATCAAAAATAAGACTATTTCTAAAAACACAAAATAAAAATTATCCTGAAGCTTCTCACATCGATCAGCTTCACGAAGACCTCAAGGATATATTCTATTTATCCCACATAGACTTCCCACATCGATCATTCTATGAAAGCAAAAAGAAAAAAATCAAGAAAAATAAAAACTTTTGGTCATGGACTTGCTTATTCTCGGTTTTGAGTATCTTGCGCGAAGGGCATGTTTTCCCACAATAAGGTTACATAAAACAAACCCCCACCTTACCTTCCTTTCTTTTCTTCAGCTAATCAAGGGATGTATTGCACACGTGACACTTTGTGATCATGCAACTTATTTCACCCTTAGAACTATCAATTGTAGGATGTCTAGGGTTTTATGTTCATAAGCCTATCTTTTGGTATGCCCGTTATGGTCCTTTCCACTTAGGGGAATTTCGTCTCTCTTTCGGTTTTCCCCTTTGCTTACTTATTGATTCTTCAATATAGGACAAAGCCTTCGACATCTAATATTTGGGTTCTCTTCTTGTCTCATCTATACCTACCTCAATCACCTATATCGATCATTTACCTTTGAATATTCAAATCCAATAACATCTTTAACCTACCCTACCTCATCAACTTAAAAACAATCTACCTGACCAATCATACCTTACCCAATCACCTTCACCACAATCCAACCTAATTTACCTTGCCCATTCAACCTAAATATTATCTTTATCGAATTAAGACTCTTAATATTATTATTAAGATATGACTTGAGCGATATAATACTTTTTCTTTTAAAATCAATTATATGAATATGGAATGAAGGTTGTGTGGCTTGTATGATTGCCTCTTGACTTGTAATATTAATATACAATATTGGTAGAAACATGAATGAGTGTTTGATTATTACTTTTAATACTCATTTAATGTTATTAAACAACCTTGTTTGGGTATAAATGACATAGTTGATATGTTTTTGGAATTTAAAATTCATACTTGTGATCTATTAGTAATCTGAATTATTCTTTTAATGATTTGAGGTTGATAAATCATATGCTCCTTTTTAATGGATTATGAAAGAAAGTGTAGACACCTAAAATCCGCTCTGCAGCTTTCATGATAAAGTGGTACGCATCATCATTTATTTCACCATTTCCATTATAATTAGTAATTTCCATGAATTAAATAATGTTTCCTCAATTTTGGTCAATTAACGACACTTCGTTAATTAACTAGCTTCTATCACATTCCGATGCCAATTAACAACATTTCGTTAGTTATAATCCTCTTCGAACTAACAATTAGCTAATTAAGCCTTTTTAACAAGCATTTAATCAATAAACCCTCTTATTGGCTAAATCCCACTTTCAAATGCTTCTAATCTCATTAAATTCTTCTTCAAACACCTCCAATTAGCCTAAAAAGCTTATTCTAGCCTATTAATTAATATAATTGATTAATTAAATACACCTTCAATTCCTATAAAGTGCTAACTAAAGGTTAACTCACTTGCTAACTCACCTAGCTATGGTTAATTAACCAAGAGTTACTTTATGCTTTATTCATTTGTCCCACATGCACCAAGTTGCAAGCCTTTCCCAAATGGAAAGCCTATAAAAAGGACCAAGCTCCTTCCTCTCAAATTTACACCATGTTTTGAATAACATTAATCATATAAAACATATGAGCCTTACTCCATTATTGGAATAGCTTGCATCCCCATTTACATCCATTTCTTCAAGCTGGTTAGTAAAGGAATATCTAATATGGCCTTGTAGCCATTGTTAGAGAGATCCTTTCACCTTCAATGAAGTAGCAACAACACACACTTTGATTGATTTTTGATCTTCATAGGTTCAATTCTTGTAGTAATCAATTAAACATAGTAGGAATGCTTGTAGTTTAAATGGTTAAATTCATTTAGATTTCCTTTTGCATTCCATTAAGCTTTGATCTTGATGGTTCATTGATGAATTTATTAGCTTAGTTCTAAAACTACTTGGTGTTAGTTTTAGGTTCTAATTACTTTTCTTACAAGTTTATTGAGTTCTCATTTGGCATGCCCGATCTATGGGACAATACCCCATTGTATTTACATTTATTAGCTTTCTAGATTAGTTTCAAGCTTTCTAGATTAGTTTAAATATTTTTAGATTAGTTTCAAAGTTTTGATTTACTAACCCTCTTTTGTATTAATATCAAGTTTCTTAGCTAGTTTAGGTAGGATTGTCTTGTTTTTGTGCTCTTTGCAGGATCAAAGGAGGTGAGGTGCTGTCAAAATTGATCCAAATTGACAATTTTTTTACCTTTTTGAGAATTTTCCAAAAATTCCCATGTTTTTGAACACCTACAGGAAGGTCCGCGCTCATCGCTCTCGAAGGGCGCTTATAAACTATGATGTCCATGCATACGCTTTGAGAGGTGTGCTATTGCTTGACTCAACCATGCATCCACTCTAAGACTCGTGCATACACTCCAATGGCCGCAGTGTAAATTATCTATGTTTTTAGCAAAGATCTCGCTCATATGCTTACATGTCAGCGCATATGCCTCTATGTCTGTGCATACACCTCTCATTACGCTACCATTATATTATCTCGTGTTTTGAACATAGAGGCACGCATATGCTTACAAGTCTATGCATAAGCTCTAAAACCCATGCATGTGCTTGTAGAGTATGCACATACGCTCAAAGACCCACGCATAAACTCGAGTTGAAATTTTGGCATGTTTTTCATAGTTTGAATTTCTGATTTTTATTTTTATGTAAGTTGTAGGTTTTCTTAACTATTGTTTGTAGGTTTTTAACATTTAAATCAGATTTCTAACCATTTGTTTAAGTTTTTGATGAATGTTTTGATTTCCATGTTTTATGAAAAGTTAGACTAAGAGTTTTGTGTATGCTCTTCTCTTGCACCTTAGGGTGATCTTGAGAATCAAAAGCAACTCTTAGTTTCTTTTTTTTCTAACATTTGGTTAAGTGGAAATTTCATCTTTCATTTTGGCTTAAAGGAATGAACATTTTCCTAGAAATAGATGTGAATGAGATGAAAGCATTTCCTTGAATGGTTCACTTAATTACAAATCTTTCCTTTATTTTTAGTTGGATTGTTTGTTTTGTATGCTCTTCTCTTGCATCCTTGGAAATATTGAGTACCAAAAACAAATCTCAATCCTTTTTCTATTAATGTGATTTGCTGGGTGAACTACTAACACTTAGATTTGTAGAACCAAAATAACTTGCCAAAGAAAGAAGAATCTAAACAAAACTCTAACTACATGTGTGTTACAGTTGCCAAAATGTGGTCTAAACCAATTTTCCTAATCCGAAAGATAAAAAAACACCACATTCATCAATCAACACATTGTATATGCAAGTTTCGGTTAAGAGCTATGACTCGTCCACTTTAAACTAGGAGAAAATCCCTTTGGCATAAGCCTTAAGATAACAAGAGGGATGTTCCTAGGAACCCCAAAGTAGTCCACGCAAGAGGGAACCTTGTGGATGAAACGGGAAGCGCCTCACTTACCTACTTGATTAGTATGCACTTGTGAGAGTAACGTCAAAAAAATTCTCCATGCAACCCAAGAAAATATAACCGAATGCATTTATTACTCATTATATTGAAGGGGTAATCCTCTAAGGTTTAATCATTGTGACTTCTTTGGCAAACGCACTCATGAAAGATTGTTTGTGACAACCTAGTTAAGAGAAACTATTGGGCCTCGTAATATTGGCTAAGTACAAGAAGGTGCGTGGGCACACGGGGCCTATATGAAGAAGGGTGCGCAAGGTGAAGGTGTTTAAGATAAGGTTTTGGAAGGGTTTGGAAAAACCCAAGGCTCACATGCAAGACAAAACATGGGTTTTGGGACTCATCCATATTCGGCGTTCCAAGTAGCACACGAGAAAAGTGTGACTGTCTAGCATGTGGAGTGGATAAGGTGCCACTGGCTGACTTTTATGGTCAAGAATGGAATATTCCATGCATGCAATAGAAGGATCCAAAAAGACATCATTGTAAAGAGTGGAGAGCTCGGATCAAAGGAAGCATGCTCCATTGGAGGACCACATGGACACTTAGCAACCAATCTATTATCTCAGAAGGCATGAAAGTGGAGACTAAAGCTATATATAGAGATGCTTGGGTAGAAGAAAAGAAGGAGAGACAAACACCAAGAGTAGCCTCATATAGCTAGCGCCAGGATAGGTGAAGCTCGCAATAATAATGAAGGATCCTTTGGGTTAGGATTAGGAGAACTATAAGAGTGATGGAATATTTAGAGGAATGGGTTTGTATCCAGCTTTTAATGCAAAAGCATAGCTTAGGGTCCTAATGCATGAATTTAGTCTACATTGTTATATTGGTCTATTATGGCCTTAATGAATGTAATGTGGTTATTGAACTTGTTAACATGAATATAAGGTTACTGTTCTAAAGAATATATGTTGTTCATGAGCATAAATCCTAGTGCATTTCCTTTGTGTTATGAATCAGTTATGTATTTTGTTTGATACTTCTCTTTTGTTATCGAATGGATGTAATTGATATGATAACTCATCATAAGCTCTTAGAATGAACGCATGGTTATTTTCTTTCTTGCATCTAAATCATGTCATTAAGGATGTATTCTCACAAGACTCATATAAAGGAGGGGCTCGGTGCCCGCGCATGCCTCGGGTGAGCACCCAACGCCTACTAGGTGATAGGCTAGTGCACATGGGATTAAACTGTTGTTCTAGGGGTATAAAAATGACTACATCTTGGTTTCGTTGCAGGACCTCTTTTTGAAGTTATTGTGAGAAATGGAATACATCTTGGTCCTTGTGATGTGTGATGACAGAATGTATGACCTTGGAAAGTGTTGAAGCATGGTTCAATAGCACAGAGGATGAGTTTTCTCAAAGATCCAAAGACTGGACCTACATTCGATGCATGAAGATGGGTAGAAGAGAACCTGTACCAAGAGATGTACGAGACACTCTTATGTTGTTTTCTTGTAGAACTATATGGATGGCTTTCAACATATGCATCAAGATTGAGCTGGGTACTATAGACCATGCGCATGGACCCAAGATGATTACCGAGGCTCCATGATGTAAATTTGAATTTGACACGTGTTGTTGATCAACCTGTGGAAAGGAGTCCCGACTACTTATACTTTGGAATATGCCATTTCTACGTACTCTTGCCTAGAAGTTGTTGAGTTTTAGTTTTTGAGGGAGCCTAGAAGATCATTTCTGTGTGTTATCCCCCTGGCTATGAAGATCTTGATCATTACCCTAAGTTTACAGGCATTTCTCATAGTGGGCTAACATTTTAAAGTACTGGGTGAGGAAGCTAGGGTGGAGGAAGATGGCGAGATATTACGGCTTGAAAGGGAAAGAGAAGAGAGATGACTCAAATACAAAGAAAGCTCATGAAAAGGAGATGGCTAGAGAATGTGAGGTGGAAAGTGTGATGGATATATGGAGGCAGACATTACGGGAAGGAGTTAAGGTTCACGTAGAGGACGTGGAATCCGAAAGCAGATCTATGCTTTACCCTATCTTGGAAAATGCGGAGAGAATCCCTTGATTCTAATGAGAGTTCGTTGCATGGAGAAAGGAGAGCCTTCGACGTGCATCTAAACCCACATGGTGACCAACCCTTGGTGCTTGGTTTTCTAGATCAAGGGAGAAGTATTGTTAACCCATTTGGTATCGGTGGGAGTAACCGATCTACGCCTAGGAGATATAATATCTTGTTTGGGACATCCATGACTGCAAACCATTCCGGTATTTGGAGGAATTTTTGGACAAGGTACAAATATGCAGGGTTTGGGTATCACGTCTAGAAGTGGCACGGGACACATAACTGACAGTGGGATAATATCACAAACCATTGGTACGCGATTCAGGTGGGACACTAAAAACACTATGTGTGACCACTCTAGGCCATTTTTGACTACAAGAGGTGGATCTAGTGGTATAGGAGCTGGAGGACCTTGTGGACCGAGAATATTTGAAGGATCTCGTGGGTCGGGAGGAACAGAACCCGGTGGATCTAGTGGATCCGGTGGAAGAGTGAACAACGAGAGGGAACTAAGGCTTTGGATTAGAAGGACAAGGGCATGACCACTTTCACAAGTATTTTTGATATATTTTTGTAATTACCAGGACTATAAGGGTATTACGAATGCTATAGAGCATGTCAACAAGTTTTAATTTCTATGGTGCATGAAAGGGATCACTATCCTGGAGTGGAAGGCAAGTTAGTTTGCAACGAATTTGTAAGGGTGCACACATAGTTGGTATCAGAAGTATGACCCCCATCAAATGGTGGTAGATCGCACCGCATTGCATTGAAGAACACCTTCCTAGAAAAGTTCCATATCCCCTCGAATTTGAGCAAAAGAGCTCAATGCTCTGAAGGAGATCCAACAAGGAATGATAGAGAGTGTGTGGGAGAATGATGCATGGTTTAAGATTTTCTTGTCAAAACTATCCTACGACATTCACCCTTCTCAACATGCTCAATGGTTTGTAGGAGGATTGATAACACCATTTTGAAGGACACTTTGCCACATAAGACTTTCATGGACCCACGTGAGGCCTTGGAAGTTACCTGCGCATTGAGGTTGTTGGGAGCTTTAGCCCTTTTTGGAGGCTCAAATTGCTCAATGGCCAAGCATTGGAGAAGCCGCATGCATGCGGACTCAATGCATGAGGTTTGTAGTGGTCTGTGGTGTACAGGACCGTGAAGTCGAATGGCATGCAAAGGATAGTTTCCCTTGGAAGTTGGTATGTGCCATAGCGGTAGACTGTGAGATTTTCCATGGGGATCATGATGAAAATAGGTGTCCTTTACTACAACGCGCAATCTCCAAGAATGTTTCTTGCTATTGCAAGATTTGTACCTCTACAACCCATGATACCAAGGATTACAGACTGATTGATTAGATTCATGATGTTATTGATCTTGGTGTGTGCCATACTAGTCTTACAAGAAGTTCCAAGGATGCTGATCATTGCTATGAAGGGTGCACAGATGGAAGAGCATGTGGAAGAGGTTTTTGCAGAGGATTTTATGGTCATAGTAACCGCAACGGAGGAAGAAGTGAGTTCCCGCGAGGAACCTGCTATAATTGTGGGTCTATAGAGCATCATGGTGCAAAAAAAAAAAAGAACGAGGAGTTCCCTAAGTTATTTGAGCACAAGAGCTAATAACACCGAAAGACAAAGGCATTGTGATGGTGAGTGTAAAGATGGTGACCCATAGTGGATGCCAAGAGTGGTGCGTTAGTCAAGATTAGAACTTGACTTTGGTAACAACGTGAGCAGAGGCTACGCGTCATGAGGAGATGCCAAAACAAACCGGTTGTTAGGGAAGAAGTGGTACATGGGAAGTATCCAGACCCTACTCATTAGAAAGAAGTGTATTAAGAGACTATAGATGTGTTCGGAGTTTACAAGGGGAAATATAGTGCCTAAACGAGTAGTCGAAGAAGTTGGAGCAAAGGAAGAATGTCGAGGCTTTAAAGGAGGACCTAGATGAAGTCAAGGAAGTATGTAGAATGTTAAGGCAAGAGAATATTATCCCCTTGATAGGAGAATGGCTACGGAAGAAGATAATTTCTACGTGTTATCCCCCTAGCTATGAAGATCTTGATCATTACCCTAAATTTAGAGGCATTTCCCATAGCGAGCTAAGCTTTTTTTGAGTACTGGATGAGGAAGCTAGGGTGGAGGAAGAAAATAGACATTGTGGTTGAAAGGGAAAGAGAAGAGAGACGACTCGAATATAGTGAAGCTTGTGAAAAGGAGATGGCTAGACAATGTGAGGTGGCAAGTGTGATGGATCTATGGAGGTAAACGTTGCGAGAAGGAGTTGAGGTTCACGCAGAGGATGTGGAACTGAGCGGTTTGTGCTACCCAATCTTGGAAAGCACAGGAGATAAGCCCTTTAAAATTTTGATGAGAGTTCATTACATGGAGAAAGGAGAACCATCGACGTGCATCTAAACCCACCTAACGACCAACCCTTGGTGCTTGGTTTTCTAGATCAAGGGAAACATATTGTTAACCCAGTTGGTATCGGTGGGAGTAACCGATCTGTGCCCATGAGATATAATATCTCGTTTGGGACATCCATAGATGCGTAAACCATTCTGGTATTTGGAGGAATTTTCAGAAAAGGTGCAAATACGCAGGTTTGGGTATCACGTCTAGAAGTGGTGCAAGACACACAACTAGCAGTGGGACAATATCACAAACCATCGACACGTAGTTCAGTGGGACATTGGGAACACTAGGCATGACCACTTTAGGTCATTTTTGGCTACATGAGGTGGATCTGGTGGTATAGGAGCTAGAGGACCTGGTGGACCGAGCGGACTGAGAGGATCTGGTGGGTCAGGAGGAACAAGACCTGGTGGATCTAGTGGATTTGGTGGAGGAGGAAACACCGGAGGGAACCAAGGCTCTGGATTAGGAGGACAAGGGCCGCAACCACCTCCACAAGTATTTTTGAGATGTCTTTGCATTTATCGGACTATAGGGGTATTGAGGATGTTACAGAGCATGTCCACAAGTTTGAATTACTATGGTGCACAAAAGGGATCACTACCCCGAAGTGGAAGCAAATTAATTTTGCAACGACATTGCAAGGGTGCGCACATGGTTGGTATCATAAGTATGACCCCCATCAAACAGTGGTAGACTATACTGCATTGAAGAATTCCTTCCTAGTAGAGTTCCATATCCCTGAATTTTAGGAAAAGAGTATATGCGCTTTGAAGGATATCCAACAAGGAATGACAGAGAGTGTCCTGGGAGTACGACACGTGGTTCACGAATTTCTAGTAAAAACTATCCTATGACATTCACCCTTCTCAACATGCTTAATGGTTTGTTGGAGGATTGATAACACCATTTAGAAGGTCACTATCACACAAGAATTTCACTAACCCGTGCGAGGCCTTGGAAGCTTCCTCGTGGGCCGAGGTCGTCAGTTCGAGTGTTGATCGGTGTTAGCCCTTTTCTCGAGACTCAAATTGCTAGAATGGCCAAACAGATGATTGAACATATTCATGATATTATTGATCTTGGTGTGTGACAGACTAGTCTTGCAAGCAGTTCCAAGGATGTTGATCATCGCTATAAAGGGTGTGCAGATGGAGGAGCACGTGGAAGAGGTTTTTGTGGAGGATTTCATGGTCGTAGTAACCGTGATGGAGGAAGATGTGAGTTCCTGTAAGGAACCTGCTATAATTGTGGGTCTATAGAGCATTATAAGCATGAGTGTCTTGACCTATTGCAGTGCTCATAGTGTGGAAAAAACATAAGTACGAGGAGTGCTCCAAGTTGTTTGAGTACATGAGCCAACAACACCGGAAAGACAAAGGCACTGGGATGGTGACTATAAAGATGGCCGACTCACAGTGGATGTCAAGAGTGGCGCATGAGTCGATTAGAACTGTCTTGGCAACAACGTGAGTAGAGGTCATGTGCGCGTAAGGGAGATGACAAGAAAAAAACTAGTTGTTAGGGAAGAAATGGTACATGGGAAGTATCTAGACCCTACTCATCATAAGGAAGTATATCAAGAGACTATTGATGTGATTTAGAGTTCGTAAGGGGAAATCCATTGCCTAAAGGAGCAGTCAAATAAGTTGGAGCAAAGGAAGAATGCCGAGGCTCCGAAGGAGGACCTGGATGAAGTCAAGGAAGTATGTAGGATATTAAGGCAAGAGAATATTATTCCCTTGCTAGGAGAATGGCTACGGGAGAATGTACCACGCACCAGGAAGAGTGCGAAAGGCAGGTTTTACATGCAAACCTTCCTCCTCACAACCTTGACTATAATAAAGAGATTACATTTAATGCAGTTGTTGATTGTTGACTTCTGAGTAATATCCTTTTTGACACAAGAGTGTAGGTCAATGTTCTTACCTTGGATGCTTGACATCAAATGGGAAGACCCGCATTACAACCATCTTTGAATGTGTTGTATATGGCAAACAAGACAAAGGCAATGCCCATTGGAGTCTTGAAAGGTACAATTATCACTATTCAAGGGGCCAAATTCATTGGGGACTTTGAAGTCTTGGTGCTCGCCGAGGCAGATAATTTTCCAGCATTACTTGGGTGCCCTTGGTGTTATAAGAACAATGCCAACCTACGTTTTAATAAAGGGTATATCAGTTTCGAGAACAAGGAAGAAAGGGTGATTATCCCTTTAACAGATGGGAAATCAACACCCTATACTGATCCCATAGGATAATAAGTCCTTGACAGAATCTATGTGCGCTCCATCAAAGACCCTAAAATAATTCATCCTACATAAGGGGTTATCCAATTTGAATATTCTCAGTCGGTGAGTGATACAACTAGCATAGCATGTGACAATTGGGCACACGAGACTTATGAGTTGATTGGGTGATAGTTGAGAGGATTTGTAACAAGGGTGACGAAGGCACACTCAGTCAAGTGCTTAGGAAGAAAAAAACTACCAAGTTGCTCTCGGAGGAGCAAGATCTCGATGGCTTCTTACAAGAAATGGAGGCTCAATGAAAAAAAGAGGGTGAAAGGAGAAATATGCTCGGTTATAAGTTTCTCGATTGCAGCACGTTGGTAGGCAACTCATCGTAACAGTCTCCTAGAATGGCATGAGGTAAGAGTCATATTTTCTATGCGCCAATTATTATCCAAGACTACCATGGCAAGGAGCCCGCCTCATTCCATATCCAAGCTTGTAAGAAGGCCTAGATGGAGGGCATAAAAGCTTTACCACCTTCATTATGGGTGTATAAGTTATATTCCACCTTACAGGGTTATGCGTGTGCATGGTATATCCACTCAGAGATAAATAAACAGTTAGACGAGGAATCGGCGAGTTAATGGCTGATCTCATTCAAGCTTTAGAGTATCGAAGTACAAAACCATCAGTGGATAAGGCATTCCAAGTTGTCCGAAAGACCTTACAATGGGAGATAGTGTTATGGCAAAAAGATAGGCTCTGGAGTTGCTTGGTGAGCCTTAGTTGGAGACGTGCCTCGATGAAGCGAATAAAAAGAAATACAAGCTTGAGCACGCGTGTATTGAAGATGAAAAAAGAAAAATGGTCTATGTAGTAGATGGTGAAGAGATGGAAAGTTTGGATGCTAACCATTCGAAGTACGTGTGAAGTCATAGATAGCACTGATGAGCGAGCACGTGCCTACCATGAGCCCTTGAAAACAAAGAAGGTTAACATTGGGATAGAGACATAACCTAAGGAAGCTATCATCGGGGACTATTGGTTGGAAAAAGAAGTTTCAAAGGTCATTGATCTATTGTGTGAGTTCCAAGATTTGTTCCCTCATGGGTACCATGAACTCAAAGGTGTTCATAATTCCTTGGGGGAGATGAGGATCAAGTTAGAGGAAGGTGCGCACCTGATTCGGAAGAGGCCTTATTGTATGAATCCAAATTTGTGTGTATGGGTCAATGAGGAAATAGACAAGATGATAGCATTTAGTATCATTGAGGTTGTGTAGGAATCAGAATGGATAAGCCCAATGATCATCAATATCAAGAAGGATGGAAGAATAAGGATATGTGTTGACTATAAGGACCTCGAATGCATAGATGTGTCATTGATCCTTTCCCAACCCCCTTTACGGAAGATATTCGGAGGGAGTAGCCAGCACGAGTTCTACTCTTTCATTGATGAGTTGTCGTGGTATTGTCGATTGCAAAGGAAAACCAGAGAAATATAACTTTCACCACCGAATGGGGAGTTTTTCCTACATGGTTATGCCTTTTGGATTGAAGAACGTGCTTTCTTGTTCTTGTGCATCATGGTATAAGCATTTTAGGAATTCATCCATAAATTTCTTCAAGTTTACGTGGATGACCGAACTGTGTATGGGTTGGTAAAAGACCATTGTGAGAATTATACGCTGATGTTTGAGAGATTTTAAAAATTGAGGATATCCCTCAACATTAAGAAATGTGTCATTGCTACTCCATTTGGAACCATGTTAGGACATATTATATATAAGGAAGGCTTATTAGTGGATCTTGCCAAAGTTGCAGCTTATTGTGGGATTGGGGAGCCTACTAGTCAAAGCGCAAAGCGATCTTGCAGATTCCTTGGGAATATGGGGTACTACAGAAATTCATCAAAGGGTATGCCAAGATCGCTGCGCCCTTGGAGGAATTACTAAAGCACAAGAATGATTTTTATTGGGGAGAGGTGCAATAGAATGCGTTTGACATTTTGAAGGATAGGCTTTTCAATGCGCCCATACTACATTTTCCTTTTGGGATAATCCTTTCCATGTACATGTTGATGCCTGGGAACAACCATGGGAGTATTACTAAGCATAGCCTATTGAGGGGATTGATGATCACCCATTTTTTTACAAGTAGGAAGTTGACACCAACAAACAAAATTACACAACTACTGAACGTGAGGCACTATCATTGATCTACGCATTGCATAAGTTCATACAAAGTACTATTGGAAACACTATTTATATTCTATACAAACCACATAACATTGAAATACTTGGTTAACAAGCCCGTTTTACAAGGGCACATATGCCGTTGGGTCCTATTATTCCAAGAGTTTGAGTTCTCGATGGTTGTAAAACCAAGAAAAAATAGTTTAGGACCTAACCACTTATCAAGGATTGAATCAGGGGAGGATGTGCAAGTGTTTAGGTTGTGACGCGTTCCCTCGGACTTGGAAGATATTTCTTAATTCTTGAAAACTAGTGTGGCACTAGACGGAATGCGGGATCTAGAGAGGAAGTTCTTGCGATGACGTGCCGCACCTACATGTTGATTAGTGGAGATCTGTATAAGTTAGGACATGATGAGGTTCTGTGCCGATGCGTATTGGAACATGAGCGCATGACAATTATGGAGGAAGCACATGGTGGGATTACGGTGGAGGAGACTATGCAGAAATGATACCCGCAGAAGATTCTAATGACAAGGCTTTGGTGGGAAACCATCTACCAGATTGTATTGAGTTTTGCAAGGCCTGTGACCATTTTTAGTGCCTTGGCAAACTTGGAAAGAGGGATGAAATTCCCTTGTGACTAATAACCAGACGTTGAACCATTTGAAAAATGGGAAATTGAATTTGTAAGGCCAATTTTTCTAGCCACGCAAAGGACTAGTTCGCGGTATATCATTACTTGCATTGATTACTTGACAAGATGGGCAGAGGTAGCACTTACGAAGGATTGCATTGCAATGATAACTGCTATATTTTTATGGGAGAACGTAATCAGAAGGTATGGTTGTCCTTTAAGCTTAACAAGTGATAGAGGTACACATTTCTGAATGAAATGGTCAATATTATGTTAGCAGAATTTATGGTGGCCCATCACAAGACTACCCCTTATCACCCTCAAGTGAATGGAACTGCTGAGGCATTTAAAAAATACTAAGTCACACATTGACCAAAATCTATGACGTCGGAAGATAAGATTGGGATGACAAAGTATCATCTATTTTATGGGCATATAAGACAACCTAAAGGAGGTTGAACAAGGCCACGCCATTCCATTGGTATTTGGCATGGAAGTTGTTTTTCCAGGTTGAATTCATGTTACCATCATCTGCGTATAGTGCATGCAAGAGGGTTGGATGATGAATAAGCATGGGAAGAGAGGATTGATAAGTTGATGCAGTTAGATGAAAGGTGATCACTTGCTAGAAGGTGTTAGAAGACAAAAAAGGCAAGAAAAAGGCATGACATGATCATCATATAAAAACAATTAGTTTGAGGTTGGGAAGATGGTTTTGTTATATGATTCCAAGTTTTTGTGCCATCCGGGGAAGTTGAAAGTCCATTGGCTAGGACCTTACATCATCTCGTACATCCTTGATTCAGGCGCTTTCCAGTTACAAGTGCTAGATGGGACGAGATTACCAGGTCATTTCAATGGGAGTAGGCTAAAGCCCTACTATAAATAAGTCTTCTTGGTGTTTGTAAATAAGGCAATATTTCTAGTTAGCTTAGGATTTCCCTTTACGATTTTTCTTTTCTTGTGTTTCCCTTTCTTGTTGCTTGTTCCTTTCTTTTTGTTCTATTTTGTGCCTTGTGCACCAATAACCACATTATTTTTCTAAATTTGTGTATGCATAGAGGACTCGTGCATCTGTTTTAGTGTGGGGTGGAGTAGTGTAAAGTAAAGTATAAGCCAATAGTAAAATTTGAGTGGCCCAGTAGAAGGAAGCATGTAATATTGAGAAAGCACATGGGGAAATGGTGGATAATGAATTATGGTGTCAAGAAGGTTATAATAAAGACCATGTATGAAGAATGAAGAGCGCAGGAACAACATGAGGTAGGTGAGGGAAAAATCAGGTAAAGGACAGAAGAAGTGCCTTCAGCGTTGTAGACGCACGCATAAGAGTCTTGATCGATTGGATTTTTGCGTGCCAAAAGGTTGTAGAAGGTTTTTCACGTAGGATTGGGCGCGTGGGTAAGGGCGCTTAAGGTCGACCTAGTGGAAAAATCCACATTTAATGCTAAGTACGTTGGTAGGTGGTATAGCATTTATTGTTGGAGAGGAGCAAAAACTATAAATATGAGGTCGGGCAAGTCATTATTTTACCTTGCTATTATGAAGTTGAAGCGCTCTTACGAACTAGGGAATCCAAAGAGATTTGTGTGAAGGAAGAAGAATCATAGAAATCTAAGTGTGTGACTAGGGTGGATCTGTAAACTAGAGTGGAAGGAGTACATGGGTGTGGGAAGAGTTTGTTTGAAGTGCGTTGTCTTGTGGAAGGGTTTTCCTAGTTAGGGTTTGGTAGCTAGGGCATAGAAAGAGAAGGATTTCTTCACGGAGTTAAGCCTTAGAATTGAGTAGAGTAGTAGAGTAGAGCAAGGAGTTTTAAATTTTAACTGACAAGAAGAATGGCACCAAAGAAGGTGACCATTTCACCAAAGAAACAAAAGGGCAAGGGAAAAGGAAAACAAGCTATTTTCGTTGCTAGCTCCAATGAGGAATGGTATGCAGAAATGTAGTACCCAAATGGAGTATTACTGGGAAAAGAGTGGGTGTCACATTTGAGACAAATGACAGTGAGAAATTACAACCATTGCATGAGCACTACAGAGAAATAAATGGTGTTGGAGCTCGTTCATCTAACTAACAAGAGGACACCGAGATGGAATGCCAATATATAGCAGAGGTGAAAGTAAAGTTGGAGAAGGTAGGGCTATTAACTGTTATATGAGTTGCCTTATTTTGGCAATCCCAAACATCTATATCGATGGTTGATGTCGCGCGTACATGAAGACCACTTCTACTTTACAGGATGTAAGATGTGCATAACACCTCACTTGATGTTAAGAAAACAATATATAACACTTAGCAGAAGGCATACAGAAGATTCACACGGAAGAGCCAAAGTGTGTTCAAAGTGCGGGAGGATCAGAAAGAAATTACGCACGGAGGATAGAGACATATTCGGGACTTAGCCGTTTTAATGATTATGATCTAATTTTAGAAGATGGCGTGTAGAGCACACAAATGGGAAAAGAATTGCGTGACACATTTAAACTATTTTTGGAAGAGTGGATATGGAGCACTTTGCATGGATACGAGTTAAGGATAGAATCATGGCGATAGTTAACTAGGAGAGATCTATTATTAGTGCACTTGCATGTGTGGCTGTAATTATAAAGGCACATGGCTATTTTCAGCATGCAACCTATTTTGGGAATAGATAAGTGGTGAAGGGAAAGTCCCCACCCTTATAAATATGTAGTGAACTATGTAGTATGAGAGATAAATAGATGTGAGAACTGAATTATTGTGAGGTTATGCTACCAAATCTGATGTGCGCATAAACTATGGTATTATCTATTGTAATGAGCTTCTATGTATTTATCATGTTTTATATAATGGAGTGTATTTTCTGAACCAGAGTATTAATCCTGAGTATAATTGGTCATTGCGTGCTTGATTTCATTATGGTTATCATCTAGTATGTTGTACTCTAGAATTAGATCTCGTACATGCATGCAATTGTAGAATGATGTATTAATTATGGATCTCAAGCATTAAGTCTTCATCATGTAAACATCTTGTAACGGAAACCCTAAAGAGGGTCTCAGTACCTTTACGCACTTCGGTGAGCGCTCGAGTCTAGGTCGTGTGTGATGTGCCAACGCGCCTAGGATTTTACTGGTAAATTCTAGGCTGCATCATTGGTTCCATTTCCGGGACCTCTTTTTCAGTTGTTTTCAGGATGGTTCACGATGAAGACATATCGGTTAACCCTAACAAGTGTTGAGGAGTGGATACATGACCTAGAAGAAGAATACACACGAGAGGTTCAACATTGGATCTAAGTTTAACGCATGCACGTGGGTGGAGTAGAATCTGTATGACTATTTATACGAGAGCTTCTTCACTATCTTTCTGGTAGAATTGTATGAGTGGTTGGTTGCTTATACTTATAAAAAAAATTGGAGGTATCGCACACTTGTTTGGACACAGGAAGAATTTCAGACCCTTTATGATGCTTTGATCTCGATTCAAACTCGTCTTTGTAGATACATGGTTCCATGGTGTTTTGAATAAATATATCTTGGAGTACTCAATTTAAACTTATCCGTGCTTAGAGGTAGCTAAATTCTATTTTTTACGATATCTCGGGGGAATTACCTACAAGGCATTCACCGACAATCAAAATTTTGATGGTAACCCTAAATTTGGAGAGCAAACCGATGGCTAACTAAACCCCACCACGCATGGGGGTAGGAGTAGGTTTGGTGAAAGATGGCATACCTAGTGGCAAAGAGGCAATAAGAAGAAAAGTGGCTTAAGTATTGATCCAGAGAATCCTCACGAGAAACACCGATCTAAGATCTTCTCGAAATTGTTGCAGTCATTTTTAAAATGTGGGGAAAAATTATACAACTCCAACGACAGCTTGTTTGCAGAAACGAGCTCGTTTGCAAAAGTTATAGCCGCTGAAATTTTTGGGCAATCGGCAAATTTTGGGGTTTTTGTGCGAGTTGGACGCGTGTGCACGCTCGCCAAGTGTTGCGATCGTATTGCGACACGTGGACAAATTGTGTGACGTATTAAAAAAATGGGTTTTGGAACGCCGGTCTTGGACACTCGATCTCGGACAAATGGACCCCGCTATTTTCTGGCTGGGGGCCCTCAGCCAGGGTCGACACACTCGATTTAGGAGGGGTGCCTTGGCCTCCTTCTCATTTAACCATTCAACCAACTGTGTATATAAACCTCTATATTTTCTATTACGCCATGCATGTGGGATATTGGGCATACTTGATTTAAATTATCCACGCCCTTTTAAACTTCCTTGCTTTCCCACGCCTATATTTTATCATTTCCAAGCATATATGAAATTTTCCACGCATTATTCAAACTGTCCAAGCCATATATGGTACTGTCCACCTTTTTAGGGATTTAGGCGCCTAAAATGAATGCTATGCGCCACCCAATGCGCCCCATGGTCAAAGCGCCTATTATATAGGCTTAGGTGGCTTACTTGCCACTTTAAATGCGCCCCTCCACCTATTTTTAAACCATGAGATATGCTCCCAAGCGCCCAATGTGGGATTTTATTCCCAAAAGGATCAGCCAAGGGGAATGGAACTCAGGTGGAGGTGGTAAAAGGATATGTGCCCACCATCGACTCAGAGGTGCACAAACAGTATATAAAAAGGGTAATATTTTATTTGTAAGGGCATTCGGACTGTGTAAGAAATATTGTATTGCTCATATCTTGAGCTAACGGTGGAATTTGAAGGAGATGTAAAAGGCAACCCCTGTTATTTTCGACAGAGGAAGACTGTGAGAAGGTCTAAATTTTGTAGAATTCTTTGTAAAGGATTATTTTCAAGATTTTAATAGATCGGTCCCATTCAACCGGACCCGGAGACGTAGGCCTCAAGCGCCGAACTCCGTTATCAATTCTCGCGTCACGTTGCTGGTGAATTCTCTTCATTTATTTCTGTATTTGCACAGTACTTGTAGTTTTTATTCTTTTATTAAAAATACAAAAAAATAATGCACAAATTTAAATCGAAAATCAATACAAAGCAAGAAAAGTGTGTGTGCACAATTGCTAGTTAAATTTGGTTTTCAGATCATTGGTATCAGAGCTGGTTTTGACTGATTTTTGGTTCAGTCTAACGTGTTTTGGATTGCAAGTTGTGTGTTTTGGATGATAACAAGGTCTCGATCTAAGAAGGGTGAAGGAGAATTAGTTGAAGGAGATCCCAAAATTGGTACCAGACGATCTCGAAGTCCGACAATGGAGGATCGAGAGGAAGTGGAACAAAATTTTCGTCAATCCTTCCAACAGATGAAGGAAATGGTGGAAGAAATGTACCAAGAAAGGAAAAGGGAAAAGGGGACTAGAGAAGGTAAGAAAGAAGAAAGCTCTAGTTCTGACATTCCAAAAAGAGACTCCTTAAAATCTGATTTTCTTTCATTAAAGTTAGATATCAAGTTTGAATTGCCTATGTATACTGGAGAGCTAAATGCAGAGAAATTGGATAACTGGGTCAAGCAAATAGAAGTATATTGCAGGGTTCAGAAAATTGTTGATGATGAAGCAAAGATTCATCTGGCAACTCTTCGGATGGGTGGAACCGCACTCATTTGGTGGGAGAGTAAGCTTCAGGAAGTGGAAGAAAACAAAGGTAAAGAAATCACTTCTTGGTCTGAATTTGTTTCAAATCTTAGGCAACAATTTTATCCTCTTGGTTATAAGCAACAAGCTATGATGGATTGGCAAACATTAAGACAAACTAAGGGACAAAGTGTTCAAGAATACACACAAGAATTTAGGAAAAGGGCTCTAACTCTGGGAATTTCCCTGAACACAGAAGAAACACTGCTCAAATATATTGGTGGATTGCATAGTTATCTAAGGCATATGATACTTGTTTTAGGTACTACTAATCTTGATGCAAAGATGTGTTCAAGCAACTCATCCTGGAAGCACGAGGAAAATGACAAAGGAGTCCTCTTTCTCTTCTTTTAATCGGAAGAACAAGCAATCAAGGAAAAGGTTCGAAAGAACAAGGAAAAGGAAAGGGTAAGCATAAAACAAACTCTACTGTTAAGAAAGAAGATGAAAAACCATTTTGCAATCATTGTAAAAAAAACCATGATGAGTCTAAATGTTGGAAATTACATCCTGAAAAGAAGCCCAAATGGATGGTTAAGAAAAGAAAGGAAAAGAAAACAAACGCTATAGTGCATGATCTTGGTTCTGATTCAGGTGATGAAACCAAAATCACAGCTATGGGTTTACAAGGTAAGTCCACTCTTTCAATTTCCAACAATAGCTTTCGCTTTGATGATGCATCTTCTTCTAGTAAACAAAGTACACCGGACGATAAGAAAAGAAATGAGCTTTTCCACATTAGAGTAATTTCAAAGCATACAAAAATTGATACTCTTTTGATAGTGGATCTCAAGCTAATTTGATTTCGTAGGAGGTTGTTAAAAACTAGGACTCAAAACTAAACCACATCCTAAGCCTTATCCTTTGGGCTGGGTTTGTGATGATGCCAAGTCAGCAGTAACTAAAACTTGTACTTTCAGATTTGCCATTACAGACAAGTTTATTGATGAGGTTGAATTGGATGTAGTTCCTTTGGATATTTGTGGGGTGGTTTTGGGAAGTCCTTATTTGTATGATCGTAAAGCAATCTTCTATAGGGAAGAAAATAAATATTTGCTTGTCAAGGATGGAATTGAGTTTATTATTAGAGCTCACCGTGAAAAGAATAATCTATCCTTGGTGACTGCAGGTCAAATGAAAAGGCTTGTAAATTCAAGCAAAAGTTTTGTGCTCATGGTGGTCAAAGCCAAGGAAAAAGAAAATGAAATGGCTTTTGAGACTTGCGATCTAAAACATAAGGATGAATTGGTAAAAATTGTTTCTCAATTTGATGATGTTTTTCAGGATCCACAAGGTCTACCTCCCAAAAGAGGGGTTCAACATGAGATACAGTTGCTTCAGGATGCACCTCTTCCCAATATCGGAATGTACAGGTTGTCAGTAGTAGAGAACGAGGAAATCAAGAGACAGGTAATGGAACTTTTGGCTCAAGGTATAATTCGTCCAAGTACATCCCCATGTGGTTCACCAATTATATTGGTTCCCAAGAAGGATGGCACTTGGCGAATGTGTGTTGATTTCCGTGCTTTAAACAAGATTACTATAAAGAATCGTTACCCTCTTCCTAGAATAGATGATTTACTGGATCAATTAAGAAATGCAATTTATTTCACTAAGTTAGACTTAAGAAGTGGTTATCACCAAGTAAGAATTGCAGAAGGTGATGTTTGGAAAACTGCTTTTAAAACAAAACAGGGATTGTTTGAATGGTTAGTGATGCCTTTTGGTTTGTGCAATGCACCGGCAACATTCATGAGAGTTATGAATGAAATTTTTAGACCATTCATTGATAATTTCGTTATTATCTACTTAGATGATATTCTTATTTTCAGTAAATCATGGGATGAACATATTAAACACATCCAGAAAGTCTTAGATGCACTAAGGAGAGAGAAATTGTATTTGAAGATGTCAAAATGTGAATTTGGAAAAACATCTTTAATTTACTTGGGGTATATTGTAGGAAATGGAGAATTGAAAATTGATCCTGCAAAAATAGAGGTTATTGTGAAATGGCCTAGACCCACAAATGTGACGGAAGTTAGAAGTTTTCTAGGTGCAGTTCAATACTGGAGGAAATTTATTGCTAACTTCTCATATATTGCATCTCCGTTGCATGCTTTGACAAGTATTAAACAGGTCTTTCAGTGGGGAGGAAAACAACAAAAAGCATTTGACACACTGAAAGAGAAGATAAGTACCGCTCCGATCTTGGCACTTCCGGATTTACAACATTCATTTGAGATTGAGACGGATGCTAGTGACTACGCAATGGGGGCAGTTTTGATGCAGAACAAACGACCAGTGTGTTACCATTCAGAAACCTTTACAAGTGCGGTAAGAAACTATCCAACTTATGATAAAGAGTTGTATGCTTTGGTTCAAAGTGTTAAAAAATGGAAGCATTATTTAATGGGAAAAGAAACAATAATCCATACTGACCATCAACCGCTTCAATATTTACAAACACAAACCAAATTGCAGCAATTAGACATTTCGTGGATGGGATTTTTGCAACAATTTCATCTTGTAATCGTGTATAAAAAAGGTATTCAAAACAAGGTTGCCGACATGTTGTCCGTACCACCAAAGGTAGTAGTAGATCTATCCTTTTACAAAGATAGTTCTTTGCTCATATTAGTTACAAGGAACAATATGCAAATGATGTTGATTTTAGAGAAGTGTATGAGGATTTAGTAAGTGGTAAACAAGTAGGAGAAAAAGATTATCATTTGCATGCAGATTGTTATATCATTCTCGAAAACTTTGTATTCCGTAAAATGAGCGTGTGCATATGATTAGGGAAGCACATACTTCTCTTATTTTAGGGCATTTTGGTGTAAGTAAAATAGTTGCACATTTACAAAAATATTGCTATTGGCCTAGAATGCATGAACAGTAAACCGCTATATTAAGGGGTGTACTTTGTGCCACAAGTAAGCCAAGTAACAGAAATTAGGACTTTACACTCCTCTTCCTGCTCCAACACGGCCTTGGGAAAGTGTTTCCATGGACTTTGTAGGAGGCTTGCCCATGACACGAGAAAACATGATTACTTATATGTGGTAGTGGATGCATTTAGCAAAATGTGTGTGTTGGTTCCATGTACTAAACAAATAACTCGGTGAGGGAACCGCACATTTATTCTTTCAGCTTGTTTGGGTTCATTTTGGTTTACCTACTTCAATCATATCTGATCGGGATTCTAGATTTCTTGGGAATTTTGGTCAGCATTGTGGGGGCTTATGGACACAAAACTCGAAAAAAGCACTCAAGCTTTTCATCCACAGATCGATGGTCAAACAGAGGTTGTAAACCGCACAAAGGGTACAATTACTTAGGGGCTATAAGAACAAACATCCTAAATTGTGGGATGAACATCTTTATTATGTGCAACATGCTTATAATCGTGCCTTACATTCTTCTACTTCAAGTCTCCATTTGAGACTTGTTATGGTTATCCGCCTAATTCTCCATTAGATATATATTATGGACATGAAACCAGTTGTTAATGGTGCAAGTGATTCTGACAAGGCTAAAAGATTTGTGCAGAGAATACAACAGTTCATCAAGATGTCCATGAACAATTGGAGAAAAGCCGTGCTAAGTACAAAGTTAGGCATGATAAACATAGAACCGGTCACAAGTTCAAAGTTGGTGATTCGGCTTGGCTTCACATCAAGAAAGAAAGACTGACAGTGAAGGTAAAAAATTGAAACCTATACGGTATGGTCCGTTCCAAATATTGGAAAAAATTGGTAACAACGCTTTCCGGTTAGATTTACCTCCATATATGCAAATCTACTCAGGGCCAGTGAATGTTGAGAATTTAAGATTGTATGAACCGCATATGATTATTGATCATGATGATTCTAACATAATGCCTTCCATTGATGATTTTGCTCCTGAGTATCTTGATGAGTTGCAGGAAGACATCATTTTGGACAGGAAAGAAAGAACTTCGCGAAGAGGTGATATTGAGTATCTTCGTGTTGGGTTCAAAGGCATGCATCCGAACAAGGCAAAATGGATGGAAACCGGAAAGGTGAGGGAGAAATACCCTCACCTATTCACCAATTAGGTTGACTTTTGGGGTCCAAAAGTTTCTCAGTGGGGAGGAATGATCCAGAGAATCCTCACAGAGAAACACCGATCTAAGATCTTCTCAGAAATTGTTGCAGTCATTTTTAAAACGTGGGGAAAAATTATACGACTCCAACGACAGCTTGTTTGCAGGAAACGGAGCTCGTTTGCAAAAGTTATAGCCCGCTGAAATTTTTGGGCAACTGGCAAATTTTGGGGTTTTTGTGCAGGTTGGACGTGTGCACGCTCGCCAAGTGTTGCGATCGTATCAGACAGACACGTTGACAAATTGTGTGACGTATTAAAAATAATGGGTTTTGGAACGCCGGTCTTGGACACTCGATCTCGGACAAATGGACCCCGCTATTTTCTGGCTGGGGGCCCTCAGCCAGGTTCGACACACTCGATTTAGGAGGGGTGCCTTGGCCTCCTTCTCATTTAACCATTCAACCAACTGTGTATATAAACCTCTATATTTTCTATTACGCCATGCATGTGGGATATTGGGCATACTTGATTTAAATTATCCACGCCCTTTTAAACTTCCTTGCTTTCCCACGCCTATATTTTATCATTTCCAAGCATATATGAAATTTTCCACGCATTATTCAAACTGTCCAAGCCATATATGGTACTGTCCACCTTTTTAGGGATTTAGGCGCCTAAAATGAATGCTATGCGCCACCCAATGCGCCCCATGGTCAAAGCGCCTATTATATAGGCTTAGGTGGCTTACTTGCCACTTTAAATGCGCCCCTCCACCTATTTTTAAACCATGAGATATGCTCCCAAGCGCCCAATGTGGGATTTTATTCCCAAAAGGATCAGCCAAGGGGAATGGAACTCGGGTGGAGGTTGTAAAAGGATATGCGCCCAGCCATCAGACCAGGAGGTGCACAAACAGTATAAAAAGGGTAATATTTTATTTGTAAGGGCATTCTTGACCGTGTGTAAGAAATATCAGATTGCTCATATCTTGAGCTAACTGGTGGAATTTGAAGGAGATGTAAAAGGCAACCCCGTTATTTTCGGCAGAGGAAGACTGTGAGAAGGTCTAAATTTTGTAGAATTCTTTGTAAAGGATTATTTTCAAGATTTTAATAGATCGGTCCCATTCAACCGGACCCGGAGACGTAGGCCTCAAGCGCCGAACTCCGTTATCAATTCTCGTGTCACGTTCTTTGGTGAATTCTCTTCATTTATTTCTCATATTTGCACAAGATTTGCAGCTTTTATTCTTTTATTAAAAATACAAAAAAATAATGCACAAATTTAAATCGAAAATCAATACAAAGCAAGAAAAGTGTGTGTGCACAATTGCTAGTTAAATTTGGTTTTCGATCAAGTATAATGAGGCATGTGGGAGGGAGATAGAAAAGCAATGTGACATCATGAGCGAGATGGCGTTGAGGAGAGAGATGGCTCAAGATGGATTTGAAGTTCACGCAGAAGATGTGGAACCCGAGCATCAGGAACTCCCCCATTTGGGAAAGCATGACAGGGAACCCCCTCATCCTCATGAATAAGTGTGCCAACAGAGACAACCTGGGCGATGGGTGCACATCTGAATCTACTTGGAAACCTTGCCCTTGCGCTTGGTCTTCCAGTATCTAGTATAACAAATAGTCAAAGCAAGCTAATTCTGTAGTAGAAGAGCAGAGTAAGTCATTAAAGAAGCACATCAATGACAATAAAAGGTATTTGTTATTGTTTAGAGGTACCTTTTTAGGTGTATCTTCTGCACAAAATTCAGGCACATAAAATTTTGGACTCTCTTTAGGAAGTAGTAACACTTCACAGACTGTAGGGGTGTAGTTCAGTACTACTGCTGGGACACATGGGAGTACATCTTCTGGTTCAACTCCACCTACATGATCAGGATTAAGAGGTATAGGTGGTTCTAGTTCTGGTGGATCTGGTGGTTCCAAGGTAGAGGAAACACTAGAGGTTATGGATCAAGTGGGCAAGGTCCGCACCAACCCTTAAATATTTACATGGAGATGTCTCTTTGTCTTCCAGGGTATAGGGGCATAGAAGATGCTGCTAAGCACGTGCACATGTGTGAAATACTGTGGCATGCCAAAGGAATCATGGCTCCCGAGTGCGGAGCAAGTCAATTTGCTACTACGTTATAAGGGCACACACACAGTTGGTACATAAATGATGGTACATAATCATACCTGTGTAGACTATGCACTTTAAATGATGCTTTCCTTAAAGAGTTTCACATCCCTGAGTTTGAGCAGAAGAGTATAAGTGTGCTCAAGGATACTAAGCAAGGCACTACTGAGAGTTTTAGAGAGTATGATGCTCATTTCAAAACACTTTTATCTAAGCTTTCTTATGATATTCATGCAAGCCAACATGCACAATGGTTTGTTGGAGGGTTGATTACTCCTTTTAGGAGGGCATTATCACATAAGACATACACCGATACACGTGAAGATCTTGAAGCAAATTACACATTGAGGTAGTTAGAAGTATAAACACTAGGGTGAGCTCATTTTTAGAAGCACATATCACGGCTATGGCGAAGCATTGGAAAAGCTATCGTATAACTTTGAAGGCAAGAACGAGCATAAGGATTGAGATCGAGAATCAAAGCGTGCTATGATTAGAGTGAAGGGAATTTTGAAGGCGGTCATGGTAGAGGTCAAGGATACTATGGTGGATTCAGAGGATGAGGCCGTGGTAGTGGATGAGGTGAGTTCCCTCGCAAACATGTTAGACATGTGGATCTCCCGACCACTACAAGTGTGAATGTCCTCGAATATTACATGTTCTTTCTCTGGGAAGAATCATAGTTATGAGGAGTGCCTAGACTTGTATGAACATCTTAGTAAGCAACATAAACAATAAACCAAAGGCGTAGTGATGGTTAGGATACAATGTGCTTTGTGGAAAACTAGTAGATGCCTAAGTTAGGACCAGAATTTGAGGCATTCCAAGTAAGGATCGCTACTTGCACCGAAGTGGCGTGCACCAAAGAAGCATTGAATCCTATCATCACTAAGGGGAGGTTCTACATGCACAAGACCTAGATCCTTCCCATCAGAAGGAGGCTTATCAGGAAACCATGGATGTACTTATAAATATTTAGGGTGAAATATAGTTTTTAAAGGAGAAATCATGAAAGCATCAAAGATGGTCCAATTTGATAGGGAAGAATTGAAAGAAGTGTGCAAGATGTTGTACCAGAGAATATCATTCCAATGTTAGGGAATTAGTTAAAGGGAAACACTTTGTGCGAAAGTATTGAGACTCGGATGAATGATCCTACATGTAAATATTCCCCCTCATAGCCTAGATTATGACAAGGAGATCACTATAAATGTTGTTGTGGATGGGTAGCTTTTGAGTAATATATTGATTGATAAAGGCACAAAAGTCGGTTGTTCTTACTTTAGATGCATGGGTACAAATGGAGAGACCTCTATTACAACGATCCTCTATTTTTTGTTCATGGGTAATTGAATTAAGGCCACTCCCATGGGAGTTTTAAAATATGCCTCCATTACCAGAGAAGGAGCCAAGTTCATTGGAGATTTTGAGGTCTTAAGACCGACAGTGAGGTAGATAACTTTCCGGCTCTACTTGGGAATCCTTGGTGCTATGCAAATGATGTTAATCTTTGTTCAATAAGTGCTATATCAACTTTGAAAACAAGGAGGAAAGGGTTATTATTCCATTAACAGATGGTAAATCAAGACCCTATGTGTTGAGCCCTTCAAAGTGAGGAAGAACTAAATAGGATTTATGTACATGTCGCCCTGGACCCAGAGGTGCATGATCCATCTAGAGAAGGAGTCCTTCATTGGGTGGATGCATAGTCTATTAGTGATACTATAAGTGTTACTTGTGATAATTGGGCTCATAGCACTTATAAGTTGGTAGGGCACGAAGTAAAGAACATATTTACTAGGGACAACAGAATGCATCAGATCGGAGAATAGGTAAAAAATCGGGACCTTGTTACACCGTAGAGAAGGAGACCCTATGGTGTTCTTACATGCCATGGAGGAACAATGGATAAACTAGTTGAGAGACAAAATATGCTAGCATACACCCTACACGGGACAAAAATGCACTTTGGTGGGTGGTTCACAAGGATAATCTTATAGGATGGAATGAAATTAGGATTGCTCTTGCTACTAGGTTCTTCAAGAGCAATGCACCTACTCAAATATGTACTTACCATGGTAATCAACCTATTCAGCACCATGTTCAGTAGTGTGAGAGACTCTAGATAGAGGGGTAGGAAGCTTTACCACCTTCACTCTAGGTGCACAAGTTTTATTCCACTTTATAAGGTCTGTGCACGTGCTTGGCATGTATATGTAAAACTCCATAGAGGGATTGGAAATTGGAAAAATTTAATTACAGGAATGACCTAGACATTTGACTTCTTCTCTACTAAACCTCTAGTGGAAGAAGCATTAAAGGTCATAAAGCACTTAACTATGGGGATAGTGCCAAGGTGGAAGAACTCATTCAAGAGTTATTTGATGAAGGAGATTTAGGAGTGTATTTTTTTGAAGAAACAAAGACAGATGCCACGTTATTTCAACATGCTTGCCTTGAGAAAGAAAAAGGATAACTGGTCTACTTAGTGGATGATGAAGAAGTAAAATATTTGGATGTAGACCATTCAATAGCTAGGCGTGAGGTATTGAATAGTGCAGATAAGACCACGCTCACCTATCATGAGCCTATGAAGACAAAGAAAGTGAATATTGGATCAGATGTTGAGCCTAAGGAGGCCATAATTGGAGACTATTGGTCAGAATCTGAAGTGGAAAAAATCATTGAGTTACTACGGGATTATTAGGACTTATTCCCGCAAGGGTACCATGAACTTAAAGGTGTGCATAAATCATTAGGGGAGATGAAGATAAAGCTTAAGGAAGATGCATGCCCAGCTTAGAAAGAGACCCTACATGGTGAACCCCAAGTTGCACGATAAGGTCAAGGAAGAGATTGAAAAAAATGTTGAAGTTTGGAATAATCAAGCCCCTGACGAGTCGAATGGGTTAGTCCAATGCTGATCAAGATCAAGAAGGATGGCCGGATTAAGATTTGTGTGGACTACGGGGGAGCTAGATGTTGTATGCATGTTTGATCCCTTTCCTACGTCATTCACCGAGGAAATCCTAGAAGGTGTTGTAGGGTGCTAAATCTATTCATTTACGAGATGGATTCTTGGGGTATTATTAGGTTTGGATTGCCTGGGAGGATCGAGAAAAAGACTACTTTTACTACTGAATGGGGTAGCATTGCCTATACTATTATGCCTTTTGGATTGAAAAATGTGCTTGCTTTGTATTTTCGTGCATAGTTGTTCAGGTGTTCAAATATTTTATTCACAACTTCTTATAGGTTTATTTAGATGATTGAACGATATATGGACTTGTTAAGGATCATTGTGACAATATGCACTTAATGCTTGAAAGATGTAGACAGTTGAGTATCTCTTTGAACATCAATAAGTGCATATTTGCTACACCATTTGGAATACCATTAGGACACATAATCTGCAAGGAAGGTTTGTTGGTTGATCCAACTAAGGTTGCATTCATTATCAACCTAAAAGAGCCTTCTATTCAAAGTGAGGTGCACAGATTCTTGGGTTACACGTGGTATTATAGAAAATTCATAAATGGATATGCCAAGGTTGCTGCGCCTTTGGAGGAGTTACTGAAAGGTAATGTATGTTCTACTGGGAGAACTACAACAACACGCATTCGAGACATCAAGGAGAAACTTACTACCGCACTTATTCTCGCACTTTCCTTCTTGGGACCAATCATTTCATATACATGTGGACGCCTCTAGCATGACCATTGGAATGGTGTTGGCTCACCCTGGAGAAGGTATTATAGATCATCCTATTTTTTTTGCTAGTAGAAAGTTGACTCCCATGAAGAAAAATTAGACAACTGCAGAATGCAAAGCTTTGTTAATGATATATGCATTACATAAATTCAGAAAGTACCTACTAGCTACACCATTTGTATTTTATATAGATCACATGGCATTGAAGTATTTGGTAAAAAGACTATTTTATAGGGGCACATATGCAGATGGGTACTCTTATTTCAAGAATTTGATTTTACAGTTGTGGTAAAACCAGAGAAAAGTAATTCTAAACCAGACCATTTATCCGAATATAGTTAGGAGAAGAGGCATAGGCCATCAAGATACCATGCCCGATGCACGTTACACAAAATATAATGTGTGCCACCAGATTTAGAGGACGTTGCTATCTTTCTATGAACAAGTATGGCATCGATGAAATGAAATCCTTAGAGAAGAAAAAACTTGCTATATACGCTGCACCCTATATGTTGATTAGCAAAGAAGGACTTTGTATAAGTTAGGCTAGGATGAAGTATTGTGCCGTTGTGTACTGGAACATGAATGCACGGGCATCCTGGAGGAATCTCATGGTGGTATTACAGGTGGCCACTATGCGCAGTGACGCCACTACACACAAGATTCTACTCACTGGATTATGGTGGGAGACCCTGTATAAAGTTTGTAAAGCATATTACAAGTCTTGTGATCACTGTTAGTGCCTTGGGAAACCAGGTCAACAAGATGAGATGCCTCTAAGACCTATTACTAGTGTAGAAATATTTGAGAAATGGGATATTGATTTTTTGGGTCCTATTTCACCAACCACGCGTAGGACTAGATCACGCTATATCATTACTTACATAGACTATTTGACAAGGTGGGCGTAAGTAGCAAGCACCTACAAAGTATTGTATAATGGCTACAACAACCATGTTTTTATGGGAAAATATTATTACAAGGCAAGGTACAGTGTCCTTTGAGTTTGACCAATTGATAGGGGCACACATTTTCCGAATGAGACAATTAGAATTTTATTGGCCGAATTCATGATTACATACCATAATACTACACCATATCATCCTCAGGAAAATGGAACTGCTAAGGCTTTCAACAAGATTTTGAGCCCGACATTGAAATTTTTTTGTGATGTTGGAAGAAAGGATTGGGATGATAAAGTGTCTCAGTAGTGCTTTGGGAATATCACACAACTTATAAAAGGTCAACAAAGCCACACCATTTCAGTTTATGTTTGCACGAAGAAGTTCTTCCTATGGAATTCATGTTACCTTCTTTGCGTATTGCGTGCACTAGAGGTCTAGCTGATGAGCAAGCATTAGAAGAACAGATTGAAAAGTTAATAAATCTAGATGAGCAATGAGTAATAACACGTTGGATTCAAAAACAAGAAAAGGCCAGCAGAAAGCATGGCATGATAGGCACATCAGGGATAAAAAGCTTGAGATAGGACAATTGGTGCTTCTCTATGATTCTAAGTTTTTGTGCCATCCAGAAAACTCAAAGTACATTGATTGGGGCCATATGTTATCACTCACATACTTAAAACAAGTGCTTGTCAATTAAAGGTGCTTGATGGAAAACTACTACCCTACATTTCAACGGGAGCAGTCAAGACCTAATATAAATAAGTCTTTTTGGTGTTTGTAATAAGGCAATGTTGTCATTTAGATTAGGT
Organism: Taxus wallichiana var. yunnanensis; assembly: GCA_018340775.1. NCBI lineage: Eukaryota > Viridiplantae > Streptophyta > Pinopsida > Cupressales > Taxaceae > Taxus > Taxus wallichiana. The sequence goes on along the minus strand of CM031235.1, from coordinate 62,553,061 downwards.
TTTTGATTCTATATTTGGTTAAATGTATTTCCTTCTTCATCACTATGCTTTGTCAATTTAGTTGGGTTTTTGTGTAATTAGCACATTTGTGCGCCTTAAGCTAATTATTATTTGAAGATATTTTTATGCACAGAGAGACCCGCACATACCATTAGTGTGGGGTGGATATCGATATCTAGGTACATGAATGTTGAAAATAAGTACACATGAAAGGAACAAACTGCTATGGGTGCTATCCAAGTTGGAGAATTGTTAAAAAAGAGATTGCTTCTGAAACGAGGACCATAGGTGGAAATAAATGAAGAAACAAGTATAACACGAGGTAAGCAGGGGCCATGGGAACTACCAAGGGAAGGCACAATGGAAAGGTACTTAGGTGCATGGAGGTGTGTCAAGAGAATCATGTACAAACTAGAAGGTAGGAAGGTGTGCTAGAAGGTTATAGCTTGGGCGCGAAAATGTACCGCATGAAAAGAAAAAAAAATGATCGATTAATGAGAGGATTGTTGGTAAGTGAAGGAGAAATAAATGCACTAACTTTTGAAAATCTATATAAGGACGAGATGCAAGTTCATTCTTACCATTGAAATTGTAAGAATTTGAAAAGAGTTAAGTGCAAACAAGCCAAGCGAATTGTGTGAGGTGCAAAGAGTGTGAAACTAGATGTGGAGAGAAGATTTGTGCACAGGAGAAGCTTGCATCCCCATAAGTGAAGGGTTTGAGTGAAGCAGACGCGTTCTAAAGGGCTAGGGCATGCAATTTCCACTAGGGCATGGAGATTCAAACTAGGGTTTTAACTTGCTCATTATAGAGGGTAGAAAGGAGAGATTTTCAAATGGTGCCAAAGAAAGCACCTGCAACAGAGTAAAAGGGAAGAAGAAGGTCAAAGTGGAAGAAGAAATTTCTCCCAAGAGTAATTTCTCATAAATGCAGTATTCGAAGGGTGTGATTGTGGGACAAGAATGGGATTCCCACATCCGTAAATGTAAGATGAGTGATTACAACCATCGCACATCGGACAATAAGAAGGAACTTGATGCGTTGTTGAGCACAAAAACAAACAAGCACACAAATGTAAGACATGCTAGTGTACGATGGCACTTTGGAGAGAAGTTGCTAAAATATATTAGAGTCTATTAATGAGGTGCCTTATTTTGGAAAGTATGAACCATTGTATCGATGATTGATGAGTCTGCACACCACGAGGACTTCTTCTACTTCACCGGACGGAGGGTTAGAATCATAGCTACCTTAATTTCAATAGTAACAAGATTAAGGGCCTCAGGAGCAGATCTGGAGAGTGGCTTAATAGATAAATCAACAATCCTAGAGACAAGGAAGGAGCTAGGATATACCAAGGGTCCATGCGGTATGGACATCGATAAATTGAAGGAGTACCCAGTGATACAGAAACTACCCATCTTGTAACAAAGTTGAATGACCAAGAAAGGTGGTCGTATGTGAATACAATGTGGCTACACGTTGCAAGAAATATGTCTCAAGGAGTGGTCTACAATATTGTGGATCACATAGCAAAGACAATCGTTGAAGAAGCGTGTACATGTGACATAATTAGTTTTGGCACTATTTTATTGTCTTTGGTGTTTATGGAGATTGGAGTTCCCGATGGGCCAAAAGAAAGATTTGGGAGTACCCCACGGAAAATAAATCTCTGGTGGAAAGATTTGATAAGTACTTATGTGAAGGGACCATGAGTGGGCCATTTAAACAGAGGGAAAATATGTGGTATGACAGATCCGTGCAATGTTTGAAGAAGAGTGGTGCATACCCAAGGAGTTACCTTTGGTGGTAGGTAAGGCAATATAATTTGTATTTTACCAACATTTTTACATCATGCAATTTGTGATGAAGGACGAAGCTTGGATCCCTTTATGCAAACTTCCATATGCCTTCACAACATGTTACTTCTAGGAATCAGTTCATTGGTTCACGATGATGCATCTGCCTAAGCTTCATCACAGATAAGGTGGATTGTGATTATCATACTCTGAGAAAAACATATGTATATCCAGGATGAACTACCTATGTTGAGAGGATTATCTCATATGTAATAAATATGAAGCTAGTAATCTTGGTAGTTGGGGATGTTAGAGCAGCGATTTTTTATCTTCAACTCAAGCCCAAGCTGGAGAACAACAAATATGTGGAAAATGAGTTTTCCTTTCAGACCACCTAAGGTAAGCATACAATAGAGAATGCGCCAACTCCACAGCCTACAAAGACTATAGTGGTGGATGAAGAGGAAGATGAATGAGAATATAGTGGTGGCTTGGAGCATAGAGGAAGAAGGAAGCCTACAAACAAGGTAGGAACTGAGCACGCGACTACACCACCTTAGGTGCAAGAAGGAGATGACGAGGAAATGGATGCAGTATAAGGAGAGTGCCATTTCAAAATGGTATTTAGAAAAACCAAAACCCAAGGTGCTGCGCCACAGTCAGTGCACAAATCACCACGACTCTCCCCACGATGAGACAATTGAGAAAAGAAGAAGGAAGTTAACGCTGAATGAGGAGGTGAAAGAGTCGAGGAGAGCATGCCCAAATATCCAACACAACCAAAGGACATGGAAGAGACAAAGGACAAAAAAATGAAGGATGGATAAGAAGGAGTAAAGGAGGTGGATGGGATAGTGTGTGAGACTACTCAGGGCATAGTAGTGTTGGTTTTCAAATAGGACTTTTAGAAGAACAATGAATGGGACAAGAAGTCCCTCCTCTTTAATGGGAGAGGTTCCCTTATTGAGACACAAACTTATTTACAAATATACAGAATGTCATTTTACGGTTGAACTTGGATACCACGAAAATGTTTTCCACAAAGATCATCAGTTACGAACGGGCTGAGGAAAGAGGGTACGAAGATAAGCAGAATAGCAAACGTTTGGAATTGTAGATAACAGAATAATTCTTTACGAGTGCGAAGTTGCAGGGAATTTGGAACAAGATTATTTGTATTAACTGAATAAGATCAAAGACACAAAGTTCTTCAACGACCTTCTTCAGATTCATTAATCAAAGACACAAAGTTCTTTCTTGGTCGTGCAAGATCACTGTATTTGCAAAAGCAATCAGCAAGACTAACGAATTAGGTACAAAATAATCTTCACAATACTAAAGGAAAACACAGAGATACAGAGATTCAGATAGAGAATGAAAAGAAAAGCCCTTTTGTATTGATACGTTCAAGATCTATTTACAATTTCGAGAGTATGCCAAGTTCTTCCTCCTTTTCAAAATGGCGTGGAAAGGCCATTATATAGCTTACAAGTCGGTTACGATTTGTAACCGTTTCTTTTAAATAAAGAATAGTTAAGTATTGCCGGTTGCAATACCTTAACTAATTACAACGAATACGAAAAGAAAGGAAAGAAGAGGAAAGAAGAGAGAAGGAGACAGGTGGCCGGCTACTGGGAGGGACCCACTGTCTTCAGAATCCACCGCCCGAACTTCTTCAATGACTCAGCTATATCTCTGCCACGAGGGACTGATGTGTTAGTTGCAGACTGAGTCCAAAATCCCAGGCATTTCTCCATCTCTTTATCGAACTCGACGTGAGTATGATAGTCTTTGTTTGCTTCTTCAATGGCAGACTGGAGAGAACAAATTTCCTTTATCTTGTCTTTAGAGATGGAGTCTTCCTTGAAAAGATTATCTTTGACAAAAGCTCTGAACTGAGCTTTGATTTCTTGCAAGGACGAGGGAATGCCAGAGTTCTCATCCTGAAGATAACAATGCATATCTTTGAAAGCAAAGAATGCTAAGCAATAGCCTTGAAAGCTTCTCCCTTTTGCCAGCTATTCTTCATTTCTCCTACAGCCTCTTCCAGGACTCTGATTTTCCACTCTACACTGTAGACCCAGGATTTTGATAGATTATCTTCGGCATCATCGAAAATCTTACTCGCCAGTAAGATGTTCTCATCTGTCTGTCCCATGAGGCGAAGGTCTACAATGCAACTGCCCCAAAGTTTAAGCTCCTTATTCATAACTTCAATGGTAGAGGATAGTTTATGTTGCAACTTGTCTACCTTTCCATGTAGCTTAAAAGCTTCGTCGATGAAGTTTAGCCCGGCAACAAGCATGTCATCCACCATGGCTTCGATAGCTCTACCATAGACAGAATACTTGTGCATATCTTTAATTTCTTGCACTTCATCTTGGCTTAGAATTACAGGAGGGGGTAGAGCAGTCAAGGGAGTGGGGTCTAAAACTTTGTCCTTAGACAAAAGTGACTTGATGAAACTCGTGAGAACTTGGGCTTGTTCTTCCAGCTGTTCAATCGTCTGCTGCCCTTTCTCTACCCTTCCAATGACTCTGGTGACTGTTTCCTGGAGGTTATGAATCTCACCTTCAGGAGTAGACTCTCCCATAGGGATCCTTGAAAGTTCCAAGTCGGATGTCAGCAACTCTGATTCCGATTTGTCTACTGTGGGCTTAGCAATCTCCAAGAATTGCTGACCTCGAGCATCCGACACAATCCTGGAAGTAGTTCTGGCTTTCTTGGCACGAGAAGGAGTGGTGCCCAACAAGGTCAAGCATAAAGATCAAAATTTGGTCCTGTGCTTTGAGAGGAGGATTTTCTTCCTTTTATCAACCGTAGGTCAGCACTCCAGCAAAAGAGGAAGAAGAATCTGCAGGAGAAGCAAGGGGGCCAAGAGACAGGGAGCTCATGACACTCAAGGTCTGTGCAGCTGTTGACTCAAGCTGAGATGTTGGCAGAACACTGGAGGTAATGGCGGCAGAAGAATCAGTAGTACCTGGAAGTTCGGTGCTCTGGACTTCTTTATCTTTATCTCTGGATTTTCAGAACACTTGTAGGAATCGCACCTCACCGCTTCACTTTCACCGAGAACGATGATGTTCTCTCGGCCCCATAGGCAACTCGCCTGTTTTCTTGGAGGGTCATCCTCTGCAGGCTCCTTCTTTACCTCTTTGAGTTTCTTCTTGTATACCTGGGTAGATGGAGAAGGAGTAGATCCTACAAGTCCCTGAGCTATTGAGGCAGGAGGGGTTTTCACTGGTGTCCCAGACTCTGGAACTGATGCTTCCCTTATGGGTGTCGAATCATCTTTGGAGCTGGATTCTCCTGAGTGCCTCTTGAATTCTCGGATCTTCTTACTGAACCAGACCCTAGTTCTGATCAAGACTGGGGCAATAATCTCAGCCAGATCATCTCTTTCTTTTCTGTTCCAATCCAGGTCCTCCAGAGGGGTGTGCTTAATCACATTTTCGTATTCATACGAATATAGCTCAGAATTGTCATCCTGGAGACCTTCAGGAACTTGGTACAGATCGAGTTCTTAGATCAATCAGGGGAGAACTCCGCCACAATGCCTTCTTCTCGGCTTCAAAATCATCTCGCACAATGCCCAAAGAGTCTTCCTCAGATCCGCCCGTGATGATAGACTATCTTGATGTTCCTTTCAATGAACTTCTTCAAGTCAAAACAGGTTCTTGGCTTGAAGAAATGAACAGTGATAGGGATCAGGGCTCTTTCTACGTTCTGAGCATCCAGGGCCGTTTTGCATGTGTAGTTTCCCAGAGAGATGGGAAAGTGTAAGCGTAAATCTTCTTGTCTCTGCAAGTTCTGTGCAACTTGTCCAGTTGCCTGCATATCTCAATCAAGGCCATTTTGTCGTTGCAGAACATGGGAAGCCGCAGAGGAGTGTTCTCATAGCCAGCAAGCCTGATATAAGAGAATTTCCTGAACTGAATGAAATAGGCTCCATATTGTGATATCAGGTTCATAGCTTCGTCTGAAAACCTCCTGGCGGTGTCACCTTCGAGCAATCTGACCACGTACATGGTGAAGGCATCATTGACCCTTCTGAAATTCCGATTGCTGGTCTCTAGGGTGAACTGCGGGCAATAGGCGTACACTGGATCGTCTTTGTGTGCATCAATGTAGGAAAAGCCAAACCATTGCCGTGACGCTGCTAGGGTATACATCAGATACGAAGTCATGAAGAACTTCTTTGTTTGTTGCACATTGGATAATTGCTCGGCCAAATTCATGCTTATGATTTCTGCCCAATTGATGTTTTGCGTTCCCTCGCACACCATGCTGATGAGCGGGCACATCCAGAAATGAAACTCATTGGTTGAGGGCAAACCCATAACCCGAGCCAACAGGATTATAAAATCTGACAATTCTTCATTGAAATCCGCCCGGAAGAGGGTTTTGGTCAGACGAGAAGCTCCTTTCCTAGGGTTCTTCAACCAAGACCTCGCCACTCGAGCTTTATATTTATCACTGTCTTGGTCAAACATGGCCTGTGCTTGATCCCGAGAGACGACTATAGCATTGTCCATCTCCGGAATCCTCAGAGCAGCTCTAATGGCAGCAGCGTCCAGCTTGGCAATGAGCTCCCCGTGTACATTTGTCAAGTCGCTCGAATCGGGGTCGAAGTGAGCTCCGCATGAGAGTATCGTATCAGCACACTGCACTGAGATAGGGAAACCTCCGGCGAAAGCCAAACCGCTATCATTAATCATCTGTGCCATCGGCGTAGGGTTTGCATCTGTCATTCTTGACCAAAAATCGCCGAAGTCGAGATGACGAGCTTCACTGTCTCCGATATTGCTAACGGCAGACTCAAGTGGAGAAATTTGCTCCTGTCCCTGAAACTTGATCTTCATATTGATAGATTCGGAGCTGCGACCCAGACTCTGGAAGGAATTTGCAAGGGGAACTAGGTTGCAAGGGTTTGAGCAAATGATAGCAAGAAAGCAATGTGAAAAATGCGAAGGTGGTATGCTTGGTTATATAGCCGTTTGAGGAGCGGAATGAATTTAATGCGCATTGAATACACCACCACCAATTTGAAAGAGCGTCATATTCGGAATGAGCGGGAAAAGCTAAGTGTGAATGACACTTGGTACGCTTGGAACAGGTGAGACGCGAATGCGCGAAACACGCGGCTCGGGCGAAATGGAGAGAGAATGCACAAAAGCTTTTGGAACAATTGGGACGAAAATGCGCGAGGTACGCGGTTCAGGCATTTCGGCCGAAATTGGGACAGCAGGCCTATTTGGACTTGGGACTTTTGGAACAGAAAATTCTGAGTACGCGATCAGAAGCTTCACCGAAAAAGAGGAAGCTTGCAGACTTTTGACTTTGGGATATTTGGGATTTAAATGCGCTGGCACGCGGTTCAGGAGTTTCGGCCGAAAATGGGAAAGCTCGCACAAAATTTTTTTTTTGGGACACTTGGGACAAAAAGTTCCGACGGGCCCGAGAATGGGACAGTTTCGGGGATTTCGGCCGATCGGGGAACAACTTGCACTTTCGTACTTGGGACAGGTGGGACAGAAAGTTCCGACAGACCCGAAATACTTACAAAATGACCCAAGATGCGGATTTTCTTGATTTCACGACTTAGGTATCTCAAAAAAAAAACACTTAGACTCAAAATTTTTAAAATTTGTTCTTGTTAGAGAGGGGAATTCTGAGCAGACAACAGCTGGCTCCTTCTGGGGATGACTTGGCATAAATTCATAGAATGAGACAAGACAAGAACTTAGATAACTCGGTGAAGCAGACTAGTGCCTTATCCATTGGGCAAAGGAGTCAAAAACAAAACAATACAGAGGGCAACACACACAACAGAAGGGAAACACACCGAAAGCAGGAAAAACAAAACACTGTACATAATATACAAAGGGACTCCCTAGTCACCTAGGACTTGAACAACTTCAAATACTGCCCACTATAAGGAAGTGGGAGGGGGGAACCATCCATGTAATCAAGATAGAAAGAGTTCTTACCAGCAAAGTGTCTTATCTTGAAAGGTCCAAGCCACAGAGAATCAAATTTTCCATGGCTACCACGAGGTTCGTGTCTTTTGTCCCACAACAGCACGGTATCACCAACCTGGAACTCTCTGCTCCTAGCTTTCTTATCAAACAGAATCTTCACCTTCTGCTGGTGGGCAGCTATTCTGTCAGCAACCTCCAATCTATCCTCGTTCAGTTTGTGCAGGTACATGATCCTTTTGTCCAGAGCATCACTGAAACTAGTGTCTTCAATGGCCTTCATCAGGTGCAAGGCTGGTAGTTCCACTGTCACTGGCAATTGAGCCTCTACTCCATACACTATTTGAAAGGGGGACATTCCAATGGCTCTTTTAGGTGTGATCCTGTCTGCCCAAAGAGCATCGTAAAGTTTCTTATGCCAGTTTCTCTGAGATTCATTGACCAACTTTCTTATGATAGTCACCAGATTCTTGTTGGTAGATTCTGCTTGTCCATTTCCCTGGGGATAATAATCTGAAGAATGAGCCAGAGAGATGCCATACCCGTAGCAGAAATCCATTATCTCAGTTGAGGAGAAGTTTGAGGCATTATCTGTTACAATCTTGTTAGGCACACCATACCTAACCAAGATGTTCTCTTTAATGAAGTTGCACACTACTTCAGAAGTGGTGCTCTTGACTGGAATAGCTTCCACCCATTTGGTGAAGTAGTCAGTAGCAGTTAGCACATGAGTATGTCCAGCGCTGGAAACAGGGTTGAGTGCACCAATGAAGTCTAGACCCCACTGTTGGAAAGGTTCTTCAATCACAACTGGTTTGAGAGGCAAGGAAGCCAATTTAGGTCTTCCCACGAAAGTCTGACAGGCCTCACATTTATCCACCCACTTGGATGCATCTTTGAACAAAGAAGGCCAGTAATACCCTCCACGGAGTATCTTATGAGCTGTGACTGTTGATGAATAGTGCCCTCCGCATGCCTGATCATGAAAAGCTGAGAGCAATTTTCTCTGTTGTTCTTTGTCTACACACTTCAGGAACCTCCCATCCAAACCACGCTTGAACAAGGCATTTTCCCACAATACATATTGTGCTGATCTCAACTTAACAGTCCTCTTTTCTTTAGCAGTTAAATGAGAGGGGCATTCCCCGTACGTGAGAAAATGAGCGATGTCAGCGTACCATTCATCAACTGAACTCAGGAACAGAACGGTAGGAAGGTCAGCTTTCTCCTCCAGTAACTCGTGTTGGGCTCCTTCAGCAATGAGCTCGCAAAGACCTTTTCCCCGAACCAGCTTGGTTGGCTTGATATCAATGTCGTACTCCTGGACCTTAGCCACCCAGTTTCCTCTCTTGGACCCAAATTCTTGCTGTGTAAGGATTGACTTAACCGTCGTATCTGGAACCAGCACCAAAGAGTGAGAGTTGAGGATATAGAAACGGAACTGCTTGACGGCTTTGACTACTGCAAAGGCATGCTTCTCCATCATGGTGTACTTTAGCTCATGGTTCTTCAGGATATAGCTCATGAAGGCAATTGGTAGCTCATGTTTATCAGGATCCTCCTGGGTTAAGACGGCAGCCAGAGTACTACCTGTAGCGTAGCAGTAGATAATGAAATCCTTGCTGAAATCAGGGCAGGCCAAAACTGGAGTTTTAGCAATAGCTTTCTTGATACCCTCGAAGGATTCCTTTCCTTCAGAAGACCAACCAAATGCTTGCTTTCCTTTCATCATCTGAGAAATATTCAAAGTTAATTCAGCAAAATCAGGGATGAATCTTCTTAGAAAATTGATCTTACCGAAAAAGGAATGCACGCCCTTTTTACTAGTAGGGAGAGGAATCTGTTGGATGGCTTGAACTCGTTCAGGATCAATCTTGATGCCATCCTTTGAGACAATGTGTCCTAATAGCTTTCCCTCTGTAACACAGAAGACAGATTTTTTAGGATTTAAGGAAATCCCATGCTCTCGGCATCTTTGCAGAACTGCTTCCAGGTGGTCGAAGTGATCCGCTCTTGTCTTTGAGAACACTGTCAGGTCATCAAGGTATATGACTATACATTTTCCTTTCAAGCTTCCAAAAGCCAGATCCATAGCTCTCTGGAAGGTGGCACCGGCATTAATCAGCCCAAAAGGCATTCTCTTGTAGGCAAAGGTACCCCAAGGAGTTGTGAAGGCTGTCTTATGTTGATCAGCAGTATCGACCTCTACCTGATTGTATCCAGAAAAGCCATCAAGCATAGATAACATCTCAGAGCCTGTTACCGCTTGCAAAACCTGATCCATCATAGGCAGAGGGTAGTTATCTTTCAGAGAGGCCTGATTCAGGTTCCTGAAATCAACACAGATACGGATCTCCCCATTCTTCTTCCTAACAGGTACAATGTTTGCAATCCAAGTCGAATGGTGAATGGGAAAGATGATTTTAGCCTTTAGCAGTTTCTGAATCTCCTGAAATATGGTGTCAGCTATCTTTGGGTTGTACTGCCTCTGCTTTTGCTTGAAAGGCTTGATTCCTGGCTTGAGAGGGATAGAGTGCTGCATTTCCTTTGGCTTGAAGGCTTTCAGATCTTCATAAGAATAAGCAAGCACATCTTTATATTTCCTTAAAAGTTCAATTGCTCTTCTCCTTTCATCTGATGTGCAACACTTCCCGATATTTACCAGCTTCGGGTCATCAGAACTCCCAATATCAATTTTATCATACTCAGCTGATTGCCGAGGTCCAATGGAAGCTTTAGATCTCACGTACCTGTCATGCTTATCAAACAACTCCTCCAAACTCACCAAACCTTTGGGGATCTTGTTTCCTTTGAGCTTAATGCACCCTTCTTGATCAGTCTCTTCTCCTTGGGTGACGGCTTGGTCCGAAGACACGCTCTCACGAGGCAGGTTGTCACTTCCTTCGAAATACAGTTGTTCAAAATTGCCCTTGAGCTCCAGGAAGGAAAGCAAATGCTGGTCGTCGTTGAAGACTTGCCAGTTGTTAGTATTGTCAGGGACACTAGGTCGGTGGACCATCTCAATAGTGAATTTATCCTGAGAGAATTCAGGATGAGGAATCAATAATGACCCCGAGACAGCCAAGGAATCAGCTCTGCTGTTCTTTTCTCTGGGAATTGCTTCAATGGAGAAGGCATCAAGGAATTCAATTGAATCCCAAACCTGATTCCGATAATGCTTCAGCCTCCCGTTCTTTACCTGAAACAGGTTTCTGACTTGCTTCACAATCAGCTCTGCATCACCACGAGCCAAAAGATTTTTTACACCTCGTTCTTTGGCCACTTGCAATCCAAGGATGAGAGCCTCATACTCTGCTGTATTGTTAGTGTTCTCGAACTGCAATTTGAATGAAAAGGGGTACAGGCAGCCCTCAGGTGATATTAACAGAACACCGGCTCCAGAACCAGCCGAAGAACAACTGCCATCAAATTCTAAGATCCAGACACCATTGGGATCTTTAGGTGATATTTTGCAGGGTCGGATTTCATCAGGGGACAAAATCATGTAATTACCATGGCCCCTGTCCTCATAGAGTATTTGTGCCTTGGGATCATCTGTCTTCTGCACAATGTACTCGGACTGCTTCTCAGGTAGTAGCTTCTTCATTTGTCCATTGACAGGTATGAGAGCGTGTGACCACTCCATTTGAATCTCTCCACCCACATCTTTACAGTGTTTCGCTAGCAACATTCCATAGAAGGAGGAATGTCTGCTACTAGTATGGTAGCCAAGACCTTCTTTTCAGGTAAAGCAGCAAAAGCCACTTGTGCATCTTTAATCCTTCCCACCAAAGGTACTTCCTTACTTTCCATGGAGTAGCAAGATCCATAAGTACGAGTAAGGGTCAAGCCTAAAGCATGAGCTACTTTGGCGGGCATCACATTATCAGAGGCCCCGGAATCTATGACACAGTTACTAAGCCTATGGCCCGCTATAAGGAGGGTAACATAAAAAGGCTTGATTTTGTCTCCAAAGTGCGAGGTGACAAAGCAGCCTACTGACTAGGGTCAGGTGGTATAGAAGGAGGTGTGGGCAAAAGGCCTTTGGAGGTGGTCTTGGAATGGGAATTCACAAATTGGATCATCTTGGCAAAAGCTTTTGGATGGGTTTGGTAGTATTCAGCTTCTGAAATTTGAACCTTAGTCCTTTTAAGATGATCAACAATATCAAAGGATCCAGAGGTGGATGGGCCATCATCATTTGGAATTCTAGATTTATCAACTTTAGGAGAAAAGGAAGAAGAAGAAACTTTGGGAGCAGTGTCGACAGTACTTACCTTTGGTGCAGATGAGGTCGGGATAGGGGATCCTCTTCTGGCAATTACAGGAATGGTTGCTGGCTGTTCCTTAGATTTCTTCGTGGGCTGTGTTATTTTCTCCTTCTGCCTCGTCTGTTCTCGAGTCATGACAGCAAAAGATTCACTGTTCATATCTGCTACCACTTCATCATAGTTATCTCCATCATCAGTGCCTTCGGTGGTAAAGAAATTAACCCGAGATCCTTCGAGTTCTTCCGCCTCATCGTCAAATTCTTCCAGGAACTCCTCACGAGCTTCTTCGTCCACGTCATCATCTGGCTCTTCAACTTCACAGGTTGCGTTCACAGGGACTTTGACAGGAGGCCCTTCAAGTGCCAGTCTGGTGTGGGGGGCTGGCAGACGGTTTCTGGGTTGAAAATTTCTTCTCGGAACATCTGCATATGGTGCATGCTGGGCTAATTGTTTCTTTATAGCCACTAGATCATTTGCAAGTTTCTGGACTAATGGATCAGAATTGGGTCCAGAGGTGGAAGAGGAAGAAGCAGCAGATTTCGATTTGAGAGGATCTCTTTTCAACTTCCCTGACATGATCAGGTCGTCCTCGATACTAACAGCCAGTTCTTGATCCAGAACTAGCGTTCCAAGATTAGCCCTTCTTAGAGCATAACTGACTTTAGGCGTTTGGGCATTCAAAAAGAAACATTTTTGAATTTGATCAACCGGCCGAGTATTTGCAGGAATCTTGTTGATCAATCTGTTGAACCGAGCCACAAATTCTCTCATGGGTTCTGATGGATCTTTCTTTATCTGAGAAATCTGGGCAAGCAGGGCATGCACATCTTCTGCCGGCTTAAAACGGTTTTCGAACTGAGTTCTCATGGTAGTCCAGTCGGTGATGGCACCAAATTTAAGGTGATAGAACCAAAAGAAGATTATCCTGTAATGTCTCAACGAACAGTCTTACTGAGACGTCTTCATGTTCAACCCCCAAGACTCCACATGCGACTATGAATGCTGCAATATGTTCATCAGGGTGAATTTTGCCATCTCCTTTAAACTTTGGGAAGTTCTTTCGGTTACCTCGAGGTAACTCATGCAAAGGGTGCGCAAGAGCCAGAGGTCCGACACGTTGTCCCCATGGTAATTGTGCCATTCTTCTTGGGAATACGGTCCGAAGGGGAACTTTAACACCAGCAAGTATCAGAGCTCGCAGATTAGGGCTAGCTGGCTGTGTAGGACTTCTATCTCGAATAGGCGGAGTGCTCGTTGAACGAGTTCTTCTATTTAAAGGGAAAGGAAAACCCTGTTGTTCCAAAAGCTGAAACTGAGAATCTTCGATACCAAGGGCCCTTCTCCCTCGAGTGAAACGCGGAGTCGCCAGATCAAAGGATGATCGAAAAAATTATAGTACTGGAATGCGATTTTCCCCAGCGGAGTCGCCAAAAACTGTTGGTTTTCAAATAGGACTTTTTAGAAGAACAACAGTCAGGGGACAAGAAGTCCCTCCTCTTTAATGGGAGAGGTTCCCTTATTGAGACACAAACTTATTTACAAATATACAGAATGTCATTTTATGGTTGAACTTGGATACCACGAAAATGTTTTCCACAAAGATCATCAGTTACGAACGGGCTGAGGAAAGAGGGTACGAAGATAAGCGTAATAAAGCAAACGCTTGGAATCAGATAATGTAATAATTCTTTACGAAAAGCGAAGTTGCAGGAATTTGGAACAAGATTATTTGTATTAATCGAATAAGATCAAAGACACAAAGTTCTTCAACGACCTTCTTCAGATTCATTAATCAAAGACACAAAGTTCTTTCTTGGTCGTGCAAGATCACTGTATTTGCAAAAGCAATCAGCAAGACTAACGAATTAGGTACAAAATAATCTTCACAATACTAAAGGAAAACACAGAGATACAGAGATTCAGATAGAGAATGAAAAGAAAAGCCCTTTTGTATTGATACGTTCAAGATCTATTTACAATTTCGAGAGTATGCCAAGTTCTTCCTCCTTTCAAAATGGCGTGGAAAGGCCATTATATAGCTTACAAGTCGGTTACGATTTGTAACCGTTTCTTTTAAATAAAGAATAGTTAAGTATTGCCGGTTGCAATACCTTAACTAATTACAACGAATACGAAAAGAAAGGAAAGAAGAGGAAAGAAGAGAGAAGGAGACAGGTGGCCGGCTACTGGGAGGGACCCACTGTCTTCAGAATCCGCTGCCTGAACTTCTTCAATGACTCAGCTATATCTCTGCCACGAGGGACTGATGTGTTAGTTGCAGACTGAGTCCAAAATCCCAGGCATTTCTCCATCTCTTTATCGAACTCGACGTGAGTATGATAGTCTTTGTTTGCTTCTTCAATGGCAGACTGGAGAGAACAAATTTCCTTTATCTTGTCTTTAGAGATGGAGTCTTCCTTGAAAAGATTATCTTTGACAAAAGCTCTGAACTGAGCTTTGATTTCTTGCAAGGACGAGGGAATGCCAGAGTTCTCATCCTGAAGATAACAATGCATATCTTTGAAAGCAGCAGCTGCTAGCGTCTTGAAAGCTTCTCCTTTTTGCCAGCTATTCTTCATTTCTCCTACAGCCTCTTCCAGGACTCTGATTTTCCACTCTACACTGTAGACCCAGGATTTTGATAGATTATCTTCGGCATCATCGAAAATCTTACTCGCCAGTAAGATGTTCTCATCTGTCTGTCCCATGAGGCGAAGGTCTACAATGCAACTGCCCCAAAGTTTAAGCTCCTTATTCATAACTTCAATGGTAGAGGATAGTTTATGTTGCAACTTGTCTACCTTTCCATGTAGCTTAAAAGCTTCGTCGATGAAGTTTAGCCCGGCAACAAGCATGTCATCCACCATGGCTTCGATAGCTCTACCATAGACAGAATACTTGTGCATATCTTTAATTTCTTGCACTTCATCTTGGCTTAGAATTACAGGAGGGGGTAGAGCAGTCAAGGGAGTGGGGTCTAAAACTTTGTCCTTAGACAAAAGTGACTTGATGAAACTCGTGAGAACTTGGGCTTGTTCTTCCAGCTGTTCAATCGTCTGCTGCCCTTTCTCTACCCTTCCAATGACTCTGGTGACTGTTTCCTGGAGGTTATGAATCTCACCTTCAGGAGTAGACTCTCCCATAGGGATCCTTGAAAGTTCCAAGTCGGATGTCAGCAACTCTGATTCCGATTTGTCTACTGTGGGCTTAGCAATCTCCAAGAATTGCTGACCTCGAGCATCCGACACAATCCTGGAAGTAGTTCTGGCTTTCTTGGCACGAGAAGGAGTGGTGCCCAACAAGGCTGCTACAGCATCAAAATTTGGTCCCAGGTTTTGAGAGGAGGATTTTCTCTTCCTTTTATCAACCAGAGGTTGTACCCAAGCAAAAGAGGAAGAAGAATCTGCAGGAGAAGCAAGGGGGCCAAGAGACAGGGAGCTCATGACACTCAAGGTCTGTGCAGCTGTTGACTCAAGCTGAGATGTTGCGTAACACCGGAGGTAATGGCGCGTAAGAATCGCAGTACTGGAAGTTCGGTGCTCGACTTCTTTATCTTTATCTCGCTGGATTTTCAGAACACTTGTAGGAATCGCACCTCACTGTCTTCACTTTCACCGAGAACGATGATGTTCTCTCGGCCCCATAGGCAACTCGCCTGCTTTTCTCGAGGGTCATCCTCTCGCAGCTCCTTCTTTACCTCTTTGAGTTTCTTCTTGTATACCTGGGTAGATGGAGAAGGAGTAGATCCTACAAGTCCCTGAGCTATTGAGGCAGGAGGGGTTTTCACTGGTGTCCCAGACTCTGGAACTGATGCTTCCCTTATGGGTGTCGAATCATCTTTGGAGCTGGATTCTCCTGAGTGCCTCTTGAATTCTCGGATCTTCTTACTGAACCAGACCCTAGTTCTGATCAAGACTGGGGCAATAATCTCAGCCAGATCATCTCTTTCTTTTCTGTTCCAATCCAGGTCCTCCAGAGGGGTGTGCTTAATCACATTTTCGTATTCATATGAATATAGCTCAGAATTGTCATCCTGGAGACCTTCAGGAACTTGGTACAGACTGAGTTCTTGGATCAATTGCAGGGAGAACCTGCCACAATGCCTTCTTCTGGCTTCAAAATCATCTGCACAGTCGGCCCAGTAGTCTTCTGTATCTGCCCTGTGATGATAGACTATCTTGATGTTCCTTTCAATGAACTTCTTCAAGTCAAAACAGGTTCTTGGCTTGAAGAAATGAACAGTGATAGGGATCAGGGCTCTTTCTACGTTCTGAGCATCCAGGGCCGTTTTGCATGTGTAGTTTCCCAGAGAGATGGGAAAGTGTAAGCCAGAAATCTTCTTGTCTCTGCAAGTTCTGTGCAACTTGTCCAGTTGCCTGCATATCTCAATCAAGGCCATTTTGTCGTTGCAGAACATGGGAAGCCGCAGAGGAGTGTTCTCATAGCCAGCAAGCCTGATATAAGAGAATTTCCTGAACTGAATGAAATAGGCTCCATATTGTGATATCAGGTTCATAGCTTCGTCTGAAAACCTCCTGGCAGTGTCACCTTCGAGCAATCTGACCACGTACATGGTGAAGGCATCATTGACCCTTCTGAAATTCCGATTGCTGGTCTCTAGGGTGAACTGCGGGCAATAGGCGTACACTGGATCGTCTTTGTGTGCATCAATGTAGGAAAAGCCAAACCATTGCCGTGACGCTGCTAGGGTATACATCAGATACGAAGTCATGAAGAACTTCTTTGTTTGTTGCACATTGGATAATTGCTCGGCCAAATTCATGCTTATGATTTCTGCCCAATTGATGTTTTGCGTTCCCTCGCACACCATGCTGATGAGCGGGCACATCCAGAAATGAAACTCATTGGTTGAGGGCAAACCCATAACCCGAGCCAGCAGGATTATAAAATCTGACAATTCTTCATTGAAATCCGCCCGGAAGAGGGTTTTGGTCAGACGAGAAGCTCCTTTCCTAGGGTTCTTCAACCAAGACCTCGCCACTCGAGCTTTATATTTATCACTGTCTTGGTCAAACATGGCCTGTGCTTGATCCCGAGAGACGACTATAGCATTGTCCATCTCCGGAATCCTCAGAGCAGCTCTAATGGCAGCAGCGTCCAGCTTGGCAATGAGCTCCCCGTGTACATTTGTCAAGTCGCTCGAATCGGGGTCAAAGTGAGCTCCGCATGAGAGTATCGACAAGACACCGCACCGAGATAGGGAAACCTCCACAAAGCCAAACCGCTATCATTAATCATCTCGTGCCATCGGCGTAGGGTTTCAGATCTGTCATTCTTGACCAAAATCGCCAAGTCGAGATGACGAGCTTCACTGTCTCCGATATTGCTAACGGCAGACTCAAGTGGAGAAATTTGCTCCTGTCCCTGAAACTTGATCTTCATATTGATAGATTCGGAGTTGCGACCCAGACTGGAAGGAATTTGCAAGGGGAACTAGGTTGCAAGGGTTTGAGCAAATGATAGCAAGAAAGCAATGTGAAAAATGCGAAGGTGGTATGCTTGGTTATATAGCCGTTTGAGGAGCGGAATGAATTTAATGCGCATTGAATACACCACCACCAATTTGAAAGAGCGTCATATTCGGAATGAGCGGGAAAAGCTAAGTGTGAATGACACTTGGTACGCTTGGAACAGGTGAGACGCGAATGCGCGAAACACGCGGCTCGGGCGAAATGGAGAGAGAATGCACAAAAGCTTTTGGAACAATTGGGACGAAAATGCGCGAGGTACGCGGTTCAGGCATTTCGGCCGAAATTGGGACAGCAGGCCCATTTGGACTTGGGACTTTTGGAACAGAAAATTCCGGAGTACGCGACTAGGAAGCTTCGGCCGAAAAAGAGGAAGCTTGCACTTTTGACTTTGGGATATTTGGGACGAAAATGCGCGAAGTACGCGGTTCGGGAGTTTCGGCCGAAAATGGGAAAGCTCGCACAAAAGTTTTGGGACACTTGGGACAAAAAGTTCCGACGGGCCCGAGAATGGGACAGTTTCGGGGATTTCGGCCGATCGGGGAACAACTTGCACTTTCGTACTTGGGACAGGTGGGACAGAAAGTTCCGACAGACCCGAAATACTTACAAAATGACCCAAGATGCGGATTTTCTTGATTTCACGACTTAGGTATCTCGTAAAAAAACACTTAGACTCAAAATTTTTAAAATTTGTTCTTGTTAGAGAGGGGAATTCGAGCAGCAGACAACAAGTAGAACAGGATCAAAATCTTGATGCTCAAGTTCTTAAGGGGCCGAGGTCGAAGAGGACAAGTGGGGAGTATATCTCATGGGCTACGTTGAGGACACAAGTAAAATTGTTCGTGCTGTTTCCAAAGCACGGCAGTGCCTTAAAGATTTGTATGGATGGGAGTTGATGGATGAGGACATGACCACTGTGTATATCAGGAAACAACTATCTTGGTCAATGCAAACACATATGGACAAATCAGACTTTGATTTCTGTGAAGAGTCCTGTGTATCTAGAAGATTGAAGAAGACACCTCAGGCCAGACACATAACAGTAAAGCCTATTGTTATGTTGGATGAACAAGTAAGTAATGCCTTGGTGAAGGTATCAATAGAGGTGGCAAGGAGGAATGTGGATAAAGCTGCAACTATTAGGGTGTTGAAAGAAGAGATCAAGGCCAAATATGTAGAGATAGCGCGCCTACAACAAGAGAAGGACTTAGAGCAGAAGAAGAACAATTCTTTCATCAACATGACAGAGGAAATTGGAGACCATGTCCTAAAAGCAAGACCACATTTGGAGTCTAAGGTACTAAAAATTTCCTTTGGTAATGCATTATGTATGTACCTTGGTAGATTTGGTGCTTGAGGATGGATCTATGAGCATGCTAGCACCAAAGGATCCTGAGTAGGAAGTAGAGTGCATAAAGGCTTTGGTGATGAGGAAGATTGCATCGTATGAGGAATTACTCCAAACCTTACAGGAGGAGATGAGGAAAGCAAACCAGACATTGAATATTTGCACAGCTCTAGAGGTGGTCATCAGGATAAGGACCATGGTAGAGGACAATGAAGTCCTAAAAGTGATGAAGGATGAGACAACTGGGTCATGCAAAGAGGTTGATATTGGTAAAACAAAAGTGCGAGGCCCTTGCAGTAGCACAAGAACCCCATAAGGAAAGGTTAGATGAGCTAGGGAAGGTTATAGTGTAGAAGATGGATCTGCTAGAGGGAAGAATGTTTGCAATGTCCAACATTGTTTTGGTTTTACAAAATGAAAAGGGGGACATTTCCCAAGATGAGATGGAGTCTATTGTGGTAGATATTCTAGAAAAAGCAGAGGCCGCACTAAGTGAATGGTAGACATTAGAGGCTGAAATAAAGGAAGAATATCCAGAACTCATTCTTCTAGTTGAAGTAGAGGATACTGCTGAGTAAATCATTCTTTTGTATAGAAAATTCTTTACTATCTTCCATTTATATTCTTTCTCATTCTTTGAGCATTCAAGAGGTAACCATTTCCGGGGTGACAATGCAGTTAGTGTGGGGTAATGTTGAGCAAACAATGTATAACACTTAGCAGAAGGCATACAAAAGATTCACATAGAAGAGTAGAGTGCATTCAAAGGTGCGAGAGGATCGGAAAGGAATCATGCATGGAGGACAGAGACAGATTTAGGACTTAGCCATTTTCACGATTATGATCTATTTTTAGAAGATGGTGTGTGGAGCACAAAAATGGGAAAAGACTTGTGCAACATGCATCGGCTATTTTTTGGAAGAGTGGCTATGGAGCACTTTGCATGGATGCGGGCTAAAGATAGAATTATGACTGATAGTTAACTAGGAGAGATCTATTGTTAGCACACTTACATGTGTGGCTGTAATTATAAAGGCACATGGCTATTTTCAGCATGTGACCTATTTTGGGAATAGATAAGTGGTGAAGAGCAAGTCCCCACCCTTATAAATATGTAGTGAACTATGTAGTACGAGAGAGATATAGATGTGAGAACTAAATTATTGTGAGGTTATGTCTTTATCAAATCTAATGCACGCATAATCTACGATATTATATATTGTAATGAGATTCTGTGTACTTATCATGTTTTATATAATGGAGTGTATTTTCTAAACCAAAGTATTAATCCTGAGTATAATTGGCTCTTGCATGCTTGATTTCATCATGGTTATCATTTAGTCTGTTGTTCTCTAGAATTAGATCTGTACATGCACTGTAGAATGATGTATTAATTATGGATCTGAATGCATTAAGTCTTCATCATGTAAACATCCTGTAATAACAACCCTAAAGAGGGGTCTGGTACCTTTACACACTTCAAGTGAGCACTCGGGCTAGGTGTGTGATGTGCCAACGCACCCGGCTTTTACTAGTAAATTCTAGGTTGCATCGGTTGATATCCAAGTTCACTAGCCTAAATTGTGAAGGAGAATCCATAGATGACGACTTGGATGATAAGGAGGCCATCAAGGAAACTGTGGAGGCTTATGACTATAAAAAGGGTTTGTGGTACTTTGACATCATAGAAATTCCAGACCCTGTTATGAGGATGGCCGTGTGCTTGGTCACCAAGCTTAATGATCAAGAAATATGGACATAAATAAACAAGGCATAGTTAAATGTATGCCAGAAGATCTCAAAAGGGACCATCTATAACTTGTCACCTTTATTGTGGATGAGATCATAAGTAGCATGTAGGAAGGAGAAAAGATATTATTCAGAAACATTTTCCTCACCATCATCTTCTCAGAGATTGGAGTGCCCGATGGGCCAGAGAAGTTCATTTGGGAATATCCAGAAGACAATCCCTCACCCGTGAAAAGGTTAGAGAAATAACTTATGAAACCATGACAGTCTCCCACAAGGCACACCTAGAAAAGTGGTACAAGAGAATCCGTGACACATTCAAGGGAGAATGGAGGATCCCTAAGCAATTGGCCACACTTGTAGTGCCCACTTCCCTTTGACACCTTTTGATGTTGATCTTGTTATTGTTGATTACATTATGGACATTATTATGGTTTTGATTTAGTATGATGTTAGATGTTGGACCATGGATTATTGTTGATCTTGATTTGGTTATGATGCATGATGATTATTAGAGACCACTTCATATGTGGATGATGATATACTATTTGACATGGATATATTTTGAATGTTGTTCAGACATGTGATTTTGGATATTGTGAGTAGACCTAGAAAATAGACATTACATGATGATGATATAGTTGTTGATATAAATTGTAAGTGATATTGCTGATTTCCTTGATGTTGTTGTGATTCATATGTATAGATGATTTTGTGTTTTTATTTTTATCATGTTGGATCTTCTGATATGGCCACGAGGACAAAGGAGGTATTTGTTTTTTCAGGTTGGAATATCACAACAAACATCGGGGGATTGAAGACCAACCACATTGGAATTCTATATGAATTCAACAAGGTCACCATGGAAACTAGTTTTGTTGTGTGTGTGTGTGTTTGTTAGTGTTAGGAATTTCCATGGAGGGATCACCTTTGAATGTGACCACGGGTTTTGTGTATTTTATTAATGTGGTTCCTTTTTATTATTATTTCTATGTATTTATTAGTAATGTGTCCCCTTATTTTATTTAATTAAATTGTGGTAGATTAATGTGAGAAAACATATGGTTAAAAGTTAATTAATTAAATTGGGATATAAGGAAGTAATTATTAAAGTTGTTGACCCATGTGTTAAATGTTGTAAGGTGTGTGTAAGAAAGGTTGTAAGATATGTGTAAGTATGTGTAAGAGTTGTGTAAGTCAGATTTTGGAGTATGAAACACTCCACCTCCTTGGAAATTCAAATTTTTCCTTGGGGCTGTTTTTGGAGGCTTGTGGGACAAGTAAAACTTGTCCCATACCTCTTAAAGTTATTTACCAACCATACCTATGGTTGGAGGGTTGATTTTAGCCCTTTTTAATGCATTTTTATAAATCATGTTACATGTTTTTATTGCACTCTTCTTACATTTTATTTAATTCAGTCCTTTGGGGTGTGGGCTTTTGGAGTGTGTAAGTAATTTGTCATATTTTCACCCACCTCTTTATTGTGCATTGGAGAATGAATTTGACTTTTGTGTTGGAGTTGAGGATGTGTGATGTGACATCCTACATGGATCCACCTCATCCTCTATAAAATTTAAACTCTTTGCTTTGTTTTGGGTTGTTGAAACTTTAGAATGTTTCCTTAGGGTGAATTTTCTTGTGCTTAGAGCTCTTGCTTTTGGAAGGAGATTGAAATACTTGCATGCTTGTTGGTTTCTGATTTTGGGAATGTGTTTTTGGGCATTGAAAGCTTGCTGTTTGGAAACAAATTCTACCATGGAGAGGTAGGAGCTCAGCTCTTCATTTATGTTCTATTTCTTTTGTGTTGTGTGAATGGTGAATGCTTTGTGTGTGTTTATTGGTTGTTTGGGTAGACTTGCCATAGGAATGGTGTAGGAGAAGGCTATGGGGAATTCATGTGGGGGAGGGGGCATAAGGGAATGCCAGTGGCATCAAAATTCTTGTGGAGGGAGTTTGGGTTTGGGATCCACCATGGAAAAGAAATAGCTTGCATTTCTTACTTTGTGGGGGCATAAGAAAATATGTGGGGGCATAAGAAAATTTGTGGGGGACATAAGGAGAGATTGTGGGGGCATAAGGATATGTGTGGTTATTTTTTTGGTGGTTTGTTACAGGTGGATGCCCAATTCCCATTGGGAGGCATAAGTAGCTTCCCCCATAGTCCTTGCTCCTTTGGCTTGCATGATAAAGCCTGAGTTCTATTTGAATGTTTTCAAATGTAGTTGTAAACTGACTGTTTTTGTTTGATTGTGTTTTATATTGAAATATGCATGTTGAAAGAATGTTGTGTGTTGTGGAAGCCTATTGTTGCCATGGGTTGATATCCATTTCTTATTGCATTGTGGTTGGGGCTCGGGGGCCAATGATGAAGGATGAATTCTCCTTTCATTGGATGTCTTGGTTGGGTGGAGAGCATTGCCTTTCCCCCACTTTTGTTGTGATCAAATTGGAAGAAAAATGAAACTTGCATGTTGCTGTTCTGGAGCAGAAGAAGACAATTTTTCACCCCTTGTGAAATATATTTTATTGTAACCTTTCCCACTTTGAAGTGGATGAAATTGTAATGTATTTTGTGAAGAAAATATGTATGTAATTGGTTATGAAAGTTGTATATTCGAAATGTGAAAGATATTTATACTCTGTTCTGTTTATTGAAAGAAAGAAATAGAAATCATTATTTGCATTCAAACATTGAAAGATGTAAAGTTGTATAATTGAAGTCAATAAAGGATTGCAATACCTTTCTTCATATGCATTGTTGTGTTGAATTGGAATATCAAATTGTGATTGGAATCCCTATTTTGGAAAGTGGAAAAAGGAAGAAACACGTGAGATGAAATTGTATTATTCTAGCCTTGTTTAAAATGTATGATTTTGGAAAGGATAGAAAATTGCATTCTTATTTTAATGTTTGATTGAAGAAGGAAAAACATTTAAGGCTAGCATGGAATGAATTCAATGTTTTATTGCATGGCAAAAGAGATAGTTAAATCTCTGTTTGAAAGGAAGAAATGTATGTGGGAATAATACAAGACTTGTATCTTTTGGAAATGTATAAAATTGAATTCAGTATTGCATTTTGATTTAGAATGGTTTGTTTAAATCACTTAAATGTATTAGGTTGGAAAGGAAATGAACTCCCATACTTAGAAGAAGAAATGGCAAATAGATCCCTCAAGAATTGATCCCTGTCATTGTGAATTTAAAATTGGTAAATAATTTAATTAAAATGCATAGTTTGAACCTGCAATTAATAATCAACACTGAAATATTGAAATCTAGCATGCTATAATATCAAGGAACTCAAATTTGACAAAAACACTTAAGGAAATCATTTAAAACATTGCAAAAATCGGGCCTAAACCTTTCACAGTCATTTTGCAGCCTTTTTCTATCAATTGTTGGAAAAATCCAAAATTGGAATCAATCGAGAAAATTCACCTTCCTAAAACATCCTAAATCCTTCTCGAATAATCCTCCATGTCTGTTTGGCATGTTGAGTGAAGGAGGAGATCAAATTGGACCAAATTTATAAGTTAAAATGTACCAGTTGGCTTTTTAAAATCCTACAGAATTTTCTTAAAATTTACCCCTTAAAATTTATCAAAATCTAAAATTTATATTTTTGTGCAAAGAGGGCATCGAGAGATTTCCAGAAAGTCCTCGTTTGCCCAAAACTGAGCTTCCTAGAAAAAGTTATGGCCCTCTGAAGTTTTCCTTCCTTGGCGGGAAAATTTTCGCTGGCTGGCCCACGACCTGAAAAAATTTCCCTTAGAAAACTTAGAAATTTTTTTGAATTTTTTTGGGGAATTTTTTTAAATTTCCCCGCCACCCGCTAGCTTGCACCAATCACAGTCCGTCACATGGCACCATGGGGTGACGGCGGAGGGGCTAAACCCTCGCAACGTTGTCTCTTTTGAAATTTTTTTTTGGAATTTTTTAAAAGAACCTCGATGGCCTCAAGCACTCCTGCCCTCACCTTGGTGAGGTCAAATCCATGGACGCATGGACCTACGTGTCAAATTTCTCCTTTTCCCCTCCCTATGGTGAATTTCTCCAACTTTCTCCGCCGCCCACCCTTCCCTCATCCTCTCCTCGCTTTGGCTTGGAGCCCGACACGTGTCCTTAGAGGACCCATGGAGGCGTGGGAGAAATGTGGAATTTGCACCCACGTAGGGAAAATTTTTAAACACCACCTCAACCCGCCAACCTGAATTTTTTTTTCTCCTGCTCGACACGTGTCCCTTTTGGGAATATTTCACCCCAGGGCCACCTGGGCCATAATGGAGTTCTACAAGGAGTTAGGAGGACTTATTTATATCATTGGAAAGGTGAGGAATTTTTTTATCCAATGGAAATGATATAGGGAATATTTGAATTAATTATGTGTGAGAAAAATCAATTTAAAACTCTGAGCCTGTTAGAGAGTGGGTATGGGGATAAATTACCCCCTGAACCTAACTGAAACTTATAACCCTAAAATTTGGACCTTGTGACCTTTGATAATTGTTAATAAAAGAAAAGTATGTTCTAATAGATTAAAATTGTTTGAACACAGTTAGTGACAATTTGTTTTCTTACAACTTTGGTTGTAGACACTTCTAATAAAAAAATTATTCCATAATTTTCCTAACTAATCCTAGGTTGTTTCTTAGGTCTCAAGTGGGTTGTTTTAGCGAGAATCACAACGCTCATGGATGGAGAGGAAGAGTTTGCAGTTTATCAACATTTATGCATTGGAAAGTTTACATTGACAAATGGGACTAAGAGCCCATGGTGCAAGCTACCCTTCTCCTTCACCGTGTAATACTTCCAAGCAGGGGTCAACTAGTTCAAGGAGGCCAAAAGGCTAAGGTTCGACCTTAGTGAGGTAGACCAAGACCACCGTGAGCTATGCGAAATATCGTATACCCTAAGAAGTGTGCATACGTGGAGAAGTATGTCTCCCACAAAGTATAGATGAGGAAACCGATAATGCCGCGATCATTTGGAAGGGTGCTGCAACTGTGGGTATATCTGCGCATAAGGCCTAATTTTAAGAAAGGAACCTATCTGGAGAGTGATGTCTCCATTCTAGAAGACCCCACAAGGAGGAAAAAGGTCACACCAAAGAAAAGGGAAAGAGAAAAGGTGCAGGAGAAGAAGGCACCAAGTGTGTAAATTGCGAGAATCGGTGGGCCCGCCAAAAGCAATCACTAAGCCTAACACTTACGTGTGCAGGAAGAAGTCCTCGGTCAAGGAAAAGACCTCAGAAGAAGAGGTGCCAGAGCATGAAGGACCCCTCACACATAAATAATCACCAAGGAAGACATTTCCTATTAAGGAGAACGAGAAGGAAGAATCTCGTATCTTTGGAATCACCAGTTAGGAAGAAGCAGAAGATGGCAGAAAAGGAAGACTTGGAGGAAATAGAGAGCTTAGAGGCCTACATTGGTGACAGGGATGATGACGAGCTTGAGGGAGCTCAAGACCATCTAGTATATGATATACATGACTTAGAGGAGGAGGAATATGAAGATAAGAATGATGAGGAGGAAGAAGAAGAAGAATGACGAGGAGGAAACAAAAGATCAAGGCAAGGGGGTGAGCGAAGAGGTAAGCACCAAAAATTAGGGAACCCCAAGCCTCACCAAGGAACAAGTGGAAAAATTTATGGAAAGAGAAGTAGTGGGCATCATTAAGGATTTGGTGGAGTAGGAGTTAGAGCAAAGCGCAGATGAAATTTTGAAGGAAATAGAAGAAGAGAGCGTTGGGAAAGAATATGGCAGCATGGGTGGGAATCCCAATTTTGTGGTAAGCTTCCCAAAGGATGCACAAATAGGTGGGAAGGGTGTAATAAAAACAAAAGGGAAAGGGATGGGCTACATTAATGATCCAAGAAAGGTACTACGTGTGCACTTCCAGAACACCATGCCAACAGAACAACTCCTGGCTATTACCTCGTTTGATGAAGAAGGCACATATGCATGAACCAGAAAGATGTTATCTTGGGCGTTCAAGTCCCACATGGTTGAACCTAAGTTTGAAGTAAGTCGAGTGTCTTTGATGAAGGTGCCGAGAGACAAAAGGAGTAATTCCCTTGGTAAATGTTCAACAATTGTTAGATGAGCAGGTCTCATAACGCACTTAACAAGGTTTCAGCTTGAGATTGAGGCGACTATTTGGAAGAAATGATAGAGTGAGATTCCTAAAGGAGGAATTAGAGAAGAAAAATAAGGAGATCATTGAGAAGAACAAAGAATTGATGCAAGAAGAGATTATTAGTGCACACTTAAGGCACGAACTGAAGAAGAGAAGGAAAAGGTGCGTGAAGTCTCTAAGAAGGTGGAGATGATTATGAATGCCATTGTCTTGAAGCATCCCGACCTAATGTCACTCGAAAGCGAAATATGAATCAACCTTGCAATGTCTAGAGGATTTGACTCACATCCTCACGATGGAAAGGTGACCACTTGCCTTAGAGACTGCAAAAGAAGCATTGGCATGCCAAGAGAGAGAAGAGAAACTGAAGGTTATCAAGATCATTCTTGAATATACCAAACTCCTTGTAGAGAGTACAAATACCACACAAGTTCTTTGAAGCTGCATATGAAAATTACACTGATAGAGATATAGTGGCAAGCATCTTGGTTGCTACACATGAAATGGAACTCAAGGAGTTTCAAGAGAAGAATAAGGGGAATAGGGCAAAAAGGGATAAAATCCTGGTTGAGGTAGAGAAGAATTCAGAAGCTATCGAGACCTTGTGAGGCTCGATCAAAAGTTAGCTAAAGGAATTATACCCCCAGATCACCCACAGGATGGATGCACTTGATGACTTGGGCAAACAATTGGAGGGTATTGTTGAGACAATGAGTGCCAAAGGGGAGGAACTAAGTTTTGAGGAGGTGAGCACCTTAGTTAGAGACCTCTGTCAGCAAGCGTAGAGCGAGGTTGATGCCTAGGAAAAGCTAGAGGTAGAAATAGGGAAGGATTTCCCTCTCCTTCAAAAATAAGCATTGTTCTCTTTCATTTCCCCATTCTTTCATTCTTTCATTCTTTCTCCCAATTCTTCATTCCTTCATTATTTTTCCCACTATTCAAAGCCCACCATTCTTTATTCATTGAAGATAAATGTTTCCGAGGATAGAGAACAGGTGTAGTGTGGGGTAATGTTGGCCTCACAATATTGGCTAAGTACAAGAAGGTGCGTGGGCGCGTAGGACAGGGTTTTGGAAGGGTTTGGAAGAACCCAAGGCACACATACAAGGAAAAAGGGGGTTTTACATTTAACCATATTTGGCATTCTAGGCTGCACATGAGAAAAGCGTAACCCATCTAGCATGCAGAGTGGATAAGGTGCCAACCTAAGCAGTTGTATGGTCAAGAATGGAATATTCCATGCATGTGATGGAAGGATCCAAAAAGACATCATTGTAAAGAGTGGAGAGCTTAGATCAAAGGAAGCATGCTCCATTGGAGGACCACATGGACACTTGGCAACTAATATGTTATCTCAAGAAGGCATGGTCAGTGGAGACTAAAGCTATATATAGAGATGCTCGGGTAGAAGAAAAGAAGGAGAGACACACACCAAGAGCAACCTCACATAACATTGGATAGGTGAAGCTTTGCAAGAATAATGAAGGATCCTTTGGGTTGGGATTAGGATAACTGTAGGAGTGATGGAATATTTAGAGGGATGGGTCTATAACTAGTTTTGTAATGTGAAAAGCATAGCTTAGGGTCATGATGCATGACTCTAGTTTAAATTGTTATATTGGTTTGTTATGGCCTTAATGAATGTAATGTGGTTATTGAACTTGTTAACATGAATATAAGGTTTTGTTATAAAGAATATATGTTGTTCATGAGCATAAATCCTAGTGCATTTCCTTTGTGTTATGAATCAGTTCTTTATTCGATTGATACTTCTCTTTTGTTATCTGAATGGATGCATTGATATGATAACTCATCCTAAGCTCTTAGAATTAATGCATGGTTATTTTCTCCCCTGCATCTAAATATGTCATTACGGATGTATTCTCACAAGACTCATATAAAGGAGGGGCTCGACACCCACGCATGCCACGAGTGAGCACCCAACGCTTACTGGGTGATAGGATGATGCGCATGGGATTAAAATGTTGTTCTAGGGGTATAAAAATGCTATAGAAACAAACATGAAGCCATTTTATCTTGGGGCTAACTTAAGCCGACTCAAAACATCATGTTCTATAGGGGCTTTCATGAAGCAACAACCTTTTTCAAAGTCATAACCTTGCTATTAGAACAAGGGGAGAGTCCATTAAAGTTGGGGCATAGTGTTACTCATCACGAAACTTACAACATGTTACTTTTTCCTAGTTTTTCACTTTCCTTAAGGCAAGGTGAAACTTTGCCAAAGTTACTCTTAGTTTGTTTCATCACCACTTGGTCTACTCCTTTGTTGTCTTGTTGCCCATTTTGGGACAAAAGAGAATATACATTTGTAGTGTTATCAAAGATTGTGTCCACCACTTTTGCACCCACTTACATCCTTCCTTATTATGACTGTGATAGTAAGCATTGAAAGTGTGTTGGTACGTCTTTGTATCTTGATATCCATCATCTTGATACCCATGTCAATATTATCATTGTAGTTAGGTTGTCTTGTCATTGACTTCCTTTGAGTTGTTATAATTTCTCACACTATAGCCATACAATTTTGATACTTATGTCTTGTTTCCTTTGTGAAACTTGGTCTAAGTCTCATAGTTATATTGTTACGTTGCTCGCATAAATAACAATTTCTTGCTATAATTAGACTTAGTTTTTTATCCCAACATTGTCTTGAGTTTTGAAAGGCGTCGTTACTTTGTTTGCATTGTGGTGACATCATTTTGATACTAAATTTTTTTCTTGTTTCTAAATAGTGTTGTTGTGATTCTCACATTTTAAACCTATTTTTTCATTACTTAGACATTGTTTGTGTCTAAAAATGGTTTTATTATACCTTGTTGGAGGTTATGTCAACACTTTATTAGTATTTAGGTCTTGCTTATTTTAAAATTGACCTAAATAGTTATATAGTGTTATTCTTATTTGAACCAAACCTATACTTAGAGAAACAAAAGGAGGAACCTTTCTTGTGGATGGATCATAGTCTTGATTATTTAAAGTCCTAGATTGCTTGTTACTTGTGCTTGCCTTATTGATTAGTGTGTCATTCTTATTCATTGGAGTCCTTGGTGAAAATTTCCTTTGGACGTATTCTTATTCTTTGATTGACATTCTTTGTAACAAAGTGTCATTACAACTGCTTTGTTTTGACTTAGGGTCCTTTTAAATCAACCTTAGAAAAACTTAGTTCATTATGCCTCCTACAACAAGGATGGGGCATCGAAGATTAGGGTCCTCTCGATCCCATAATAGAAAAATCCTAGATCCTCTTTTGGAGGAAAATCTCCTAGTAGATCATAGTGGCGATGAGGAGAATTCTCCTTAGGTAGATCGTGAACTTAACCCCACCCTAATAGATGACTTCTTGTTTCACAATAAACATGAAGTCCTTATGTGCATTGTAGAGTTAGGGGCCAAGTTTCCTTCCACAGTTGATCCCAATCTCATCGTCGACATGGTTTGAGGAGACTAAGAAGAAGTAGAGTGTCCACTACGTGACGTTGATGAAATTTTGAATCTGGTTCATACCTCTACTTTTGGCCAACATACTTGGTGGATATCACATCCCCATAGTTAGAATTCATCATGAAGATCATGGAGATAATGATAATCATGAGGACCCTTATACTCAACCTCCCTCACGTGAAGCTCATAAAGAGGTACCACCTAAGGAGGTGTCCCTAGAAGAACAAATACAAGCCCTTGCTCACCAATTGGCAAGTTTGGCTTCACACGTTAGAAAATAATCTACGAAGACATCTAGACAAGAAAAACCTAAAGCTTTTAAATACGAGTCTTTCACTAAAACTCCTAAAACCCTAGAATAGGACAAACCTAAAGAGGGTTATGAAAGGTTATACATAGATAATCAAAATGATGAAATGATAGGATATAGGCCTAGCCCTTTGACAAACCCACTCTTTGATCAAGAGTTCTTTTTTATGAAGAACACTCGACTTCCTTACAAAAAGGAAAGTTAGGGTCAAATAAGAATTATCAATTTGAGGAGTTATGTCCTTATCCTTTCGACATGGATATGCTACAAGTTCCTTTCCCTAGGAATTTTGATTGTCCAAAATTTGACAAATACAAACATAAGGGTGATCCAGGATCACGTCAAAAACTTCTTTATGACTTGTCAAAAGGTTGTATTCGATGATGAATATCCTATATGCCTCTTCCCATGGAGTTTAGGGGGATAAGATCTTGAGTGGTTCTTACACATCCCAAAGGGATCTATATCTATGTGGCCACAATTGGTAGAAAAATTTGCGCATCACTTCTCCTTCAACATGGAGAATGATGTTACTATGATCGATCTATGCAACACAAAACAACATAATAATGAGAACTTTGTTGGTTTTTTACAACATGGCGAGGATAGCTAGTCGCGTCCCTTGCTCCATACCATAGGAACAATTATTTAGTATTTTTGTGCCCAACTTACACCTTGAAATCACTTTCCACTTGTAAATGAATTGTGGTAATACCTTTGAAGAGGTCATCAAGTAAGGTGCCAAAATTGAGAAAGCATTGTTAACAAAAGGGACATTGAAATCCTTCTCGCGTGATAACCAAGACCAAAAACCTAGCGAAAAACAAAAGTTTGTTCCCAACAAGAACAAAAATTTTGTAGGAGACGGAATTACAGATTCCAAATAGGTATAGGTGGTTCAAAATCATGCTCCCTTGAAACTAACTAAGGGACCTCCATCCCATGAATATAAACATCGCACATTTATTCCTCTATTTGAATCCATGTCATCAATACTTAAACAATTAGAGCCATTTAACATGGTTAAATATCCATAAATAAACCCTTATCCTGAAGATGCACTTAAAACATCTTGGTTTAGAGAAAATAATTATTGCTGACTTTCATCCTATTAAGGGGCACAAAAGCGATAAGTTTCTCAAGTGAAGCATTACATCCAGGACCTCATCAAAAGTGGTGACGTGGAAATGGATTCCATGGGACCTAGAAAATCAGTCAATGTTGACATGGGTATTTTCAAAGAACCTTTCCCTAAGCACAATAAAGGGAAAGAAAATTTGGATCAAGGTCAGAAGCCCAATAATAAAGCCATTGGTTATGTTTATAAAAATACAAACCGCATTGCCAAAAGCAATGATTCTTATGATGTCGTAATTGGATGTGTCACCCCATTTATTGAACATGTCAATACGTTCAAGGTAAGAACAAAGGAGCGTGCCATAGTAATGCAAAGTGCTCACCTTGTTATCTCTAAGCCTTCATCCCCTCCTACTTCCACTCCTCAAGATAGTCACTATGATGTCTTGGAGCAACTTGAGAAGACCACAACTAAGATCTCGATCTTATATCTTCTTAAGATCTCTAATGTACATAAATATGTACTTTTTAAGACTTTACAGGGCCAAAAGTGTCGGTTGATATTTACCCCACATGCTTCCAAGAAATGGTAGCTCAAATTTCTATCACGAAGCATATAACTTTTAGCCAAGAGGAAATTCTGGAGAAGATCCTTCACACAATTTTCCCTTACACATAGAGGTTATTGTCAATCATAAGAAAGTTAAACGGGTGCTTGTGGATGGAAGATTAGGCCTTAACATATGTACCTTGAAACTTGTTTGGAAATTGGGCCGTACTAAGATAGATTTAGAAACAAAGGTCATCACCATCAATGCGTATGACAATAAAGAGCGATAAGCCATAATGATAACATTTTCGCTGGGAGAAGGGCCTACTACTCATGATACAAAGTTCCATGTTCTTTACTTGGAACTACGTTAGAACATCCTTCTCGGCCGCCCATGGATTCATGTTGTAAAGGTTGTGCCTTCATATATCACCAATGTCTAAAATTGTACCATGAAGGGGAAATTATAACTATTCCGGGGGATTCTCAACCTTTTGCTCATTACAGAGAACTATCAGGTTACTTCCCTAATTTTTTTGATTACCCTTCCATATAAATGCTATTTCTATTCAATTTGAGGCTCTTGCCATGTGAGTTGACCAAACTTCCTTGACCCTATTGTCCACTCAAAATTCCCCGCTTTTAAGAAGTTAAAAATTAAAATTTTGAGGTTAAGTGTCCTTTTTGTTGTTCTGATAATGTGAAAAGTCGAGAAATTGGAAAATCTACGTTTTTTGGGTCATTTTGTGTGTTTTTCGGGCCTGTCAGACATTTTTGTCCCGCATGTCCCAAGTTCATTTGGGCTCTCTGTTCCCCGATCGGCCATTATCTAAGTCTGTTCTTTTCGGGCCCGTCGAACTTTTTGTCCCAAATGTCCCAAGTTCACCCGGACCCATTGTTCCCTTTTCGTCCGATTCGGCCGAATCACGTATTCCACGTACTTTCGTCCCGCATGTCCCAAAAGCATTTGTGCGTCTTTTCCCCGCATCACCCAAATCGGCCGAACCGCGTACTTCGCGCTTTCGCATCCCTCGTGTCCCAAATGAACCAAGTGCCATTCGTGCTAATTTTTCCCGCTCTACCCGAATATCTTGCTTTTCAATTTGGTAGATATGTATTTAATGTGCATTTATTACCTTTCTCTCTCCTAAACGGCTATATAATGAAATTGCCCCTATGTGTTTTTGCACACTTTTATCTTTTATCTATTGCTCGAACCCTTACAACCAAAATTCCTGTGTGCGTATCCATTCCCCCTGCAATTCCATCCCAAGTCTAGCTTGCAGCTTTGTTCTCTCGAGTTACTATCAACATGAAGATCAAATTCCAGGGGTAGGAACAAATTTCACCACTCGAGTCCGCCGTTCCCGATATCGGGGACAGTGAAGTTCGCCACCTTGACTTTGGGGATTTTTTGACAAGGATGACAGACGCGAATCCTTCACCGATGGCACAGATGATTCATGACAGTTGGTCCGCTTTGGTTTCCCTATCTCGGTGCAATGCACAGACACAGTGCTCTCATGTGGGGCTCATTTCAACCCTGATTCGAGTGAGTTGACAAACGTGCACGGGGAGCTCATCGCCAAACTTGATGCTACCGCCATTGGCACTGCACTAAGGATTCCAGAAATGGACAATGCTATAGTTATCTCCCAGAATCAAGCACAGCCCTTTTCAATCAAGACAGTGATAATTATAAGGTGCGGGTGGTGAAGTCCTCATGAAAAACCCTAAGGGGGCATCTCGTCTATCCAAGGTTTTGTTCCGTGCCGATTTCAACGAAGAACTATCGATTTCATAATCCTACTGGCTCGGGTTATGGGCTTACCCTCTACTAATGAGTTCCATTTCTAGATGTGCCCGCTTATCAATATGGTGTGCGAGGGAACTTAGAATATCAACTGGGTAGAGATCATCAGTATGAACCTAGCGGAGTAGCTGTCTAATGTACAGCAAACAAAGAAATTCTATATGACTTCATACCTGATGTATACTCTAGCAGCATCGAGGCAATGGTTTGGCTTTTCATACATCGATGCTCACAAGGATGACCCCGTGTATGCCTACTACCCACAGTTCACCCTAGAAACCAGCAATCGCAATTTCCGAAGGGTGAATGACGCTTTCACCATGTACATTGTCTAGTTTCTTGAGAGTGACACAGTGAGAATATTTTCTGATGAAGCCATGAGTCTGATATCGCACTATGGTGCTTATTTTATCCAATTCAAAATTTTTTCCTATATTAGGCTTGCTGGCTATAAGAGCACTCCTCTCAAGCTTCCTATGTTCTTCAATAATAAAATGGCCTTGATAGAAGTGTGCAGGCAATTGGAAAAATTGCATAGAACCTGTAGAGACAAGAAAATTACTGGTTTGCACTTCCCCATCTCTTTGGGAAATTACACCTGTAAAATAGCCCTGGATGCACAAAATATAGAAAGGGCCCTAGCTCCCATTACTGTCCATTTCTTCAGGCCCAGAACTTGCTTTGACTTGAAAAAGTTTATTGAGCAGAACATCAAGATCACCTATCATCATAGGGCGTATACGAGAGGACTATTGGGTTGACCGAGGCGATGATTTTGAAGCCGAAGGAGGCATTATGGCAGGTTTTCCCTACAGCTTAATTCAAGAGCTTAACCTATACCAAGTTCCCGAAGGGCTACAGGATGACAATTCGACTGTACTCATATGAGTATGACAATGTGGTCAAACACACTCCTTGGAGGACTTGGATTGGTTTAAAAAGGAAAAGGATGATTTACTCAAATCCTAGCCCCGGTCTTAGTGAGGACCAAGATCTGGTTTGATAGGAAAGTTCGTGAGCACAGGAGGCACTCAGGGGAATCCTCCTCCAAGGATGCTTCAACAAGGAGGGAAGCATCGACACCCGGATCGAAGCACCTATGCAAACCCCCCCCCTCGTTAACTCAAGGACTGCGGCTCTCTACTCCTTCCTCATCCACCCTAGTATATCAGAAGAAAGTCAAAGAAGTTAAAAAGGATCCTGTGGAAGAAGATCACCTGAGGAAGCATGCAGAATTACCTTCGGGACCAGAGAACATTATTGTTCTCAGTGAAAGTGA
The DNA here is from genome assembly GCA_018340775.1 of Taxus wallichiana var. yunnanensis. Lineage (NCBI taxonomy): Eukaryota > Viridiplantae > Streptophyta > Pinopsida > Cupressales > Taxaceae > Taxus > Taxus wallichiana. The sequence goes on along the minus strand of CM031235.1, from coordinate 62,517,786 downwards.
AGAGAGTGAAGTGCCAACTCCTACAAGTGCCCCTGAAGCTCCAATGGATAAGGATAAAGAAGTCCAGAGCACTGAACTTCCAAGCACTATTGATTCCTCTGCACCAGAACCCTAAGCACTCCACTCATATCCCAACTCGAGGAAACAACAGTGAAAACCTTGGGCACCATGAGTTCTCTGTCTCTTGGTCCTCTTGCCCCACCTGCTTCTTCCTCCTCCTCTTTTGCATGGGTGCAGCCTCTTGTTGACAGTAGGAAGAGAAAGTCTTCCTCCCGGATCTCAGGACCAAATTTTGATGCTGTGGCAGCCTTGTTAGGCACTACTCCTCCTTCTCGCGCCAAAAAGCCAGAATTACCTCCAGGATAGTATCTGACACTCAAGGCCAACAATTCCTAGAGATAGCCAAGCCTATGACAGATAAGCCAGAGCAAGATTTGCAAGCGTCCAACCTGGAACTCTCAAGAATTCCCATGGGAGAGTCTACCCCTGAAGGTGAGATCCACAATCTTCAGGAAAACAGATTAACCAGAGTCATTGGGAGGGTAGAGAAAGGGCAGTAAACCATTGAACAGTTGGAGGAACAAGCCCAAATTCTTACAAGTTTCATCAAGTCCCTGCTTTGTCCAAAGATAAAGTTTTGGATCCTACCCCATTGACTACTCTTCCACCACCTGTAATTCTGAGCCAGGATGAAGTACATAGTATCAAAGATATGCACAAGTATTCCGTATATGGAAGAGCTATGGAGGCCATGGTGGATGATATGCTGGTTGCAAGATTAAACTTCATTGATGAAGCCTTCAAACTCCACGGGAAGGTGAGTAATTTGCAATAGAAGCTCTCCTCCACCATTGGGAACATTGATAAAGAACTTAAACTTTGGAGCAATTGCATAGTAGACCTCCACCTCATGGGACAAATAGATGAAAATATTTTGATGGAAAGCAAGGTCTTTGAAGATACAAAGGATAATTTGTCAAAGTCCCGGGTCTATTGCGTGGAATGGAAAATCAAGGTCCTAGAGGAGGCTTTGGGAGAATTAAGTAATAAATTTGAGAAGGGTGAGGATTTCAAAACACTAGTTGTATCTGCTTTCAAAGATATACATTGTCATCTTCAGGATGAGAATTCTGGTGTGCCTCTCTCTTTACAAGAAATCAAAGCTCAATTTAGAGCTTTTGTCAAAGGGGATCTATTCAAGGAAAGCTCCATTTCCATGGAAAAAATGAAGGAGATCTGCTCTCTTCAATCTACCATTGAAGAAGCAAATAAAGATTATCATACTCATGTTGAGTTCGATAAGGAAATGGAGAAGTGCCTCAGATTTTGGACTCAGTCTACCGCCAACACATTAGTCCCACGTGGCAGAGACATAGCCGAGGCGTTGAAGAGATTCAGACAGCGGATCTTAAAGTCGGTGGGTCCCTCCCAGTCCTAAGCACCTGTCTTCTCCTCCTATTCTTCTCTTCTCTTCCCCTTCTTTCTCTCGGATTTGTTGTAATTAGTTGGGGTATTGCGATTTGCAACCCTTTAACTAATCATTAGTTAAAAGAAGTAGTTACCGAGAGTAACTGATTTGTAAACTATATAATGGCCTCTCCTCGCCATTTTGAAAAAAGGAAGAACGGGCTTATTTCGAAAGTGTAAATAAATCTTGAAGAAATCAATACGAAGGACTTTTCATTCTTTGTCTATCCGATTTCCTTTATCCCTAAGCTATTCATTTAATCTTGTTAGATCATTTATCTCGTATTATGCCGAGAAGCTTTTATTCTTGCGCAGATGTTATTTACGAACTTTGTGTCTTTTCAAATTTCATCTCATTAATATGATACAAATGATCTTGTTCCAATTCACTGTACCTTCGCATGCATAAGGAATTACTCACATCTATAATTCTCGAATGGTGCCTTTCTCGCTCGTTCTCACATTCTCATTCCTCGGTCCTTTTGTAATTAATGATCCTTATAGAAAACACTTTCATAATATCCAAGTTCCACAAGAAAATCATGTTTATTATATGTGTAAATAGGTTCGTTTCTGAATAAGGGAACCTCTCCCATCAAAGAGGAGGGACTTCTTGTCGCCTGACTGTTGCTCTTCTTGAAGTCATTTTTGATGACCAACAGTTTTTAGCGACTCACTGGGAATCATATTCCAGCTTCTAAATCATTTATTGATCATCTTTTGATCCGTGACTCCGTGTTTTACTCGAGGGAGAAGGGCCCTTGGTATTGAAGATTCTCAGTTTCAGCTCTTAAAACAACAGGGTTTTCCTTTTCCTTCAACAAGGAGAAATAGAAAGGCTCGTTCAACAAGCACTCCACCTGTCCAAGATAGAATCCCTACGGGTGGTATTCCTTCAGAGCAAGTCAATCCTAATCTTTGAGCTTTGATTCTTGGTGGTGTTTCAGTTCCTCTTCAAGACATTTTTCCAAGAATGGCGGTACCATTGCCACTGGGTCATCGTGTCGGGCCTCTTGCCCTTCCTCAACCTTTGCATGAGTTACCCGTGAGGTAACCTGAAGAATTTTCCTAAATTCAAAGGCAATGGTAGAGTACATCCCGATGAACACATCATAGCCTTCATAGTTACATGCGGACTTCTCGGGAGTTGAACATGAAGACGCCTCCGTAAGGCTTTTTGTTGAGACTTTGAAAGATAATGCTGCTGATTGGTTCTATCACCTTCCGGCCGAGCTATCACTAGGCCGGGACACAATGAGAACTAGGTTTGAAAACCGTTTCAAACCGCGGAAGACGTGCATGCTTTGCTAGCCCCAAATTTCTCAAATAAAGAAGGAATCACAAGAGCCCATGAGAGAATTTGTGGCTTGATTCAACAGTTGATTAACAAAATTCCACCAAATACTCAACTTTGTAGATCAAATTCAAAAATGCTTCTTCCTAAACGCCCACCGCTACTGAAGTTAGTTATGCACTAAGGAGGGATAATCTCGCAACATTGGCTGAGGATCAAACTCTTGCTATTAGTGTTGAAGATGATTTAATCATGTCAGGGAAGTTGAGGAGAGACCCTTCTAAATCTAAGTCTGCTTCTTCCTCCTCTTCCACTCCTGGACCTAATACTGATCCATTGGTACAAAAACTCGCAAATGATCTCATCGCCATTAAGAAACAATTGGCTCAAAGCATGCTCCCTATGCAGATGTTCCAAGGAGGAATTTTCAGCCCGAAATCATTTGCCCGCTTCTCAAACAAGGCTAGCGCTTGAAGGACCTCCTATTAAAGTTCCTGTCAATGCAACCCTCGAAGTTGAGGAACCAGAGGATGAGGAGGTTAATGAAGATTGTGAGGAATTTGTTGAAGAGGTTAATGATGAAACATATGAACTTGAGGGATCTCGAGTTAATTTCTTCACCACTGAAGGCATTGATGAAGGGGATGATTATGACGAAGTAGTGGCAGACATGAATAGCGAATCATACGCTGTCATGACTCAAGAGCAGACAAATCAGAGGGAGAAAGTGATGCAGCCCACCAAGAAATCTAAGGAGCAATGATCGACGACTATCTCTCGTAATTGTAAAAAGAGGATCTCCGATCCCCATTTCATCTACACCAAAGGTGAGTTCTATCAATTTCGCTACTAAAGTTACTTATTTTTCCCCTAAAATTGATAAGCCTAGGATCTCAAGCGATGATAACCCGTCCACTTCTGGGTGTTTTGATATTATTGACCACCTAAAAAAGACTAAGGTTCAAATCTCAGAGGCTGAATATTATCAAACCCATCCCAAGGATTTTGCAAAAATGATTCACTTTGTCAATTCCCATTCTAAAACTACCTCTAAAGGCCTTTTACCCACTCCTTCTTCTACACCATAGCCTAATCTGGTAGCCACTGTCACCTCACCCAATGACAAAATCAAACCATTCTATGTGACACTCCTTATAGCTGGCCATAGGCTCAGTAATTGCATCATAGACTTAGGAGCATCAGACAATGTGATGCCTGCTAAAGTAGCTCATGCCTTAGGCTTGACTCTCACACGCACTTACGGATCTTGTTATTCCATGGAGAGTAAGGAAGTGCCCTTGGTCGGAAGGATTAAGGATGCACAAGTGGCTTTTGCCACTTTTCCTGAGAAGAAAGTTTTGGCTACTATCTTAGTAGCAGACATTCCTCCTTCATATGGGATGCTGCTAAGCGAAAATTCTGTAAGGATGTGGGTGGAGAGATTCAAATAAATTGGTCACACGCACTCATACCATTAATGGGCAAATGAAGAAGTCACATTTGCTTGAGAAGCGATCAGTATATTGTACAAAAAATGGATGATCCCAAAGCACAAATACTCTATGAAGATATGGGGCATGACAACTACATGATTATGTCTCCAGAAGAAATCCAACTCCCCAAAGTGTCACCTAAAGATCCTAATGGCGTTTGGATACTAGAGTTTGATGGAAGCTGTTCTTCAGCTAGTTCTAGAGCTGGTGTCATATTGGTGTCGCCTGAAGGAAGCATTCATCCTTTCTCATTCAAGTTGCAATTTAAAAATACCAATAATACAAAGAGAGTATGAAGCTCTCATTCTTGGACTCAGTGGGCAAAATAACAAGGTGTGAAGAATCTTCTAGCTCGTGGGGATGCGGAATTGATTGTCAAGCAAGTTAGGAACCTCTTCTAGGTAAAGAATGGAAGGTTGAAACATTACCGAATCAGGTTTGGGACTCCATTGAATTTCTTGATGCTTTCTCCATCGAAGCAATACCTAGGGAAGAAAATACCAGGGCTGATTCACTAGCAGTCTCAGGGTCACTGCTCATACCTCATCCTGACTTTTCTCAAGATAAGTTCACCATTGAGATGATCCATCGACCTAGTGTACCTGATAATACAAGTAACTGGCAAGTTTTCAATGATGATCAACACTTGCTTTCTTTCTTAGAACTCAAGGATAATTTTGAACAGTTGTACTTTGAAGGGAGTGATAATTTGCCTCGTGAAAGTGTGCCCTTTGACAAAGAAGCCACCCAAGAAGAAGAAGCGGATCAGGATGGATGTATCAAACTCAAGGGAAACAAGATTCCAAAAGGATTGGTGAGTTTAGAAAAACTGTTTGATAAACACGACAGGTATGTAAAGTTTAAAGCTTCTACTGGACCTCAACAATCAGCTGAATATGAAAAAATTAATATTGGGAGTTCTACTGACCCTAAACTCGTGAACATTGGAAAATGTTGCACACCAGATGAGAGGAAGAAGGTAATTGATCTTTTAAAGAAGTATAAGGATGTTCTTGCTTATTCCTATGAAGATTTAAAAGCTTTCCAACCAAAGGAGATGCAACATTTTATTCCTCTCAAACCTGGGATTAAGCCTTTTAAACAAAAGCAGAGGCAATACAATCCTAAAATAGCTGACACCATTTTTCAGAAATACGTGTTGTTGAAAGCCAAAATCATTTTTCCTATCCATCATTCAACATGGATTGCCAATATTGTGCCCGTTAGAAAGAAAAATGGTGAGATTCGTATCTGTGTTGACTTCAGGAATCTAAATCAAGCTTCCTTGAAAGATAATTATCCCTTACCTATGATGGATCAGGTCTTGCAAGCAGTAACGGGATCCGAAATGTTGTCTATGCTTGATGGATTCTCAGGATATAACCAGGTAGAAGTTAATACCACAGATCAACACAAAATGGCTTTCACTACTCCTTGGGGTACCTTTGCTTACAAAAGGATGCCTTTTGGGCTCATTAATGCTGGTGCTACTTTTCAGAGAGCTATGGACTTAGCCTTTGGAAGTTTGAAAGGGAAGTGTATTGTTGTATACCTTGATGACTTGACTGTGTATTCTAAAACAAGGGCCGATCATTTTCAGCACCTGGAAATAGTTCTTTTGAGATGTAGAGAACATGGGATCTCTTTGAATCCTAAGAAATCTATTTTTTGTGTCACGGAGGGGAAATTATTGGGGCACGTTGTCTCCAAAGATGGTATAAAAATCGATCCTGAGTGAGTTCAAGCTATTCAGCAAATTCCTCTTCCAACCAACAAAAAGGGAGTGCACTCTTTCTTCGGTAAGATCAACTTTTTAAGGAGGTTCATCCCTGATTTTGTAGAGCTAACTTTGAATATCTCCCAAATGATGAAAGGAAAACAAACGTTTAGTTGGTCTCCCAAGGGAAAGAAGCCTTTGAAGGTATTAAAGGGCCATTGCTAAAACTCCTATTTTAGCTATCTATTGCTTACGCCACGAATAACACCTTGGCTGCTGTTTTGACTCAGGAAGATTCTAATGAGCACAAACTCCCAATTGCATTTATGAGCTATATTCTAAAAGATCATGAGTTAAAATACACCATAATGGAAAAACATGCTTTTGTAGTGGTTAAAGCTGTCAAGCAGTTTCATTTTTACATTCTTAACTCTCACTCCACGGTGTTGGTACCAGATACAACTGTTAAGTCAATTCTCACACAGCAGGAATTTGGATCCAAGAGAGGGAACTGGGTGGCCAAGGTTCAAGAATATGATATTGACATCAAACCAACCAAGCTCGTCCGTGGAAAAGGCCTGTGTGAACTCATCGCTGAAGGAGCTAGACATGAGTTACTGGAGGATAAAGTTGGTCTTCCTACCATTCTGTTTCTTAGCTCAGTTGACGAATGGTATGCTGATATCACTCATTTTCTCACCTATGGGGAATGCCCCTCTCATTTTTCTACCAAAGAAAAGAGGGCCGTTAAACTAAGGTCAACCCAATATGTGTTGTGGGAAAATGCCTTGTTTAAGCGCGGGTTGGATGGAAGGTTTTTGAAATGTGTGGACAAGGAACAACAGAAAAAGCTACTCTCAGCTTTTCATGATCAGGCATGTGGAGGGCATTACTCATCAACTGTCACTGCTCATAAAATACTTCGTGGAGGATATTACTGGCCTACCTTGTTCAGAGATGCATCAAAGTGGGTTGATAAATGTGAAGCATGTCAGACTTTCGTAGGTAGACCCAAGTTGGCCTCTTTACCTCTTAAACCATTTATGATCGAAGAACCTTTTTAGCAATGGGGTTTAGATTTCATTGGAACACTTAATCCCTCTTCTAGTGCTGGTCATACCCACGTATTAACTGCCACAGATTATTTCACCAAATGGGTAGAACCCATTCCAGTAAAGAGTACTACTTCCGAAGTAGTATGCAGTTTTATCAAAGAAAACATCTTGATAAGGTATGGTGTGCCAAACAAGATTGTGACAGATAATGCTTCAAACTTTTCTTCAACTGAGATGATGGATTTTTGCTATGGATATGGCATCTCTCTGGCTCACTCCTCATATTACTATCCTCAGGGAAATGGACAAGCAGAATCCACAAATAAAAATTTGGTGGCCATAATAAGGAAATTAGTCAATGAATCCCAACGGAACTGGCACAAGAAACTCTATGATGCTCTTTGGGAAAATAGGATCACACCTAAGAGAGCCATTGGAATGTCTCCTTTTCAGGTAATATATGGAGTAGAAGCTCAATTGCCAATAACAGTGGAGCTACCAGCCTTGCATCTAATGAAGGCCATTGAAGATACCAGTTTCAATGATGCTTTGGATAAGAGAATCATGTATCTTCACAAATTGAATGAGGACAGATTAGAAGTTGCTGATAGGATATCTACTCACCAACAAAAAGTAAAGGTCCTGTTTGATAAGAAAGCCAGGTTCAGAGATTTCCAAGTTGGAGACACTGTTTTGTTGTGGGATAAAAGGCATGAACCTCGTGGCAGCCATGGCAAGTTTGATTCCCTTTGGCTCGGACCTTTGAAGATTAGACACTTCACTTGGTAAGAATTCTTTTACCTTGATTATATGGATGGTTCTTCTCTCCCACTTCCTTATAGTGGGCAGTACCTGAAATTGTTTAAGTCATAGGTGATTAGGAAGTCCTTTTGTATATTCTGTATAGTGTTTTGTTTTTCTTTCCCTTTGTTTTGGTGTGTTGTCCTCTGTATTGGTTTGCTTTTTGACTCCGTGGCCCAAATGATAAGGTAATCGGTCTACTTCCCGAGTTTTTCTAAATTCTTACCTTGTCTCATTCTTTGAATTTATGCCAAGTCATCCCCAGAAGGAACTAGTTGTTTTCCACTCAAAATTCCCCTGCTTTTAAGAAGTTGAAAATTAAAATTTTGAGGTTAAGTGTCTTTTCTGTTGTTCTGATAATGTGAAAAGTCAAGAAATTGGAAAATCTGGATTTATTGGGTCATTTTGTGTGTTTTTTGGGCCTGTCGGACATTTTTGTCCCGCATGTCCCAAGTTCATTTGGGCCCTCTGTTCCCCGATTGACCGGTTTACCCGAAGTTTGTTCTTTTCGAGCCCGTCGAAACTTTTTGTCCCACATGTCCCAAGTTCGCCTGGACTAGTTGTTCCATTTTCATTCGATTCGCCAAATCACGTGATTCTCGCGTACTTTTGTCCCGCATGTCCCAAAAGCATTTGTGCGTCTTTTCCCGCATCGCCCGAATCGGCCGAATCGCTGCGTCGCGCGCTTTCACGTCCCTCGTCCCAAATGAACCAAGTGCCATTCGTGCTAATTTTTTCCGCTCTACCCGAATATCTTGCTTTTTAATTTGGTAGATATGTATTTAATGCACATTTATTACCTTTCTCTCTTTTAAACGGCTATATAATGAAATCGCCCTATGCGCAGCAAACTACTTTCATGCTATCTATTGCTCGAACCCTTGCAACCAAAATTCCTGCGCACGTATCCATTCCCCCTACAATTCCATCCCAAGTCTAGCTTGCAGCTTTGCTCTCCGAGTTACTATCAACATGAAGATCAAATTCCAGGGGCAGGAACAAATTTCACCACTCGAGTCCGCCGTTCCCGATATCGGGGACAGTGAAGTTCGCCACCTTGACTTTGGGGATTTTTGGACAAGGATGACAGATGCGAATCCTTCACCGATGGCACAGATGATTCATGACAGTGGTCTGGCTTTCGCTGGTGGTTTCCCTATCTCGGTGCAATGCGCAGACACAGTGCTCTCATGCGGGGCTCATTTCAACCCTGATTCGAGTGAGTTGACAAACGTGCACGGGGAGCTCATCGCCAAACTTGACGCTACCACCATTGGCACTGCACTAAGGATTCCAGAAATGGACAATGCTATAGTTATCTCCCAGAATCAAGCACAGGCCCTTTTCAATCAAGACAGTGATAATTATAAGGCACGGGTGGTGAAGTCCTGGCTGAAAAACCCTAAGAAGGGGCATCTCGTCTATCCAAGGTTCTGTTCCAGTGCTGATTTCAACGAAGAACTATCAGATTTCATAATCCTACTGGCTCGGGTTATGGGCTTACCCTCTACTAATGAGTTCCATTTCTGGATGTGCCCGCTTATCAATATGGTGTGCGAGGGAACTCAGAATATCAACTGGCAGAGATCATCAGTATGAACCTAGCGGAGCAGCTATCTAATGTACAGCAAACAAATAAATTCTATATGAATTCATACCTGACGTATACTCTAGTAGCATTGAGGCAATGGTTTGGCTTTTCATACATCGATACTCACAAGGATGACCCCGTGTATGCCTACTGCCCGCAGTTCACCCTAGAAACCAACAATCGCAATTTCCGAAGGGTGAATGATGCTTTCACCATGTACATTGTCCGGCTTCTTGAGAGTGACACAATGAGAAGATTTTCTGATGAAGCCATGAGTTTGATATCACACTATGGTGCTTATTTTATCCAATTCAGAAAATTTTCCTATATCGTGGTTATCAGCATGAGAGCACTCCTCTCAAGCTTCCTATGTTCTGTAATGAAAAAATGGCCTTGATAGAAGTGTGCAGGCAATTGGAAAAATTGCATAGAACCTGCAGAGACAAGAAAATTACTGGTTTGCACTTCCCCATCTCTTTGGGAAATTACACTTGCAAAACAGCCCTGGATGCACAAAATATAGAAAGGGCCCTAGCTCCCATTACTGTCCATTTCTTCAGGCCCAGAACTTGCTTTGACTTGAAAATTTTTATTGAGCAGAACATCAAGATCACCTATCATCATAGGGTAGACACAAAGGACTATTGGGTTGACTGTGCTGATGATTTTGAAGCCAGAAGGAGGCATTATGGCAGGTTTTCCCTACAGTTAATTCAAGAGCTTAACCTATACCAAGTTCCTGAAGGGCTACAGGATGACAATTCGACCTTGTACTCATATGAGTATGACAATGTGGTCAAACACACTCCCTTGGAGGACTTGGATTGGTTTTAAAAGGAAAAGGATGATTTGGCTGAAATCCTAGCCCCGGTCTTAGTGAGGACCAAGATCTGGTTTGATAGGAAAGTTCGTGAGCACAGGAGGCACTCAGGGGAATCCTCCTCCAAGGATGCTTCAACAACAAGGAGGGAAGCATCGACACCCAGATCGAAGCACTTATGCAAACCCTCCACCCTTGTCAACTCAAGGACCTGCAGTCTCTACTCTCCTTCCTCATCCACCCGTATATCGGAAGAAAGTCAAAGAATTTAAAAAGGAGCCTATGGAAGAAGATCGCCCGAGGAAGCATGCAGAGAATTGCCTTCGGGGCCGAGAGAACATTATTGTTCTCGGTGAAAGTGAAGAGAGTGAAGTGCCACTCTCTACAAGTGCCCTGAAGCTCCAATGGATAAGGATAAAGAAGTCTAGAGCACCTTTGAACTTCCAAGCACTCGTGATTCCTCTCGCACCAGAACCCCAACTCGAGGCAACAAGAGTGCAAAGCTTGGGTGCCATGAGTTCTCTCGTCTCTTGGTCCTCTTGTCCCACCTACTTCTTCCTCCTCCTCTTTTGCATGGGTGTAACCTCTTGTTGATAGTAGAGAAGAGAAAGTCTTCCTCCCGTAGATCTCGTGACCAAATTTTGATGTTTGTGGCACCTTGTTAGCACTAATCCTCCTTCTCGTGCCAAAAATCTAGAATTACCTCCAAGATAGTATTTGACACTCAAGGCCAACAATTCCTAGAGATAGCCAAGCCTGACAGAGATAAGCCGAGCAAGATTTGCAAGCGTCCGATCTGGAACTCTCAAGACTTCCCATGGGAGAGTCTACCCCTCGAAGGTGAGATCCACAATCTTCGGTATATATTATGACTTAATGAGTCATTGGGAGGGTAGATAAAAGGTAGCAAACCATTGAACAGTTGGAGGAACAAGCCCGATTCTTACAAGTTTCATCAAGTCCTGCTTATGCAAAGATAAAGTTTTGGATCCTACCCCATTGACTACTCTTCCACCACCTGCACTTCGAGCCGTGATGAAGTACATAGTATCAAAGATATGCACAAGTATTCCGTATATGGAAGAGCTATGGAGGCCATGGTGGATGATATGCTGGTTACAGGATTAAAATTCATTGATGAAGCCTTCAAACTCCATGGGAAGGTGAGTAATTTGCAATGTAAGCTCTCCTCCACCATTGGGAACATTGATAAAGAACTTAAACTTTGGAGCAACAGATAAGAGACCTCCACCTCATGGGACAAACAGATGAAAATATTTTGATGGCAAGCAAGGTCTTTGAAGATACATAGGATAATTTTTCAAAGTCCTGGGTCTACAAAGATGGAATGGAAAATAAAGGTCCTGGAGGAGGCTTTGGGAGAATTAAGGAATAGGCGGCGAAGGGTGAGGCTTTCAAAACACTAGTTAGATCTGCTTTCAAAGATATACATTGTCATCTTCAGATGAGACTTCCGTGTGCCTCTCTCTTTACAAGAAATCAAAGCTCAATTCAGAGCTTTTGTCAAAGGGATCTATTCAAGGAAAGCTCCATTTCCATGGAAAAAATGAAGGAGATTTGCTCTCTTCATCTACCATTGAAGAAGCAAATAAAGATTATCATACTCATGTTGAGTTCGATAAGGAAATGGAGAAGTGCCTCGATTTTGGACTCGAGTCTACTACCAACACATTAGTCCCACATGGCGAGACATAGCCGAGGCGTTGAAGAGATTCGACAAATGGATCTTAAAGTCGGTGGGTCCCTCCCAATCATAAGCACTGTCTTCTTCTCCTATTCTTCTCTTCTCTTCCCCTTCTTTCTCTCGGATTTGTTGTAATTAGTTGGGGTATTGCGATTTGCAACCCTTTAACTAATCATTAGTTAAAAGAAGTAGTTACCGAGAGTAACTGATTTGTAAACTATATAATGGCCTCTCCTCGCCATTTTGAAAAAAGGAAGAACGGGGCTTATTTCTGAAAGTGTAAATAAATCTTGAAGAAATCAATACAGAAGGACTTTTCATTCTTTGTCTATCTGATTTCCTTTATCCCTAAGCTATTCATTTAATCTTGTTAGATCATTTGTCTGTATTATGCTGAGAAGCTTTGTATTCTTGCAGATGTTATTTACAGAACTTTGTGTCTTTTCAAATTTCATCTTATTAATATGATACAAATGATCTTGTTCCAATTCACTGTACCCTCGCATGCATAAGGAATTACTCTGTCATCTATAATTCTGAATGGTGCCTTTCTTCTCGTTCTCACATTCTCATTCCTCAGTCCTTTTGTAATTGATGATCCTTATAGAAAACACTTTCATAATATCCAAGTTCCACAAGAAAATCATGTTTTGTATATGTGTAAATAGGTTCGTTTCTGAATAAGGGAACCTCTCCCATCAAAGAGGAGGGACTTCTTGTCCCCTGACTGTTGCTCTTCTTGAAGTCCTTTTTGACGACGACAATGCACCCCTAACAACAATGGTGCATTAACATCAACTACTCCTTTTTCTACATGGGAGATGAAGACCCATTCAACTGGTTGTGGGGAGTATGATCTTCATCGAGCCCTGTCGGTTTCAAACATTCCTCTATCACCAAAATAGAGGAATAACTACTATGTAACTCTATGATACCACCTCCCGAAGATGAGATGGCATACCAAGGGTATCGATGTGGCATACATGAGAAAGGAGTATGGGAACCTCTTCCAAAACCCCACAATTTTTTTTTCAATTATGGTATTGGTCTTCGACCATATGGGTCTATTCAACTAGAGTGTTATGTTACTTCTTCTGAACATGAAGATAGTGAGTCGGGTTATGAAAGTGAAATAGATTCCTAGTGTAGTCTTTACGAAGACCTTGCCTCCACAAATATCTTTCCCGATACGGCTATAATGACCATATCCCCTACCTTACCTATCCCCATTCCCAAATTAAACCTCATTTATCCTTGGTGAATTGGGACCAACAATAACATGTACCGATAGACTACTTTTCCAATGATGAAGCTATTGGTGAGTTTATGGGTATACGAGATGACATACCTGCAAGTGATCATAAAAAGGATTCTCCATTAACTTGGATGTATGCACGTATTTTAGGGAGGAGGCTAAGTTTTGTGGTCATCAAAATAAAATAAAAATCAAGGGAAAAATTTCCACAGAGAAGCCTTGTAAAAAGAACAAGTCCAAGTCTTACAGTGAAAACATTTTTGAGGCACTAGTAGACAAACAAAAGGAAAAATAAATTGACTTATCTAAGGGTGAAAATCTCATTGAGATGCCCTTGGAAGAAGATCTCAATCCCCACCTTGATCCTATGTGCATCGAGGAAGAATCTAAGCTTCTTGTGGAGGATATTATTGAAGTCAACTTTGGCACAAAGAAGTGCCTCAGATGGTTAAGTTGGGAACATCCCTATCGGAATAGGAACAAAAGACATTTGTCTTGATTTGCGTGAATTTGCCAACATCTTTTCTTGGTCCTACGGAGACATACCATGACTTGATTCTGCATTAGTGGTGCAAAATCTTGTTGTACATCTAGACACAAAGCTTATTAAGAAAAAGCACAGGAAAATGCATCCTTGTGTTGCTTTATTAGTTAAAGAGGATATAGAAATATTATTGGTAGTAGGATTCATTCATCCTATTGACTACTTAGAGTGGATATCAAATGTTGTACCTATAGAAAATATGTTTGTGGGTATCAAAGCTTATATGGATTTTGGAGACATTAAAAAGCATGCGAAAGATGACTTCCCCCTCCCTAATATCAACATGATTATCAGTTCCACGGCTAGTTATGAAATAATATTGTTCATGGATTGATTTTTAGGTTATAATCAAATCAATATTGTGGAGGACCAACATAAGACAAATTTTACAACCCCTTGGGGAAATTTTTGTTACCAAGTCATGCCCTTTGGCCTCAAGAATGTAGGCACAACTTATCAATGGGAAATGACAATCATCTTTCATGATATGATCAACGACATAATGGAATATTATGTAGATGACATACTAGGAAAGTCCGAATAAGAGAGGATCATCCAGAGATTATGTGGCGCATCTTTCAACGCATCTAAGGGATTATAAGGTTCGTTTAAACCCTGAAGAAATGTGTCTTCGACATGCTATCAGGAAAAATTCTAGGATTTATAGTATCATAGAGGGGAATAGAAGTAGACCCAACAAAGGTCTCGGCCATCACAAAGATGCCTCCTCCTACAAACATCAAATAATTGCGCAACTTGTAGGGGAAAATACAAGCAATAAGGAGATTTATTTCCTAGCTCATAGATAAGTGTCACACATTTACACATCTTCTCAAGAAAGATGTCAACTTTTTGTGGGGTCCGAACAATAGCGAGCATATTCTTTTCTAAAGAATATCTATCAAGACCCCATGTGCTAATACCGCCTACTATAGGAAACTACTATTATTGTATATCTCTGCTACACAATTTGTAATTGGAGCACTCTTGGCCCAATATGACAAGGAGCAGAGGGAAAAATTTGTGTACTATCTAAGTCGGACATTGATTGCTTACGAGCTCAATTATCCAAAAATCGAAAAAGCATGCTTGGCTATAGTTTTTGCTTTTCAAAACTACGTCATTATTTGTTAAAAACAAATTCAAGCTTATCTCTAAGGTGGACCCACTGAAATATCTATTGTCAAAACCAAGTACTCATAGGATGGATGGCCAATTGGATCATCCTACTAAGTGAATTTGACATAGAATTTGTCCATCAAAAATCAATCAAGGGGAAGGTACTAGTTAGATCAATTAGTGAAGTCCCTCTACTAGGAACATAACCATTGAGTTTGGAACTTCCAGATGCTTCACTCATGTATATTGAGGAGTCCATATTATGGTACATGTCTTTCAATGGATCTTTCACATTTCATGGTTTAGGAGTGAGGGTTGTACTTATAACTCCTTAAGGGGACTTGATCCCACAAGCTTTCAAAATAGGATTTATATGCACAAATAATATAGAAAATACGAAGCTCTCATTACAGGGGCTGAAGATAGCTATATGTTGGGACATCAAGAAGCTCAACGTGACTGGAGAATCTATGTTGATTATCAAACAAGTTACATATGAGTACAAAGTTAAGGATGAAAAACTCATTCCTTACAAAAATATGGTCGATACATTAAAAGAGTAATTTGTATAGATCACCTTTGAACAAATTCCTAGAATATGGAATCGAGCAGCAGATGCCATGGAAATAATGGGTTCTTTGCTAATCGGTGTCCCTAGATTTCACCTGAAATGGGACTACCCATTTGAAAAAAATTGTTCTTTTTTAAAATAATGGGTTTTTTGTTTTTTTATTACCGTAAGATGTCTCGTATTATGTTAAGATATTCCTAGTGAATCATATGAGCCAATTTCGACAAATACCCGATGCTTACACTCATTTTATCCCTCCACTAAGTTTTATCTGTAGGAAATTTTTATTTAATTATTTTTAAATAAATAATGCCTAATTTGAAGTAAATTGTGCTCAGGTTGAATCCTATTGAGGTTTTGCATACTAGTATTCACACATATCAATAGGGTTTTCACTTGGAATGAATTGAGCTTTATGCTGTGACTTCGGAAATGTTTTTATTTTTTATTTATTTCTTTTACATTTTCTCCAGCTTTTCTCATGAGCTTTCTCTGTGAAATTCCCTAAATATGTTCCTTGTCCAAGATAGTCTATTTAATTGCCCAAAGCATTTGGAGATCATCTACGGCCTCAACACCGTAAGGAATCAACCTAAGAATGTAAACTTCGATAAAAAGGATGAAGTCATGCACAAAAAGCCTCTCCTGGCAAGTCACACTTTTTGGAACAAGTGAGTTTAAGATGTAATGGGATTTTTGGTGGGCATAATGAACAACAAATATAGGAAGAAACCCAGTCTCCATCCAAGTTCCCAAGGACTCTTCCACGAACCAATTTAGTGTAGGAGGTGGATGATATTACTAAATTTCTTTATAGGTTAAGTAGAGAAGCCAATACTCACAACTTCCACTCATGGATGTATGCTTTTGTGAAGACCATTGAGATCAACAGAGTTAATTCAATAATCAATTGGGTAGAGATCATCAGTGACAACATCGGTGGGAAACTTTGGAGTGTGAGGTAGATGTATAACTTCAAAATGAATTCATACAGTATATGCGGTAGCCTAGTAGGGTATATTTTCCAAGCTCGATAGACGACGCGCACTCAAATGAAAGATCCTATTTTTGAGTGTTTCCCATAGTTGATGAGTTCTGGATGCCACAAAGATTCTAAAGTGGTCAATGACGGGTTCTTCTATGAATTCATCTACAAATTAAATAGTGATATGATGACTAATAGGGTAAGCAAAGAAGCTTGGGAAGCTGTATCCCAACATGGCTGTATTTTCATCCAGTTTGTAGACTTCACCTATCTCAGGGTAACTAGATTTTTGGGAGAACCAGTAAAGTTTCCGAGGTATCCAAACGACAAGTGGGTCATCATGGAGTTGTGTAGACAACTCGTGGAGATGCATGACTTACAATCAATGTGACACAATCCTATGGGTTTTTTTCCAGTCATAGTGGGTTATTACAACTGCCAAAGCATCCACAAAGCTAGAGGAGTCGAAGCTGAAATGTTTTTTGAGTATAAGCCTGATTTCTTCCTAGCACAATTAAAATTTGACCCATATGGGGTAGCGAAGAAAATATCCCAGGAATACTCACATGTGCCTTCGTTGGAAGACTTCTGGATGAAGTGCAAAAATGAGTATGAAGTCAGAAAGAAAGACTTCAACAGGTTATCAGCGCAACAAGTGTCTGATTATGGTTTGGCATGGATACCTACAGATCTCACAAATGATGGCCATGTGATACTTGACTCGTATCATCAGATGGGAGGGGATAGATCTGTTCTTCAGAAAACATTGGTGGCTACCAGATGATTGAAGAAAGATCTTCCGCAGTTCTGGTTAACACTTTAAACTAGTTGTTGACAAAGGGATATTGCTTGGATGAAGCTTTGATGAATCAAATCACAGGAAAATTTAGCACAGGAGACTCCAGCAAAAGGAAGCATGAAGGTGAAAGCAACAAAAGGCCAAAGATGATTAAGGTTCACAAGAAGTCTCACATAGAGGAGAAGGCCAAATCTACAGCTATCGTGCTAGTTCCAGCTTCTCCAACATCAACTCATAACACTTCGACAACCCCGACACCTCAAAGATATCTTGTTGTTCCTCTATTGAATCCAATGTCATTTGTATTTTCTCCTCAACCACTTAGGTCTTCACCTCTCCATACGAAGAAGTTGAAAGCACAGATGGTGGAATTTGAAAAAGCATTGTCTTTAGACAATTCAAAGGGTGACAGTCACAACATGGTGGAAAATTTGGATAGAGCAGAATTAGAGCATCAGATGGTGGTGCACTAAGTGACTTACAATTCCCCGAGAATAAAATTTTCATCATGGTTGGCTTTGTAGACAATCTCAGAAGCCAGAGAGGAGATCAACATGGAGGAACACAAATTTCATCTACTCTTGAGTTTGGGCAGAAGAGATAGAAGGCCTAAATTTTCCAAAATGACTTCTAGATTGATTATTGAGGAATCAGGACAAAAGTTCGCTGAGTTATCAGTGCCAGCAGAAGGAAAGCACAAGGGAGAGCTCATGGCGCTGATATAATAGTGACCAAAGTGCCAATAGGTCGAGCTACCACCGAAGGATTAAAGTAGGATACACAAACACTAATGAACGCTTTATTCCTTAAGCTTGACAAAGAGAAGGCTGAAAGAGCTAAGCTTCAAAAACAGGTGTCCCAACTATGTGAGATCATTGCTAAGGTCACCAAACCTTCCTCTTAGCCCATTCTAGCACATGAGCAGGTAAGTAATCATCTGATGCAGGAGGTAGAAGATGCAGGGGACTAGGTCAAAGCTATTGCCCAGTGGAAAGAACAAATCATTCACCAAGCTTCAGAGCAATTCAAAAGAATACCAACCGCATTGGAGAATATGCACAGGGTAGTATCCCAGCTAAAGGAACTGATGACACAGATAGAAGATGAGAACATAGTTGATGAAAGTTATCTAGATACTTTAGCTAAGATACACTCATTGCACAAAGTTTGAAAAAGCATTTTCTTTAGACAATTCAAAGGGTGGAAGTCACAACACAATGGAAAATTCAGATAGAGTAGAATTAGAGCATGAGATGGTGGTGCACTCGGTGACTACCCATTCCCCAAGAAGTAAATTTTCATCATAGTTGGCTTTGCAGAAAATCCCAAAAGCCAGAGAGGAGATCAACCTGGAGGAACACGACTTTGAGCTTCTCCCGAGTTTGGTTGGAAGAGATAAAATCCCTAAAGTTGCCAAAATGAATTTTAGGTTGATTATTGAGGGATTAAGACAAAATTTCGTTGAGTTATCGGTGTGAGAAGAAGGAAAGAACAAGGGAGAGCTCATGGTGGATGATATAACAAAGTGACCAAAGTGCCAATAGGTCAAGCTACGACTAAAGGATTAAAGAAGGAGACACAGACACTAATGAATGATTTATTCCTTCAGCTTGACAAAGAGCAGGCTAAAAGAGGTAAGCTTCAAAATTAGGTGTCCCAACTATGTGAGATCATTGCCAAGATCGCCAAACCTTACTCTCACCCATTATAGCACATGAGCAGTAAGTAATCATCTCGATGCGGTGGAGGTAGAAGATGCAAGGACCAGGAAAAGCTATAGAGGGTCCCCCATACCATATAGAGTGAGTATAGATAGGGGGCCCCACCCACATCTATAGATTGAAGCTGAAGCCTCCAAGATAAGATCTCGAAAGAACAAATCATTCACCAAGATTCAAAGCAATTCAAAAGAATACCACCACATTGGAGAATATGCATAAGGTAGTATCCCAACTAAAGGAACTCGATGACACAGATAGAAGATGATAACATAGTTACTAAAAGTCATATAGATAATTTAGCTAAGATACACTCATTCTTTAGAGGATGTGTTGATTGCGAGAGAAAATTGTGCTGGTGGATTGGTGGAAAAGAGGAAGTAGTTAGAAATTTCAGTTTCCTTCCATGTTGAAATCCTCAAGCTCATATTGAAAAGGATGCGATTCTTTGGAAAGTAAGATGGGAGAAGTTCCGGAGAGCATCCCAAATGAATTACTTACTTCCCATGAGGAATTTATTCTCGTTTGTGCAGAAATAAGTTGATGAAGCCACTAAGCCTTTCATGATGGATTCAATCGCGGACTCATAAAGCTTTAGGTAGATGTTGAGGGATATGGGCCTAGTTTAGAGAAGGTAAAGGCTAACACTTCTGATTTTTCTAGAGGATTGTTACAGTTCAAAACTGAGAGAGATGCTATTGTTAAAATGGATGGGAATATATTGAATTACATGTTTGACAAGTATATTCAATATCAGAACAAAAAGAAAGTATAAATGTTATAGGTATAGATCTTATTTCTTCTTTTCTTTCTTCTCTTATTTCTTATGTTCCCGGATGAAAATGTAAAATGAAAATTATTAGTTTAAAAACCATTACTTTAAGTTATTTAGCAAGATTCTTTAAGATAGGTGACAAATGTGCACAATTTTGGCTTAAACTTCGATGCATGTCGCTAAGAGAGGAATTCTAGGAAGATGATTGCCAAATGTTCCCTTTACTAATTCTTCATGCTCTAGTTTAGTTGTAGTTTTCCATTTGTAATTTCCCCTCTACACACTATAAGTAGAGGAAGAACTTACCGGTTAAAGGATCAAAATTTGTAATCAACTTTCTTGTGTTCCAGATTTTGAGTTGAAACCCTTGATAGTTTTCTACAAGTAGAGGAATAGAGAATATATTTCCGAAGAACTTTGTGTCAACAATGCATTCATCTTTTATTTCTTTTTAGATCTATGCATAAACTTTGTGTTGTCTTAGATCTAGATCTGGAACTTTCCCTTGCTTTAATTTCTGTATTTAAAGATCTATTTGTTTTATCTATGTGCATGCGATCAACTCTATGAACTATTGATTGGGTTGCACATCTTCCCTCCTTTCTTCCTGCTTTCTATTATTTTCCTCTTCTACAAATATTTCTTTTCTCTTACAGCTTGCTTACTTGTTGCAAAACTGTCTAGCTATGGTTCATGAGCTACATAGTTAAAGTAATACCAACAAATAGATATTAGGACATATAACTGACAAAATATTACATGAGAACCTCACCAATAAATGAGGGAGATTTATCTCATGATCGCTAGGTTTTCACATGTGTAGAAATTCTAGCCAACAATTTTTGGCAACTCTGGGGAATTACAATCATTTACAGATCGTGAGCTTATCTAGCTAGTCCCCATTAAACTCTAAACCTAGCTAAACACCCATTCACTCGATATTTCAGGGGCTCAAAGAAGGACTAATCATTTCTATAGATTGCAAGAGCAATTCAATTTTAATCATCCTCCTCATGTCAGAAACTGTAGATCCAGTTTTTCACTAGGAAGAAGAGTACCAACTCATCCAGATCCAGATCATCTTCAGCATAATCCGGCAGCTGGAATTATCCATAAAGTCTACTCTTGGAGAAGACGTGTTCTGTTCATCATGCGTAATCGAATCAAAACCAACAACCTCTTGTTCCAATAGCACTGTCCCCATGGGAGTAGATTTTGGACCACTGAACCTAACCCCAACTATCCAAAAATTGCCTAAAGGCTCAAGAAAGAATTTCCCAAAATTATTTGGAGATGGCAAGCAAAATCCAGATGTTCACTTAGCAACATTCTTCATATCTTGTGGTGTGATTACGGTGGAGCATGAGGATATTTTGGTTAGACATTTCATCGAGACTCTACATAATTTGGCCAGAGAATGGTTTTATCGGTTAGCCCCTAGAACTATAACAAATTGGGCATCCATGCGAGAACAATTTGTAAAGAGCTTCAAACCTACGTAAGACACTAACATGTTGATCACTCAATCGACACGCTTAAAGAAGGAACCAAACGAGAACATGCGAGACTTTAATGCAAGGTTCCAATGGATTTTATATAAAACCCCACTTCGCCACACTTAGTGATGAAAACCAAAAGACATTTTTATAAACAATTTATTTCCCGAAGTTGGATATCACCATGAGGGTAAGAAATGTGAATCTACTAGAAGCAAAAATGCTGATGTAGAGGTTGAAGATGACTTGATCATGGCTGGAAAAATCGACAATCCCCATAAAGGTGATGGAGCTTCTTTAAGTACTTCCGATCCTTTGCTACGGTTAGCTAATGAAATGCTATAAATCAAGAAGTAGATATCTCAAGGATGAAATGTAACTCCTTCAAGAATGGCTCCTGCTCGGACCTTTGATGGTCAAAATAGAAATAAAATAGACTTACTTTGCACCACGGGGTTGGCGATTAAAGATGCTTCAAGGAACAACTTGGAAACTAATGAATAAGATCTTGGCGTTGATGAATCATTTGATGAAGAATAATTTTTAGATCCCGCTAGCAAATCCAACATTAGTTACCTGGACTATGAATATGACGAGGGATATTATGAATCTTTTGAAGATTCTGATGGCCACACATTCATGGTGCTCACAAGGTCCCAAACATGCCAAAGTGCTTTGAAGCTTCCTCAAATGGCCAAAGAAGAGAAAGAGAAGATCTTGGGCTAGATGTTACCATCCTAAAAGAGGTAGTGCACTACCCTCCTCATTAGCTCCCAAAGATATACATGTAGGATTTTTCAATCAACAACAAAGGACCAATAGACAACCGACTAAAGTAAGTCAAGCTTTCGACATTATTGATCATATTAAAAAGACCAAAATTCAGATGTCAGAAGCTAAGTATTTGAGGGCATTTCCTGATCAATTAAATAGGTTGGTAAAATATGTGCAAAGTAATGGTCCCAATACTCCAAGAAATAGTGTTTCACGGGTATCTTGCTGCCTCGAAGGTTACTCCTCCTTTGAATAATGGTGCTGCAAGCTCTTATCCTTCTACTTCTTCTCCCACCACATCTGAAAGGATCAATCCATTTTATGTGTCATTACTTATTAACGGTTATAAATTAAGTAATTGCATTTTAGATTCTGGAGCTTCCGACAATGTGATGCCTGCCAAAGTTGCTGATGCTCTAGGTCTCACATTGACAAAAACCATTGGAAGATGCTATTCAATGGAAAGACAAGTACCTCTGGTTGGGAAAATCAAAGATGCACAAGCAATACTTGCTTCATTCCCAGACAAAATATTAAAGTTGACTATCCTTGTAGCAGATATCCCAATATCTTATGGCATGTTGCTGAGCAGAACTTCTGTAAAGAATTGGGCAGAGAAGTCAAGATGGATTGGTCTTGTGCGCACATACCAATCAAGGGAGTTAATCAAAAGTTAGAACCTGAGAAGAAATCCAAGTACACAGTATCAAAATATGAAGATCCTAGATCTCAGATCTTGTTCCAAGAATCCGATCACAGAGTCTATTATCTAGAACTAGATAAAGAAGAAGCCCAACCTGTGATCCAAGAGCCACATCAACTGGATAATAAGATTTGGTCTCTGGAGTTTGATGGCAGTTGCGCTTGTTTAGATCTAGTGCATGCGTTGTTCTTATTTCTCTTGAGGGAAAGGTACATGCACATTCCTTCAAGTTAATGTTTGAAAACACTAACAACATGATAAAATATGAAGCACTATTGTTAGGTATGGAGCAGGCAAGAACAATGGGAATCAAGCTCTTACATGCAAGGGGGGACGCTGAGTTGATTGTCAAGTAGATATGAGGTCTCTACCAAGTCAAAAAGGACAAACTATGACATTATAGAGACCGGGTCTATTCTGCTATCCTAGATTTTGTGGCTTTCTCAGTTTCCTATATTTCGAGAGAGCAAAATTCTAGAGCTGATTCACTTGTAGTTACTGCAACTTTATTAAATCCAAATCAGCCACCACATTCTTCAAACAAGGGGATTACAAAGTTGAGATGGTCTTCCGCTTGAAGGTTCCTGATAACATCCAACAATGGTAGATTTTTAATGATGACAAGCATATTGTTCTATTTCTCCAACAAAAGGACAACTTTGAAGAGATCTACTACAAGGGAAACAACTCATCTCCAAGATAAACTACTATGGGAGAAACAGATGCAAATGTTTCAAGAAGTCAAGAGATTATCCAGCTAAAGGGAAATAAAATTCCTAAAGGCTTGGTATCTCTTGAGGAAATTTTTGACAAGCATGATCAAATGCTTAAAACTAATGAAGAAAGGGAAGAAGGTTCTTCCTCCGATACACAATTATTAAATTTGGGAGCTAGTAATGATCCCAAATTAGTTAATCTGGGTAAGTGTTGTTCGAGGTAGAAAGAGAATATTTTGCAAAGCTTCTTAAAATCATAATTTTATTCCAATAAGAGCAAAATTACATTAAGAAGATGCAAACAACATTCCAGCATCACCAGAAATTGGCCACAAGAGAGAGGTAAGAAGGAAAATGCAGCAAGAAGATCTGCCTCAGAAAACTCCCGGAGGTGTCCCAAAGAACAACGCAATGGAGAAAAAGTGTATCTCCAGCACAGAGGAGAACGAATACCAAGATACGAGTCCAAGATCAGACTCAAAGAGTCCCAAACCTCACGCCAAAAATAACAAGAATAGGAATGATTCTTGCCCATACCATTTAGAATTCCAAAATCCCCAAGAAAAGTGGGTCCGCAATTGATACCTCATTCAGAGTCCATTTCTAATATTCATGGAAAGGCCTGTGATAATGTTCAAAATGTGAATTCTCCTACTGTTCATGTATTTGCATCTGCCCATATCTCAATCTAATGCCTTCCTTTGACAGATGATCCGCCAATACATTGAGCTCCCTGAAGATGTGAGAAATTTCAAAATAATCGAACGCAACCACAATATCTTTGATGTCCTTCAACAGTGGTTGAAGATGGGTATGGTGACATATTTGACACCCTTTGATCCAATTGACCACAAGTAACGAATCCCCATAACCTGAATGGATTTGATAGATTTCTCTAAGGCAAACAATAAGGAGTATTTGAGAGACAGTAGTTCAACATAATTGTTTGTGCCATTACCCAGACCCATACTAATTTTATAAAAATGTGAATCAGAAAGGTGTAAGACTCCACCCCCACCACAAATAGATGGTTCGCCCTGAGCAGCGCCATAAAAAAAAATCCATGGCAGGTTCTTGTTGATGGGAGCTTTCACCACTTTCCATTGTCTCGAACAGTCCTTATTCTGCAAAAAATGAGAAAGAAAACCGATTCCTTGAATAGCTACCAAGCTCGGGTTCGATTGTTTTTCCTCAAAAATGTTCTTGTTTCGTGCAATCCAAATACCCCAGCATATAATTAGTGGAAGAGATTTCCTATGATGATTAGGAGCACTAGAGATCCACTGCTTTAAAGCCCCATCCACGGTTATCCCTTGCCATAAACACAATTCCTTCAGAATTCTAGAGCATTCAGCCCAAATGCCTTTGAAAACCTGCAAAAAAGAAAGAGATGTTCCACAGTTTCAAATTCAGATTTACAAAGAATGCACCAGCCAGGGCCATGGAACTGCCTTTTCTAAAGATTATCCCAAGTTGGAGCCTTGTTCTCCAGGATGCACCACATAAATAACCAAGTTTTGTGTGGGCATTTCATCTTCCAAATCTGCTTCCACCACCATCTTATATCTCTCTGAAAGCAATCTGCATTTAACTTTATATAACCACCTTTGGGAGTATAAAATCCCGAGGGATCATTGTCCCAAATAAGAACATCCTCCTCTTCACCAATTCTGATATGGGTAGCTTTAAGATTATTAATAAACTGAGACCAAATGCCAACCTCTTCATCCGCTAGACCCACACGATCAGCCTTCAGCCAACCTTGGCTCCAAAGAGAAGTCACCGCTGGGTCAGCCACTTGAGATAATAGAAAAAATCCTCTTTCTTGTAGATGATTAACCACAGCCTGAGGAAGCAGATGACTGCCTCTACTACCTGGCCATGGATCCATGCCAAGATGGACCTGACATCCATTGCCAATCTACCAAGCCAAACCGCTACCCACCACATTGAAAGAATTTATAATGGCTTTCCAAATAATAGAGGCATTGCCCCCCTTTTTGTTTGGATTCCTTATCCATTCTAAAATAGAGCAAGGAGCAATATATTTTTGAACGATCACCTTAGTCCACAAATTTCTGGTAGAAATGAGTCTCCATACCCCTTTGGCTGCCAGAGCTTTTGAAAAAAGGAGTATATTCTTTAGTCCCCATCCTCCCATATCTTTAGGAGTTGCTATCCTTTCCCATCTGACCCAAGGAGTGAAATGATGTTCCTTGTGTCCACGCCAAAGAAAGGAGGAGCAAAGTCTATGAACCTTCTCTAAAATGCCCTTAGGGATCCATGCTAAAGACATCCAATAGACAGGATAACATCTAGCACCGACTTAACCAGAACCAACCTACCAGCCCTAGATAACCACTTGTGACTCCAAACCTTGATCCTCTTTTCCAGTTTTGCAATCAACCACATCCAATCTTCCTTACGGTAATAATTTGGTTTCAAATGGAAGCCCAAATACTTCAAACCAGCTTCAAAACTTGCCAAAGGAAACCCAAAACATCTAACAATAAAATCCTCTTCATCCACCTCCAAATTTTGACAGGAAATAGTGGATTTTCTATCATTGATAGCCATTCCAGTGGCTTTGCTAAATAAGTCCAACAAAGCTTTCAAATTTTCAACACTCCTACGTGAACCATCGCAGAAGATTAAAATATCATCAACAAAAAATAAATGAGTGATATGAAGAATCTGAGAAATTTGAAGGCCTTTAAAGCATCCATTTTGTTTTGACTCCATCAAAGCTCTGCTCAGCCCTTCAACAACCAGCAGAAAAAGCAGCGGAGACAGAGGACAGCCCTTTCTAAGACCTCTTTCAGCATAGAAAAAAGGTGATGTTGCGCCATTAATCAGTACCGCAAAGGATACAAAAGTGATGCAACTCATCACCCAATTAATAAAACATAACTCGAATCCCAGGTGAGTGAGGAGAAGACGAATATAGAGCCAGCTCACCCGATCAAATGCCTTTGAAAGATCAATTTTTATGACAGCCCCTTTTAGATTCTTTACCTTTAAACTGTGCAGACCCTCCTGAGCCACACCAATCACTTCGTGGATCTAGCCTTCCTTCCAAAAAACTAAATTGTTCTTTGGATATGGATTTGGAAAGAACAACCTTGAGCCTGCGAGCAATAATCTTAGCAATAACTTTATATATACAGTTACATAAAGAAATTGGCCTGAACTCATCAAAAGATTCCGGAACATCGGTCTTTGGAATGAGGGCAAGGAAAGTAGAATTGAAGGTAACTGTAAATATTCCCAGACCTCCTGGATTCCTCCACAACCCTCAGTAAATCCACACCAATTAGATAAAAAAATCCAAGAAAAACTCTGCAGTCCATCCATCAGGCCCAGGCTTTTATCCTTTTGGAAACTATGAAGAGTCTCAGAGAGCTCCTCCACAGAGACTTCAGCCATCAAATTTCTATTTCCAGCTAGGTCAGTGAAAGTAGGAAAAAAATTACAATCTTAACCACTTCAGCTATAGAGGTTACGGTCGGGGCTTTATAAAGCATTTTAAAGAAGTCGACGCCCGATGTTGCCAGCTCATTGAAAGAAGAGATCCTCTCTCCTTCCGAGTTTTTTAGTCCCCATATAGTATTTCTCAGCTTTCACCTGTGTGCATAGGACTGAAAAAAATTGTATTCTCGTCCCCACATTCAAGCCACAAAGCTCTACTTTTGAGGCGCCACAAAGTCTCATGCTCATCCAATAGACACCTTCTCCTTTTTTCAAGAATCCCAAGCTGAGTCTTATCCTCCTCAGTCAAGAATCCACCCCCCTCTGAATCATACCACTTCTGCAAGGCCTCCTCAATTTCAATAAGATCTTTCTCATCCCTTTCCTTCTTCTTACGAGCCCATAATTTAGTATCCAGCTTAATATTTTTTAAATTTTCAGCGAACTGAAAAGCAGCAGTAGTGTTCAAATCAGAGCAAAAGGGTATCCATCTAGAATGGACCAACTCTTGAAAAGAAACATCCTTGAGCCAACCAACATTAAATTTGAATGGGCTTGCCAGCTTTTTTTCCCCTACCTTTCATCTCCAAACAAATAGGAAAATGATCAGATTCCCCTCCACTATCCACCCATTGACGAATAAGGCACACAGACTCGATCACCTCCTCGGATACAAGAAATTGATCTAATCTCTTTTCAACTCTATCATCCCCTATACATTTATTTCACCACATAGGCTTCAACTTAACAGAACCAAGTCAACCAGATTATGCCTCTCAAAAGACTGAATGAAATACTCAGCCAAAGAGTCCACTTTCACTTTTGGACCCCAAACCTCCGCGGCCCCAAGCGTGAAATTTAAATCTCCTCCCAATAGGATGGCTTTCATTTCCAGATATCCTTACACCAAATTTTCTCCCAGAAATCAACTCTATCCCCATATGGCCCATAAATGTTAAGAGCCAACATTTCCATATCCATCTCTTCGAGAAAAAAATCCAATCCAAGACCAGATTCAAAACCCCACGAACTGACCAACCTGATTTTCTGAGGATTCCACCCTATAGCAAGTCCTCCTGACCGACCTCTAGCATCACTTGCAAAGAACATCCATCCTTTGAATAAAGATTCCAAAATGCTCGAAATCTGTAGTTCAGCTCCCAAAGTTTCCTGAAGGAGAATTATTTCAGGGGAAGTAGTCTGAAAAAGTCTTTTCAGTGACGATTTTTTTCCCGGCTCGCCAAACCTCTGCAATTGAAAGATAACACTTTCATTAAGGCACCACCAAAGGGGCTTTCACTGCTCTAAGTGCCCATTCAATTAAAACTTGTCTGCCATCAACTATATCCACTCTCGCCCTATCCTTAGCCACTGATAAGTGAGATTTTCGACCCTTCCTTCTAGCTCCAGAGAGATCTTCCATCCCAAGGCCCCAACCTTAATAGAAGGATTTTGTGATAGAAGAATGGCTCGATTCAAGAGTGTAATGAATGACTGAATCATCAGATTCCTTAGAGGCATCAGATACCCCTGGTAAAATTGGAGGTTGTGTCATAACCCCCTCCCGAGATCTGGCAAGAAACATCATTGTTTTGCATTGAAGGGATAGGATTAGTCCTAGGATTTTGAGCATTGTCATGTGCCCCGAGGAAGTCAAAACCAAATTCGAGTGATCATTAGAAGGATTCAAGAAAGAGACATCAAGGGGTTGTAGCAGACCATGAAATTCAACTTCATCTTTCCCTTGCAGCTCCGAATCCCGACCTATAGAGGCAGCACGAGCTCTAATGGGAGTAGGAGCCTCCTTTGGCATTTCCAAAATGTTTGAGGCTGGTCCATGCAATCCTTCCTCATTTAGAGCCACCCTTGAAAGCATGTTGCCAACATTTGCCGTCGTTTCTTCCCCAAACCCTCTTCTTGAGCATGAGACATTCCCCTCTTTTTTATGATCCACCGAGGCATGAAACCCCTTGAAAGGAAGATGACATTGAGCAACCAAGTGCCCACGAGCATGGCATCTATGACAGCTGAAAAGGATTCCCTCATAATCCAAAGTTTGGCAGAGAAAATGGTCACCAATCGCTAACAATAGATCCTCTGCCAGTCCTTCCCTCATATCTATATTGACCAAGATTTGGGCTACTGTCATCACTCCATATTGCCTAAAGGAAAGGTCAGCTTTGATAAAACTTCCCAGCCTGTCACCTATAATTCTGAAAACATCCAGAGACCACAGAGCAGCTGGAAGACCCGGAAGATGAACCCACACAGATCCATCCTCTCTTTTCGAGCATCAAAAAGGGGGGTCCAAGCTTTCGAAGGAGCGGAGTGGAGTCCATGCTCCAAACCAAGTTCAGAATCCATTGAACATCATCAGGTGAATTAAGAGTGAAAGAAAACCATCCCCTGGCCAAGAGAAAAACTGATGGTTCATATCTTAACCTGTCACCCCAATTTTCCTTCATCCACTTCTTCAAAAATAGAATCCCAAACCGGTGGTTTCGGGCCCGTCCAACAATTGTTTTATCTGCTACTTCCACAACTTCGTGTAGCTTTACATCCTTACCCAACACTAAAGCCTCCAGTTTCTTAGATTTTATGCACCTTCGAATCTTCTTCCCACTTCCACGTTTACCCAGAAGACTCCCGTCCTGTTCAACTTCCAACACACTTCAAGATTTCCTATATTCTCTCCCTGTCTCATATCCACATCAGCCCTCGACCCCCACCCAGACATCAACCCATAATCCAGAGCAGAGCCAATAAATCCATCTTGTGATAGAGGAAAACTACGCCAAATTCTGAACCAAATCCTCCCTAGCGGAGCCAGGGGCAGTCATTCCCCATGTCCGATCCTCCTTCATAGATCCAAATAAGTCTGACCTAGGCCCTGTCCCTGCCAAGATCTGATTCTCCAATGCATGCTCGGCCCCTGTTTTGATAAAATGTTCCTTCGACTGGACCTAGGAGACATAGCTATTCACTTCCTTCTACCGCCAAGCCTCAATATTCTGCAAGGAAAAAATAGATTGCTCTAAAAAGGGATCATCAGAGTAGTCGACTTCATCTACCCCGTATCCATTGTTGTCTGTCCTTTGCGAACCCCCGCAGCCTGGAATTACCTTCTTCATCTTTGGGACACAAGCTGATCAGTTAGCTGCTTCAAGGAATGCATTTTGAAATCTATGTGTGGGTATATCATTTCCCAAATACACTCAACTTATGGGAGGTCGTGATCTAATTCCTTTTGGAGAGGATCAAAGCATACAAAAGTACAACACTATATTCCATTAAAGCAAGAACAAAATCCTTTCAAACAAAAGTTGCGGCGGCATAACCCTACTATTTTAGGGACTATCTTTGCAGAAATCTAGAAGCTATTAGATGTAAAGATAATTTATCCCATACATCACTCTGAATGGTTAGCCAATATAGTTCTTGTGAGAAAGAAAAGTGGTGAGATTAGGTTGTGCATTGATTTTCACAACCTCAATCAAGCCTCATTAAAAGACAACTACCCCATCCCCATCATGGACCACACTCTGCAGGTCATTATTGGATTTGAAATATTATCCATGCTTGATGGTTTTTCAGGCTACAATCAAGTCAAGGTGGCTGAGGAGGATCAATATAAAACAACATTCATTACACCTTGGGGAACTTTTTCTTATCAAAAAATGCCTTTCGGTTTGATCAATGCTGGAGCTACATTTCAAAGAGCTATGGATTTGGCATTTTCTCATCTCAAGGATAAAAGCATAGTAGTATACCTTGATGATCTGACAGTCTTTTCTAAGGAAAGAAGAAAGCACATCTCAGATCTTGAAGAGGTCTTCATCCAATGCTGCAAACATGGTATTTCTCTAAATCCTAAGAAATCTATCTTTGCTGTAACAGAAGGGAAGCTACTAGGGCATATTATCTCAAAGGAAGGAACCAAGATAGATCCTAAGCATTTCAAATCTATTCAGACTTTACCATTACCAACATCCAAAAAGGGGGTTCACTCTTTCTTTGGTAAAGTAAATTTTCTCAGAAGATTCATTCCTGAATTTGCTGAATTAACCCGTCATATCTCAAATATGATGAAGAAGACACAAGATTTCAAATGGAGCAGTGAAGGGAAGGAAGCATTTGAGAAAATTAAAGAGGCCTTGTCAAAATCTCTAGTCTTGGTTTCACCAGACTTTAGTAAAGAATTCATTCTTTACTGTTATTCCT
Organism: Taxus wallichiana var. yunnanensis; assembly: GCA_018340775.1. Classification (NCBI taxonomy): domain Eukaryota; kingdom Viridiplantae; phylum Streptophyta; class Pinopsida; order Cupressales; family Taxaceae; genus Taxus; species Taxus wallichiana. Next base: position 62,486,699 of record CM031235.1, on the reverse strand, counting down.
CCGAACACATAATGTCAACAATCTTGATGCGAGAAAAATCAAGAGGATGTAGAAGATCCAATTGATTTCATGAGCATGACTTTAAAAATTTACGAGTTGAAATACACTCCCATGGAAAAGCATGAATATTCGGTGAGTGATAAAGGCATGTAAGGCATTCAGTACTATATTCTTGCCTCACATACCGTGGTTCTGGTTCCAGATACTGCAGTAAAATAAATCCTCACCCAACAAGAGCTAGGGATACTAAGAGGAACATAGGTGACGAAGGTGCAGGAATATGACTTGGATATAAAACCCACAAAGTTAGTTCGAGGGAGGGGTTTGTGTGAATTAATGATTGAGATGAAGACAATAAATTCATAAGAGGGTTTGCCCATGGTTCTTTTCATAGATCTGGTGAATGACTGGTACAGTAACATTTCCTTTTCTTAACTTATGGGGAATGCCTAGATCACCTTTCTCACAAGGAGAAATGTACTATTAAACTAAAGTCCAGGGACTTTGTTCTTTGGGATAATGGTTTATATAAGAGAGGAATTGACAGGGTATTTCTCAGATGTGTGGATAAAGCTCAACATGATCAGCTTTTAAAATAGTTTCATAATTTGGCTTGTGGTGGTCATTTCTCAGCCCGAGTCACAACTCACAAGATCCTTTGAGCAAGGTATTACTGGCCCACACTTTTTAGGATACTTCAGAGTGGGTATCCAAATTCCAAGCGTGTGAAATTTTTTTCGGATGCGCAAAACTACCTACATTACCATTAAAACCAGTTATAATTGAGGAGCCCTTCCAATAGTGGGGCATGGATTTTATTGGTATGCTCAACCCAGCTTCTAGTGCCGGTCATCATTACATCCTAACAGCTACTGATTATTTCAGTAAGTGGGTAGAAGCCATTCCTGTTAAGAACGCCACTTCCACGGAGGTGTGTAGTTTTATAAAGGAAAATATTGTTATTAGGTTTGGCGTGCCCAATAAAATAGTAGTAGATAACACTCCTAATTTGTCTTCTAAGGAGTTGGTTGAGTTTTGCTACACTCATGGAATCTAGTTGGTGCATTCCTCCAATTATTACCCACAAGGGAATGGCCAAGTTGAATCAAGCAATAAGAATCTGGTGACAATCATGCAGAAATTAGTGATTGAAAATCAAAGGACTTGGCACACAAAGTTGTTTGATGCACTATGGGTAGATATGATTACACCAAAGAAAGCTATAGGCATGTCCCCTTTCCAGCTGTTATATGGGAGAGACGTAGAATTTCCTCTTACCTTGGAATTTCATGCTTTACAAATTTCTAAAGCTCTGGAGGATGTCAAATTCACCGATGTCATTGACAAAAGAATAATGTATCTGACGAAATTATGAGAAGTTTAGGTTCAAGTAGCTGGAAAATTTTCAGAACATCAAAGGAAGGTGAAGGTGATCTTTGACAAAAGGGCCAGAGAAAGGAAATTTGAGATCAACGATTGAGTCCTTTAATGGGACAAAAGACGAGAAACAAAAGGCATGCATGCAAGATTTGATTCACTTTGGAAAGGGCCTTTTGTGATCAAGAGGATTGCTAAGACAAATAGCTTCATCCTTGCTCATCAAGATGAGATTAAACTACTGTTGCCTTTCAATGGGCAACACTTGAAAATTTTCCAGACATAAAAGAGCAGGGTAAAACCTGTATGTATATAAATAAAATTTGTTTGTTTTTCTTTGTTTTTTTGGTGTTGTGTTATTTTTAATTATCTCGACCGTGAGCCCAATGAACAAGATATGAAACTAGAGATACTGGGATCTCATCTTTACTCATGTAATTTTAAAAGAGGAAAATATTTCCACAGACGGAGCCGACTGGTGTCCCCAGATTTCACCCTGAAATCTGGGACTACCCATTTGAAAAAAATCATTCTTTTTAAAATAACGGGTCTTTTTGTGATTTTATTTCCAGAAGATGTCTATATTATGTTAAGATATTCCCGAAGAATCATATGAGCTAATTTCAAAAATACCCAGATGCCCAAACTCATTTTATCCCTCCGCCAAGTTTTGTATGTGGGAAATTTTTATTTAATTATTTATTAAATAAATAATGCCCCATTTGAAGTAAATTATGCTCCAGTTGAATCTTGTTGAAGTTTTGCATGCCAATATTCACACATCTCAATAGGGTTTTCACTAGGAATGAATTCAGAGCTTTTTCTGTGACTTTTGGCAATGTTTTTCGTTTTTATTTATTTCTTTTGCATTTTTCTCTAGTTTTCTCCGTAGTTTCTCTGTGAAATTCCCCTAGGTCTGTTCCTTGTCTAGTATAGTCTGTTTAATTTCCTGAAGCATCTGGAGATCATCTATTGCCTCATCACCAGAAGGAATCAGCCTAAGAATGCAAACTTTTGACCAAAAAGGATGAAGTCATGCACAAAAAGCCTCTCCTAGGCAAGTCACACTTTTTGGAATAAGTGAGTTTAATATGCAATGGGATTTTTGGTGGTGGAAAACATGCAATAATTTCTTACCTACCTTGCAGGGTACTTTTTCCCATGAGGTCAAAGTCACTTAAGCTGCAGTGGGAAAATTAGAGGTGGTATGCAGGTGGGAATTTCTTACCTACCTTACAGGGTGAAAATTCCCATTATAAAATAAAGAAAAATCACTTAAAGCACCGACCGACGAAACTTTTTGCACCTTGCTGACAAAGCTAAATTTTCACTCCAAAGAGATTTATTCAACCATGCAAGTCGCACTTTATCAAAGGAGGCTAATTTTTATGCAAGTCGCACTTTTTGGGAGATGTTTTAATTTGATAATGGGAATTTTGGCAGTGGCAGGCAGGCGGGAATTTCTTACCTGCCTTGCAGGGTAAAAATTCCCATTATGGAAGTCAAACAACTTAAGTGAAAGAAGGATTTTGGAGCTGCAGTGCAGGGTAGAAAATCCCATCAAAGTTGGCTTTTTATTTTTAGAAATCAGCCTTGCCAAAAAGTGTGACCCATCTAGGCATTAAATAATGCTTTTAATGATATTTATTAATAGTTCCTCTGCCTAATTTTGGTGCCAAGAATGGGATGAAAGTCAAAGCAAGAGGATGGCATGAAAATAGATCGTGTATGCATGCTAAAAATAAATAAAATAAATTTATTTAAAGGCAACCATCAACATGCATAATTGGGTGCCCAATTTGGGCGAATAAACATGATTGTTTATTAATTAAATTGCCAGAATAGGAAGGAAAATTATTAAAAATAGAATGCCGAGGGTTATATAAGCATGGACTTGCATAATAAAGAAGCAATTAATTATTTTTGCTAATGATTGCAACCCGATAGTTTTGGCACCAAGGAAAGGAGGATTTGTACATCATTACAGGTATTCATTACATGTGTTCATACAGTGAAAGGGGAGTTCAAATCAATGTCGTAGTACATTGAATATATCTTTCGAATATGAAGAAATTGCTAGATTTCCACAAATTGATCTAGTTGCAAAAGAATTTTGAGAGGATTAAAAGGAAAATAACTTAGACAAAGATTGCTCCAAATGCCATGAATAAGAATGATGAAAGAGAAGGATAAAAAATCATGCATAGCATCCATATTTGTTGATATCAATGACATGAACATAGGCCCTAAACCCATCTCTAAAATAATTGACAGATCCAGGGCCGGAAAGACATTTCTCATGCGGGCAATAAAAAGTAGTGGCATTAATCAAACATCATCATTCCCAAATACAACTTAGTTACCTGAATTTGTTATGGAGTGTGCAAGGTCATATCATCCTCTTTCTAAAATAATCCGGGATGCTGCGGGAAAGACAATAATCAGGCTGGATGCATAGTTTATTAATTATTTTCTGAAGATTCCAACACGAACGGTAATAATTGCAATTAACATGCTTTGGATGCAGGCAACAAATGGGAGAAACACAAAGAAGATTGTGTGGGCATAATGAACAATAAATATATGAAGAAGCCCAGTCTCCATCCAAGTTCTCGAGGACTCTTCCATGATCCAATTTGGTGCAGGAGGTGGATGATATTACTAAATTTCTTTACAGGTTAAGTGGAGAAGCCAATACTCACAACTTCCGCTCATGGATGTATGCTTTCGTGAGGACCATTGAGATCATAGAGTTGATTTAATTATCAATTGGGTAGAGATCATTAGTGACAACATCGGTGAACAACTTTGGAGTGTGAGGCATACATACAACTTCAAAATGACTTCATACCTGGTATATGCTGCAACCTCGTAGGGTATATTTTCCAAGTTGGATAGACATCACATGGTAGCAAAAGATCCTATTTTTGATCTTCTTCCATAGTTGATGAGTTCCTGAATGCCACAAAGATTACAAAATGGTTCACAATGGGTTCTTCTTTGAATTCATTTGTAAATTAAATAGTGATCTGAAGATCAATAGGGTAAGAAAAAAATCTTGGGAAGTCAGTATCCCAAAGATGGTTTTATTTTCATCCAGTTTACTGAGACTTCACCTATCTCGGGGTAACCAAATTTTCAGGAGAACCAGTAAAGTTTCCGAGGTATCCAAATGACAAGTGGGTCATCATGGAGTTGTGTAGATAGCTCATGGAGATGCATGACTTACAATCAAAGTGACACAAGTCTATAGGTTTCTTTCCAATCACAATGGGTTATTACAGTTGCTAGAGCATCCACAAAGCTAGAGGAGTCGAAGCTGAAATGTTTTCTGAGTATGAGCCCGAGTTCTTCCCAACGACGACTGAACTTTGACCCATATAGGGTAGTGAAGAAGATAATCTCCTAGGAATACTCACATGTGCCTTCGTTGGAAGACTTTTGGATGAAGTGCAAAAACAAGTATGAAGTCAAAAGAAAGACTTTAGCAGGTTATCGGTGCAACAAGTGTCGATTATGTTTTGACACATATACCTTCAAATCTTGCAGATGATGGCCATGTGATACTTGACTCATATCATCATATGGGAGGGGATAGAGCTTCTCTTTAGGAAAACATTGGTGGCTGCCGGAAGATTGAATAAAGATCTTCCGCAGTTCTAGTTAACACTTCGAACTAGTTGTTGACAAAGGGGTATTGCCTAGATGAAGCTTTGATGAATTAGATCACGAAAAATTTATCGTAGGAGATTCCAGCAAAAGGAAGCACTAAGGTGAAAGAAACAAAAGGCCAAAGAATCTTAAGATTCACAAGAAGTCTCACATGCAGGAGAAGGCCAAATCTACAGCTATCGTGCTAGTTCTAGCTTCTCCAACATCAACTCATAGCACTTCAACAACCCCGAAACCTCAGAGAGATCTTGTTGTTCCTCCTTTGAATCCAATGTCATTTTTATTTTCTTCTCAACCACTTAGGTCTTCACCTCTCCAGGTGGAGAAGTTGAAAGCACAGATGATAGAGTTTGAAAAAGCATTATCTTTGGATGATTCGGAGGGTGACAATGATCCACAACACGGTGGAAAATTCGAGATAGAATCGAGTATGAGATGGTGGTGCACTCGGTGACTTCACATTCCTCGAGAAGCAAATTTTCATCATGGTTGGATTTATAGAAAATCCCGAAGCTAGAGAGGAGATCAACCCGGAGGAACATGAATTTCGGTACTCTCGAGTTTGGGCGGAAGAGATAAAAGGCATAAAGTTGCCAAAATGACTTCTAGGTTGATTATTGATTAATTAGGATAGAAGTTCACTGAGTTATCAGTGCCACGAAGGAAAACACAAGGGAGAGCTCAAGGTAGTTGATATAACAGTAACCAAAGTGCCAATAGGTCGAGCTACCACCGAAGGATTAAAGTAGGAGACACAGACACTAATGAACACTTTATTCCTTAAGCTTGACAAAGAGAAGGCTGAAAGAGCTAAGCTTCAAAAGCAGGTGTCCTAGCTATGTGAGATCATTGCTAAGGTCGCAAAACCTTCCTCTCAGCCCATTCTAGCACATGAGTAGGTAAGTAATCATCTGATGTAGGAGGTAGAAGATGGAGGAGACCAGGTCAAAGCTATTGCCTAGTGGAAAGAAGAAATCATTCACCAAGCTTCAGAGCAATTCAAAAGAATACCAGCCATATTGGAGAATATGCACATGGCAGTATCCCAACTAAAGGAACCGATGAGAGATAGAAAATGAGAACAAAGTTGCTAAAATTCATCTAGATACTTTAGCTAAGATACACTCATTGCACAGAGGATGTCTTGATCGCAGAGAAGCGATTGTGCACAGTGGATTGGCCGAAAAGGGAAGCGATTAGAAATTTCAGTTTCCTTCCACATTGAAATCCTCAAGTTCATGCTGAAAATGATGTAGTTCTTTGGAAAGTAAGATGGGAGAAGTGCCGAGAGCATCCTAGATGAATTACTCCGCTTCTCGTGAGGAATTTATTCTGTTGTGCGTAAAGAAGTTGATGAAGCCACCATGCCTTTTACGATGGATTTAATTGGCAAAATCATAAAGCTTCAGCAGAGATGTTGATGGATACGGACTGGTTTAGAGAAGGTAAAGGCTAACACTACTAATTTTTCTAGAGGATTGTTGTAGTTCGAACCGAGAGAGATGCTATTGTTAAAATGGATGGGAATATATTGAATTACATGTTTGACAAGTATATTCAATATCGTAACAAAAATAAAGTATAAATGTTACAATTTTGTGGATCTTATTTCTTCTTTTCTTTCTTCTCTTATTTCTTATGTTCCCGGATGAAAATGTAAAATGAAAATTATTAGTTTAAAAACCATTACTTTAAGTTATTTAGCAAGATTCTTTAAGATAGGTGACAAATGTGCACAGATTTTGGCTTAAACTTCGATGCATGTCGTTAAGAGAGGAATTCTAGGAAGATGCTTGCCAAATGTTCCCTTTACTACTTCTTCATGTTCTAGTTTAGTTGTAGTTTTCCATTTGTAATTTCCCTCTACACACTATAAGTAGAGGAAGAACTTACCGGTTAAAGGATCGGAATTTGTAATCAACATTCTTGTGTTCCAAACTTTGAGCTAAAACCCCGATAGATTTATGTAAGCGAGAGGAATAGAGAATATATTTCCCAAAGAACTTTGTGGCAACAATGCATTCGTCTTTTATTTCTTTTTAGATATATGCATAAACTTTGTGTTGTCTTAGATCTAGATCTGGAATTTTCCCTTGCTTTAAGTTCGTATTTAAAGATCTATTTGTTTTATCTACGTGCATGCGATCAAATATGTGAACTATTGATTGGGTTGCACATATTCCCTCCTTTCTTCCTGATTTATATTATTTTCCTCTTCTACAAATATTTATTTTCTCTTACAACCGCTTAGTTGCTGCAAAATGTCTAGCTATGTTTCATGAGCTACATAGTTAAAGTAATACCAACAAATAGATATTAGGACATATAATTGACAAAATATTACATGGGAGCCTCACCGGTAAATGAGGGAGATTTACCTCATGACTGCCTAGGTTTTTAGATGTGCAAAAAATTTAGCCAACACTAACCATACGACCGAGACAGAATGATATACCATTCTTTATGGATCACTTGCTGACACCAACATATGATATGCCTAAGTCATGTCTAGTATGTGAAGTTGTTGGTTCATATTCATCTAGGTACTATGATATTTTCAACTACTTTAAAGATGGAACCTTCCCACCTAACATTTCCCAATTTGATAAATGAAACCTCATCCAACATATAGCCCGTTATACCTTACTTGGGGCTCTCTCTTCGTAGAGGGTATGCCGAGAAATTTGTGGTGCTCTCTTAATCCTCACATAATATATCTTAGCAATTAAGGAGGTACACAAAGGTATCTTTAGGGATCATACCAATGGCATAGTTCTAGCCAAGAAGATACTAAGAGTAGGATACTATTGGCCTACCATGGAAAATGATTCTTTGTAAGTATGTAAAGAAGTGTTTGTTGTGTTAAAAGTATGACAATCTGATTCATACTCTAGCACAATCTTTGTAGCCTATTACAACACCATGGCCTTTCTCAAAGTGGGGGATTGATCTCATAGGAAAGCTTACCCCAACATCATCTGACGACCACATGTTCATTATAACTACCACCGAGTACTTTACAAAGTGGGTAGAGGCTTTACCTCTTACCTATATCATAGGTGCGTAGATATATAAGTTTATAATGAACCATATCATTTTCTGTTATGGCATCCCTTCTGCCCTTGTCATAGACAATAGAAAATCTTTCAAAAATAAAACCATGAAGGCATTATGTAAACACTTTCAAATCACTCTCAAGTACTCAATCCCCTATTACCCTCAAGGTAATGGATAGGATGAGGCCACTAATAAAACCCTTGTCCATATTATGGAGAAGATGGTGAAAAAAACTGGCCGCAACTAGCATTTACAAATTCACCCAACCCTCTGGGCATATAGAACATCCATCCGCACCCCTACTGGTGCAACTCCATATTCCTTAGTATTTGACATTGAAGTCATTTTACCTCTTGAGATCGAGCTCCCATATTTGTGTATAGAATTGAGAGATTATCTAGATAAAGAGGAGGATTACAAAGTGGTTTAACTATTAGTGTCGAGCTATTGGATGAGAGGATATGTCATGTCCTTGATCACCTAAAAGTGTATCAGAATCAAGTGAGTAGAAGTTATAACAAAATAATGTTGCCTTGCCAATTTGAGGTAAGAGACCTTGTAATGAAGGAAAATCAGTTCAACACCATGAAGGAATGTGAGAATAAAGACAATTTTGTGCCAAACTGGTTAGGGCCATATTTTTGCTCGCTAAATTTGGTTTGGGTGCATCAAGCTTGCCTACTTATATGGTGATGAATTAAAGGAACCCATGAACATTATACATCTCAAGCGATTCTATGCTTGAGTATGGGATTCCTCAAAATCATAAAATTAAATAAAAAGGTGAAAAATTAGAGTGTCCACTACATGACATGTAGAAAAATACAAAGAGAAATCAATATAACCATAATTTCATTAAATTTGGACATTTTACAATCTAGATTAAATACTAAAATCAGCTATATTGGTTTTTCTTATACCAAATATTGGAATTTGATTTGGCTATTATTGGAATCCAAAAAGAGGATTTTTTAGAATTTGATTTGGCTATTATTGGAATCCAAAAAGGTATTTTTGGAATTATATATCAGTATGCAATGGAAAGTTTCACAAGCTATGGAATGAAGCTAAAGAACCTCAAAGCTTTGCTTTACTCATCCATGCACCATGAGATAAGAGATAAACAAGAAAATATCTATGCATATATAAATTTGAAACAAATATTCAAACCCTAGCATATATACTACTCTCTACTCCATGAATGCTTAATGAAAGTGAACCTAGTTAGATTCTAAGCAATCAAATTGTGTGTTGTTTACTCCCAAAAATAGTGAAGAGATCTCTCCAAGTTGGCTACATGGCCAAACTTTAGATCTTCCCCTACTAACTATATTTGGAATGGATGAATGCAAGATGAAGGAGTTCTCAACAATGGAGTATGGCCAAGATCCAAATGTTCTATAGCTTAAAGCTATCACAAATGATTTCTAATGCCAAGATCTCCAAATATGAGAGATTTTGTTATGAAAACAAGGTGTAAGGTTGAGAGGGAGGGGTGACCCTTCTATTTATAGTTTTCCAAATGGAAGAGTTTGAACTTTGGGTGCATGTGGGACTAAAGTATAAAAAGCACTTTAGGATTAGATTAGGATAAACATGCTTTAGGCTTTGTTAAGTTTGGTTTAGGCTAGTTAAACTTGATTAGCAAGTGATTAGAGACTCATTGAGAGTCGAGAGCGGTTTAATTAACCATTTATGACTAATAAATAGCCTACGAAGCCAATAGAAGTGGTCTAGAGAACTAGGGAGGTTACGAATGGTCGAAAGGAGGAATGTTTAGCTAATAAGAGAGATATTATCCAAATAAGTTGAATATGGGAAGAATACGAGTGAGAAGGTGTCGTAATGCATAGGCATCCGAGAATGGAACGAATAATAGGGAACTAATGAAGTGTCGTTAATTGATTGGATTGGATGAAATGTTAAGTGTACTAGTTATGTAAGCATATTTTAGGTGTCTACATTTGCCCCTCTTTGAGGTGGTGTAAGTAACGTCACTTCAAAGAAAGTAGACAAGCATAAACAAGTAGAAAATTTTGAAGGGATAGAAGAAAAATGAGTAGAATGGAGGATGCCCCCTCGATTGTCGATGGGGTGATGAAAGAGGTCGATTGATGATCGAAAAGATGATAGAAAGAGAACATAAGAAAGAATAGTGTGAAGAAGAAGAAAAGGGATATAGAAGAAAAGGAGTATGAGGAAGGGGGAATGAGCCAACATCCATCCAATTCCTTTTAAACAACTTTATTTTTCATCATATTGCTAGTGATCTTCATCATTGGTCCTTATTAAAAAAGAATGAACAAAAGTGTAATATGACATGAAAAGCCATATATGAACAAATGTCCATTACTAAAAACACTAACTCCATGCAACATACAAAATGCAATGCAATACAAGAAAGTACAATATGCCTAACTCCATGCAATATACAAATGCAATGCAATACGAGAAAGTAAACAAGTCAAATTAATAAAGAGACAATTACCATGTTTTTGTTATCAAGCTTGATTCGACTGTGTGAATTAATGACAAGGGTTAATGATGGTTCCCAAGCAAGGATGCATGCGAGGAGGAAAACGGAGGACACTTCGGTCCTATGAAAAATTAATGTGCACTATGAAACAATACCAGGCAACTCGTTGTGCCCTAGAGTACAGAGGAAGTAAATGCACTGACCTAGCTTTTGTTGATGGAGGTAGATCAAGATGAACCACGAGTTATGCACATGAGCATGTGAGAACTAAAGAGCGACGTTTTGTAGGATGATTTTCAATTTTTATAAATTTCCTGAAACATATTTGAATTTTTGATGATTTTGCTAACATATTTGAATGTTTTGTTTTTTCTAACATATTTGAATGTTTTTGATTTTTCTAACATAACATATTTGAATGTTTTTGATTTTTCAAACATATTTGAATGTTTTTGTTAATTTTGAAAGTTTTTTAAAACTATGTACATGAAGATGAGGAAGTGTGGATTCCCAAGCGATAGATGGGATGTTCAAGGGCATAAGGCCACATGTGTATGAGAAAGGTGAAGATGTAAAAATTCCTCAGCGATTGGGTGGGAGTATTTAAAGGCAAACTCTTCACGTGTAGAAGTAGGACCCAAGGCCATTATAGATAGGTTCAACATGATGATGAACATAAACAAATGAAGTGCTAGGAAGAAGCAAGGATGTTCCCAACGTAAGTTGGCCTAAAAGCACATGATAGAAAATAAGGAGAAGATTGTTTTTGTGAAAGGAGACAAAGGTGTGTGAAAACATGGAAAAAAGTAATCTTATACACATGGATGTTCTGAACAAAGTAGAAGAATAATGTGAATGATATGAATGTATCTTAGAAGCCTTGTGATGAACAAGTGTTTAGCCAAAGGCAAAAATCGTGAGACAAGATACAAGAATAGAGTAAGAGTGTGAACAAGGTCTAAAAATGACACTTGGTAACATACTAATCCTACTTACTCATAGAGATCCAGTGTGTGCATGTGGAATTTAATTACCTCTTGAAGGGAAGGTTTAATAGATAACAAGTGAAAACACCCTAGCCAATGTGTAGGAATGATTTATTTTGATAGGTGATAGGTGATTTATGAATGAAAGGTGGAAGGATAGCCATACATTGCTTCGCTCTTAGCTAAACATCCATAGCCCCGATAGAGGTGTATTTTATTCTAATCGCAACATTGCTCTACTTCTAGTCAAAGCGTCCATAGCCCTTAGATAGAGATTATTGGAAATACCCCAAGAGAGAGTAATATATCAATTTGCTTTTGCTTTTAGCTTTTAGCTTTTAGCCTTTGATTTTTGATTGATTGATTTTGATTCTTTTACTTTCTAAAAACTTATTTCATCTCTCTTGTTTAACAAGGGGTTAAGAACCATTGATGGCTTGATGGAAGGAGGTGGAAGTGATTGTTATGATGACATTGGCTAGTGTCAACAAATATGTCCAAAAGTTCTTCGAAACAATATTATTAGATGCTGATTGTGATAAGATCTCTAAGAGGTCAGTTGTTCTTTAATTTACCAAGGTGATAAAAGACCGTGAAAACCGATACCATAGAGATAAATGTCACAAAATGCATGTGAAAAGTCTAACCATAATATCACCGACAGGATGGAAATGGTAGATTCGTCACAAAGGAATGATAAGAAAGGGAAGAAAGAACATCCATGTGTATACGCAATACCTAATTACAATGTTTGATCTTTGTACCTTTGATTTTTATTGCATTTTCTCATTTTTTTTTCAATTTTTGAATTTTTTTGATTTGTTTACTTTTTGATAGTTTTAAGAGGTTGGGACCAACAAAGTCACTTTGCGTGATAAGATCCAAAATAATTTCGTGGCTTACTTGATAAGGGAGACTAGGCATGTTTGTTTATCAAGCGTAATATTTTCTCCAATATCAATGATCGAGGTGAGCTCGTACTCAACAAATGACTTCAATTTATCTTGAAACATGGATTTTGTATGTGGTAGCTTGAGTTCACTATCTAGAGGTTTCTGCACTTTGCGCCATACTTGATGGTTGCATTGGTGTGCATTCTTGAATTACGTTTGACTTACAATTTTGAGATTGTTCTAGTTGTTGGGGGATTTCAAGCTCTTGGAAGTTATGAATTGAGCTTGATAATGAACATGTTTGGGTTTTTAATAAGCTGATGTGTGACTTGTCCGATTTGGAGAAGGAGAAGAAAGTGAACGTTTATAATTAATGATAGGAATGAGAGAAATGATGGTGGGCTTGCCTTGGTCATTGGTAGAAGGATTATGTGATGGACGAATAGGATATGGTCCAAGAATTGAAGAGGATGGGCTACCAGGAGGTGAGCCACTAATAGAAGATGACAAAGGGATGCTAGAATATGGCCCTAAGATGGAAGAAAATGGGCTATGAGGACCTGGTCCAAGAATAGAAGATGATGACGAGGGACTACTAGGGTGTGACCCAAGTATAGATCGAGGGACTACTAGGGTGTGACCCAAGTATAGATGAGAAGGGACTACTCAGAGGTATCCCATAGATAGAAGGGGATGAAGGACTACTAGGAAGTGGCCCAAGAATAGAAGGGAATGGGCTACCATGAGGTGACCCACAAGTAGAAAATGGAGGGCTACTAGGATGTGGCCCTAGACTAGAAGAATCCAATGGGTTACTCAGCAGTGACCCAAGAAAATATTTCGATTAAGGAATGATGATAGATAAGGAATGAGTTGGTAACGAGAAGATAGACCATGGATCAATGCTAGACCCTGACATCTCATCATGCTTGGAGGAAGGTGAAAATGGAATAATAGAAGAAGAATCAACTTCCATGACTTTAGGATCTTCCTTTATGTTATGTCAAAAAGGATCAATTTCTTTTCCCCAATACGCGAGTGTATCGAGTTTTAGAAAGAATCCTTGTTTGCAATCCTCTATAGGGATATCATTGTGTAGTTTGATTGTTTCTTCATTCTAGGAGAAATCAATTAGTAGAGGTTATTTTTCTTTAGTCATAGAAGGCTGAATAGAAGAAATGGGTTCGATAAGTGGGGAATATTGATTGACAAAAGAAGATGACTCAAGAGAGGAAGTAGGATTGAGGCAGACATCTCATGAATGGAAGATCTCATGATTGGATGGCTATGTGATGTCCAAGACACAACAAAGGACTATTAAAGTGGGCCTCAAGACAAAATGGCCTCCTTAATAAGATCTCTCAACTAGGTGTTACAAAGTCATCTAAGAGTGGGCACAATTTACCCAAAAAGTCACACTGACTAATTTGGGAGTATCTTAGCTTTTCCCCCTTCAAGTACAGTGGGCACTAAATGCATCCATCATGTAATCTTGCGAGGGTCATAATACAGACAACTTTTTAATGCTAACTCACAAGGAAAACTAGTCAAGTGGGTAAGTGAGGTGCTTCCTGTTTCATCCACGAGGTTACACAAATGGTGGACTACTTTAGGGTTCCTGGTACCACCCCCATTGTTATAGCTTAAGGTGTTATGCCAAAGGGGTTATGTTCCAGTTAAGCGGATATGGATGTACCCTTTTCTAAAACCTGCAATACAGTGTGATGAAAGTGGTGTGTTTTTTATCTTGCTTATCTTAAATGTGGTTTTAAGTAGCACACCATTTGGCAACCTGTATGAAAACAAGTGTTAGTGGGTTCTTGTTTTGTTTCGTTTCCTTCTTTCTTTAGCAAGTGTTAGGTCCTATATGCAAGGAGTTAGTATTTTTCCATAAAAGATCATGATATCAAAAGAGAGTTTACGTGTTGCTTTTGATTCCTAAGATCACCAAAAAAGGTGCGAAGGAAGAGCATACACAATGCGGAAACCCAACTAAAATAATATATAGAAAATAACTTAAGTGTTTTTACGAAAGGAAACTCGTTTTAGCCAACTTTGAACTTTAATCTATTTTTAAAGCTTAAATTGAAGTGTTTTGTAAGTAAAAATAGAAGGTTTTTGAAACGTTTTTGATTCCCAAGATCACCTAAAAGGTGCGAGGGAAGAACATATGCATTTCAAAGGACCCCTACAAATGAAAAATGTGAACAATCAATTATGTTAGCACAAAAATATGATGGAAAAGTAACTTTTGAAAATCACTATTAGTTTCACAAAACCTTTCAAAGTGTTAGAATGGTCAAGAAAACAAGTTTTCGGACTTTAAGACATGTTAAAAATAACTATTTAACTAATAATGTAAACTATAATTTTTTTAAAGTAAAAATCCTAATTTTATGATTCCATTATGTAGTTCTCTTCAATACCTTTCCAACACAACAAAAACAGAGTCGTTTCGAGCTCGGGAGCAAAAGTTATGGCCTCCAGAAGATTGGTGGTGAATGTAGTTTGACGCATACATGCCCCTTTACTGACATGTGCACCCCTGTTTCAATGGGTACACGCCCACTATGACACCTACGCGCACCCCCTGTAAAATCTGTAAAAATCATGGAATTAAAATTTTTCAAAAGCAAACAGGTTATAGGTTAGTCAAAGAAGCCTATTTTTAGCTCAAACCCACAAAATATACATGATCAAGGATGATTTAGCCTACTTAAAAATTGAAATCATGTAAATAAAAGTTATTTATCCCAAAAAGCATGAAATTGGTTAGAAAACTGAAAATAAATATCTTGAAAAGACTCCATTAATAGAATGGACTTCATGTCCCATAGGGCGTGCTTAGAATGTATGCAATGGAAAGTTGCAAAAGCTATGGAATGAAGCTAAAGAACCTCAAAGCTTTTCTTTACTCATCCATGCACCATGAGATAAGAGCTAAACAAGAAAATATCTATGCATATATAAATTTGAAACAAATATTCAAACTCTAGCATATATACTACTCTCTACTGCATGAATGCTTAATGAAAGCGAACCTAGTTAGATTCTAAGCAATCAATTTGTGTGTTGTTTACTCCCAAAAATAGTGAAGAGATCTCTCCAAGTTGGCTACATGGCCAAACTTTAGATCTTCCCCTACTAACTATATTTGGAATGGATGAATGCAAGATGAAGGAGTTCTCAACAATGGAGTATGGCCAAGATCCAAATGTTCTATAGCTTAAAGCTATCACAAATGATTTCTAATGCCAAGATCTCCAAATATGAGAGATTTTTGTTATGAAAACAAGGTGTAAGGTTGAGAGGGAGGGGTGACCCTTCTATTTATAGTTTTCTAAATGGAAGAGTTTGAACTTTGGGTGTATGTGGGACTAAAGTCTAAAAATCACTTTAGGATTAGATTAGGATAAACATGCTTTAGGATTAGTTAAGCTTGGTTTAGGCTAGTTAACTAGGATTTAGGCTAGTTAAACTTGATTAGCAAGTGATTAGAGACTCATTGAGAGTTGAGAGGGTCGATTAATCTGTTTGTGACTAATAGATAGCCTACGAAGCCAATAGAAGTGGTCTAAGAGAACTAGGAGGTTACGAATGGTTGAAAGGAGGATTGTTTAGCTAATAAGAGAGATATTAGCCAAATAAGTTGAATATGAGAAGAATACAAGTGAGAAGGTGTCGTGCATAGGCATCCGAGAATGGAGTGAATAATAGATAATTAACGAAGTGTTGTTAATTGACTGGATTGGATGAAATGCTAAGTGTAAGCATATTTTAGGTGTCTACATATATCATGTATGAGGGATTTCCATTTTAGGAGTTTATAATTTTATAGTAAGATTAAGAAATACTTATTGGAATAATTAATACATTTATAACATTGCAATGCATAACAAATACTTATATTGTCCATTCTCATACAAACAAATATTTTTATCTTGTATTGAATGGGCATATGTCCATTCTCATACAAACAACATTTTTATCTTGTATTGAGTGGGCATATGCCCATTCTCATATAAGAATCATAGAAGAAAAATAAACTCAATATAGAAAGAAAGAAAAATTTAGATGTGATTTATCTTAACTATGGGGTAGTGCGCATTTGAATGTTGTATATTTTACATATTTTGATCATATATATTTGTGTGACAAATGTTTAATTATAATGTGGATTTATTTGCATAGAATGAAGGTAGGAAGAAAATTTTAGATATGATTTGTCTTAACTATGGGGTAGTGTGCATTTGAATGTTGTATATTTTACATATTTTGATCATATATATTTGTGTGACAAATGTTTAATTATAACGTGGATTTATTTGCATAGAATGAAGGTAGGAAATGTGTTATGAAATATTTACAACATAAAATGATGGTAATAAATGAATTGTTAAGAGATAGTCTATAACAAAAGACCAATTTTAATATATTGTTATGAGATAGACTACAAAAAACAAGCCAATTAATTTATATTTATTAATCAACATAATAGTAACAAGTAAACTCAATCAAGCTCAATAATCATGGAAATGTGTTGTTATGAGATAATACAAGTCATAATTTTTTTTTTTGCATAAAATGATGGTAATAAATTCAATATTAATGAATTTTTATGAGAAAAGAGAACAAAAAAACTAAATTTATCTATATAAACTCAATCAAGTTCAGTAATTGTTTTTTAAATGTTTCTAAAGACCGACATAAATTTGGGTGTGAACCCACATGATTTAACCATGTACATATTAAGTGTGAAAATTTTTCTATAATGCATTCAAATTTCCACCCCCAAAACCAATAACTTATTTTCATGGAAAACGAGATCTTTGTATAAACTTGTCAAAGCTAGATTTGAGCATTATATACTAATCACATCATTTAGATGAAATGTGAAGAACTAAAAATTGTAATAAACACATTTTGAGCACTACATACTAATAACCATCAATAACATCACTTCAAATGGAAAATGGGAAAAAGAACTAGAAAAATGTAATAAACACAATTTTATATATTGATTTGTTCCACTATTGTTTGAAATAGAGAACATCCCTTTAAGATGTCTCTTACATCATCCGCAACCCCTAATAAAGAATAGTTCTATAAACAATGATGACATAAGCCACTTATTATTTTTAAATTCTTTGTCAGAAACCTTTGGAGACACCAAAAAAATTCTTCAAGAACTCCTTTGTTGATTACATTAACTACAACCGTAGTTTCACATTTGTATGGAAATTATGGTGTTTTCTAAATTATTTCCAAATATTTAATAAATTTGTCTCCCTCTTTTCACAATGCTTCATACCATAACAAAACAAAGGATGCACACACACTTTAATGTAACAGTTTCGTGCTAGTTTTTCTACATTGGCATCTGTATCCAATGTAGACCATGAGAATGCAATTTGATAAAACTCTTTAGATACAAAATTTGGAAATATACATTCACTATTAAACATCATTATTAACTTGTATGTATCTCAAATACGATAATAATATTTCACAAAAAATAATTTTACCTATTTTCTTTACACATATTTGTTAGTTGTATAATTTCTAGAATTTCTCGAGTTGTATCTCCACATAAAAATTAAAATTAAGATATATTTATCGAATTAATTCCATCTAATATTGACAAATGCAAATGTTTAATATTTTTACCTATTTCTTTACATATATTTGTTTGGATATTATCCAGTTGTATCTGCACATAAAAATTAAAATTAATATATATATTTATCAAATCAATTCAAACTAATATTGACAAGTAAAAAAATAATATTAAATTTTAAAAATACTTGATAACTATTCATGAGCCAACTATCATAATTGATGGTGAAGGGTTTGATGTAGCTTCAATATGGGCATCTACCCATTCAATACAATACAAAGGCTATGAGAATTCACTACTTCCCATTCTAAAACAAAGTGAATATTTAGAGGTATTAAAATGTTTGTTTGTCTGAGAATGGGCATATGCCCATTGTAAACATTCAACTACAACCAATACTGAATTCAATCATTTTAATACCTCTAAATATTCGAAACATATTTGAATAAAGTAAACATTGTTAAGAATTAACGTATACATAATGACTATAATAAAAAGAACACAAAAATCATAGAGGGGATGCACCTGGAGGCATAGTTAGACATTTATAATATTGTTGGAGCATGATCTCCTGCTTCTGATTCTCCACCATAAAGATAAGTGAGGAATTATTTGTTTAATGCATTTGTATATGGGGGACGCATTAGAGTTGCATCTCTCAATCATGTGCTCCCAAAAATGCATTGATCTCGATCATTTGAAAGAATGTTCAAGGATGAAAACTGCAATTTCATTCAATTTGATAATATCCAAGGGCTTTGAATGTTGCCAATCTAGATCCATTATCACATCTTCTACCTCCATACCAGTTGAAGTATGAACACCATGTCTGGAAAAAATATTTGACATCCCTTGAAATCTATTTTATGCATTCATAATTCGTAATTGTTTATAATTGTATCATATTGGCTTGGACTATCCCTAACAGAGCCAAGTGTTGCACTACATACCCTCTAGAGGGATCAAGCCTTATGTAGTTCTTATTTTATAATATATATATATATATTCTTTCACATTTAGGAAACATAGAAGAAGAATAGATATTTTGAATGGTCATATGCCGATTCTCATATAAGAATTATAGAATATAGAATTGGAAGATGTGCATTGTGACAATTTCAACAAGATTTGAAGAAAACTTTTATGACATATTGTATTTATTTTATTTTAACATGGAAAGGAATGGGAAGCTATGCATTGTGACAACCTTTATAGAAGTTGTGCATGTTTATAATGGGCACAAGCCCATTCTCATATAAACATTTTTTTGAAGTAATTAATAATTGTATTATACTAGCTGGACTATCCCTGGCAGAGCCAAGTGCTGCACTACATACCCTCGAGAGGATCAAGCCTTATGTAGTTCTCATCTCAACACACACACACACACACACACACACACACACACACACACACACACACACACACACACACACACACACACACACACACACACACACACACACACACATATATATATATATATCCATTCTCATGTAGTTTATTTTATATAACTATTAGAAGAAGAATAGAGATAAATTTAAGTTTAACATGGGAAGTTACCACTCTCATGTAGTTTTTATATAACTAATAGATGGAAAATCAGGATTTGTAAGGATTTTTTTGGGCTTCCATTGTATGTTGCCCATCAATAATATAGAAATGATTTTCAATGTCATGAATTTCATGCTCAAACTCCTTGTTAAAAATAACACCAATAAATTTTTTGAAAGGAAGAAAAATTACATCCCGCTGAAAAGGTACAGGGTTGCATAACATAGAGTGGACAAGGAAATTGACACTTGCTAAATCAAGTGATTTGTATTGGTATTTTGTAGGAGCTACATGGCAATGAACAATATCAATTTTGAATGAATTTTCATCAAATAAAAAAAGATGAATCTTTTAATCTATTTTGAGCTTGTTTTAATAATAATTTCTCTTTTTGATTGCTTCACCTCTTGAAAGTGTGATTTTGAAATGTCTTTTTCCAAAGATAGATAATTTTTGTCTTCTAAGCATGGTAAACATATTTTTCTTAGCATGGTAAACATTTTTAATGTAATTTTTCATTGGCCCAATTCCTTATCCATATTCATGTGGTGGGAAACAGATGAACCAAATGAGCCTTTATAATTGTTACTATCGTTTTGGTTGGACTAACCTTGGTGGAGCCAAGTGCTGGCACCGCCAAGTGCTGCACTACATATCCTCAAGAGGAATCAATCCTTATATAGTTATATTATTTAGTTTTAGAATGGGCGGGAAATATTGAACTCAATCATTTTGGTTAGACTAAGCATTGTGTCTTTTGTTTATAATTGTCTCGTTTTGGCTACTATTGTTTATTTTTAGAATCGGTAGATGCCCATTCTCATATAGGAATCATTAAAATATATTGTTTACCACCATGACATCTACCCATCCTCATAGTATGTAGTTCTATTTTTATTTTTAGAATCGCCAGATGCCCATTCTCATTCTCATATATATAAATATATTTAACACAATTTATTTATTAATTAAAGGTAATTGTTTTGAAACATGTATTCCATTGCAAAATGAGGAGTGACCCATTGTAAAACAAAGTAATCTTCATCTTCATGTCAAGCCCATTCGAAATGGGCAAATGCCCATTCTCGTATAAAAAAGTAGAAGAATAGACGAAAGAAGAATAGATGTTTAGAATGGGCATATGCCCATTCTCAAATAATAATCATAGAATAATTGTGAGCATTTTTTATCTCATATAAAACATAGAAGAACAACAAGATGTTTAGAAGAGGCATATGGAAGATAAATATTACTTTGTTTTAGAATTGGGAAAATGCCCATTTAACATATAGAAATCATGAAAGAAGAATGACTCATAGAAGAAGAATTTACTTTAAAAAAATTGAAGATAAGTTTTAGATATACTTCTAACTCTTCTCTGTTGATTTATTATGAGATGAAGAATATCATCTAGCTTTCTTTCTTTTGTATTTTGGTCTGGGTATAAAGATAATGCCATATTTTAGATCTTTTGTATTATTGATATGTGTTTTAAGAATATCACTTCAATCTTTTGTAAGACTTGCATAGTATTATCCTCCATAGTTATAAAAGGATGCATCTAAATATGACCATTTCTTACATGTTTCAGAGTCTCAACAAGATCATTCCTTGCAAAAAATGTATAACTACAAAAAAAAAAGGAAATCATTCAATGCAGGTGAATCATGTCCATGTGTGTATATATATAATTATATGTATTTTTACAAAATACAGGCAACCCAAAGCAGAAGGACCTAGGCAGGGTTACTTATTTTTTGAGCTGGGTGGCCTAGTTGCACATGCCTAGATGGGAGGGTGAGTTGCGTAGGCTGAGCTAACCAGCCGAGCTCGAAGGGAAAGTTGACATTCCAAGATAGGTAGGCGGGCTGATTTGCTTAAATGGTGGCCTAGGTGGGTAGGTGAGCTCACCTGCTGAGCTAAGCAATATTAAATGATGTATCTAATGAGAAAATGCTCATTCTCATAATTGGAATCATAAAAGAAGAACAGAGATAAAATGTAGCTTGTTTTATAATGGACAATTGCCCATTCTCACAACCTTCATAGAGTACTTGTTTACCATTAATTTGTAAATAAATTGGTGTACCACCTTTGATTAATTGAAGGTACTTGTTTTTCAAACACGTCTTCAAGCACCCATTAGAGGGAAATTGGTGAAATTAATGGCAAATAATTCTTCCGTGGCATGGTAAAGAGAATGAAAACTATGTGGGCAATCATAAGAACTGAGAGTGAGGGGTGAATCAAAGGTGCAGAGATAATTTTTTCAACCTTTAAATCTTCTTAATTATAACCAAAATCAAACCATGAACAAATTAGAGTGCATGCAAGAAAACAAGTACACAAGACACCAAATTTATGGTGGGAAACCCTTAGAGGGAGAAAACCCACTAAAATCAAAATCTCTATTTAGGAACACCCATTCCAAAGTATTACAATGATCTCACCTTGTTTGAGCACCCACTCAAACTATGAAGCACCCACTTCTATGTTTTGCCTAGCACCCACTAGATTGGTTTAGCAAGCTACAACTTGCAAGGAGCTCCTACCCCTGTAACCCAAGCACCCACTTAGGAAACAAACACAATAACAATATTATAACTTGATCATTTAGTTTCATGTTGCTTACTCAACTGATCATGATCCCTTTTTGGATCTTCTTTCAACACAACACCATTCACCTGTTTATTTGATTTGCAATATACCTTAGATTACTTTGACTTTGATATTTCTCTCTGTGTTATTAAGATGTGCCTTTTACCTTCTTGATTGATCAAATCATTACACTGATATCTCTAGTTTATCTAAGGCTAGATTTATAATTACAAATTTGAATTTATACTCTTGATCTCAAAACTCCTCCAAATGCACATGAGTACTATTTTTACTAGTTTATTCTCTATTCCAATCTCATCTCTTTTTTTACAGTCATGTCTATCTGCTTCTTGTGTTCACTGTTCATGATCTCAGATTTCTATAGTCTTCATAATCCCTTTCAAATAACCCACACAATTCTCTATACCTTACTTATGCATATGTAAATCAGTCCACTTCTTAACATTTTTTTTGGTCTTAAAAAAATCATTAAAAAGATAATTTCCTTTTCTTTACACACTTCTTTTTCTTGTGCCCTTAACTCTTCAACTTCATATCACACACACTTCCTTGAATTTTATCAATATACTTTCATATAGTTATCATTATTTTTAAAAGTGTGAGAGCCTTTTAATTACTTTTAGAAGTTCAAGAGTTGGAAAGACTATATTAGCAGTCATATGGCTTTTGAACTTCTTTTTCATGGGGCAGGGTAGTTACAAGAAATTGACACTATCAAGGTCTCCTTATCTTCTTCAAAACAAAACTTCTTAGCTCGAGCAATGAGGTGTGACTGTTTAACTTTTATCAAGTTCTTGACCAACTATGGGTCTATATACATTTGAACCATGAACATTTGAAGCCTTATTTACCATTTTAGATGCTTAATGGACTTGAAAAGTTTGTAGCATTTCACACTAAGGCATTGACATGCATTTCGAGTTTGACAGAGCAAGAACCTTCTTTCAATGCATGGAATTATTAGTCATTTTGATGTTACAAGATTGAGAACCATTAAAAATAATTCTTAAAAGGTAATTTACCATCCAAATATTTAATTTCAAACACATTTAACCTTCAAGTTTGCACGGAAAGGTTGAGTAGCTTGAAAGAGAAAATTGTTGATTGTTAATTTGAGCACAACACCATTTCTCTGTTCTCGGGAATTTTGAACTTCAAGCTAAGATGAAATTGTTCACATGGATTCCTATTTAAATTATACTCTTGGACCTTTAACTGAAGCATTTGATAGTTTCCCCTTGCTCAAAGTTAGAGAAACTGAGAAAAATCCTTTATCCTCTTATTGAACTTGATTGACACGAGATATAAAAATTACTATCATAAAATTCTTCAAACTCCGCCACTAAAATGTAATGAAACCTTTTAAAAAAATTGTGTACATCCTACACAGAGCTACACTTAAAATTTCAAGGCATTTGGTTGGTTGAATCCTTCAATTCGAGCAAATACATATTGGAGAAACCTTAGGTCTATGTTTTCAACCGTACAGGGCACGAGAGTAAAGAATACTTAATTTATTTCACCTTGATCAATGAAAAGTAGAGATTTAGGTTCCTATAGCATCGTGAGAGACATCCAAACCTTCTCTAAATATAACTTTCATGAAAAATTCTCCATATGCCTTCAATGATGAATATTCTCAGTGCTTTTAACCGGTAAAAGGAAGAAGTCATTAATTTGAGAGTAGTTCCAATTTAGTTCTCCACTCTTCACCATTTTTCAATGCATTTGGGACAATTCAATTTCCTTTATGGAAATTTTGTGCTAAAGTGAAGATAGTTTCACCTCAAGGATCATTATTTCCATGAATTTCATACTAATGCTCCGAGAACATGTTTTTAAAGCTTCTGTCTTAGCCAAGATTGATGGCCTAACAATGTCTTATCCCTAACAAGTTTACAAAAATAACTAATGGAGCTTATGTGACCACTAAAAATCATGACAAATATGATTTGGAGCATTGGACTTGAGAAAACCAACCCAAGACAATGATTTCAAAAGAATTTGAGCATGATTCCTTGACTGTTTTCCAGGACAGTATGGAGGACTTCACCTTGTAGCTAGAACTTCAAGTGATAACCATGTCAACTGCTCAAAAACTTTGGATCATAATTAATGCACTCCTAAAATATTTAAAAATGATCAAAGAAGGCATTGGAGACCAAACAAACCTTTTTACTCCTCTTAGCTCAAAACACAGTCCAGGAGAGCACACAACTGCTTCACAAAAATGCTCATATATTTTCAATGACACCTCTAATTGACTTAAATTTTTTTCACAAATGATTTCTAGAAAAATTTAATCCAAAAATTCCTTCTATTATTTATCCAAAGGAGTCTCTATATTTTTGCATGACTACTAAGAAGCCAGGTAGCTCAAAATGAGCTTTTCAATAGACCTGTTTTGCAAAAACTCACATAACTTGCTCAAATGACCTCACAATGACCTGAAATTTTGCATGAAGCACCAAGAAACCTTCCTCCATCATCTCCCATGATTTTTTTGAAATTAATAGCTCTGAAATTGTCTGACCTATCTCATTTGCATGCTAGAACAGTTGAGTTCCCAAAGAGTAGTTTTGGCTAGATGTAGCATTTTACTCCAAGACCTATTTCTTGACTTCCTGAGTCTCAAGATGAGTTAATTTACCTGGTATACACATGATCCAAGAATTTCAATGGACTCCTTTCTCACCAACTAAGCCAACAGAGCACTTGATACCATCTTGAAATCTCTCTTGTGAGCTCCAAGCATCTTCACCTTTCACTCCTTTGCCATCAATGCCACTTGACATCAATGACAACAACAACAATGACCAGAGTTTAATAGGTGGTTACCATTTTTATTATTCTTACGATCTTGGGAGTTGCAAGGTTAACCAAAGTCAACAAAGCTATCTCTTTTTTGTTTATCCTTTCCGTTTTCTTTTTCATCTAGTTTCCACTTTTTTGGGCTGCCTATATTTTGTAAAAATATAGATACTTATACACACACACACACACACACACACATGGATTGAATGATTTCCCATTTTGTCTGTGTAGTTAACCATTCAGGAGGGGGTGTAGGAAACTAAGCTTTTAGGAGAGGGTGCTAATATAATAAAATTATTAATTATTACAAAAAAAAAAGTGTTTGTATGAGAATGGGCTTGTGCCCATTATAAATGTGCATAAATTCTATAAAGGATGTCACAATGCACAAATTCCCATTATAAAACAAAGTACTTTCCCGTAGACCATTTCGTCTTGTAAAGCGAAAATTTGAGCAATATTTCTGAGATATTGTTTTATCACTCCACTAAATTTTTTTTGACCCTTTCCGCTTTGGGCTCCCTCTATTTCATAAGACCATTTTGGCTTGTGAAGAACCAGATTTGAAGACAATTTGAGGCATATATTATTCAACTCTTCTTTGTTGAATTATTATGAGATGAAGAATATCATTTGGTTTTCTTTCCCTTATATTTTGTTCTTAGTTTAAAGATAATGCCCTATTTTTTATCTTCTGTATTTTTTGATCTGATGTATTAAGAATATCATTTCAATGTTTTTTGAGACATGCGTAGTTGTTAACCTAATTGTAGTTGCTAATATGAGGAGTTACTTATTTTTAAATTGAAGATAAGTTTTAGAGATACTTCTAACTCTTCTCTATTGTATTCCGAGTCTCTAGGTATAAAGATAAATTATAATGTCATATTTTAGAACTTTTTTATTTTTGATATGGGTTTTAAAAATATCACTTCAAAATTTTGTAATACTTGCATAGTTGTTATCCTCCATAGTTATAAAAGATTACATCTAAATATGACCATTTCATGCATGTTTCAGAGTCTCAACATAATCACATTCCCTTGTAAAAATGTATATGATTCTCCTTCTTGGTAAGATGGGGAGTTACCTAAGAAATCCACTGCCAATCCTTCATGCTAAGATGGGGAGTTATCTGTTATGTTTTTACCAAAGTATAGAGTGGGCTTACCACCTGGGAGGCATTACAATTGGGCATGACAATTGATCACAAAATAAATGATAATTCTATAATTCTTCTTTCATCCATAAAATGATATTTTTTTGTTCATGATCGATGTTCATCAAGGTTAGATAATATTAATAAAAGTAAATAATTTTATCCTAAGGTGAATCATTTGCAAATTGGCCTTGCATCAATGGTGAATCATGTCAAGTAAGGAATTTTATCCCGATGGTGAATCATTTGCTACTTGGCCTTGCATCAATGGTGAATCGTGTCACATCTATTAGCCTTGATATCATATGTTTCTCTTTGCATTGTTGAATGATTTACCACATACACAAGGCCAAGGTACACATGGTTTATCCTTTGAGATTAAATGTTGCACTTCCATTACTATGATCTTACCTTGCTGAAAAAAATTCTTCTATTGTATAGTATTGGGTATTAAAATGTTTACAATGGGCACAAGCTAAATTTTAATTCTAAATATTCTTAAACAAACTTCTTCTTTGATTCATACATGAGAAGGGGCATCTATCCATTCAATACAAGTAAATATTGAACTTAAATAATTTTTAGACCTCTATAAAGGATGTGAGAATGAGAAGTTAGTTTTTACAAGAACTTAATCATTTTAATACCTCTGTATAGGTTGTGAGAATTTATACCTCTATAAAAGTTGTGAGAATGGGAAACTTCTGAAGCATTAAAGCATTGTTGGTAAAAAAATTTATAAAAATATTGGTCTCATGTTATGTTTCATGTCACTCCATATTTTTAAATAGGGTTTTTAACTATGACTAGAATTAGTCATATTGTGATGCCACCAAACATTTATATCATTTTGGCTGGACTAACCTTGGATAGAGACTAGTTATGATTCCGCCAAGTGTTTTACTACATACCCTCGAGGGGGATCAAGCCTTATATAGTTCTATTATTTTTATTTAGAAAGGGATCTTGGCTCCACCAAGTGCTACACTACATACCCTTAGGCAAATGCCCATTCTTAATAATTTGATTTAGAAATGGCAGATGCCCAATCTCTTCCCATTTTCATATGGGCATTTTTCCATCTTGTAACAAAAAAACATTTATTTTTGGGTTATTCTAATAGCCTTTATAGAGTAAGTAATTGTATCATATTGGTTGGACTATCCCTGGTGGAGCCTAGTGCTGCATTCTATACCATTTAGAAATGGGATCAAGCCTCTATCTCTAATTTTTGTTTATTCTTTTACTTTTGGGCTCTCTTTCTTTTCATGAATAATATCAAGGAAATTTCTGAGAAACAACAATAAATATTTCTAACTCTTCTCAATGTGAAGAATAACATTTGGTTTTCCTTCAAAAGAAAAATGAGGCCCAACCCACTTCATCTTCATGTCATGAATACAATTGTATTGTTTTGGCTAGACTATCCCTAACAGCCAAGTTTTACCTCCACCAAGTGTTGCACTACATACCCTCGAGAGGGATCAAGCCTTATGTAGTTCTATAGTTTTATTTTAGGAATAGTTATATTTATGGGCATTCATCCATCCTCGAACAAAAAAATTTACTTGTTGGATTGTTCCCCATAATTTTCATGAAAGGAGGATGATTGCAATGGAAGGAAACATTTTGACAACCTTTATAGAGTTAATAATTGTATCATATTGGTTACACTATCCCTAGTGGATAGCCCCTATGATTTTGGTCTCTCTCTCTTTTCATGAAAAACAAAAATGAATATTTCTAACTCTTCTCAATGTGAAGAATAACATCTATTTTTCCTTTCATTGCAAAAAAAATGGGGAACAATCCACTTCATGTTCATGTCTTGTCCATTCGAGTAGACAAATGCCCATATGTAGTTTTCCTTATGCCTATTTTTCTTTGTGATTCCTATTATTAGAATGGGCATATGTAGTTTTCCTTATGCCTATTTTTCTTTGTGATTCCTATTATTAGAATGGGCATATGCCCATTATGCCTAAGATGCTCTTTGAATTCTTATTATTGAATGACATATGCCCATTTTTTAATTTTATACATTTTTCTAATTTTATCTTTGCATACCCTTGGGCAGATGCCCATTCTCATAGTTCTATTAATTTGATTTAGAAATGGAAGATGCCCATTTTCATATAGGATAAATTAACATATATTGTTTAAGACCATGACATATCAAGACCAACATGCAAATATATTGTTTACCACCATGTATTTATTAATTAAAGGTAATTTTTTAAAACAAGACTTGGACCACTTGTAATAATGAGAATAGACATTAGCCCATTCTCTAGACATTCTAACATTTTGGTTTGGCCATATTTTTGTCAATTGTATTGGACTATTTAGAAATATGGGCATTTTTCCATCCTTGAACAAACAAACATTTATTGTTGGGTAGTTCCCATTTTTCATGGAAGGAGGACCATTACAATGGAAGGAGGACTATATTAGAAGAAGAATTATAGTGTAAAAATTTCTGACAGCCTTTAT
Organism: Taxus wallichiana var. yunnanensis; assembly: GCA_018340775.1. Taxonomy (NCBI): domain Eukaryota; kingdom Viridiplantae; phylum Streptophyta; class Pinopsida; order Cupressales; family Taxaceae; genus Taxus; species Taxus wallichiana. The sequence goes on along the minus strand of CM031235.1, from coordinate 62,457,982 downwards.
AGACTTAATAATTGTATCATATTGGCTGGACTATCCTGGAGGAGCCTAGTGCTGCACTACATACCCTTAAAGGGATATCAAACCTCTATCTCTAATTTTTGTTTAGTCTTTCACTTTTGGTCTCTCTCTTTTCATGAAAAAAAAAAATATTTCTAACTCTTCTCAATGTGAAGAATAACATCTAGTTTTCCTTTCATTGCAAAAATGGGGAACTATCTACTTTATCTTCATGTCATGCCCATTCGAGTAGATAGATGCCCATTTTTCATTCTTTCATACAAACAAACAAAAATTTTTTTTTTTCATTTTATCTTGAATACAATTGTATTGTTTTTGGACTATCCCTGGTGGAGACATGTTATGCCTCCACCAAGTGTTGCACTACATACCCTCAAGGGGGATCAAGCCTTATGTAGTTCTATAATTTTTTTTAGGAATAGTTATATTAATTTGATTTAGAAATGGCAGATGTCCATACTCATATTTTTCCTAATTAGCATATTTTTTAAAGACCATCTCAAGGGGGATCAAGCCTTATGTAGCTCTATTATTTTATTTTAGGAATGGGCATCTTGGCTCCACCAAGTGTTGTACTACATACCCTTGGGAAGATGCCCATTCTCATAGTTGTATTAATTTATTTAGAAATGGAAGATGCCCATTCTCATAGTTGTATTAATTTGATTTAGAAATGGCATATGCCCATTCTCATAGTAATTAGCATATTTTGTTAAAGACCATCTCGAGGGGATGCCCATTCTCATAGTTCTATTATTTTGATTTTTAGAAATGGACATGCCCATTCTCATAGTAGTATATTTGATTTAGAAATTATGCCTATTTTTTTTGATTCCCATTATTAGAATGGGCATATGTAGTTTTCCATTCATATATATTTTATAATATTTTTTAGAAATTCCATTCTTAGTAATGGGGAAATGCCCATTCTCATATTGTAGTTTTTTTAAATACCATTATAGCCTAATTTTCTTTTATTAATAACTATTATTTTGTTTTAGGAAATGGGCATATGTAGTTTTTTCACTACATACCCTTGAGAATGCCTATTTTTCTTTGTGATTCCTATTATTAGAATGGGCATATGCCCATTATCAAGATGCTATAAGAAATTGATACAAACATTTTTCTAATTTTATCTTTGCATACCCTTGGGAAGATGCCCATTCTCATAGTTCTATTAAAATTTAGAAATAACATATATTGTTTAAGACCATGACATATCAAGACCATGACATATTGAGAAATAAATATATTGTTTACCACCATGTATTTATTAATTAAAGGTAATTGTTTTAAAACAAGACTTGACCACTCGTAATAATGAGAATAGACATTAGCCCATTCTCTAGACATTCTAACATTTTTTTTGGCCATATTTTTTCATCAATTGTATTGGACTATTTAGAAATATGGGCATTTTTCCATCCTCGAACAAACAAACATTTATTTGTTGGGTAGTTCCCATTTTGCATGGAAGGAGGACCATTGCAATGGAAGGAGGACCAGATTAGAAGAATAATTATAGTGTAAAAACATTCTGATAACCTTTATAGACTTAATAATTGTATCATATTGGCTGGACTATCCCTAGAGGAGCCTAGTGTTGCACTGCATACCCTTAAAGGGATATCAAACCTCTATCTCTAATTGTTTTTAGTTTTTTCACTTTTGGTCTCTCTCTTTTCATGAAAAACAACAATGAATATTTCTAACTCTTCTCAATGTGAAGAATAACATCTGGTTTTCCTTTCATTGAAAAATGGGGAACTATCTACTTTATCTTCATGTCATGCCCATTCAAGTAGATAGATGCCCATTTTTCATTCTTTCATACAAAAAACAAACATTTTTTCATTTTATCTTGAATAAAATTGTATCATTTAGGATGGACTATCCTTAATGGAGACATGTTATGCATCTGCAAAGTGTTTGCACTACATACCCTTGAGGGGATCAAGCCTTATGTAGTTCTATAATTTTTTTTAGGAATAGTTATATTAATTTGATTTAGAAATGGCAGATGTTCATACTCATATTTTTTCTAATTAGCATATTTTGTTAAATACCATCTTGAGGGGGATCAAGCCTTATTATCTCTATTATTTTTAGTTTAAATGGGCATCTTGGCTCTACCAAGTGTTTCTACTATACCCTTGGGCAGATGCCCATTCTCATAGTTGTATTTATTTGATTAAGAAATGGTAGATGCTCATTATCATAGTTGTATTAATTTGATTTAGAAATGGCAGATGCCCATTCTCATAGTAATTAGCATATTTTGTTAAAGACCATCTCGAGGGGGATCAAGCCTTATGTAGCTCTATTATTTTTTTTTTAGAAATGGAAGATGCCCATTCTCATAGTTGTATTAATTTGATTTAGAAATGATAGATGCCCATTCTCATAGTTCTATCAATTTGATTTAGAAATGACAGATGCCCATTCTCATAGTTGTATTAAATTGATTTAGAAATGGCATGTGCCCATTTTCATAGTTGTATTAATTTGATTTAGAAATGGAAGATGCCCATTCTCATAGTTGTATTAATTTGATTTAGAAATGGAAGATGCCCATTCTCATATTAGTTTATCATTTTGATTTAAAAAATGGCAGATGCCCATTCTCATATTGGAGTAATTAGCATATTTTGTTAAAGACCATCTCTAGGGGATGCCCATTCTCATAGTTATATCAATTTGATTTAGAAATGGCAGATGCCCATTCTCATATTGGAGTAATTAGCATATTTTGTTAAATACCATCTCTAGGGGGATGCCCATTCTCATAGTTGTATCAATTTGATTTAGAAATGGAAGATGCCCATTCTCATATTGGAGTAATTAGCATATTTTTTAAATACCATCTTGAGGGGGATCAAGCCTTTGTAGCTCTATTATTTTGTTTTAGGAATGGGCATAGCTCTATTATTTTTTTTAGGAATGGGTATCTTGGCTCCACCAAGTGTTACACTACATACATACCCTTGGGCAGATGCCCATTCTCATAGTTGTATTAAATTGATTTAGAAATGGCAAAGTGCCCATTCTCATAGCTCATAGTTGTATTAAATTGATTTAGAAATGGTAGATGCCCATTCTCATATAGGAGTAATTAACATGTTTTGTTAAGACCATCTCAGGGGGATCAAGCCTTATCATAGTTCATGATTTTGTAAATGGTAGATGATGCCCATTCTCATATTTAATTATCAATTTTTTTAGAAATGACATTGATCCCATTCTCATAGTTGTATTAAATTGATTTAGAAATGGCATGTGCCCATTCTCATTAGCTTGTATTAATTTATTTAGAAATGGAATCTATGCTCATTCTCATAGTTGTATCAATTTGATTTAGAAATGGTAGATGCCCATTCTCATATTGGAGTAATTAACATATTTTGTTAAAGACCATCTCTGGGGGATGCTCATTCTCATAGTTATATCAATTTGATTTAGAAATGACATATGCCCATTATCATATTGGAGGAATTAACATATTTTTTAAAGACCATCTTGATGGGATGCCCATTCTCATATTTTTTATTAGCATATTTTGTTTTAAGAAATTTGAAATTCAATTTTTATGTAGCTCATTATTTTGTTATAGGAATTCTCTATTATTTTTTTTTGAAATGGGTATTTAGCCCCAAAAGTGTTTATTTATACCCTTGGGTAAGAAGCCCATTCTCATAAATTGTATTAATGTATTAATTAACATAAGAAATTAATTAACATGTTTTGTTAAAGACCATCTCGAGGGGGATCAAGCCTTATGTATTTCATTATTTTGTTTTAGGAATAGTTGTAGGCATTTAGAAATATGGGCATTTGTCCATTCTCAAACAAACAAACATTTATTATTGGATTGTTCCCCATTTTGCATGGAAGGAAGATGATTGCAATGGAAAGGCACATTCTTGACAACAACCTTTATAGTGTTTATTCTCTAGCTTTTTGTCTCTCTCTCTCTCTCTCTCTCTCTCTCTCATGAAAAAAAAAAAATGAATATTTCTAACTCTTCTCAATGTGAAGAATAACATCTCGTTTTCCTTTCATTTCCAAATGGGGACAATCCACTTCATCTTCATGTCATGCCCATTCGAGTAGACATATGCCCATATGAAGTTTTGAAATTTATTTGTATTATTAAATGATATGATGTTATTTCTTGTATTTAATTATTAGTATTATTAATTAATGTTGTTGATTAATTAATTTTTTTTAGTCCTAATATCATATGTTAAATACATATTCTTTGATTTCTAATTTTTTGAAATAATGGAGTTTATGTCATTAATTAGTTTTATAATTTTTATTGTATTTTTCATAATTTTAAAATGCACTATAATTAATTAAGCATTATAAATAATGGTGATAAAGTTGTTAATTAGTTTTATAAAATTTAATTATATTTTTAATATTATTTAATTATTTTAAAATATTGTTTATCGTTTGATCATATAATTAGATGTTATTAATATGTTTCTAGTTAATATAGTAATGTAAGTTTGTTGGCAATAATAATTCTGGTATTTATTTATTAGTATTATTAATTAATGTTGTTAATTAATTAATTTTCTTTAATCCTAATATCATATGTTAAATACATATTCTTTAATTTCTAATTTTTTGAAATAATGTTGTTTATGTCATTAATTAGTTTTATAAAGTTTTATTGTATTTTTTATAATTTTAAAATGCACTATAATTAATTAAGCATTATATTTATAAAATTTAATAATATAATTAGATGTTATTAATATGTTTCTAGTTAATATAGTAATGTAAGTTTGTTGGTAATAATAATTCTTGTATTTAATATTATTTGATAGGATAATTTTTTACTAATTAATTATAATATTATTAATTAATTATTTAAATTAGTAGCAATACTAATTTATTATAATACTATTAATTACTAATATCATATCTTGATTAGAAACACTTTGAATTCTATTATTATTATTATTTGTTATTGATTAATTAATTTTTAATAATACCAGCATGATTGTTTCAAATTTCAAATTTTTAGCGCTTTCTTTTTGGAAGGCTCTTAATGGTCATTTATTATGGTATCTTTGATTCAAATTTTGAAATTTTGTGCTCTTTTTTTTTAGATTTGGTCATTTATTATGGTAGGTTTGATTCAAATTTTGAATTTTGGGTGCTCTTTTTTATGAGGCACTTTTTTTGCCAAGTACATTATAAAAATAATGATTTTGAATGAATCGGGTTTTGATTTTTTCTCTATTGTGACTGATATTTTTTCATTCAGAGATTTACTTGGGAAAGCTAAAGAACATAGATGTAGCTAGAGAAATATGAAGATACAAAGATTTTGCAGAAGAAAGAAGAAGATATAGTTTAGCTATATAGTAAGGAGAGATACAAAGATACAAAGATTTTGCAGAAGAAAGAAGAAGAAATAGCCATCGATATAGTGATTTTGTAAGGGAGACTTTTCAATATTTCTCAAAGGGAAAACAACAATGGTAGAGTAGGCTATTCCAGGTTTTTATATCTCATTTTTTCCATGTTTACTTCTAAATCCTAAAAAATGTATAAGCACAAATATTTTAGTTCACAATAGACTATCTGAACCATTTTTCCATATATCTCATTTATTTTTATGTCTAAAAAATGTATCGATTTGTTTCCATTCATAAACGTAACAACAAACAAATAGAGAAATAAATTTCTTTACATTCGTAAACATAATAACTACCGAATATACAAATCAAAATTATTTCATTCAAATGCGTACCTGTTTATGGTGTGAAAAAATGATTAGATAGATTAAGTACCACCTGTCTCTTTCGTGTCTTTTTTTAATAACCTCTGCAACAAGTTTCTTTTTCAATAATCTTTGTATCCAATCAGGCCAAATCCTTTGCATAAGCAAAAAATGATTTGATAAACTCAATACCACAATTATCTTTCGTATCTTTTTTTATTACTTGTAACTGCACAAGTTTCTTTTTTCAATAATCTTTATTTCCAATCAAGCCCAAATCCTTTCGCATAACTTCTTCTTTCTCATACAAAATCTCTGAATGAAAAAAACCCGGCCATAATAGAGAAAAAAAAAAACTCATATGAAAGAGAGAAAAAATCAAAACCCTAGCCATTCAAAATCTATATTTTTATATAGTAATTGACCAAGAAAAATTGCCTCTAAAAAATGGTGCCAAAAATTTGAAATTTGAATTTAACCTACCATAATAAATCACCACCCTTTAATGATTAAATGTTTTAGTATCCTAATATCATAAGTCTCAAATTTGAATCTATCCAACCATTATAAATCACTAACCTTTAATGCTTAAATTTCTTTAATGCTTTAATGTCATATTATCCCAATGTTTAGAAACATTTAAATGTTTTGAAAAGGTATTAGAATAATGAAAAATACATAGTGCTATTTTTGTACATACATTCAAAATTTGAATATATAATACATTAACAAATCACCACCTTTTAATGCTTTAATATTTTGAATATATAATACATTAACAAATCACCACCTATTAATGCTTTAATATGTTGTAATATGATTTAATATGCTTAGATATTTGAATTTATTGGACCCATTTAAATGTTTTAAATAGCTATGTGAATAATGAAACATATATGTAAAAATATATGTTTTATAATAATGAAATTTAAATACATTGTACTTTTTACGTATTTACTATGTTTTAGAATGGGCACCCACTCTCACATCTTGTATAAAGTTATAAAAATTTGAAACTATCCTACAATAATAAATAATGAAATCATGAAATTTTAAATAGTAGAATTTATTGTCATTCCTATTTATTGTGTTTTAGAATGGGCACCCATTCTCACGGCTTGTATAAAGTTATGAAATTGATTGAGCATTTTACATTGTCTTATATTGAATGGGAAGATGCCCATTCTCATATAGAATCCTAAAAGACCTTATTTGGGTAGATAGGAATCACAAACAATATTGCTTGTATGAGAATGTAGAGAAAATGCACATGCCCATTGTCATAAAATCAATATTATTGTTTATATGAGAATGTTTAGAATGGGCACATGCCCATTCTAAAAAAAAACATATTACTTGTATTATAATGTTTAGAATGTGCATATGCCTATTTAGAATGGGCATTTTAAATAGTAGAATTTATTGTCATTCCTATTTACTATGTTTTAGAATGGGCACCCATTCTCATGGCTTGTATAAAGTTATGAAATTGATTGAGCATTTTTACATTGTCTTGTATTGAATGGGCAGATGCCCATTCTCATATAGGAATCCTAAAATACCTACTTGGGTAGATAGAATCACAAACAATATTTCTTGTATGAGAATGTAGAGAAAATGCACATGCCCACTGTCATAAAATCAATATTGCTTGTATGAGAATGTTTAGAATGGGCACATGCCCATTCTCATTTACTTATATTATAATGTTTAGAATGTGCATATGCCTATTTAGAATGGGCATTTTAAATAGTATAATTTATTGTCATTCCTATTTACTGTGTTTTAGAATGGGCACCCATTCTCACGACTTGTATAAAGTTATGAAATTGATTGAGAATTTTTACATTGTCTTGTATTGAATGGGAAGATGCCCATTCTCATATAGGAATCATAAAATACTTGCATGGGTAGATAGGAATCACAAACAATATTGCTTGTATGAGAATGTAGAGAAAATGCACATGCCCACTATCATAAAAATAAGTATTTCTTGTATGAGAATGTTTAGAATGGGCACATGCCCATTCTAAAAAAACATATTACTTGTATTATAATGTTTAGAATGTGCATATGCCTGATTAGAATGGGCATATGCCCTTTATGAAAGGAATAATCAAATTTACTTTGTTTTAGAATGTGCACCCATTCTCACATCTTGTTAAAAGAGATATGAAATTGATGGAGCTTTTTTGCATTGTCTTGTATTGAAAGGGAAGATGCCCCTTCTCATTTAGGAATCATAGAAGACTTGCTTGGGCATTAGGAATGATAAAAGAAGAGTATGGATTATACATGCTCATAGCTTTTAAATAGGTATGAACTTGATTGACCATTTTTACATTGTCTTTTATTGAATGGGAAGATGCCCATTCTCATATAGGAATCCTTAGTTTGGGTAGATAGGAATCAAAAACAATATTGCTTGTATGAGAATGTGCCCATTCTCATAAAACAAATATTATTCAATCATGACTGTGCACATGCCCATTCTAAAAAAATAAATATTACTTGTATTATAATGTTTAGAATGGGCATATGCCCTTTATGATAGGAATAATCAAATTTACTTTGTTTTAGAGGTGCACCCATTCTCACATCTTGTTAAAAGAGTTATGAAATTGATGTAGCTTTTTTTGCATTGTCTTTTATTGAATGGGAAGATGCCCCTTCTCATTTAGGAATCATAGAATAATTTCTTGGGTAGATAGGAATAATAGAAGAAGACTAAGAAGAGTATGGATTAAATAGTCTCACAATTTTTAAATAGGTATAAATAGGAATAATAGGAGCAATCTCATAAAATCAACATTTCTTGTATTACAATGTTTAGAATGGACATATGCCCATTCTCATGCAAAAAAAATTGTTTCATTTTGTATTGAATGGGCATCACATTTTTAATCCTATATTCTCATATAGGATTCCCATGGGCATATGCTCATTTTAAAACAAAAAAATATGTTTTGTCTTGTATTAAATGGGAAGATGCCCCCTCACAACTGTTAAATACATATTAAAGAGTGGGCAGTTGAGAATTTTGTCTTGTATTCAATAGTCATATTCTCATTCTCACATCCGTTATAGAGGTATCTCAAAGATTAAGTTTAATATTGCTAAAATTAGAATATGTAAAAAGGCATATGCGTATTCTCTTTAATATTTATTTTAGAATGGGCATTTTCCTATTCTCATAAGGGAATCATTTAAAAATGTCAATTATTGTTCATACTAGAGATAACTGAAAATATCATAAAAATAATTACAGAGATAACATTAGAATATGAAGAATGGGCATATGCCTATTCTCTTTAATAGGATTCATAAGAGAAAGTCCATTATTGTTCATAAAGATATGTGAATAAGTATAATAAAGAGAATAGAGATAACATTTACTTTGTTTAGCATGGGCACTTACCCAATATCACCACCTTTGTAGGTGTATCAAATCCAACGTATCACTTTGTAATGATTACTCTGATTCCTACATACCATACGAAAAAGAATAAATTGTATGCATGTCAGTTTAATGAACTGGCATGAATTTTCAACTCGTAATCATGTTGAATTATTAGTAAATGAAGATTACAAAATGGTTAACTATCCTTTTTATCTACATAGTACATAATATCAATGAACAAGGTAATAATGCAATCTCTTGTTGAAAAAACAACTTTTACTACCTAATTTTATAATCATATAGACAACTACAAATCTAATAAAAAGAAAAAAATTCATTCATCATCACAATAATCAATATAGAAAACAAGGTAATAGTAGCATCTAATAATGATACAAATGTCAACATTAAATAAGATCATTTCATAGTCAATATTTTACATAAACAAAAGTCATACATCATCACAAGAATTAATAGAGATAAAATTTAATTTGTTTGGAATGGACAATTCCCCATTATCACAAGCCTTTATATAGCTCTCAAAATGATTTACTTTAATATATCTTCCTATATGTGAATGGGCATATTCCCTTTCTCATATATGAATCATAGAAGAATAGAGATAAACTTTACTTTGTTCTACATGGCATCCAGTTCACTACCATGTAAGGAAAAATAACCAGATGATATTCTTCATCTCTGAATAAATCACAAGAATCAATATAGATGAAATTTAATTTTCTATTGTTCTGTTATGATTCCTATGTGAGAATGGGCATATAGAATGGGCATATGACCATTCTCATAAAGGGATCATAGAAGAATAGATATAGAATTTACTACATTCTAAAACTATGAAATAAATTTTTTCTATTATTATGTTATGATTCCTATGTGAGAGTGGGCATATATAATGGGCATATGCCCATTCTCATATAGGAATCATAGAATAAGATTAGAGATAAAAATAAAGTTTTTCACAATGGGAAATTCTCCACCATGCAAGGGAAATAAAACCATATGATATTCTTCATCTTAGAATAAATCAATAGAGAAGAGTTAGATAAATTCATGCCTGAATGGATTGGTGTTTCTCAAAATTTACTTGATAACTTTTTCTTCACAAGCCAAAATAGTCCAATGAAAGAGAGAACCCAAAAGAAAAAGTATAAACAATACACAATAAAATAGCTCACATGCAAGGAAGTGGTCTAATGAAATAGAGGAGCCCAATGCGGAAAGGAAGAACAAAAAAAGTGGAGAGATCAAACAATATATTAGAAATTTTCTTCAAATCTTGTGCTTCACAAGACAAAACAGTCTACTAAAATGAGAAAATTCCCGTTCTCATATAGGAATCATAAAAGAAGATCATATAAAATGTAGCTTGTTTTATAATGGACAGTGCCCATTCTCACAGCCTTCATAGAGTTATTGAAAATAATAAGTTCAATATTGCTTGTATTATAATGATTAGAATTGGCATACCCATTCTCATACAAACAAACTTTTTATCTTCCATTGAATGGTTAGGTATCCATTTCTATAGAGGTATTAAAATGTTTAAGTTCAATATTGCTTGTATTGAATGGGTAGATGCCAATTGTTTATAGAATCATATACCTAAAACATGGCTATGATATTGTTTAATATTTATATTTTTTTTTACCATGGCATAGTGAGACCATTAATTTGTAAATAAATTATTTACCACCTTTTATTAATTGAAGGTACTTGTTTTCAAGCACGTCTTCGACCACCCATTGGAGGGAAATTGAAAAAATTAATGGAAATTAATTCACACCACTCCGTGGCACCATAGAGAGATTGACGATGGTTAACATGCTTACATTCAATATTGCCTTTACAAACACACTTCCCATTCTCACAACCCATTCTAAAAATGTTTACAATCATATAAATATATTGTATGATGAGAAATACATAAGCCTTGATCCCTCTTAAGGGTATGTAGTGCATCACTTGGCTCTGCCAGAGGATAGTCCAACTAGTATAATACAATTATTAATAATGACAAAAACAAAAAATTATATGTTTGTATGAGAATGGAATTTTTCCCATTGTAAAGCTTATTTCACTAGTAATATTTTCTATCTATAAGGGTTGTGAGAATGCACAACTTCCCATTTTAAAATAAAGTAAGGCTATGAGAATGCACATATTTTCATTCTAAAATAAAGTAAATTGTGTCTTTATTATCCTTATATGATTCTTATATGAGAATGGGCATATGCCTCTTCTAAACATCTAGTCTTATTCTATGTTTCCTATATGAGACTGGGCATATGCTCATTACAACCATTTTTATAATATATATATATATATATATATATATATATACATATACATATACATATACATATATATATATATATACATACATACATATATATACATACATACATACATACATATATATATATATATATAGATATATATATATATATATATACATACATATATACATACATACATATATAGATATATATATATACATACATACATATATAGATATATATATATACATACATACATATATAGATATATATATACCTATATATATATATATATATATATACCTATATATATATATATATATATATATATACATATATTAAGCAACATCTTCTTCCTCCGTATTTTCTGTATGACAAAGGACATACTCCTGTTCTATACAAAATACAAATATAACATCTATTCAATACAAAAAGAAATGTAACATCTTTTCAATACCAAATGTAAATGTAACATCTATTTAGTCATATTTCTACATGATGGACACCCAAAACCATCAACAATGCTACTTCATTATTATAAATATATTTATCTCATATTCACTCATACTATATTACTACTTGAATAACCTAGGTCTTACATTATTATCAAATTTTCACTTATATTGCAACTTAAAGGACACCCATAAGACTCAACAACACTACTTCAATATTATCATTTTATAAGAGTCTGAATTTGTGCATAAGAATGTAGTTTCTAAATTATAATTTTCATATAAAGTTCTTATTCCATAGTTTTTTCTTCCTTTCCAATAACGTCCCTCATATCATCCTTCACCATCTCGTCCTCTTTGAGCTATTGAGGTAAAGCTTAAGCCTGTGATTTTTGCTTCCCTTCTCCAGTTGATCTAGCCTCCTCTAAATATCCATAACCATATTTTTAAGCCCAGATAGTTCCTCTCTGATGGAATTTTGATAAGTACAAATTTTCTTTGAGGCCTCAATATACTTCATACAAGTACATACCATGGCCCCACCCTAGAATCACATTCTTTTCCAACTACAAAACCCTGAGGGAAATTTTGTCCAATTTCATACTCCAATAAAACTCCATCTTTTCTTTTCCTTTGGAAGGTTCCCCTTTGATATCAGACATAGAAACACCAATCGTAGTATCAATACCCTTCATCTTCCTCAATTTATTCATTCATTCAACCAGAGTACAAATTCATCTAGGTCCTCTAAAGCCTCCCTCTCCATATTACCAACAACATCTACAATGTTTATTGACAACATAAAAGACTCTTTTATGTCATCTGAGTCCGAAGAGGAGGAATCCTCATAATCCTCCTGCTCCATATACTTCTCATCCTCAACATGCTTTACATCATCATTCAACAAGCCCCTAAACTTCTCGATTTGGTGAAATATGTAGAACCCAAATGGAATAAGGCCATCATCAATCCTTGATGAAGAGGGATTTTCAACTTTCCTTTTTGGAAATTCTCGATTGATTTGTGCAGGGAACGAATGAGAAAGAATGGGAAATTATAATGCATACCATCATGGCAGATATGACTTAACATAGGGAAATGGTGGGCATAAACTACCTTGTACCTACCCTCTAAGGTGATAAATTGCATCAAGTGTAGGGTGATTTCATTGAAAGGATCAGGTAAAGAATCTCTCTCAAAACTTGCACAGTGATGTCTTAGTTTCTCTTTACCCACAAAAATTTTCCCATCTCCTCATCACATTTTTTTTTAGTTTGTAAATCTCCCTCCCCTCATTGTTCATCCCAACCACTATAGCAATAAAATCCACATAAGTTTTTATAGAAAAACCCTAATACTAGCCTGACCATCCTTCCAATGAGTAGAAAAATCCTTTCTCAAGGATTCTTTGTGGCCTTTAAAACTTTGAAATAGAGATGACATACCTTTCTTTCTAAAGCATCATCCAAACTCTTCTACTAATCCCATTGGTTGAATCAGGTTCTAGACGAACTAGTTCACCACCCATTTTTTTGTTTCTCTATTAAAATGGCAATAAAACCAACCCAGTTTGAAACCTTCTTATCTGTTCTAAAACCAATGATCATACTTTATCAAGCCCTTGTCTAGACCAAATGTCCTTTCTAAACCCAACACAAGCACTTATATCATCCAACCTCTAACATGTCTCCTCATTACTTCTTACTCTTAAATCATACCTGTTATCACCGAATCACAACACCCTTATGTAATACACAAGTGCATATACTTGAGCTCACGGTGTGATTGGATAACATGGGTGCTATCTCCAAGTTGTGAGAATTGCTACTTGAGAAAAACCTCCAGAGAAAGTTGGTTCTTACTCCTAAACTACCTGCCACAATCTAATCTAATGTAGGCAAAAATATCTTTCCTAATCTAACTTTCCAAGGGACCAAGGAGAGAGAATGCATGAAAATAAAATCCTACACTAAAGCAGTGATACACCAGAAAAGGAGGGGTGTGAGAGTAGTCTTCCAATGTGTGAAAAATAGAAGTAAAATGCATACTAGAAGGGGTGATAACAGTTCTCCACAATCTGACAAATGCATTCACAAAAATATTTCATACATGCAAAATAATAATGAGTCCTTACAAGAGCATAAAAATAAACACAATATTCTTGTAATGAAGGTTGAAAGGGCAAGAAGAGTGCAAACAAACATAGCAGGCAAAGATGCATCAAAAAACTTGTATTTTATTGCTTCATGATATGCACAGTTCAATCTATTACAAGATAAGGGCCTGGATCACCATGCAAGGAGTCCAATATAAGGGCCTGTAGAAAATTGGCTTCATAAAGAAATTTCTACAGAAATTTTCTACAACAAAACTACCTCCCTTTACAATGAGCCCAACACTCCAATTTATAGAAAAATAAGAAGAGAGAGAGAGAGGGAAAATGGAAATCCCAAAATCTGTCCTTCAACCACTTGTAAGAGGTATTAAATGGAGTGAAATGATATTTTGTTGCTTGCAAAAAGGATCCCCATATTGTCCCATGACTTACAGCAGTGAAATATGGCAGCCCATGCTTCATTGAAGGCGTCCAACTACCAAATAAAACACTATTCTAAACTTGGCCACATTTTCTAAAAAATATTTATCTTTCATCAAATATAGAATTTATTTATTTCCATGTGTTGGGATCGAGCCATGATTCCAATGGTACCAATATCATGCAATTCGGTTGATGAATGCAAAAGTTATGGCCTTCTGAGTGTGAGTAGCTATTTTGGGTCTGCTAGGCATTTTCTGTCATTTGATGGGAATGAGCATTAATTGACTAGAGCTGAATATGTTTATTTTATTTTAATATATCTACCCTCATAAAAATTAAGAAATCTAGTTTTTGTGATGTAGAGGACATTGTGCTCGTTCCAGAAAGTCTAATTTTATGAAAATCGGAGCTCGGAGTCAAAAGTTATGGCCATTTGAAGTTTGGGGGTCAAACATTGACTTTTTCTCTTCATTGCGGCTATTTCAAAAAAATCGAGTTTGTGTGTCCCGGTTGTTCCAGAAAAAATCTCCATGTCACCCGATTTGGGCTTCCTTGTCCTCATGCATCTACTGTTGACCGGGCCATGAGGGCCATTGACCTCTGCATTCTCCACAATGTATGGTTCCTTTTGCGGCTTTTTCACCTTTGTGCATCCCATGTGTACTTTTGTCTGACTGTATCAAACACATTTCTCTTTGCCACCCATAATGCATTGACTTGTGGAAAAATTGTCTTTTCCCATCCTGCGCGTACCTACATCCCTACTGTCCCGGGGACCATCTGGGACAAAAATGTTCAATTTTTCCAAAACACCAGAATGAGCCCATTTTCTACAAATTTTTTCAATCTAACTTGTTGGATTTTTTCCTTGGATGGGGAAGTTACAGAGAAACCAAAGGGACTCCTAAAACATGATTTTGGCCTTCAATCAATTCTACTTACTCGGGAATGAAGAATCTAATGCATGTTATTAAAATTATCTTGAGGGGTGGATTTTGGATAAAAATTTTGGTGAGTTAGCGGGGTTATATGCATACCAAAAGAAGTATGGCCAGATGCCTATAGGAATCCATTGGGCATGGAGTCTATCTTGTAATTTCTCATTTGATCTAAAGTTTGAAAACCTACATCCTTGAGTCATTGAAACATTTGTTGATTTGATTCTCATGTGGCTGCAAATTCTTTTCCGAGAGCTCGATGAACTATAAACATGCACATACTAGAAGCAATAGGACATGTGTGCCAACACTTAGGGAAATGAAAACTATTCTAACAGTAGTACAATGTGCATAAGCACTTAGAGGAATGGAAATTCTAAATTAATATTTACAAGGGTGAGAAATTCTCTTTCTAGTAGCAACATTTGAGATAGATTCCATTGACCGGAATCTGTAACTCTTCACCATTCAACTTAGCCAGCTAGAAGGCATTGCTACCTTTGTATTCAATGATCATGTATGGACCACTCCATATGGCATCGAACTTGGAATGCTTTCCTAGCTTTGCACGATCAACATCCCACTTCAGTACCAAATCTCTAGCTTGCAATATCCTGGCCTTAGCTTTCTTGTCAAAACTCTTCTTGATCAATGCTTGATCCTTTTCCATGGTCTGCATTGCATGTTCTCTCATTTCTTCTAATTCCATCAGCTCTACGCATACCTGATTTCCATAGGCTCAAACTCAAGCTAGTTCTAACTGTTTCATGAGTTCCAATGCTAGCAACTCGAGTGATATAGGTAGAACTGCTTCTTTCCCGTATACAAGCTTGTATGGAGAGCTTCCTATAGACCTCTTGGGTGTGATCCTATCAGCCCATAGAGCTGATTTGAGCTTTGTGTGCCAAGTTCTCTAATTCTCATCAAGAGTTCTCCTTATGATTCTTAGTAGGTTCTTGTTCATAGACTCTGCTTGACCATTACCTTGAGGGTAATAATTTGATGAAGTGCTGAGGTACACACCATTCTTGACAGCCCATTCAGTGATCTTTGTGCCAAGGAATGCCAATGCATTGTCTGATATGATAGTGGTAGGGACACCAAACCTCGTGACTATCCCTTCATAGAAATCCAAGATGTTGGATTCATTTGCCTCCTTGAGTGCCACTGCTTCAGTCCACTTGGTGAAATAGTCGATGCCATAAGTATCCACTTGTGGCCTTGAATTGAATTTGGATTGATAACCCCAATGAAGTCCAATCCCCATTGCATGAATGGTTGATCTATTGAAATCGGACGAAGGGGCAACACTCTGCTAACTTTTCCTTCCCTGTGAAGAATGCACATTTCCTGCACTTCTTGATCCATGAGTAATAATCATTGAACACCATAGGCCAATAGTAACCAACTTTCATGATTTTGAGAGTTATTACTCATGGAGCAAAGTGGCCTCCTGCTTCTCCATCATGGAACTCATGTACTATCCTCTCAACTTGACCTGTTCCAATGCATCTCAATAGAACACCATTGATGTCCTTCTTGAACAAGATGCCATTAATGAGTACATACGAGATGGCTTGTAATATAAAGTATCTCCTCTTAGCTTTGTTCCATTCTGGAGGGCACAAACCTGTTTGGAGATAATGCACCAAGTCTTGAGTCCAACATGGAATGGGTGCATCATCAGTTGGGCTTTCTTGATCATTTTGTAGTAACATGACAACATCTTCTTCACCTTTTGATCCGTCAGGTTGTTTGGAAGTGAGGTGCTCACACAAACCTTTGCCACAAACTAGCTTGGTCACTTTGATTTCAATATCATATTCCATTACCCGAGTGATCCAACCTGCTCTCTTCTCGTTCAAATCCTTGTTTAGGAGAAAGTCCTTGACACCAACATGAGACACCAGTAGTTGAATCTTATTGTTTGAGACCAAGTGTTTGAACTTCTTCAAACTCTTGATGATAACAAGGACATGCTTTTCAATGAAAGAATACTTTACTTTGTAATCTTCCAGGATTTGATTGAAGAATGCTATGGGCTGTTATGAACCTTCTCTATTCAGTTTGTATCAAGATAGCTATGATTGTATCTGATCCTCCAAAAGCATACAACATGAAGTCCTTTGAAAAGTCTGGTTGATAAGAGTTGGAGCTCGTGATATTACATGCTTGATGTTCTCAAAACTCTCTTTGCCTTCTGCTGTCCATTTGAATACAAGACTCTTCTTCAACATCATTGTTAAAGGCTTCACAAGAGTGGAAAAATTAGGCACAAATATGTGGACAAAGTTTATCCTTCCTAAGAAGCTTTGGAGAGATTTCTTGTGGTGTGGAAATGGAAGTGTTCGGATGGATTCAAACCTTTCAGGATCAATTATTAACCCTTCCCTTGAGATAATGTGGCCCAAAATTTTCCCTCATGTGCCAAGAATACACACTTCTTCGGATTCAATGACACTCTGAACCTTCTACACCTCTGAAACACTTTCCTGAGGTGAAAGAGATGGTCTGCTACATTCTTTGAGAAGACAATGATATCATCTAGATATACCAACACTATCTTATTGATTAAGCCTTTGAACGCCATATCCATAGCTTGCTGAAATGTTGCTCCAACATTTGACAGTCCAAATGGCATCTTCTTGTAAGCATATGTGCCCCATTTTGTAGTGAAGGCTGTCTTGAATTGATCTTCTTCCTTCACCATTATCTGATTATAGCCTGAGTATCCATCTAGCAATGAAAACCTCTCTAAACCAACTACAACTTGCAATATTTGTTCCATTGATGGAAGTGGATAATGATCCTTGAGTGATGCTCTATTTAGATCATGGAAGTCCACACACAATCTTATTTCTCCATTTCTCTTTCTCACTGGCACCAAGTTTGCAACCCAACTTGAATGTTTGATAGGGAAGATGATACTAGCCTCAATCAGCTTGTTCAACTCTTTTCTCATGAGAGGTTCAATATGGGGATTCATTGGCCTTTGCTTCTCTGATAGGCTTGGATTCGGATCCAACTCAATAGTATGTTGTGCCAACTTTGGGTTGAAACCTCTTAAATCCTTGTAATTCCAAGCAAAGACATCTAAGAACTCTTGACAAAGTTGAACAAATTCAGATTTCTCTTGTGGGGTACTTACTTTGCCAATTTGCAATGTCTTGCCTTCATTTACTAAAATAGGCTCTGAATCTTCACCCTTTACTTGAATGTTTTCTTTCTCCTTCGAACTGATCATTTGGGTTGAAGATTGACTCCAAGGTTATAAGGCCTTTTGGTAATTTGTTAGTTCTCAGCTACACCACTTGGTCACCATATTGCTGCTCTAGCTTGTCTTGATTTTTGGTGGAGAACTCAACTTCTTCTTGTAGGAAATTGATAATTTTCTGATCATTCTCGAAGACTTGCCAACTTGTGTTGTTATCTAGAACAACTGGTCTCACAACCAATTTGATATGAGGATAAGATTTCTCACTTTTGATACTTTCTACAACATCAAATGCAACCCCAATTGCTGCCAGTATGTCTACTACTTCATTCTTCTTCCTTGGGATGGAATTGATGCTAAAAGCTTCAAAATCTTCAATGAGATCCCATACCTAATTTTTGTAGTTCTTCAACAGATCATTCTTGGCAGCATTTTGTCCTTTGACTTGGTTCACAATCAACTCACTATCACCAAATACTTACAAATTTTTAATGCCTTTCTTCCTTGCCCAGTGCAATCCGTGAATTAAGGCTTCATACTCAGCTGTGTTGTTTGAGCAAGAAAACTAGAAACAAAAGGCTGAGTAATACTTTGTACCTTATGGTGAAATGAGCATAGCTCCTCCTCCTACACCTTGTCTACTTCTTGATCCATCAAAGAACAATTGCCATACTTCATTCTCGCCCTTGTGATCTGGCTTGGTGATGCTGGGGAGAGGTTGATTCTCTTCATGCAAACAATAAACTCCTAGCTCAGATTCCTCCATTTCTTTGTATGGATCAAATGTGTGTCTTTTTTTCCCATTCATCAAGAGTCAAGTCTGGAATGCATCTGACCTTGGTGTCAGCTTCATGAGTGCTTGGATAATCCTCTTGATCGAATGCTGAACAATTTGCATTGATTGGACTTGGCGTATGGGGCTCTATGTGAAAATATACAATAGGCTCAGATCTGATTGTAGCCTTAGTTCCATACCTTGTTCTAAATAACATGTGTGACCAATCAGCTGAAAGATAGCCTCCAATTTTAGTAGTGAAGTCTCTTGACAAACACAATGCAAAGAGTGGTGGCAAGTCTATGACTGACACATCTTGTAACACTATTACATTGGGACACGTGTGTAATGTGAGGCTCAAATATTTGATTACTCCAACTGTTGTCACTATTGTCCCATCCAATTGCACTACACCCTTAGAGATGACTTCATATTGAAGACCTAACTGATCAGCTATTTGTTTTGGCATGACTGAGCTACTTGCTCCCGAGTCAATCATGTAATTATGTACCAACTTATCTCCTATGATCAATGAGACATAGAATGGAGGGGGCTTCAAATTTTTACCTTTTTTCCTCCATGATTTCCTTCAGGCTGAGTTGCATTGGTAAGAAATTTTTCTTGTTGATTGGGTGGCTGATTTGATGCTGACCAATTTTCCATAGTAGCCTGCAATAGGTCTCTCTGTCCTAGGATAGCCAATGACTCCCACATTGAGATGTTTACATTCATTTTCTTCATCTACTCAATGATGTTGAATGAAGATGAGCTATCTCTTTGCTTCCCCTTGCCTTGCACATTCTTCTCTAGCACTTGAGTTGTTGCAACCGACACTTGAGATGGTTTAGAAGGTGGTTTGGGCTGACCCTGCACATTTGGAACTACACTTTGATTGCCAACACCTTGTGGAGTAATAGAGGGTTGTGGACCATTTGAGTTGGATGACTGTCCTTCCCCAATGTTTCTCTTCTTGGAGCGTGTATTGGCTACTACACTTTGAGAAGGTATTTGATTTATACCACGAAATCTTCATCCTGCCAATTGACAAGCATAGTTTTGTTTGGGGATGTCCCTTGCTAAGGTGCTTCCTACTGCTGATTTCCTTCTTGGATTGCCTTTTGTTCTATGTTATTTTTTTGTCACCATCGACTTGCTTCAAAGAACCACCGAAACACATGCGACTGGTTGTGAGCTTGATTGCATGGGAAACACCAGTCATATTCCTGGGCCATGTTATTTTGCACCAGTACCAAAGCTCTAGATGTGGATGCAACATTGGGATTGTAAGGCTGGAATGGCCTATTAGCAGAATTTTTGACTTGATTCTGATTTGTAGTTTGAATGGGTGGCCTATTGGGCTGATATGGAGGTCTATTGGGTTGAGTTTGAGGCTGGTATGATCTAACATTTTGAGCTTGTTACCTCTTTATTGTCACCAACTCGTTACCCAAGTTTTGTAATTGCTTCATGACCTCTTGGAGTTCCTTGGAGTTGTTAGATGATGAGGTAGAGGCTTCAGTTGAACTCTAATTTCTTGGAGTAGGGATGGGAGCTAATGTAGGTGCTTGAATAGTGTTTGGACTTTCTAATTCTGGGTATAGAGGCATGGATGGCCTAGGAGTGATTTTGCTAGCTTGAATCAAATGGTTCTCAACCCCTATGGAAAGGCTATAGGCTGCAAGCAAGGTTGTGCCCCCATTGACTGAATCATCAAAGAAATATCAGAATTCAAAGCCCTAAGAAAGTATAAGGCACCTTCGTTAGTGGGCTTTACTACTGTTGGGATCCTATCCTAGGTCTGCTAAAATTTGAGGCTAAAATCTATCAGCTGCTCATTTGGGGCTCACTTGATTGTTATTAGTTGCTCCAACAAAGATAAGTTGTCATATTTCTCTCAGTAAACTAGTTATGGAGAGTCAGCACGATTGGTTCCAATTTTGGATAGAGCCTTGCCTTAAGGCTCATAAACCATTGGGAACCTTTCCCTTTGAATGAAGAGGTGAGTATCTTGACTGTAATGTCCATCTCATGGATTTCGTGGATTGTACAGACATTCACAATATCTTGGACATGATCACTAGGGGAAGTTTGGTTTTCCCCAGTGAAATACAGGATGCTCTTTAATGCTGCAATCGGGACTAGATTTTGTGCATTCAGGGTGAGTGGGCTACTGCCAGTGAAGTTGACATATGGATTTGGTTGTGCCATTCTGATTGGTCGAAGAACTCTAGTTGACTAAACAAAAGGCCTTCCAGGTGGAGGTGTTGACAAGGTTCTATTCGGTGGAGATGGAGACCTTTGAGCTCTTCTTCCTCTTCTTGCTCTATCTGGGGATAAATGTAGATAGATAAAAATTCCTTCTTCCTAGTTCTTGATCTAGTCTGAATTCTTCTCATAAATCTGCTAGGTTTGGACTGTTGAAACCAGTGGATTCTACCTCTTTTGGAGTCACCAGATGTGTAATTTCAAAGCTTCTTTGAAGCTAGAAACTTACAACAAGTGCACATCAATCTTGTTGTAATTAAAATGAAGACTTCTTCTCTCCCACCGGGCATGCCAGAACTGTTATCACTAAATCATAACACCCTTATGTTTACACAAGTGCATATACTTGAGCTCACAGTGTGATTGGATAACATGGGTACTATCTCCAAGTTGTGGGACTTGCTACTTGAGATAGACCTCCAGAGAAAGCTGGTTCTTACTCCTAAACTACTTGCCACAATCTAATCTAATGTAGGCAAAAATATCTTTCCTAATCTAACTTTCCAAGGGACCAAGGAGAGAGAATGCATGAAAATGAAAGCCTACACTAAAGCGGTGATACACCAAAAAAGGAGGGGTGTGAGAGTAGTCTTCCAATGTGTGAAAAATAGAAGTAAAATGCATACTAGAAGGGGTGATAATAGTTCTCCACAATTTGGAAAATGCATTCACAAAAATATTTCATACATGCACAATAATAATGAGTCCTTACAAGAGCATAAAAATAGACACAATATTCTTGTAATGAAGGTTGAAAGGGCAAGAAGAGTGCAAACAAACATAGCAGGGGAAGATGCATCCACAAACTTGTATTTTATTGCTTCATGATATGCACAGTTCAATCTATTACAAGATAAGGGCCTAGATCACCATACAAGGAGTCCAATACAAGTGCTTGTAGCACATTGGCTTCATAAAGAAATTTTTGAGAGATTTGCTACAACAAAACTACCTCCCCTTACAATGAGCCCAACACTCCAATTTATAGAAAAATAAGAAGAGAGAGAGAGAGAAAATGGAAATCCTAAAATCTGTCCTTCAACCACTTGTAAGAGGTATTAAATGGAGTGAAATGATGTTTTTTTGCTTGCAAAAGGCTCCCCATACTATCCCATGACTTGCAACAGTGAAATATGGCAGCCCATGCTTCATTGAATGTGTCCAACTACCAAATAAAACACTATTATGAACTTGGCCACGTTTTCTGAAAAATATCTATATATCTTTCATCAAATTCGGAATTTATTAATTCTTGTGCATTGGGCTTGGAGGCATAATTTCAATGGTACCAATTTCATGTAATTTCATTGAGAAATTCAAAATTTATGGCCTTCTGAGTGTGAGCAACTATTTTGGGTCTGCTAAGTATTTTCTATAATTTGATGGGAATGACCATTAATTGACTAGAGCTGAATATGTTTATTTTATTTTAATATATATACCCTCATAAAAATTAAGAAATCTAGTTTTTGTGATGTAGAGGATGTCGTGATCATTCCAGAAAGTCTAATTTTATGAAAATAGGAGCTCGGAGTCAAAAGTTATGGTCGTTTGAAGTTTGGGGTCAAACCTTTACTTTTTCTCTTCATTGCGGCTATTTTAGAAAAATCGGGTTTGCATGTCTCAGCTATCCCAGACAAAAATATCCGCATCACCCGATTCGGGCTTCCTTGTCCCCACGCGTCTGCCGTTGACCGGGCCGTGAGGGTTGTTGACCTCCGCATTCTCCACAACGTATGGTTCCTTTTGCGGCTTTTTCACCTTTACGCATCCACGCGTACTTTTTTCTTGACCGTGTCGACACATTTCTCTCGTGCCACCCGCATGCACCTTGAATTGTGGAAAAATTGGCTTTTCATGTCCCACATGCACCTATGTCCCAACTGTCCCGCAGACTGCCTGGGACAAAAATGTCTGATTTTTCCACAAAACACCAGAATGAGCCCATTTTTTGGATTTTTTCAATCTAACTTGTTGGATTTTTTTCCTTGGATGGGGAAGTTAGAGAGAAACCAAAGGGACCCCAAAACATGATTTTGGGCCTTGAATCAATTCTACTTGCTCGGGACTAAAGAATTTGATGCATGTTATCAAAATTACCTCGAGGGGTTGATTTTATATAACAATACCCAATACTAACAGAGAATGATTTTCAATCATTACAATGACACAAAAAGTTCAACCTCTTTAACCTCTATTTGCAAGGTAAACAACAACCTTGTTCCCTTCCCTATAGACATGATTATAGGAAATCAATTAAAGGATGTTTCCATGACATTCTCCCATTCTTTTTATTTTAATACAAGTAATAGTGAACTTAATCATTTTAATAACTCTTTAAAGGCTATGAGAATGGGCAATTGGCCATTCTAAATATAATTCAATTCTATCTCTATTCTTATTTTATGAATCCTATATGAGAACTCACATTTTCTCGTTCAATACATGATTGAACTTATTAATTAATTTAATAACTATGAAGACAATGATAATGAAGAGCTACCCATTCTAAAATAAAGTAAATTTACTCTATTTTTCCTAATATATAGCTTATTAGGACTTGGGCTATATTCGGCGTTCTAGGTAGCACATGAAAAAGCATGACCCGTCTAGCATGCGGGGTGGATAAGGTGTCAACTTGAAAATTATATGGTTAAGAATGGAATATTCCATGCATGCGATGGAAGGATCCAGAAAGACATCATTGTAAAGAGTGGAGAGCTCGGATCAAAGGAAACATGCTCCATTAGAGGACCACATGGAAACTTGGCAACCGATCTATTATCTCAGGAAGGCATGGTGGTGGAGAATAAAGCTATATATAGAGATGCTCGGTGCACAGAAAAGAGGGAGAGACACACACCAAGAGTAGCCTCATATAGCGTTGGATAGGTGAAGCTCTGTAGGAATAATGAAGGATCCTTTGGGTTGGGATTAGGAGAACTGTAGGAGTGATGGAATATTTAGAGGGATGGGTCTGTAACTAGTTTTGTAATGTGGAAAGCATAGCTTAGGGTCATGATGCATGACTCTGATCTACATTGTTATATTGGTCTGTTATGGCCTTAATGAATGTAATGTGGTTATTGAATTTGTTAACATGAATATAAGGTTTTGTTATAAATAATATATGTTGTTCATGAGCATAAATCCTAGTGCATTTCCTTTGTGTTATGAATTAGTTCTATATTCGATTGATACTTCTCTTTGTTATCTGAATGGATGCATTGATATGATAACTCATCCTAAGCTCTTAGAATGAATGCATGGTTCTTTTCTTTCCTGCATCTAAATATGTCATTAAGGATGTATTCTCACAAGACTCATATAAAGGAGGGGCTTGACGCCCGCGCATGCCTTAGGTGAGTGCCCAAGCCCACTGGGTGATAGGACGTCATGCATGTGATTAGACTGTTGTTCTAGGGGTATAAAAATGACAACATCTTGCTTCCGTTTCTGGGACCTCTTTTTGAATTTGATGTGAGAAATGGAATACATCTTGGTCCCTGTGATGTGTGATGACAAAACGTCTGACCTTGGAAAGTGTTGAAGCATAGTTCAAGCGCACTGAGGACACATTTTATCAAAGATCCAACACTACAACTGCATTTGATGTGCAAATATGGGTAGAAGAGAACTTGTACCATGAGTTGTACGAGACGTTCTTCTGCTATTTTCAGGTAGAACTATATGGATGGCTTTCAGCATATGCATCTAGATCGAGATGGTACTATAGATTGCACTTATGGACCCAAGATGATTACCAGAGGCTATAGGATGTAGATTTGACTTGGATGTGTGTTGTTGATCACTAGTGGAAAGGAGTCCTGACTAGTTATACTTTAGAATATGCCATTTCTATGTACCCTTTCCCGAAGTTATTGATTTTGAGTTTTTGAGGGAGCGCAGAAGATAATTTCTACATGTTATCCCCCGACTATGAAGATCTTGATCATTACCCTAAGTTTATAGGCATTTCTCATAATCGGCTAAGCTTTTCTCGAGCACCGGGTGAGGAAGCTAGGGTGGAGGAAGATGTCGATATTGTGGTGAAAAGGAAAGAGAAGAGAGATGACTCAAATATAGTGAGGCTCATGAAAAGAAGATGGCTAGAAAAATTGAGGTGGAAAGTGTGATGGATATATGGAGGCAGATATTGCGGGAAGGAGTTAAGGTTCATGTAGAGGATGTGGAACCTGAGTATTCTGTGCTACCCCATCTTGGAAAGTGCAGGAGAGAAGCACCTTCAACTTATGATGAGATTTCATCACATGAAGAAATGAGAGCCTTCGACATGCATCTAGAACCACCGGCAACCAACCCCTGGTGCTTGGTTTTCCAGATCAAGGGAGACATATTGTTAACCTAGTTAGTATTAGTGGGAGTAATTGATCTGCACTCGGAGATATAATATATCATTTGGGACATCCATGGCTGCGTAAGCCATTCTAGTATTTGGAGGAATTTTTGGACAAGGTGAAAATACACAGGGTTTGGGTATCACGTCTAGAAGTGGTGCAGACACACACAACCGGCAGTGGGACAATATCACAAACCATTGACACACAGTTTAGTGGGACATTGGGAACACTAGACGCGACCACTTCCCGGCCATTTTCTCGGCTACAAGAGGTGGTTACGGTGGCATAGGAGCTAGAGGACTTGGTGGATAGAGAAGATCGGGAGGATTTTGTGGGTCAGGAGGAACAAGACCTGGTGGATCCAATGGATCTAGTGGAGGAGGGAACACTGGAGGAAACCAAGGCTCTGGATCAGGAGGACAAGGGCCGCAACCACCTCCACAAGTATTTTTTGAGATGTCTTTACACTTACCGGACTACGGGGGTTATTGAGGATACTATAGAGCATGTCTATAAGTTTGAATTTCTATGGCACACAAAAGGGATCACTACCTCAAAGTGAAAGGAAAGTCAGTTTGCAATGATGTTACAAGGGCATGCACATAGTTGGTATCGGAAGTATGACCCCCATCAAATGGTGGTAGACTACACTGCATTGAAGAACACCTTCCTAGCAAAGTTCCATATCCCTGAATTTGAGTAGAAGAGCATCAACACTCTAAAGGAGATCCAACAAGGAATGACAAAGAGTGTGTGAGAGTATGACATGTGGTTCAAGACTCTCTTGTCAAAATTATCCTATGACATTCACCCTTCTCAACATGCTTAATGGTTTGTTGGAGGATTGATAACACCGTTTAGAAGGTCACACACATAAGACTTTCACGAACTTTGTGTAAGGCCTTGGAAGTTACCCCAGTATCTTGAGGCTGTTGAGAGTGTTGATACTGGTGTTAGCCCTTTTCTGGAGTCTCAAATTGCTGTAATGGACAAGTAGTTGGAGAAGTGTCTCAGAACTCAACACATGAGGTTTGTAGTGGTCTTTGGTGTTTAGGCGCCAGAAGTGAAAGGGCATACAAAGGATAGTTTCTTTCAAGTCGGTACACACCATGATGGTAGACTGTGAGATTTTCCATGGGGATCATGATGCAAATAGGTGTCCTCTACTACAATGCATAATCTGCAAGAATGTTTCTTGATATTGCAAGATCTATACCTCTATGACCCATAATACCAAGGATTACAGAATGATTAACCATATTCATGATGCTATTGATCTTTGTGTGTGCTAGACTAGTCTTACAAGTAGTTCCAAGGATGCCGATCATTACTATGAAGGGCACACAGATGGAGGAGCACATGGAAGAGTTTTTCATAGAGGATTTCATGGTCATAGTAATCTGCGGTAGAGGAAGAAGTGAGTTATAATGAGGAACCCGCTATAATTGTGGGTCTATAAAGCGTTATAAGCGTGAGTGTCCTAACCTATTACAATGCTCGGGTGTGGGAAAAACATAAATACGAGGAGTGCCCCAAATTTATTGAGCACATGAGCCAACAACACCGGAAAGAAAAAGGTGCTAGGATGGTGAGTATAAAGAAGGCCGGCCCACAATGGATGCCAAGAGTGGTGCATGAGTTAGGATTAGAACCTGTATTGGTAATAAATTAAGTAGAGGCTACATGTGCAAGGAGACGCCAAAATAAAAACTGGTTGTTATGGAAGAAGTGGTACATGGGAAGTATCCAGACCCTACTCATCAGAAGGAAGTGTATCAAGAGACTATAGATGTGATTTGGAGTTTGCAAGGGGAAATCTAACGCCTAAAGGAGAAGTCAAAGAAGTTGGAGCAAAGGAAGAATGCTGAGGCTTTGAAGGAGGACTTGGATGAAGTCAAGGAAGTATGTAGGATGTTAAGGAAAAATAATATTATCCCCTTGCTAGGAGAATGGTCATGGGAAAAGGTACCACACATTGGAGAAGAGCGCAAAAGTTAAGTTTTGTATGCAAACCTTCCTCCTCACAACCTTGAATATGATAAGGAGATTACTTTAAATGCGATTGTTAATGGTGGCTTCGAGTAATATCCTCATTGACATAGGAGTGGAGGTTAATGTTCTTACCTTGGATGCCTGGAATCAAATGGGAAGACCTGCATTACAACCATCTTCAAATGTTTTGTATATGGAAAAAAAGACAAAGGAAATGCCCATTAGAGTCTTAAAAGATGCTGTTATCACTGTTTAAGGTGCCAAGTTCACTGGGGCTTTGAAGTCTTAGCACTTGTTGAGGCGGATATTTCCTAGCATTACTTGGGTGCCCTTGTTGTTATAAGAACAAAGCTGACCTACATTTTAACAAGGGGCTTATCAATTTCAAGAACAAGGATTAAAGGGTGATTATCCCTTTAACAAATGGGAAATCAACACCCTATACTTGATTTCTTAGGAGAGGAAGTCCTCAAGAGAATCTATGTGCGCTCCATTCGAGACCCTAAAATAATTCATCCTATAGAAGGGGTTATCCAATTTGAAGATGCTCAGTCGGTGAGTGATACAACTAGCACAACATGTGACAATTGGGTGCATAAGACTTATGAGTTGATTGGGAAATAGTTGAGAGGATCTGTCAGAACAAGGGTGACGAAGGCGAGCTCGGTTAAACGCCCGGGAAGAAAATAAGCTACCAAGATACTCTGGAGGAGCAAGCTCTAATGAATTCTTATGAGAAATGGAGGATCAGTGGAAAAATGAGGGGAAAGGAGAAGTATGCTCAGTTATAACTTGCTTAGGACTACAATGCGTTGGTGGGAAAATCATCATGAGAGTCTCCTAGAATGGCACAAGGTAAGAGTCACATTTTCTGTAAGGTTCTCCAGAAGCAACGTGCCCACTGTTATCCAAGACTACCATGGCAAGGAGCCTGCCTCGTTCCATATCCAAGCTGTGAGAAGGCCTGGATGGAGGGCACATAAGATTTACCACCTTTGTTATGGGTGCATAAGTTATATTCCACCTTACAGGGTTATGCATGTGCATGGTATATCCACTTAGAGACATGCCGTCAGACGGGGAATTGGTAGGAGTTAACGGCTGATCTCATTCAAGATTTTGAGTATTGGAGTACCAAACCATCAGTGGATAAGGTGTTACAAGTTGTCAAGTGCCTTACAATGGGAGATAGTGTTATGGTAGAAGATAGGCTACTGGAGTTGCTGGGTGAGCCTTGTTTGGAGACGCACCTCAATGAAGAAGAATAAGAAGAAATATAACTTGAGTGTGCGTGCATTGAAAAGGAAAAAGGAAAAATGGTCTATGTAGTAGATGGTGAAGAGATGGAAAGTTTGGATGTTAACCATTCTGAAGGTACACGCCTATCATAAGCCCTTGAAAAAAAAAAGAAGGGTAACATTGGGATAGAGATAAAACCTAATGAAGCTATCATCGGGGACTATTAGTTGGAAAAAGAAGTTTTAAAGGCCATTGATTTATTACACGATTTCCAAGATTTGTTCCCTCGCAAGTACCATGAAATCAAAGGTGTCCACCATTCATTAGGGGATATGTGGATCAAGTTAAAGGAAGGTGTGCACCTGATTCTGAAGAGGCCTTATTAGATGAATATGAATTTGTGCATATGGGTCAAGGAGGAAATAGGGCTATGGAGGAATCAGAATGGATAAGCCCAATGGTCATCAATATCAAGAAGGATGGAAGAATAAGGATATGTGTTGACTACAGGGACCTGAATGTAGTATGTGTCATCGATCCTTTCCCAACCCCATTTACTAAAGAGATTCTAGAGGGAGTAGGAGGGTGTGAGGTCTACTCTTTCATGGATGGGTTCTCAGGGTATCACCAAATTGGGATTGCAAAGGAAGGACAGAAAAGACAACTTTCACCACTGAATGGGGAAGTTTTTCCTACACGGTTATGCCTTTTGGATTTAAGAATACACCTGCTATGTTCTCACGCATCGTGGTATAAGCATTTTAGGACTTCATCCATAAATTTATTCAAGTTTACCTAGATGACTGGACTGTGTATGGGCTAGTAAAAGACCATTATGACAATTTGAGGATGATGTTTAAGAGATGTCGACAATTGAGGATATCCCTCAACATTAAGAAATGTGTCTTTCTACTCCATTTGGAACCCTGTTAGGACATATTATATGTAAGGAAGGCTTACTAGTGGATCTCACCAAAGTTGCATTTATTGTGGGATTAGGGGAACCTACTAGTCAAAGCGCAGTGCATGGATTCCTTGGGCATATGGGGTACTATAGGAAATTCATCAAAGGGTATGCCAAGATCACCATGCCCTTAGAGGAATTACTAAAGCACAAGAGTGCCTTTCATTAGGGAGAGGTGAAGCAAAAGGCATTTGATACTTTGAAGGATAAACTTGTCACTATGCCCATACTACATTTTCCTTCGTGGGATAAGCATTTCCATGTTGATGCCTCAGAAAACCATGAGAGAAGTACTTGCACAACCTAGTGAGGGATTATTGATCACCCCTTGTGTTTTACAAGCGGAAGTTAACACCAAAGATAACAAAATTACAAAACTACGAGCGCGAGACACTATCAATGATCTACGTACTACATAAGTTCGTATAATACCTATTGGCAACACCATTTATATTTTATATAGATCACATGGCATTGAAATACTTGGTTAAATAGCCCGTTCTCGTAAG
Source organism: Taxus wallichiana var. yunnanensis (assembly GCA_018340775.1). Classification (NCBI taxonomy): domain Eukaryota; kingdom Viridiplantae; phylum Streptophyta; class Pinopsida; order Cupressales; family Taxaceae; genus Taxus; species Taxus wallichiana. The sequence goes on along the minus strand of CM031235.1, from coordinate 62,427,279 downwards.
GGCGCATATGCCGTTGGGTCCTATTATTCCAAGATTTTGAGTTCTCGGTGGTTGTAAAACTAGGAAAAATCAATTCAGGACCTGACCACTTATCAAGGATTGAATCAGGGGAGGATGCAAAAAGTATTGAGGATACCATTTTGGATGCAACACTATTTAGGTTGCATGCACACCCTCGAGACATGGAAGATATCACGGTGTTCTTGAAAACATGTCCTGCACCGAAGGGATGAAGGCTCTGGAGAAAAAGTAGTTAGCAATACGTTTCGCACCCTACATGTTGATTAATGGAGACCTGTATAAGTTAGGCCGTGATGAGGTTCTGCCCCAATGCGTATTAGAACATGAGTGTGTGGTAATTATGGAGGAAGCACATGGTGGGATTACAGGAGGACACTATGTAGGAAATGATACCACATGAAAGATTTTACTAGCAGGGATTTGGTGCGAAACCATATATCAGGATTGTATTGAGTTTTGTAAGGCCTGTGACCATTGCCAGTGCCTTGGAAAACTTGGAAAGAGAGATGAAATTACCTTGCAACCAATAGCCAGTGCTGAACCATTGGAAAAATGGGCAATTGAATTTGCGAGGCCAATTTCACCACCACATGAAGGACTAGTTCATGGTTTATCATTACTTGCATTGATTACTTAACACGTTGGAAAAAGGCATTGCCTACAAAGGATTACACTGCAACAACAATTGCTATATTTTTATGGGTGAACATAATCAGTAGTTATGGTTGTCCTTTAAGTTTAACAAGTTATAGAGGTACACATTTCCTCAATGAAATGGTCAAGATTCTCATTAGCGAATTTATGGTGGCCCATTGCAAGACTATCTCTTATCACCCTCAAGAAAATGGAATTACTGAGGCATTTAACAAAATACCAAGTCACACATTGAATAAGATCTATGATGTTGGTAGAAAAGATTTGGATGACAAGGTATCAACCGTTCTATGGGAATATAGGACAAACTACAAGAGGTTAAACAAGGCCACACCATTTCAATTGGTGTTTGGTGTGGAGGTTGTTTTTCTAGTTGAATTCATGTTACCATCGCTGCGTATAGCGTGCACAGGAGGGTTGGATGATGAAAAAGCACTGGAAGAGAGGATTGATAAGTTGATGTAGTTAGACGAAAGGTGATCACTTGCTAGATGGAGTCAGAAGACAGAAAAGGTAAGATAAAAGGCATGACATGATCATCATATAAAAACAAGCAATTTAAGGTTGGGAAGATGGTGTTGTTATATGATTCCAAGTTTTTACGCCATCTGGGAAGTTGAAAGTCCATTGATAAGACCTTACATCATCTCGTACATCCTTGATTCAGCACTTTCCAGTTAAAAGCACTAGATGGGATGAGATTACCTGGTCATTTCAATGGAAGTAGGTTGAAGCCCTACTATAAATAAGTCTTCTTGGTGTTTGTAAATAAGGTAGTATTTCCAGTTAGCTTAGGATTTCCCTTTACGATTTTTCTTTTCTTGTGTTTCCCTTTCTCGTTTCTTGTTCCTTTCTTTTTGTTTCGTTTTGCACCTTGTGCACCGGTAACCACTTTATTTTTCTAAAGTTGTGTATGTGTAAAGGACCGCACATCTGTTTTAGTGTGGGGTGGAGTAGTGTAAAGTAAAGTATAAGACAATAGTAAAAGTTGAGTGGCACTGTAGAAGGAAGCACGTAAGATTGATAAAGCGTGAGGGGAAATGGTGGATAATGAATTGTGGTGTCAAGAAGGCTATAACAAAGACAACATATGAATAATGAAGAGTACAGAACAACATGTGGTAGGCATGAGAAAAAATCGTAGAGAGAAGAAGTAACTTTGACGCCGTAGATGCATGCGTAAGAGTCTTCAGTAAGATTGGATTTTTGTGTGCCAGAAGGTTGTAAAAGGTTTTTCATGTAGGATTGGGCATGTGGGTAAGGGCAATTAAGGTCGGCCTAGTGGAAAAATCCACATTTAATGCTAAGTACGTTAGTAGGTGGTATATTATTTATTGTTGGAGAGAAGCAAAAATATAAATATGAGGTCGATAAAGTCATTATTTTACTTTGCTATTACGGGTTAAAGCGCTCTTTTGAACTAGGGCATCTAGAGAGATTTATGTGAAGGAAGAAGAATCATAGAAATATAACTATGTGACTAGGGTGGATCTGCAAAACCAAAGCGGAAGGAGTACATGGCCATGGAAAGAGTTTGAATGAAGTGCACCATCTTGTGGAAGGGTTTTCCTAGTTAGGGTTTGATAGCTAGGGCACAAAAAGAGAAGGATTTATTTGTGAAGTTAAGCCTTAGAATTGAGCAGAGTAGTAGAGTAGAGCAAGGAGTTTTAAAATTTTAACCCAACAAGAAGAATGACACCAAAGAAGGTGACCATTTCACCAAAGAAATAGAAGGGCAAACGCAAAGGAAAACAAACCGTTGTTATCGCTAGCTCCATTGAAGAATGGTATGTAGAAATGTAGTACCTAGATGGAGTATTACTAGGGAAAGAATGGGTGTAACATTTGAGACAAATGGTTGTGAGAAATTACAACCATTGTACGAGCACTATAGAGAAAGAAATGGTGTTGGAGTTGGTTCATCCAACTAACAAGAGGACACCAAATGGAATGCCAATATATAGCAATAAGGTGAAAGTAAAGTTGGAGAAGGCATGGCTATTGCAAATGTATGAATTGCCTTATTTTGGTAATCCTGATTGGGTATATAAATGGTTGATGTTGCGCATACATGAAGACCACTTCTACTTTGCGGGCCGCAAGATACGCATAACACCTCAGTTGATATCCAAGTTCACTGCCTAAGTTGTGAAGGAGAATCCATAGATGACAACTTGGATGATAAGGAGGCCATCAAGGAAACTGTGGAGGCTTATGAATACAAAAAGGGTTCTCGGTAATTTGACATCACAGAAATTCTAGACCCTATTATGAGTATGAACATGCGCTTGGTCACCAAGCTTGATGATCAAGAAAGATGGACGCAAGTAAACAAGGAATGGTTAAATGTATGCTAGAAGATCTCAGAAGGGACCATCTATAACTTGTCCACCTTTATTGCGGATGAGATCATAAGCACGCACAAGAAGGAGAAAAGATACTATTCAGCAACATTCTCCTCACCATCATCTTCTCGAGAGATTAGAGTGCCCAATGGGCTAGAGAAGTTCATTTGGGAATATCTAGAAGACAATCCCTCACCCATGAAAAGGTTTAAGAAATATACTTGTGAAACCATGACGGTCACCCACAAGGCATGCCTAGAAAAGTGGTACAAGTGAATGTGTGACGTATTCGGGGTAGAATGGAGGATCCCTAAGTAGTTACCCATGCTCATGGATGGAGAGGAAAAGTTTGCAGTTTATCAACATTTCTACATTGGTAGGTTTACATTGACAAATGGGACTAAGAGCCCATGGTGCAAGCTACCCTTCTCCTTCACCACGCAATACTTCCAAGTAGGGGTCAACCAGTTCAAGGAGGCCAAAAGGATAAGGTTCGACCTTAGTGAGGTAGACCAAGACCACTGCGAGTTGTGCTAAAATATCATATACCCTAAGAAGCATACATACGTGGAGAAGTATGTCTCCCATGAAGTACATGATGATGAATCCGATAATGCTGCCGATTGTTGGAAGGGTTGCAACAAGGGGTATATCTGCACATAAGGCCTAAGTTTGAGAAAGGTACCTATATGGAGAGTGATGTATCCATTATATAAGACCCCACAGGAGGAATAATTCCATGCTAAAGAAAAGGGAAAGAGAAGAGGTGTAGGAGAAGAAGGCACCAAGTGTGCAAACTGCACAATCGATGGGCGCGCCGAAGCAATCGCTAAGCCTAGCACTTATGCACACAGAAGAAGTCCCTAGTCAAGGAAAAGACCCTAGAAGAAGAGGTTCTAGAGTATGAAGGACCCCTCACACATGAAGAATCACTAAGGAAGATGTCTCCTATTAAGGAGAAAGAGAAGGAAGAATATCCTATACTAGAATCACCAATTAGGAAGAAGCAGAAGATGGCAGAAAAGGAAGACTCGGAGGAAAATAGAGATTAGAGGCCTACATTGGTGACATAGATGATGATGAGCCCGAGGAAGCTAAAGACCATCTAGTATATGATATACATGACTCAAAGGAGGAGGAAGATGAAGAGAAGAATGACAAGGAGGAAGAAGAAGAGAAGAATGATGAGGAGGAAGTAGAAGATCAAGGCAAGGGGGTGAGTGAAGAGGTAAGCACCAAAAATTAGGGAACCCCAAGCCTCACCAAGGAACAAGTAGAAAAATAGTGGAAAGAGAAGTAATGGGCATCATTAAGGATTTGGTGGAGCAGGAGTTGGAGCGAAGCGCAGATGAAATTTTGAAGGAAATGGAAGAAGAGAGCATTGGGAAAGAATATGGCAACATGGGTGGGAATCCCAATTTGGTGGTAAGCTTCCCAAAGGCTATGTGAACAGGTGGGAAGGGCATAATAACAACACAATGGAAAGGGATGGGCTACATTAATGATCTAATCAAGGTGCTACGTGCGCTTCCAGAGCACCATGCCAACAGCAACAACTCCAGGATATGACTTCATTTGATGAATACATCGCATATCCATGAACATGAAAGATGCTATCTTGGGCATTCAAGTCCCATATGGATGAACCTAAGTTCAAAGTAAGTCGGGAGTGTTGATGAAGGTGCCAGAGACAAAAGGAGTAAATCCCTTGGTAAATGCTCAACAATTGTCGATGATCAGGTTTGTAATGCACTCAACAAGGTTTCAGTTGAGATTGAGGCCAAACTATTCGAAGAAATGATAGAGTGAGATTCCTGGAGGAGGAATTGGAGAAGAAAAAGGAGGATCTCGTTGAGAAGAGCAAATACTTGAAGCAAGAAGATCTTATCAGTGCATAGTTAAGGCACAAACTAAAGGAAGAGAAGGAAAAGGTGCACGAAGTCTCTAAGAAGGTGGAGATGATTATAGATGCCATTGTCTTAAAGCATCCTGACCTAGCGCCACTCGAGAAAAAATATGAATCAGCCTTGCAGTTTCTGGAGGATTTGAATTACATCCTAAAGATAAAAAGGTGGCCATTTACCTTAGAGAACATAGAAGAAGTGTTGTCGCGCCAAGAGAGAGAAAAGAACTAAAGATTGTCGAGATCATTACTCGATATACCAAACTCCTTAGCAGAGGTAAAGGCTACCATGTAAGTTGGGTTTGAAGCTACATATGACAATTGTCTTTGATAGAGATAGATTGGAAAGCATCCTGGTCACTACACATGAAATGGAACTCAAGGAGTTTCAAGAGAAGAATAAGGGGAACAATGCAAAAAGGGATAAAATCTTGGCTGAGGTAGAGAAGAAGTTAGAAGCTATTGAGACCTTATGAGGCTTGATCAAAAGCTAGCTAAAGGAATTATACCCTAGATCTCCCGCAGGATGGACACACTTGATGACTTAGGAAAAAAATTAGAGAGTATTGTTGAAACAATGAGTGCCAAAGGGGATGAACTAAGTTTTAAGGAGGTGAGCACCCTAGTTAGAGACCTATGTTAGCAAGCGTAGAGTGAGGTTTACACTGGAAAATATAGAGGCGAGAAATAGGGAAGGATTTCCCTCTCCTCCTTCAAAAATAAGCACTGCTCTCTTTAACTTTCCCCATTATTTCATTCTTTCTCACAATTCTTCATTCCTTCATTCTTTTTCCGACTATTCAGAGCCTGCCATTCTTTATTCATTGAAGAGAAATGTTTCGAGGATGGAGAACATGAGTAGTGTGGGGTGATGTTGGGTCTCAAAATATTGGCTAAGTACAAGAAGGCATGTGGGTGCGCGGGGCCTATATGAAGAAGGGCACACATGACAGGGTTTTGGAAGGGTTTGGAAGAACCCAAGTCATGCACGCAAGGAAAAACAAGGTTTTTGGGACTTAGCCATATTCAGCGTTGCCGACAACATATGAGAAAAGCATGACCCATCTAGCATGCGGAGTGGATAAGGCACTAGCTTGACAACTATATGGTTAATAAGGGAATATTCCATGCATGTGATGGAAGGATCCAAAAATACATCATTGCAAAGAGTGGAGAGCTCGGATCAAAGGAATCATGCTCCATTGGAGGAACACATGGACACTTGGCAACCGACATGTTATCACAAGAAGGCATGGCGGTGGAGACTAAAGCTATATATAGAGATTCTCAGGTATAAGAAAAGAGGAGAGACACACACCAAAAGCAACCTCACATAGTGCTTTGGATAGGCGAAGATCTCAGTAGGAATAATGAAGGATCCTTTAGGTTCGGATTAGGAGAACCGTAGGAGTGATGCCTATAGATACTAAAATTAGGTCACACTCCCCTTTGGTCCCTCAAAAAATAAGCACCTTTCATCACATTCACCTAGCCATGGCCCCTTTCACCTCACAAATATTAATTTAATTAATCAAATTAAATTAATTCATTATCCTCACCATATTTATTATTTAAATATCTTAATTTAAATAATATCCACACATACACCTCACTTAGACACCTCACCAAGCCAACTCACCCTAAAACCTATTCTTAGTATGTTACCATAACTAACTAAGGCTTACCTAAACCCTAAAAAATCAATGCCTTCATTCTCTCTAACTACATTCCCGCATGCTTACAAGAAGCTCCCAGTCTAATCCACGGGTTAATTGCATGAGATCCGAGGAAATCAAGAGGATCTCCCTAGTTTAGTAAACCTAGGAAATCCCACCTTGACCGATCTTTGTTACCCCTAATCACACCGTTAAGATGAAATTGCCGTTGGTTACCCTTTTAACCCCAAAACAACCTTATTCTCAAGGTTGGTAGAAGGTTTGGAAAATATTGGAAAAGTTGGTGAACATTAGCACATTCCAGCGAGAACACACATGCAAGGAAGGAGATCAAGCATCTTTTCCTACACAACCATCCCAACAATGATCTGATCTAACCAAGCAAAGAGGAATGTACATGCAGCCCATGTAGAAGATTTCCTTCAGTTGGTGATCACCTGCAGCCTTCAAACCTCTCATTAGCACCTCCATCCCTCACTTACAGACATCCAGGACCAGAATCCAAGTAAGTAAATGTTATACTTCTCTGGTTCATTCCATTTCATCATTATATTATCATCTATTGTTTACCTAGCCACCCATTGACCTCCTCCAACACTCACCCCTCCATATACCCATTAAAACCTCACCAAATCCTACCCAAATCACCCAATACCTCATCTCGACCAACCAAAGTCCTTTGTGTAATCACAAAGGAGACCTAAATCTCATTCTGTGGCATTCCCGTTTTCCATAGTAATCGGCACTAGTTACACCTAACCACCGTCGGTTACCCTTAACCGAAATTGGTCTCTGTATTTTCCCATATAACCCGAATGCTGACCTATCCACCTAATTCCCTATCACCCGTGATCTACCCGAGACCTCTCGTCTGGACCAGAGACCCTAACCAGCTTATTTGACCTTCGGATCCTATTCTAACCTAGCCTGTTAGATTATATCTATTTCTTATTGTGTTTTAAGTGAGATACCTAAATCATTTTGAATTACAATAGGATTTACTTTATTTACCGCATTAAATTGTTTAAAATAATGGACTGACAACCATCTAGGAAGTATCACACTTCCTGGATCTAGCACACACTAGGTAGTTCACTGCACATATTGTTTAACCTTTTCTGGTGGTCTTGCTTTGCATTACAAGTAGTTCCTCCTAGCCAAAAGGAATCTCTCATGATCAGATATGGATTCGGAAGTCATACGCGTACAACAACCCATCAACCAACATTAAAACATGTATTCCTCCTATGCCTGTTACCCTATCTGTTTCGTCAATACTTCAAAGAAATGATCTAGAATCAGGTGAAACATTTTGGCACGCCTGGTGGGACCCATCTGGGGTTCCTTGCATTTCATTCATTCCTAGGAAAAGTTGTGTGTTTTTTTCCCTTCTGAAAAGCATACACATTAATTTTCTTCCTTGGTAACCCACCTTTTCTTTCTATTTTCTCTAAAGGAAACCTTTCTTTTGGTGTAATTAAAAAGAACCATTTCTTTGTGTTTTCTGCATTGTAGTGAAAGAGCATCCCTCTTCCTCTTCATCTTTTTGTGTCATCTAACTTCACACTTCGATTTGGGCTTAAAAATAAGTGCATTGCATTCTGATTTATCACATTAGCTCACATTAATTGAGGGAAACCTATACACTGGAAGTCATGACCAGCTGATGGTTGACAAACGAACCATAGAAAGCACTTTCTTTCTCTTTCTCTCTCTCTGAGTCTTACCAAACCTCACAAAATTTAAAATACACACATTCTTAAACAACATCTTACCTAGAAGAAGTTGTAGGTGATCACATGATCACGACACAGTGGGCACCCAACTCGCTGCTCTATCGAGTCATACTTCAGAGCGAGGCCCACCCCCACCATAACATACCTGAAACCTCACCTTTTAGATATCCTTCTTCGTAGGAAGCCATCCTCACCAAAAATATATTTCACAATTCATGTGTTAGTCCTTAAATAACATAAGATAAACAAACATAATAGAAAAGGCACTCCTAGGATCACATTTTTCTTAGTGTTTTTGCTTGGCTTGCGTTTTGAGGTGAGAGATCACGTTCTTCATTTTTCTTGTTCATCCTTACATGCTCCTCATCACAGCTTGGTGTATTCCGGCTTCACCTGAGTGTGCCTAGGCCATATCATCATCATTCCCAGAATTATGGGTTTGATTCTACATCAGATTTTAATTCATAACCACTTTTATTTCATCACTATTTCAATTTCACAATGAATCAAATCGCCGCCCTTTAACCGTCGTCGGTTATACCCAACCGATGTCAATTCTAGGTCCTTTTGTTAACCTACCCAAAAGGAAATTTTATTCATTTTCTTCCACTTTTCACAGTCCCTGTCACTACCATCATTCCCATTGACATTGTAAAACACCATCAGATTTGGCATACCTATCAGATTTGACCTTCTACTTGGTTTTTCACTCACTGACCATTTTCTATAGTGACGGTGAGGGTTACCTTTGACCGTCGGTGGTTACCCTTGGTAGCGTCGCTTTCCTTAACCGACATTGTTAGCCTGTTTCACTTTCCAACTACCATTTGGTACCTAATCCACTTTTTACCATCAGATTCATCTATTCCTACTATTTTTGTGTCATTTACAGAGAAGTAGCCCTACCTGATCTGTACTGGTTCACATGGTGCTGACCTGAAGAAAATCAAGCACACTCATATTTCACGCCAGTTGTCAACCACTCCCACCTAGTCCTTCACCACCTTCCATTTTATCACTAGCCATGGATCCCATCCAACCTATCACTATCACTACCGGAGATGAGGAATTCACACAACTCCTTGACCAAAACCTTGCCGCCTTATAGTTTTACCTTTCCCACTCATCCACTCAAGATGCCTCGGATCAGTTGATATACGACATGCCCATATCTACCCCCCGACTCTCACTCCCACTCCTCTATCGACCTCATCTAGCTCTGTGCTGCCCGCATCTACTTTACCCCCAGTCATTTCACAGCTAGGTCCTATACCTGCTATGATTTTCATGTCTACCACCTCCGTTACCCCCGCCACATCCACCATACCCTCGATAACTACCCAAAATGCAACCTCATCCGCCCTAATGTCTCACACATACCCATAGCTACACTACCACCTCCCATGTCGGTGACCCCTACCCCTTTTCAGAACATGGTCCTTTCCATTCCACAATCATTAACTCCCATTACCACTAGGGTTACCATGACCCTTCCACCTCCATATACATACTATCAACAACCTCCCATTTCCTCCATTATTCACTCAGGGTACATACCTCCTATTTCACTACCTTCTTCCCAATCAACCTACATGGCAACACCATACACTGGAGTGCCACCCTCATTATATGCCCAAAACCAACCCTCTCATGCTACAGGAGGCACCCAATCATCATAACTTACCAACAACCTAATCAATTTCATGTTGGACAAGATGCACGATACATTGGAGGCATCAGTTTCCAGCTCCCACGACACTCTCACCTACGACGAGATTTGCAATGAGCCCATCCACCCATCCATTCCTATCCGCCCATACCTCGTGCATGGGGAAATGCCTAAATTCAATCGTTTCAATAGCAAAGAAGACCCGTAACATCATTTGCGGTCATTCAAATACGGGTGTTATCTGATCGCTCACGATGATGCCTTGCTCTTGAGAAATTTTCCTATGTCTCTGACTGGACCTACATTAGATTAGTATAGTGGGTTAACTAGACACTTGATATTCTCATTCAATTAGGTAGCCCAAGCCTTTTTGGATCATTTCTTTATCAATATCGTCAAGAAGGTTACCATGACCGACCTATATTCCATGCATCAATATGAGGACAAATCTATCGTAGATTTTTTTGCTTGTTGGCGTAGCTTGATCAACCAACTCACCTTCCAACTGCCACAAACAACTCATTGAGCTCTTCACATGGGCTTGTGCTAGACATATCTCACCGACCTTATAGGTCCAAACCTTCCAAAATTCGATGAAACATTCACTATGGCGTGAAAGTTAGAGATTTGGACCATCAAGAGAAGAAAATTTAGTTACGAGAATAAGAATTCAACATTCAAGTTGAATGATACCTCTTCTTCTTCTAAACCACAAACCAATTACTCAAAAGCTAAGGGCACTGCTAATGCAGTGGTACTCAAGGCCAGCCCAGCTCATCCATCAAATCAAGCTACCCCCTCATCTAATCTCTCACTTGTCCAAAATTTTCAATTTAGATGAGAGCAATGGAAATACACCCCAATTGGGGAACCTTACTCTTCTATCTTAGAAAATATTATCAAAGCCGAGCCATTACCCTTCCACCTATAAAACCACACACTGGTTTTGACCCTGCTCACCCCATGCCCGCATGGTATAAAGAACATGACTTCTGTAACTATCATCGAGTAAAGGGTCATAGTGACGGAAATTGCATCACTTTCAAAAATATTGTCCAATAAATGCTTGAGAAAGGTGAGTTAACCATGGATAATCCTAATGCACTGCCCAAAAAACCTACACATCTTCAAGAAACCATTTCCCAATCATGCCCCTTCATCTGATCAAACCGGTGAGACCTCAACTCATGATACCCATACCCGCGAGGTCCACACTATCTTTAATGATGTACCTGTCACCTCCCAATTACCTCACATTCCTTCCATAGAGGAAATCCTAGCCCAAACTCCACCTTTCACATCAAAACCAACCTCCCTTGTTCCTTCACCTGAGAGGAACATATTTCATCTCCTTCATCACCTACGGAGAAGTCTTTTGTAACATTGAGACCATCTCACCCCTGTCTTCTCCACTTAGAGAAATTTTACCCATAATACCCGCTCCACCCATTAAGGATCACCCAAGTACCTCCTCCACCCACAAATGAGCACCCATCATCTCCTCCACCCATGAGGAGCACCCATCATCTCCTCCACCTATAGTGGATCTCCCATCATCTCTCTACCTGCCATAGACCCGGTTGAGATAGCTTTGCCTCTTGGTGAGCATTCTCCATTTGCTACCCAAATTCCTGTAGACCTACTTTCAGCTCTCTTACCCACATAAGCTAAAGCTAGCCAATTTCCTATCTCTAAGACACATTTTACAGGAATTGCCATTAGGTCCTCATCAACTCCACCTACAGACGTGCCATTCTTGCATTGGTTGATCACTTATATTATGTGGATAGAGCCTTACTATGGGGATGCCTTTTGCTTCCTGTCTCAATGCAGATTCGTGAGGTCACTTGCGATACATCCACTATCTACCCAAAAGTATTCTGACCAATCAAACCAAACACAACCACCTTTATCACAAATCCTTCCAGGACACCCATCATAACTTCACATACACCCTTACCCATAACCCAAACTACATCTACACCAAAAACCACACCTATGACATCATCCTAGACTAAACCTATTACCACTTTAGGGGTCACCCCGACTACCAACCTTACTCAACCACCTATCAAACTAGATTTAACTACATCCTCAAAAGATAACACCACACCTACTCGACACCTAAAAAGAAGCATCAAACCCATAGAACTCATACCCCAGTGCGTCAATCACACTTGTAGCTGTCCCATCCATCTTAGGATCTCAACTTCCCCACATGGTCAAGAAACCTCCACCCATCAATAAACCAAAAACACAACAAACTATTCCTTTCTCACAAACCTATAACCTACCCGGACACCCAACATGACTTACACCCACACCTATAGCATATTTACCACCCATAACTCCAATACCCTCGCTTATTGCTTCACTACTATAGTGCCCATTTCAACAACCACTTAAGACTAAAGAAATAACCTAGGGTTAGCTTAGAAAATTATGGAATAATTTTTTTATTAGAAGTGTCTACAACTAAGTTACAAGACATCAATTTTCACTAATAGGTTCCGGAACAAAACCTGCTTACCAAAACAAAAGTTTCCTTTACTACTTATAACATGTTTACAAGGTTGAAATTTTTGGGTTAGATGTTCTAGTTAGGTTCAGGGAGCAATCGTACCCCATGCTTGCTCTCTAACAGGCTCAGAGCTTCAACTAGATTTTTCTCATATTCAAAGCTTTCAAAATTTCCATAAACCATTCCCAATGGATAGCAATTTTTCTCACCTTTTTGGTGATATAAATAAGTACTCCTAACTCCCTGTAGAACTCAAGATATAAGCGGGTGGAGTCTTGGGGTCAAATTTCCAGAGGGACACATGGCAAGAGGAGTAGGAGTGCACCTTGGGCGGATTGGCGGGTTGTAGGGTGAATTGGAAAATTTTCCCATTGTGGGCTTAAAGAAAAATGCGCTCCACACCCACGTAGCTCCCCAAGGGATATGTGTCGAGTCCAGGCAAAAGGTGAAAAAGGGGAAAGGGAAGGGTGGGGCAGCAGACCAATTTGGCGCGTTGCGCCCGAGGGGAAAAAAAGGATAGAAAGGGCGCGTGGGTCCGTGTGCTCACTGAAGAAGGGAATCTAAGGGAGAAGGTAGAGTTGCGGGCTGCAGAAGGATTTATATAATTTTTCCCAAAGACCCAAAAATGAAATTCCTCCCGAACCTCCGCCGCCACTCCAAGGTGCCACGTGGCATGCTTTCATTGGCCACGGGCCGGGCAGCCAAGGGTCAACATGGAAATTTTTGCCAATTTTTTTAATAAAAACTAAGGGATTTAAAAGAATGTAGGCCTCCACCATAGCAGCAAGGGGGACACGTGGTGCCCTTTGATTGGTTGCGGGCCAACAGAGGGAAAAGTGAAAATTTTCCAAAAATTTCAAAAAGTTTAAGGGGTAAATTTTTATCTCGCACCTCCGCCTCATTACTGGAGGACATGTGGTAGCCTCTAATTAGTCTGGGCCGACGGAGGGAAAAGTGAAAATTTTCTCGAGCCCAAAATTTTGAAAAGTTTCTCGAGCCCAAAATTTTCAAAATTTTCTAAGGGCAATTTTGATGGGAAATTTTTGGGTTGCATAGACCCAGTGCAGGGAAAATTTTCTCAAATTTTCCCGCCAAGGAACAAAAGCTTCAAAGTGTCATAACTTGAGCTAGAATTCCCAGTTTTGGGAAAAAGAGGACTTTTCAAAAATCTCTCAAGGCCCTATTTGACAAAAAAACATAAAATTTTCTTTTAGATTAAGATTTAAGGGTCAAGTTTGCAAAAACTATCTCGTAGGCTTAAATTTGTAAACTGGCATTTTTCGAACTTCCCAATTTGATTAAATTTGAACTCCTCCTTCACTCCACATGTCAAACAGACATGGAGGATCAGTCTAGGGAGGGTTTAGAGTGTTTTAGTGAATTCAAATTGTCCAGTTTGTTTGAGGTTGCATTTTTCTGGTAATAGATGGAAAAATGAATGTGCAAGTTCCCATTGGAAAATCATTAAGTTTTGGAGATTCATTCTTGACTGTTATAGTGAATTTGAGTTCCTTAGGTAGTACTAAGTCTAATTTTCAATGTTTCACAACTTATTGTTTAGTGCAAGTATGAACTGTTCATTTTTATTAAAATGTGAGTTGCTAGGATGAAGTATACTACAGTGAACTGTTTCTTCAAATTGGAACCTCCATTTTGTCATTTAAATGTGCATATGATTCCTAACTTAGTCAAATACATTGCTTATTAAATCATCCATCCAATTCTAAATGAAACTATATTTTTGATTTCAGTTTTAATATACATTTTGCAAGGAAAATAACATTGACTTTCATTCCATATGCATTCTTCCTTCAACATTCCAAACAGAGGTTTCCATTGCAAGTAAAAATCAGATTTACAATGGAGAAGATAACATATAGACAAGGTAAAACACTTTTGAAAAAGGAATGCATTCTTTCATTTTTCATCAAATACAATGTTACAACTTTTTTTTTTTTCATTTGTTTTCAAATACAATACATACAATAACAACACTTGTTTCTTATTCCTTTCAAAACAGAGATATCATTCTTGGACAACAAAACAATTCCAGTATACAATCGAATTTTGAAACTAATTCAATCTTTTATTCATATTTCAATAATAGTTTTATAACTTATCACTCTTCTAATTTGATTACAAAATACAAAATACAATGCTTATAATATCCTTTACATTTCCTTTCCAAAAATAGAGGAGAAGTATAATTCTTCTTTACATTTCTCAATTCAAATTCAACTTCTATCTACAATGCAATAACTTTACATTGCAATTACTATACATCTCATCCACTCAAGGTGGGAAAGGTTACATTGACTTTGCTAAAGGAAAGGGACTCACAAACAAGAAATTTCTTCTTTCTCCAACCAACAACATGCAAGTTTCTTCTTCTTTTCATCTTGATCACACCAGGAAGGGGGAAAGGAAACACTCTCCACCCAACCAAGACATCCAATGAGAATGGAGAAGCCATCCTTTCCTCATTGGTTGCTGAGACCCAACCATATTGAAATGGAGCATGAATATCAACACATGACAATAAAGGCTTCTATCACATATAAGCAATATTCACATTGCATCTGATACAATCAATAAAATGCACAGTTCAAAACAAGACAACAGTTCTTGACTGCATTTGAAACAATTCATAAAACACATAGGCTTGATCAAGCAAGCCAACAAGAGCAAGAACTATGGGGAACTCCTTATACCTCCCAATTTGGAATTGGGCATCCACCAAAATTCATACCAACAATAAAAACATATCAACCCTATAAACCTTATATCTCCTAACCCCTCCTTATGCCCCCAAGTTTATCCCTTATGCCCCCAAGAGTAAGAAATGCAAACAATTTTTTTCCAAGGAGGATCCTAAATGAAAACTCCTCCTCAATAGAACAGTGCCATTGGAAATCCCTTATGCCACCCATATGAAATCCCCATAGTCTTATCCTACAACATGCCGTAAGTATTCTACCAAACCAGCCAAGAATGTAAACACATACACCATTTAAACATGCGTGTATGAGAAGGAAAACATTTAAAACACAGCTCAAGATGCCTACCTCTCCATAATGGAGTTTGTTGTAAGCTCACAAGCTTTCCACAATGTCAAAGTGTAGTATAAAAAAAGCAAAGTATAAGCATGCAAAAAGACTCCAAGCTTCCTCCACAACAAGCTCCAAAACAACAACAAAAAATGCACCCCCAAGAGGAAAATAAAAAAGTTTCAACAACCTCAAATGAGCAAGAAGCTTTGAATTTAAAGGAGAGGGAAGAGGAGAGGATGATGTGGATCCTTGTGGGATGCCACATCATTCTTCCTCAACCCCAAGAGGAAAGTCAACATCCTTCACCAAATCACAATAAATAAAAATGACAAAATCACTTACATACTCCAAAATGCCCATACTCCAAAAGGACCAAATTTAAAACATGTAATGGAAGTGCAATTAAAACTTACATATTGTCACTTAAAAATGCATTATAGGGTAAGTGCAGGAAGTTGATGGACAAATATAGGGTCATCCGTGGACATCATATTGTAAATAACAACATAATATCAACTTGTAGGGATTATTAGCAATACATACACTCAAAATTAGATAAAATTATATTAATATGAATCGTAGCATCCGGAATCTAGTTTCTAAAATACTAATTTTTGTAAAAAATGGACAAGATTAGCTATATTAAACACTCAAAATTCAATGACTTGGTATTTTTTTTAAAAACGCTAATAAGATTATAGTCCGTTTGCCCACAATTTGGATGACCAAAAATTGATATATATTTTTTTCCTTTGGTGAGAAGTTATATGCCACTATTTATCTTGGGATGGATTTTATTTTGTATTTTTTTGAGTAATATTTTATTTTTTATGATTTTTTCCGTGAAAGTGGTATGAAAACATAAAGAAAACAGAGCACTTTCCGTTTGCCCGCCATAACTTTATCAAAAAATATTGAAATAAAATAAATTTTTTTTTGAACATGTATATAATTTCACCATGGTTGGGATGGTATAATTTTTATCACATTCTGATAAGTAAAACAAATTTTGTAGTCTTAAACGTAGACATAAACATTCACAGGAAAAAGTGTCTTAAAGACCTACTATTAGTAAAAAATTATAAAATGATATTTATCCTCTTCTATTCACTTTAAAATTAGTATTTCTACAAAGCTAATAGTCTCCCCTACGCAATGGTACCATTTTTATGACATAGTTTTTAATTTTTGGCATGGTTCAAGTCTGCGAAAGACTGAATTTGATGTTTTGCTATTTTTAATGTAAAATTCAGGATTTGATGTCCACTTAATTGTCCCCCAACTTGGTGCACTTACCCTATAAAAGCTTACATTTAACCTTCAAACCATAGGCATGGTTGGTGGATCATTTTAAGAGGTGTGGGACAAGTTTAACTTGTCCCTCAAGCCTCCAAATTTAGCCTCCAAGGTCAAATTCAAATTTCATAAAAGATTGAGTGCTGAGACCTTCCAAAATATGCCTTAGAAGACTCTTACAAATTTCTTACAACATCACTTACATGCTCCTATGAAATTAATTTTTATAACAACAACTTTATTTATTACATTCCACATCCCAATTTAATTTAAATAAAATTTAACTATATCACTATCACATTAATCTACCACATTTAAATTAATTAAAAAAGGAACACATTACAAATAAAATACATACAACAATAATTAAAAAGGAACACATAAATAAAACACATATCCCATGGTCACATATAATGGAAATCTCCCCATGGGAATTCCTAGAAAAACACAACACATAACATACAACACAGTTGCCATGGTGACCTTGTTGAATTCACCTGAATTTTAATCTAGTTAGTCTCAGGTCCCCCGACATTGTTGTGATTTTTAACTTTGTAAAATGCAAATACCCCTTCGACCTCGTGGCCATATCGAACATCCAAAAATATATAAACAACATTTCAAGATCATCTAATCATATGAATCATGACAATATCAAGAATACAACATTATCATTTTTAATTAATTAAATCAACTATATCATCATCAATGATCCATCATACTAGATCTAGCCAAAATATCCAATGTCATAAGTCCAAATCAACATCCATATTTATGTCCATGTCAAACAAGATATAATCACCTCATATAAAAATTTCTCTAGTAACCTTCATGCATAATAACTGAATCTAGATCAATAAAAATCCATGATCTAACCATCATACTAAATCAAAACATAATAGTATCCATAATATGATCAATAGTATCAAAATCAGTATCTAAAAGTGTCAAAGGGAAGTGGGCACTACATCCCCCTCCCCTTAGAATCAACTTCCTCTTGGAAGTCACTGGAACAAATGTGGAAACTATACTCGTAATACTATGGCATTCTCCCATGTGGCTATAGTCTCATCATACCTTTTCCACCGCACTGCATTACCTAATCAATATCTCTACCTCGAAGGCCCGGGGTCCTATGATTTATGATACGAGACGGGCTCCACTAACACCTACCCCGATCCTACACCTATAATGATGTCCAGTCAACATATCGAAGGATCTACAATGTACCTCCTAAGGACGAAACATGAAATACATCATGTACATGAGACAAGCTGGGTGGCAATGCTTTAGATGGTAAGCCAAAGGGTTGATACGCTCTAAGATCTCAAAAGTACCAATGAATCTAGGAGCTAACATAGAACCTTTTCCGTAATGGATAGGGCTCTTATGTGGCCTAACACGAAGGAACACATTCATGCCCACATCAAAGACACGATCAATCCTATCTTTGATCTACATACTTCTTACCGCTATCATGTGCCTCCCGTAATATCTACCTAATCAAAACTACCTGCTACTCCATGTCCTACAAAAGGGCTGGTCTAAGAGATACTCTATCCTCCAACCTATCCCGAGTTAAGCGGTGTCCTACACTCTCTACCATATATCGCTTGAAAAGGATCCATGTCTATAGAACTCTAGAAACTATTATTGTAGGAAAACTCCACTAAGTACGAGATACTTCTCCCACTTAGACTACTGATCCATCACATACATCATGAGCATATCCTCTAAAATCTGATTTACTTGCTCGGTTTGTCCATCTGTCTTAGGGTGATATGCTATGCTGAAGTTGATCCTCGTCCCGAGGACATACTACATAGTAGTCCAAAAATGAGAAGTGTATAATGGATCACGGTCACAAATGATCTTCCACGAGAATCCGTGCAATCGACGATCTCATCCAAGTAAACTTGTGCCACCGCTCTAGCTATATAAGTGGTCTTCATCGGGAGAAAATGAGCCAATTTTGTCAATTTATCAACCGTGACCATAATGGCGTCATGGTGATATATCGACATAGGTAGCCCAATAATGAAATCCATGAAAATGGTGTCCCACTTCCATTCCAGATGGCATGAGGATAAAAAAGACGGCTGGATGCTAATGTTCATCCTTAACCCTCTCGGCACTCTAAACACTTTGTGACACAAACCGAGCCACGTCTCGATGAAGTCCTCTCCAAAGGTGGTACAACCTGTCTCGAGGTAGTGTGCATCTTCTTCACTTTGGGATGGGCTGAATAGGGTGCACAATGTGCCTCTACCAAGATGTCCTTCCTCAAGCCTCCATCTCTGGGAACATATATCCTACCTCTCGTGCTCTGAGAAGACCATCTCGCTTTAAGGAAAAGCCATCAAACTTACCCTCAAGGGTCTCGTGACTCTATCTCTACTCAAGCCACAATGTAGAAGGCGCCAAGAGGAAGTCATTGAAGAATCTGCTCTGCAAATATGTGCTCACTGTAGTGGCCATAGCCACATGTCTTCATATGTTGAGAGCATCTACTAACACATTCTCCTTTCCCTTCACATGCTCTATCTCCATGTCATACTCACAAAGCAACCCCATCCAATGCCGTTGACGAGAGTTTAGATTGGGCTGCGTGAAGAGGTGGTGAAGACTCAAATGATATGTCCTGAGTGTGAATTTTTGACCAAGAAGGAAATGTCTCCATCTAACCAAGGCATGCACCACTACCGCAAGCTCAAGATCATGGGTAGGATAATTAAACTCGTGATCCTTGAGTGTGTGAAACTCAAAATCTATAAACCTACCATCCTACATCAACACATCTCTAAGCCCTACTAAAGAGGAATTTGTGAAGAAAAAGAACTCACCACTGTGGATCCGGAAATACTAGAATGGGTGTTCTAGTGAGGCACTCCTTCAGTTTCTTGAAGGCCTGCTTGCATCTATCTGACCAAACAAACTTCTTCCCTTTCCTCTAAAGGGAAGTGATAGGGTGCGTAATCTGAGAGAAGTCCTAAACAAATCTCCAGTAGTATCTGCTAAACCCATGAAGCTGCGCACCTTGGTCACTATAGTGGGTGCTGGAAAATCCATAATGGCTCTAATATTGGAAGGATTGACTGCGATACCTTCCCCAGAAATGATATGACCCAAATACTACACCTCTGTCTAGAAGAAATCACACTTCTCCAAGTTCCCGTAAAGCTGCTGCTCACGAAGACACTAGAGAACCTATCGAAGGTGCCCCTCATGCTCCTCACGTGTATGTGAGTATATCAAAATGTCATCTAGGAAGATGAGCACGAAGTGATCTAAAAAGGTTTTGAATACCCCATTCATCAAACTCATAAACACTGCAGGGGCATTCATCAAACCAAAAGGCACCACTGTGAACTCATAGTGCCCATATCTCATGCGGAAGGCGAGTCTTATGAATGTCTACCTCCAAAATCCTCAACTGATGGTAGCTCAACTTGAGATCAATCTTAGAGAACACCGTGGCTCCCTTCATCTGATCAAACAAGTCATCAATACGAGGAAGAGGATAATGATTCTTGATCGTCACTTTGTTCAACTGGTGGTAATCAATACACAACCGCAATGATCCATCCTTCTTCTTCACAAAATCACCAGTGCACCCTAAGGGGATACACTAGGATGGATAAGGCCCTTCTCCAAAAGGCCCTAAAGGCGTATCTTGAGCTCACGAGCTCCAGGTGGTCATTCGATAAGGTGCCCATGAGATAGGCTCTACTCCTGGAACTAGGTCTATATGAAAATCAATCTCACATGGGGTCGTAACCCCAATAGCTCCCCTAGAAATACATAAAAACTCTCTCAAGATGGGATGATCATCTAGTGATGGTCCACTAGACCCATCCTATGATCATTCACTTCGATGTAACAACATACATCCGACAATCCCATCGCACACACCACTTAAGTTGCAGAGCGGAAATGGTACAAATAGAAATGGATCTCTTGACCCCGAGATCACTAACTCAACTCCTAAATCATCCACACAAGCTATAGTCTTGTGATAACAATCCATCTTGGACTGTGTGCAAATAGCCAATCCATCCCTAAGATGACTCCATATGAGCCCAAAGGAAGAATGCGAGAGATTTGAAGTGGTGGTGAAAGGTCCCAAATCCACAACACACTCCTTAACTAAGGAGTCCACAGAGATCTTGGCTCCAAAAGCCATCTTGACATCCCAACTGAGACCTTGCCTAACTACCACCAGCCTGCATTGCTCCACTAAAGATGGTGCAAAGAAAGAATCAAAAGAACCAGAATCAAACAATACAGAGGTAGGGACATCACCAATTCTACCTATTTTCTCAATGATTGTGCTTTGGTGCTTTTCTGGCGGTTCTCAATTCTTTGCATAGATCCTGTGGTGTGTCTAATGTCACCAACTATCAGCTCAAAATTGGTGCCTTACCCTTGTTAGGGTTATGAGGGCAATCTCTCCAAAAATGTCCAACTACTCCACATCCAAAGTAACCACTTGATCCTCTCCAAGGAATAACACCTCCAGTAGGTGCCCTAGAAGCATGTGGTGTGGATCCTAATGATCTAGCTGTGGTGTTTTGTGGCCTCTGCTAGCGAGCTCCTCCTGGCTGAGCTCTAGGTCCACCCTATGTCTTGATAGGACCCCTAGGAGGAGGCCCCATACTCTGACCTCTCTATGCATTAGCTCTCTGTGGAGGTCTATATGGTGGGCGGGATGCTGTTGTTCTGTTGTGCTGCTACTACTACTATGGCCTAAAGGATGACTGTGTCTTTGAATGCTGACCACCGTGAGGGAGAGGTGCTTGTCCTCTCAATTTATCATCTTGCATCTGCTGAATATGGATCCTAACTCAGTCTCTAGCATGATGGGTTTTACCTTGAGTCTCCTCTGTAATATAGGCCTTCTAAATGGCCTCTACTAAATCTATGGAAAATGAATTTGCACAAAGACTCTAATATCCAAATTCAGGCCCTAGATGAACCTATGAATCCACACCTGCTCATCCTACATATACTCTACATACTGAAGTAGATCTAGAAATATACTCTCATACTCTGCTATTGAAAGGGTAGCCTGTCGGAGGTCATGGAACTCGTCAATCCTCTACTAGATGAACCTCCGTGATAGATACCTACTCCTGAATCTCTCCTCAAACAGCTCCCAAGTCACTGTCTCTGAATCTACATGGAGCTTTTGCTCCTCTGTCCTCCACCATACTCCTGCTCCATCCCTCAGTAGATGGATCACAACATGAGCTTTCGTGTTGCTAGAACAAGGACAAAGCTTGAAGCAACCACTCAAGCTCACTAGCTAGGCCTCTACCTAAAATCCACTGTATCACCTGAGTAATGTGAGGGCCTAAGCTTTAGGATCTCCCTGATGTGATCCACTGCTATGGTTTGTCGGCCTCTAGGTCTCTCTACATGCTCATCCCTAAGCTTAGGGCTTGAGACCTCTCTCTATGCTCTCGAAACTTTGTCATCTTGTCTCCTAGGTGGTGAATCTACTCTGGCTGACTCCACATGGGAGTTCTCTCCTCTATGCTCCTCACTAAGTCAAGGGGGTACCTGACCCTTGATGGAAGGAGCTCTATCATGACTAGCTTTCTGCCCTCCACCTAATCCTCTATGTAGAGTGGCATTAACATCCCAAGGGTGCAGCAGAATCGAGGTAGAATGGCTGCTACACCCTGATCCAGAGTGGTCGTGGTGGTGGTGAATTTGAGTCTCTGTGAAGGTTCCTCTCACTCCGTCTAAGCCTCCTACACAGACCAAAGCGAGAGTTAGTTCATTTGCTAAGTTATACAACTTCCATGTTTACTAAAAACATACAAATTCTTGCTAAGTTGTTTTCTAGGTTTCAATGTGCTAGGTTTAAGTTTTCATGTCTCAAGTTTTCTAGTGTGCCCAATGGTCTAAGCCTTTGAACCACCACTCTGATACAAAACTATAGTGCCCGTTTCAACAACCACTTGAGACCAAAGAAATAACCTAGGGTTAGCTTAGAAAATTATGGAATAACTTTTTTGATTAGAAGTGTCTACAACTAAGTTGTAAGACATCAGTTTTCACTAACATGTTCCCAGAAAAAAACTTACTTAACAAAAAACAAGTTTCCTTTACTACTTATAACATGTTTACAAGGTTGAAATTTTTGGGTTAGATGTTCTAGTTAGGTTCAAGGAGTAATCTTACCCCATGCCTGCTCTCTAATAGACTTAGAGCTTTAACTAGATTTTTCTCATATTTAACGCTTTCAAAATTTCCCTAAACCATTCCTAATGGATAAGAAATTTTCTCACCTTTTTGTGATATAAAGAAGTCCTCCTAACTCCTTGTAGAACTCAAGATATAAGTGGGCAGAGTCTTGGGGTCAAATTTTCCCAGAGGGACACATGGCAAGAGGAGGAGGAGTGCACCTGGGCGGGTTGGCGGGTCGCGGGGTGACATTGGGAAATTTTCCCAATGTGGGCTCAGGAAAAATGTGCACCGCACCCCCACGGGTCCCTAAGGGACACATTTTGGGTCTAGGTGCAAGGCAAAAAAGGGGGAAAGGGAAGGGCGAGTGGTGGACTGATTTGGCACTTTGCGCGGGAGGGGAAAAAGGAAAGAAAAGACGCGTAGGTCCACATGCAGCGTCGAAGAAGGGAATCCGAGGGAGAAGGCGAGTTGTGGGCCATGGGAGGATTTTTAGAATTTTCCCAAAGGCCCAAAAACAAAATTTCTCCCAAACCTCCACCACCACCCCAGGTGCCACGTGACATGCTTTCATTGGCCGCGGGCCGGTGGGGTCAACATGGAAATTTTTCCCAAATTTTTAAAATAAAAACTAAGGGGTTTAAAATAACCCATGCCTCTGCCATAGCCACAAGGGGACACATGGCGCCCTTTGATTGGCTGTGGGCCGCGGAGGAAAAGTGAAAATTTTCCAAAAATTTTCAAAAAGTTTAAGGGTAAAATTTTATCCACGCCTCCGCCTCAACCCCTGGAGGACACGTGGCAGCCTCTGATTGGTTGCGGGCCAGCGGAGGGAAAAGTGAAAATTTTCCCAAGCCCAAAATTTTAAAATTTTTCTAAGGGAAATTTTGATGGGAAATTTTTCGGTTGCGGGCCCATGAGGAAAATTTTCCCAAATTTTCCCACCAAGGCACAAAAACTTCAAAGTGTCATAACTTGAGCTAGAAATCTTGGTTTTGGGAAAACAAGGACTTTTCGAGAAAGCTCTCAAGGCCCTCTTTGACAAAAAACATAAAAATTGCTTTTTGATGAAAATTTAAGGGTCAGTTTTGCAAAAATATCTTCAAGTTTAAATTTATAACTGACATTTTTCCAACTTTCCAATTTGATTAAATTTGAACTCCTCCTTCACTCCACATGTCAAACGACATGGAGAATTAGTCTAGGGAGGGTTTAGAGTGTTTTAGTGAAGTCAAATTGTCAAATTTGTTTGAGGATGAATTTTTCTAGCAATAGACGGAAAAATGACATGCAAGTTCCCATTGGAAAATCATTAAGTTTTGGAGATTCATTATTATTTGTTATAGTGAATTTGAGTTCCTTAGGTAGTACTAAGTATAATTTTCAATGTTTCACAACTTATCGTTTAGTGCAAGTATGAACTATTCATTTTTATAAAAATATGAGTTACTGGGATGAAGTATACTACATCGAATGTTTCATCAAATTGGAACCTCCATTTTGTCATTTAAATGTGCATATGATTCCTAACTTAGTCAAATACATTGCTTATTAAATCATCCATTCAATTCTAAATGAAACTACATTTCTGATTTCAGTTTTAATATACATTTTACAAGGAAAATAACATTGACATTCATTCCATATGCATTCTTCCTTCAACATTCCAAACAAAGGTTTCCATTGCAAGTAAAAATCAGATTTACAATGGAGAAGATAGCATATAGACAAGGTAAAACACTTTTGAGAAAGGAATGCATTCTTTCATTTTCATCAAATACAACGTTACAACTTTTTTTTCATTTGTTTTCAAATACAATACATACAATAACAACACTGTTTCTTATTCCTTTCAAAACAGAGATATCATTCTTGGACAACAAAACAATTCCAGTATACAATCCAATTTTGAAACTACTTCAATCTTTTATTTATATTTCAATAATAGTTGTACAACTTATCACTCTTCCAATTGATTACAAAATACAAAAACGATGCTTATAATATCCTTTACTTTTCCTTTCCAAAATAGAGGACAAGTATAATTCTTCTTTACATTTCTCAATTCAAATTCAACTTCCATATACAATGCTATAACTTCACATTACAATTACTATACATCTCATCCACTCAAGGTGGAAAGGTTACATTGACTTTGTTCAAGGAAAGGGACTGTCAAACAATAAATTTCTTCTTTCTCCAATCAGCAACATGCAAGTTTCTTCTTCTTTTCATCTTGATCACAACAAGGAAGGGGAAAAGGCAATGCTCTCCACCCAACCAAGACATCTAATGAGAAAGGAGAAGCCATCCTTTCCTCATTGGCCCCCGAGCCCCAACCATATTGAAATGGAACATGAATATCAACACATGGAAACAAAGGGTTTTATCACATACAAGCAACATTCTTATTGCATACAATCAATAAAATGCACAATTCAAAATAGGACAATAGTTCTTGACGCATTTGAAACAATTCATACAACACATAGGCCTGATCAAGCAAGCAAACAAGAGCAAGAACTATGGGGAAATCTTTATGCCTCCCAATTTGGAATTGGGCATCCACCAAAATGCATACCACCAATAAACATATCAACCCCATAAACCATATATCTCCCAACCCCTCCTTATGCCTCGCTGCAAGTTTATCCCTTATGCCCCCACCAAGAGTAAGAAATGCAAACAGGTTTTGTTTCTAAGGTGGATCCGAAACCCAAAATCCCTCCTCAATAAAACAGTGCCATTGGCAATCCCTTATGCCCCCCATATGAAATCCCCATAGCCTTCTCCTACACCATGCCCAAAGCATTCTACTTAACCAGCCAAGAATGTAAACACAAACACCATTTAAACATGTGTGCAGAGAAGGAAAACATTTAAAACGCAGCTCAAGATGCCTACCTCTCCATAATGGAGTTTGTTCTAAGCTCACAAGCTTTCCATAATGTCAAAGTGTATTCCAAAACTAGAAAAGTATAAACATGCAAAAAGAGTCCAAGCTTCCTCCATAACAAGCTCCAAAATAGCAACAAAAATGCACCCTCAAGAGGAAAATAATAAAGTTTCAACAACCTCAAATGAGAAAGAAGCTTTGATTTTAAAGGAGAGGGAAGAGGAGAGGATAATGCGTATCCTTGTGGGATTCCACATCATTCTTCCTCAACCCCAAGAGGAAAGTCAACATCCTTCACCAAATCACAATAAATAAAAATGACAAAATCACTTACATACTCCAAAAGGACCAAATTTAAAACATGTAAGGGAAGTGCAATTAAAACTTACATATTTTCACTTCAAAATGCATTATAAATGCCTACATTTAACCTCCAAACCATAGGCATGGTTGGTGGATCATTTTAAGAGGTGTGGGACAAGTTTAACTTGTCCCACAAGCCTCCAAATTTAGCCTCCAAGGTCAAATTCGAATTTCATAAAAGATGGAGTGCTAGACCTTCCAAAATATGCCATAGAAGACTCCTACAAATTTATTACAACATCAAAACCCTCATCCAAACCTCTAAATCCCATCATCAAGCTCTCATGGAGGTTCTTCAATCTATTGAAGTTTTACCCAATGACCCTACACTGTAGCCTCCATTATCACACCCCATCATGTAGCCTCTCTCACCAAATTACCACCTTCATCTTCACCCCACCTATTCACCAAGTATTCACCCTTAGATTTTTAGAAGAAGAGATATCACCACACTAAAGCGATAACCCGAGACCCCACCCTCTTCATCTCTATCCACATCGATGACATATGGGTATGCCGTGTGATGATTGATGGGGCCGCTAGCATTAACATAATTTCATCCCATGCATTCACTCAAATGTGCATACTTTACAATTACATGCATAAACATCTTGTCATGTTGCATTCATTCAATGACGCTATCACCTCCACATTAGGCACTGTCATCCTCCACATTTGTGTGGGCCCTCGCCTTGTTCCAAAATTAATTTACGTCTTGGAGGGGGAATTCTAATATAACTTGTTGCTTGGCAGACCCTAGATTTGTGTCATGGGTTGCGTTCCTTCCACTTTGCATCGTTGTGTAAATTTTGAACACAAACGACACACCTATACCATTCCAACTGACCCATCACCTTTTAAAACATGTAACATGCTTTACCAACCCAATGATGTGCTCATACCTATTAAGTCAGTTGTCTACCTCCACAACTACTTTTCTTCACCTACACTTCCACTTACCAAGATAGCCACTTCTTCTACCACACATACCTCCTCCTTTCCTACCACTACCCCAACCTCCACAAATAACCCATTAGCTTCCTAATCCATTAACTCCACCTCCGCATTGACCTCCAACACATCATTTATTCTAGCTACCTACATAACACCACCGATCTCTTGGAAGGTGTTTTTAACACCTCACTCCTAGGAGAGTACCGCCTATATAGTGTCAACACATTCCTTACTCCACAAGAGTACAAAAGTATTCACCAACACCCTCATTATGATCACCGTATAGGAGAATGTCTCTGTATGGTTCCCCTCACCTTCGTACTAGTATCACCTATGGGGGACTTGATACTACCACTTACACACTCGAACCACCGTCACAAACTCGCCCCTTTTCTACCGACTTCCAATCACTTACCAATCACTGTTTGCCCACACCTTGAGCAGTGATGTGTGTGGAAGGGTTTTGTTTTGGATTTTACGCACAAGGCTACCATACCGTTATTCCATGTACCACCCACAAGCATAATGATCATAGTGGTATCAGCTTTCTTGAACCACCTACCAAATAGGCCAGCATTAAACTCATTAAGGACACTAACCATTCTCCACCTTCTTCACCCACTCTACCTTCATCACCACCCTCACCGACGGAGTTGATGGCTCCTAAATCTATCCCTCCTAATGTTTTTTTCATAAACACCATTTCCTTGGGGCCTTTGACTTATCAACGTGAGGGTGAGGCTCCTTCCACTCTTCCCTTCCTGTATCCCGAAATGATCGATGACGATACACCTTCAATTAATGTCGTTCAATGTCAGGATGATGAATCCATACTCACCTACCTTGGTGTAAAAGACTCATATATTCATCAGTCATTACCTTCTGAGACACAAACCATGTTGAATGAATTGACTATCGAGATCAACATTCATACTCGGGAAACTCACATCCTAAAGATCGGATAGTCTTTAGATGTTCTTTGAATAGAAGCCATCAATTCTTTTCTTAGAGATCATAACCATGCTTTCGCTTGGTCTTATGTAAACATGCCTAGTATTAACCCCACTATAGTGGTCCACATATCATCACCGGTCTTAAAGCAAAAACCATCAAACAAAAACTAAGGAAAATGCACCCTCGCATTGCACTTCTTGTCAAAGAGGAACTTCAACACCTTCTTTCCGTTTCCTTCATCTTACCCATTGATTATCCTTATTGGATTTCTAACATTGTCCTTGTCACTAAGGTGACAGGGGGACTCTGCATTTGCATGGACTTCCGTGACCTCAACCTAGCATACCCAAAAGATGACTTTCCCTTACCTGGTATTGACCAGCTGGTTGACCTTACCTCTGGCCATGAGATGCTATCACTCATGGATGGCTTCTCAAGTTATAACCAAATCCTAATTGCCCCAAAATATCAACACAAAACCTCGTTCATCACCCCTTGGGAGACCTTCTGCTATCGAGTCATGCCTTTTGGCCTTAAAAATGCTGGTGCCACATATCAGCGGGCTATGACTTACATCTTCCATGACATCATGTATCACATATTGGAAGATTATGTGGATGATCTCTTGGCCAAATCTAAACGCCACTCTCGAGCACCTAACCGTCCTCAAAACCATCTTTGATTGTCTCATTAAATATTGCATCTACCTTTAGCCTAAGAAGTGTGTCTTCACGGTTCTCTCAGGAAAGCTCCTGGGATTTATTGTTTCCCTCCATGGTATAGAAGTTGAACCTGCTAAAGTCAAGGCCATTCTTGAAATGCCTCCGCCTACCAACCTTAGACAACTCCGTAGACTGCAAGGTAAGTTGCAGTCTATTCACCATTTCATTTCACAATTATTTGATTGATGTCAACCATTTCATCATCTGCTCAAGAAGGATGTCTCCTTTAAATGGGATGATGATTGTCATAAAGATTTTGAGGCCCTAAAACAATAACTTCTCCAACCACCCGTAATCATTCCACCTAAAGCCGAACAACCTTTTTAACTATACATATCCACTACTAATCATTCCTTGGGAGCCATGCTCACTCATCGCGATGAACAACACATGGAGCAGGTGGTTTATTATATAAGCCATACTATTTTGGACTATGAAACCTGTTCACACCACCCTTAAAAACTTTACTTAGCCTTAGTTTTCATTACCATCAAACTCCATCATTACCTACTCAACAAAAAAACCTATGTTGTGACCAACACGACCCCTTACACTTCATGTATGCCAAACCTTATCAAAATCAGTATGCCACACGATGGCTTATGCTTTTAGCTGATCTTGACCTCAAATTCATTCATCAAAAGTCCATCAAGGGCCAAGCTATTGCTGACCAATTGGCTGATGTACCTATTTCGGGATCAACCCTCTAACTTCAAATTTCCAAATGAGTCTATTGCTACCCTTTCCCTGACGAACACCCTTACCAAAGACACTCTTCTTTGGCGGTTGTAAGTGTCGGTGTGGGAGTGGGAGGCTGGTATTATCCTCATTCCCTGGAGGGTTAACTTGAGCCTTTGTCTTTCAAATTAGATTTTGAATGTACTAATAATATTTCCAAATACGAAGCACTCGTACTAGGTCTCCGAGCGGCCTACGCCTAGATGCCACAATCAACATCTTTGGTAATTCTCAATTGGTTATAAACCAAGTCAATGGTATGTACTAATTTTGTAATGAGATACTTCAAAAGTATAAACATCATGTAGACATACTTTTGACCACCTTTGATCGTTACACCCTTCAAACCATCCCATGTTCTACCAACAAGTTTGCATATACCATGGCCTGCTTAGCTTCCCAAATACCCACTTCACTTGCCAATTCTATAAGATTTGTCACCGTCTGATGACTCCAATCACCTTCTTATTTACCTCATGATGTTTACTAGTTAGGAACTACTACCCCTGACCTGAGTGACCTTTGGTATAAACAATACTCTGACTACCTTTCTCTCTCCATCTTACCTCCTGATCTCACCCATAATGGACAACGTGCCTTCCTTAAAAAGGTCTCTTGTTACGTCATTCTAGGGAACTCCTCTATAAGCATGGCTTTGACGGTATTCTCTTACGATGCCTCACAAGTTCTGAAATTCCTTATACCATTAAGGAAGTTCATGATGGCATATGTGGAGGTCACTTTAGTGGCCTTGATGTTACTAAGTGTATTCTTCACTGGACTATTACTTGTGGCCGACCCTTAACCATGATTGTTGTGACTACGCCAAACATTGTGTAAAATGCCAACAACATTCCAAGCTTCATCATACACCCAGTCATGCCTTACAGGTCACCCGTGACCTTTGGCCCTTCTCTCAATGGGGTTTGGATCTTGTCGAAGAAATCAATCCCCATTCTTCCCAACACCATAAAAGGATCATCACTTCTTTACCAAATACTATACAAAATGTGTGGAAGCCATACCACTCATCTATGAAAATTGAGAAAATATGTGAGTTCATTAACCACCATATAATTTGTCGCTTTGGTGTTCCTCATCACCTCATCATTGACAATGGAAAACAATTCAAAAACAAAATAGTGCAAAAACTTTGTAATGCCTTCGGCATTTAGCATAGTTTCTCATCACCTTATTACCCACAAACCAACGGCCAAGCCGAATCCACTAACAAAACCTTAAACAAAATTCTTATGAAAGTGGTTGACGATACTGGGAAGGATTGGCATACACACATTCCTTTTTCCCTATGGGCATACCGCACTAGTATTCACACTTCCACTGCGGCCACACCTTTTCTCTGGTCTATGGTATAGGCAGTCCAGCCTCTCAAAGTCCAGATCCCTCACTTTGCATTTCTCTCCATGACATGCTCAATGATGATGAATTTTGTTAGGACCGTTTAGCACAGCTAGAGTTATTAGATGAACGTTGTCTTAACGCTCTGGATCACCTTCAAGTTTACCAAAAACGTATCAAACGTGCCTATGAAAAACATGTCCATGAACGAACCTTCCAAGTCGGTGACCTTGTCTTGAAAGAAAATCAACACGTAACCAAAGTAGAAAAAAGTAAATGGGGAAAATTTTCTCCTAATTGGCTTGGACCATACATCGTGACTCATACCTATGGATCAAGAGCTTATTGTTTATCTTCACTCGATGGTAAACCCGAACCTGAGCCCCTTAACACCTTACATACTTGACCATTATATTGTTGAATTGTAGTCCTACCTCACCTTTTATCTCTTTCCGTGCTCATCCCTTGATCGCTATTCACTCCATACACCTCACCAACGATTAAACAAGAATCATGTGAGTACCCATCACTTGTTATATTCTCTTGAATATGTGTACCATGACACTACACATAGCATGATTCTCATGGATACTTTTTGTCTACCTTTAGATGAGATCCCATGGTTGTTTCACCTTACCTTTTGAACAAGAGTCTTATTCTCCACCTTGGTCTTGTCCATGACTTCAAATACCTCACATGGGACCAAAATCCTTGAGTCAAACTTCTAATACAAAGATGACTCCCTCAAAAGGAAATCTTCCTCTCGACCACTTCTTCTTTATAAATAGATTGCTCCCTCGAAAGGATAACTATGTAAAGATCTAAAAAAATGATAAGCAACCAAAGCTTCTTGCATCAATCAGCTTCACGAAGACCTCAAGGAGTTAAATTTTCTTCATCCCATATAAACTTCCCACATCGATCAGTCTATTTCAACTATAAGTCAAAACAACAACCTTTTTTCATGGACTTTCCCATTGTGACCTAGGTCCTCTTGCCCAAAGCGCATGCTACCTATACCATATAAAAATTACCTACTTTTCACCCTTCAAACCATGCCCACTCACATTTCCTACTGCATCAAGGGACTTCTTGGAACTTAGACATTTGGTGATCATGTGACTACTTTTCACCAAAGAATAGTCAATCATGTAATGTATTTAGGGTCTTATGTTCATCACCTCTTTCAGGTGTGATTTCCTTAGTACGATCCTACCTAATCTTTAGGCTTTCTTGCTCCCTCTTATCTTTTGAACAATATTTGTTTACATTTTGATTACCTTATATAGGACTTGGTCCTCAACGCTTACTTTTGGGGTAATCTTCTTATTTTGTCACAATTTCCTCACCTACATCATTTTATCTATAATCTACCCACACCTAACACACCTAAACCCAAAACATGCCCAAAAACCTGCCAACTCATTTTCATACCTCCTCGTATTCTTCTCTAGCTTATGGGAGAACTACATCGGCCTGAGGTCCCTTTTTCACCGGGACTATGTAGGCAACACTCTGAGGGCATGGGGCCCTTGGAGGTTAGCTCGGCCATCCTCTACCTTAAACAATTCATCTTCCATGTGCCTCACATTATATCACACCTTACTTAGTTTCCCTTTTATACCCAAAATTGGAAATTCAACCACATACATAACAAGTTGTTTCATATTTTAAACATTATCACAACATATATTTATTATGCCTACCATTTCTCTATCATCACTATGCATATATTATACCACATCTCACATATGACCCATATTGTCATTCATTGCATAAAATAATGAATCACAACTTCACCTACTTTCAACTCCATCATGCCTAAACAAATCTAACTCAATCCATGCCTATAACTTTGACTCAACCATGCCTATAACTTTGACTCAACCATGCCTATAACTTTGACTCAATCCATGCCTATAACCTCGACTTAACCATGCCTATAACTTTGACTCAATCCATGCCTAAACAAACCTGACTCGATCCATGCCCAAACAAACCTAACTCGACCATGCCTAACAAACCCGACTCGACCCATGTCTAAACTAACTTTGACTCGATCCATGCCTAAATCGACCGACTCGATCCATGCCTAACCAACTTTGACTCGATCCGGGCCTAAATCAACCTAACTCCATCATGCTTAACTCACCTACTTTCCATCCATATCACATTAACAAATCAAAATCTCATAAAAAAATCAACAAATCAAATAATAACATGTATCTCATCATATAAATCAATGTGTATCTCAAAAATACATGGTTATCTCATCGTGTCCATCATCTCTAAATTGTCGGCATGCGATCATCCGTCACGCAGCCGGTCTCATATATCTAATAAAATAATGAATCAATATAAAATCTCTTTGGCACACAAGTGGTATATGCTCGAAATATACAAAACCTCTCATACATCCTCACTTTGTCTTGGCAAAAACATGCGGTATGTGATCAAAACTATAAATATCTCTCGGCACCTACCTCACCATAGTCGGTTGACCTATACCAACGTCGATTATCCATGGCGCAGCATCGGTCACCCTTACCTACACATTGCCCTAAATTTTACCCTTTACCCTACCCCTACCTCCTTTTTTTCCCCACCCAACCTTCACCTTGATCATTTACCCCACCCCACCTTCACCCTACCCATTTACCTCACCTTTCCTGACCTCATCATTTACTACCTCCCTTTTTCCTCCTTTAGGGACTCATTATTTTACCCCTACCTTGGCCTTACCTTC
This sequence comes from Taxus wallichiana var. yunnanensis, assembly GCA_018340775.1. NCBI lineage: Eukaryota > Viridiplantae > Streptophyta > Pinopsida > Cupressales > Taxaceae > Taxus > Taxus wallichiana. Next base: position 62,393,484 of record CM031235.1, on the reverse strand, counting down.
ATGACATAGATATTTAGATCTATCCCATTCTTTAGTGACCTTTGACCTCATGTGTTTGCTATACCTTACAGCATCACATTACTTGTGTTGTTGACCTAATGGCCTTACCTAGCTGTTGCGTGACCATTTATCATGACCCTACCTTTTTGTACAGAACATACCTAAATGTTCCTGCACCTAACCTACATTGTGTTTCCTGACCATATCCTATACCTTGGATACCGGAATCAATTCATCCTTGTTTGGATACACCTATCGACCTTAGACAATGTAGAGTTTGCTGCTCTTCAATTGGGTAGCGTGTTGTAGTTTATACATGTGTGTACATTTTATTGTTACTACCTTTGACCTTGATCCATTCCTAGATTGCCGGGTAGAAATTTAACCCTTTTTCCCCGTGCCCACCTTTCTTTTCATCACATTTACCTTTTATCAAGCCACTCACCGATTACCTTGCTTTGCCTCATCGAGTTCTGGTTTGAGGGGATCACCTTCACCCACACATGGGGCAACCACATCTTATTTTTGTTAGCATCACTTACTAATACAAGCTATACAACAAAAAGGGAAAAATGTAGACACTAAAATTAGGTCACACTCCCCTTTGGTCCCTCGACAAATAAGCACCTTTCATCACATTCACCTAGCCATGGCCCCTTTCACCTCACTAATATTAATTTAATTAATCAAATTAAATTAATTCATTATCCTCACCATATTTATCATTTAAATATATTAATTTAAATAATATCCACATATACACCTCACCTAGACACCTCACTAAGCCAACTCACCCTAAAACCTATTCTTAGTAAGTTGCCATAACTAATTAAGACTTACCTAAACCCTAAAAAATCAATGCCTACATTCTCTCTAACCACATTCGCGCATGCTTACAAGAAGCTCCCAGTCTAATCCATGGGTTAATGGCATGAGATCTGAGGAAATCAAGAGGATCTCCCTAGTTTAGTAAACCTAAGAAATCCCACCTTGACCGACACCGATTACCCCTAACTGTCGCCAGTTAAGATGGAACCGCCGTTGGTTACCCTTTTAACCCCAAAACAACCTTATTCTCAAGGTTGGCATAAGGTTTGGAAAATATTGGAAAAGTTGGTGAAAATTAGCACATTCCAGCGAGAACATGCATGCAAGGAAGGAGGTCAAGAATCTTTTCCTACACAGCCATCCCAACAATGATCTGATCTAACCAAGAAAAGAGGAATGTACATGTAACCCATGTAGAATCTTTACTTCAGTTGGTGATCACCTGCAGCCTTCAAACCTCTCATCAGCACCTTCGTCCCTCACTTACAGACATCCAGGACCAGAATCCAAGTAAGTAAATGTTATACTTCTCTGGTTCATTCCATTTCATTATTATATTATCATCTATTGTTTACCTCACCACCCATTGACCTCCTCCAACACTCACCCCTCCATATACCCATTAAAACCTCACCAAATCCTACCCAAATCACGATACCTCATCCCACCAACCAAAGTCCTTTGTGTAATCACAAAGGAGACCTAAATCTTGTTACGTGGCATTCCCGGTTTTCCACGATGAATCGACACACGGCTACACCTAACCACCATCGGTCACCCTTAACCGACATCGGTCTCTGTATTTGCCCATACAACCTAGAACAGTGACCTATCCACCTAATTCCCTCTCACCTTCATTCACTTGTGATCTACCTGAGACCTTTGTCAGACCTGCAGAGACCCAGAACCAATTATTTGATCTTCGAGATCCTATTCTAACATAGCCTATTAGATTATATCTATTTCTTATTGTGTTTTAAGTGAGATACCTAAATCATTTCAAATTACAATAGGATTTACTTTATTTACCGAATTAAATTGTTTAAAACAGGATGGGTGATAGCCATCTAGGAAGTATCACACTTCTGGATCTAGCACATCTTTAGGCGATTCATTACACATATTGTTTAACCTTTTCTAGTGGTCTTGCTTTGCATTACAGGTAGTTCCTCCTAGCCAAAAGGAAGATCTCACGATCAACTATGGATTCAGAAGTCATACGTGCGCAACAACCCATCAACCAACATTAAAATAGGTATTCCTCCTATGCCTGTTACCCTATCTGTTTCGTCAATATTTCAAAGAAACGATCTAGAATTAGGTGAAACAATGCCATATTTAGAGGGATGGGTCTATAACCATTTTTATAATGCGAGAAAACATAGCTTAGGGTCTGATGCATGACTCTGATATGCATTGTTATATTGGTCTGTTATGGCCTTAATGAATGTAATGTGGTTATTAAACTTGTTAACATGAATATAAGGTTATGTTCTAAAGAATATATGTTGTTCATGAGCACAAATCCTAGTACATTTCCTTTGTGTTATGAATCAGTTATGTATTCTTATTTATACTTCTCTTTTGTTATCTAAATGAATGCATTGATATGATAACACATCCTAAGCTATTAGAATGAACACATGGTTCTTTTCTTTCCTACATCTAAATCTATCATTAAGGATGTATTCTCATAAGAGTCATATAAAGGAGGGGCTCGGTGCCCGCACATGCCTTGGGTGAGCACCCAGCGCTTGCTGGGTGATAGGTCAATGTGCATGGGATTAGACTGTTGTTGTAGGGGTATAAAAATGACTACAAGTTCCTTCTAAATTTTTTAATACAAGCAATACTGAACTTAAACATTTTAATACCTTTATACTTATGAATACTTGACCATTGAAAGGAAGATAATTTTGTTTGTTTGTATGAGCATGGGCGTATGCCAATTCTAATCATTGTAATACAAGCAATATTGAATTTAATTTTTTCAATAACTCTATGAAGGATGTGAGAATGGAAAAATATCTATTATAAAACAAGCTAGATTTTATCTTTGTTCTTCTTTTATGATTCCAATTTTGAGAACGAGCATTTTATCATTAGATACATCATTGAACTTAATCATTTTAATTCATATATGACAATGATTAAGTTCAATATTGCTTAGCTTCGGTAGGTCAACTAGCCTACCCATCTCGGTAAGTCATCCCCCACCCTAGCTTGGGAATTCAACTCACACACCCATCTCGACAGTCTGCTCACCTACTCATCTCGGTAAGTCAACTTTCTGCCCATTCGAATGTCAACTCACCCACCGAGATTGGCAAGTCAACTTACCTGTCGAGCTTAGTGAGTGGGCTCACCCACTTGTGCTCGGTGAGTGAGCTTGGCTACTAAGCTTGACAAGTGAGCTTTCTCGTTGATCTCGGTGAGTGAGGTTGCTGCTTGAGCGTGGTGAGTTGGCTCACTCACTCGGCTTGGCTTGCACAACTATCCCACCCGGCTTAAACATTTTAATACCTCTATAGGTATGAATACCTGACCATTGAATGGAAGATAATTTTTTTTTGTTTGTATGAGAATGGGCGTATACCAATTCTAATCATTATAATACAAGCAATATTGAACTTAATTTTTTCAATAACTCTATGAAGGCTATGAGAATGGGTAACTATCCATTATAAAACAAGCTAGATTTTATCTTTGTTCTTCTTTTATGATTCTAATTTTGAGAACGAGCATTTTATCATTAGATACATCATTAAACTTAATAATTTTAATTCATACATGATAATGATTAAGTTCAATATTTCTTAGCTCGACATTGAAATTGCTTGTCCACAGCAAGTCAACCTCACCCACCTAGCTTGGCGGTCAACTAGCTTACCTAGCTTGGCAAGTCATCCCCCACCCCGACTTTGGAATTCAACTCGCACACCCATCTTGGTAGGTCTTCTCCCTACTTAGCTTGATAAGTCAACTCACCTACCCAACTTGAAATGTCAACTCACCTTCCGAGCTTGACAAGTCATCTTACTGCCGAGTTTGGTGAGTGAGCTCACCCGCCGAGCTCGGTGAGTGAGCTTGGCCTCTGAGTTCAACGAGTGAGCTCGCACACCGAGCTCGGAAAGTGAGCTCACCCACCGAGCTTGGCGAGTCGGCTAACTCACTCATCTCGGTTTGCACAACTATCCCACCCATCTTGATCTAGACAAATAGGCCACCCAACATGAAAAATAAGTAACGCCGCTTGCTAGGTGGTAACCCCACACTTTGTACTTTGGTAATAACAAAATAGTTAACTCCTCGTCTTAGCATGAAGGATTGGAAGTGGTTTTTTTAGAATCAAAAACATTTTTTTGTAAGGGAATGATCTTGTTCAGAATCTAAAACATGCAAGAAACAATCATATTTAGAGGCATCCTTTTATAACTATAGAGGATAATACTATGCAAGTCTTTCAAAAGATTGAAGTGATATTCTTAAAACACATATCAATAATACAAAAGATAAAAAATATGACATTATATTTATACCCAAATCAAATACAAGAGAAATAAAGTAGGATGATATTCTTCATCTCATAATAAATCAACAGATAAGAGTTAGAAGTATCTCTAAAACTTATCTTTAATTTAAAAAAGAAGTAAAATTTTTCTTCACTATAAAAAAGTAAATTCTTCTTCTAATAATGAATCATTCTTGTCTTGGGAACTCACCCACATAGCTCGGAAAAAAAGAAATGTCACCCAGGTGGTAAGACCACTTAGTAGTTTGGTAAAATCATAACAGATAACTCCCGTATTAGCAACTACGATTTGGTTAACAACTACACATGTATTTCAAAACATTGAAGTGATATTCTTAATACCTAGATAAAAAAATATAGAAGATAAAAAAAAGAATTATCTTTAAACCCAAAACGAATATAAGGGAAAGAAAACCAAATGATACTCTTCATCTCATAATAATTCAACAGAGAAGAGTTAGAATAATTCATGCCTCAAATTTTCTTCAAATCTTGTGTGTCACATTCGAAATGGTCTTAAGAAACTAAGGGAGCCCAAAGCGGTAAGGGTCAACAAAATTTTAACGGAGAGGACAAAAAATATCTCGAAATATTCTTCAAAGTAACAAATTGTCATTCTCTTTATAGTGCCATAGAGTGCTGTGAATTAATTGACATTAATTTCACCAATTTTCCTCCAACGGAGGTCAAAGAAGTGTTTGACAAACAAGTACCTTCAATTAATTAAAAACAAGTACTTTCAATTAATAACAAATTAACAGTGGAAAACAATTTATTTGCAAATTAATGGTCTCGCTATTCCATGGTCAAAAACAATATAAATATTAAAAAAATAGTAGCCATGATTTAGGTTTAATAATTGCACTTAAAATAAAATTTAAATTTTCAAAAAAATCATAGCCATGTTTTAGGTTTATTGCATATAAAAAAATAAAATATAAATTTTAAACTTTATCATAGTCATGATTTAGGTTATTTACATTTAAAATAAAATATAATTTTTAAACATTATCATAGCCATGTTTTAGGTTATTTTTGTATTTGAAATTAATTGATACTAATTTGTACTAGAGAGGGGATAGTTAGGGAAACTATATATGACACATGGTTTTCATGAAATCACTCAAATGTTGAATCATTTACTTGCTTCAACCACTCCCTGAACTCTAGATGGGAATGTCGACTTAAATAGAAAGAGGGGATGGGGCAGATCGATCCAAAACATATATTATTATTTCTTCATTGATTACAAAGGACAATCCTATTATTTGGTATTAATACCATATTTTATGATATCTAATTTTTTTGCTTATTTGGATTTTTCGTCACATTTAACCTTGAGTTGTATTTTTTAATATATTTTGATAGGTATCTTCGATATTTATCAAGTTTCATTATAAATATCTTGAATGTACTTGAAAATAATTACATCTCCCATACGTGTTAAAATCACTGATACTATAATATGGTTGTGAAATTGATAAAAACTATATAACTTATAGTAATCACATCAAAGGTTAATATTAGATGTTCTAAATAATGAGATAGTACCTTGGAAGAACATTTAGAGGAATTAGTTTTTATTCCTTTTTGAGAAAAAAAATATTATTATCTTGAGGCAATACACATAGAAAGAATGGGCATATGTCCATTCTCGTACAAACAAACATTTTTATCTTATATTGAATGGGCATATGCCCATTCTCATATAAGAATCATAAAATAAAATAGATGTATTATCTTGAGGCAATACACATAGACATAATGGGCATATGTCCATTTTCGTACAAATAAACAATTTTATCTTATATTGAATGGGAATATTCCCATTCTCATATAAGAATCATAGAAAACGTAGAGGTATTATCTTGAGGTAATACACATAGACAGAATAGGCATATGTCTATTCTCATACAAACAAACATTTTTATGTTGTATTGAATGGGCATATGCCCATTCTCATATAAGAATCATAGAAAAATAGAGGTAATATTTAATTTGTTTTGGAATGGACAGTTTCCCATTCTCACATCCTTTATAGTGATATTAAAATGATTAAGTTTAATATTGCTTCAATAAGTTAGAATGGTTAGAATAGGCATATGCCCATTATCATACAAACAAAGAATTTTATTATTGTGATGAGAATGGGAATGAACCATTTTCATACAAACAAATATTTTTATCATTGTGATGAGAATGGGGATATTCCATTTCTCATACAAACAAATATTTTTATCATCGTGATGAGAATGGGCATATGCCCATTCTCATAAACTAAATATAGAAAGAAAGAAAAATTCTCCTACGTGAAACATAAAGAATGAATGAAAATTATATCCTTTTATGAGAATGTTTAAAATGGACAAATTCTCATTCTCATAGTCAATGAATATGGGAAGTATGAGGAATTCTTGTAAAAGTAATATATGTTATGTTAATATGATGAAGATATTTGGATGAAGCGGTTAGCAATCAAGTTTCTAATTAACTTCTATTTAACCTCTATTTATTTATTTCTCATCATTTAAATTCAACCTCATCTATTTATTTCTCATCAATTAAATTCAAATGAGTCAAGTTCAATCATAGTTTGGAAATCATGTTATAAATATATTCATGTCAATTTTAATTATATGTATAATTTTGAAGTATTTCCAAACCTTACTGAATTATAAAAGTTTGCATCTCATGTGTTATGTGTATTCAATATACTTATAGTTGTACATACATGATAATTTTTAATTTATTTTATGCAATGGTTTAATATATTTTCCATCATCTCGCAAACTTTTTATTTTATGTTGTTATAACAGCAGGGGCTTTTGCATTTGTAGAGGATGATCATGTGGAATTGTTTTCAAAAGGAACCAAAGTTACAGAGGGAAGAGTATATCCAAGTAGGAAGACACTACATTGCAAAGATGTGGGAAGAGGATTTGTTGTTGTCAGTGTTAACACAATATTGGATGGGACAGTAAAATTTCCTTTCTCAGTTGATGAATTTGAAACCTTGGAAGATGTTAAAGGATACTACATTGATTAGGAAGAGAGTGAATTGTCAAAGCATGTAGATTCATCCATTCCCCCCAATTTGGGAAGTGAAAAAATTTGTAGTGGTTCAGAGGATTACAATGCAAAGAGTGACGAAGATTTTAGTGATGACAATGAAAGCACCATCAATACAGGTCCTAAAGATAGAAAATATTTGTCACAGACAATGTCATTCTCAAACACAAATCTTGTAGCGGGATGATGAAATAGCCATGGGTTATATCACTCATGTGCTAATTGTTCATGAAATTGATGGAGGAGGTTGGGTCCTTTGAAATTTGGTGTATGCATAGAGAATGTGGTAAATATGTGTTTAGAATGCTCAGACTCACTAGAACATAATAAATCAATTATTTGGCCAATAAAACATTTGATTTTCAATGAAACAAGAAGTTACCTTATGATTAAGCAAGGGAGTGCTCAATTGGTTGGTATGTACCTTGTACACAATGATCAACACAATTTGAAGTTCAAGGGAGCTATTACAAAATTAATCCATTATTGCTCAATTGAGTGTAAATTTAGAGGGAACAATTACAAATGTAGTTGAAGGAGACATGGTACATTTTAATAGATTGGATGCCAATAGCTTCAGTGTGCATATTGATAGAGTATTCAACCCTCCTTGTAAAGGATGCTTCCTATCTGAAGGATCTCTCATACAATGGCTTGCTAAGTAATTGGCTGACATAAATGGTTCTCATATGGATATTAGATTCAAATAAGTCCCAAAGGAGGTTGAGGTCATCATGTGGGATGCATTAGAAGAGAGACAACCTCATTTTTTAATCCAATTTCATATGATGCCACTAATCACAATCAATCCAACAAAGTGATAAAAATATCTTATAATGCTACAAAATGTCTGAAGCTGGATACCCCTCAAGCCAATCCATCAAATCAAAATTATGATGAGGATAGAAAATGGTCAATATTTTTAGAAGAAGTGGAAAATGCAGAGTTTAGTTATTGTAAATATAATTGTCTCCAAAAATTACCTCTTCCTTCGAGTTAGAATTAAAAAATTTGGCACACAACTAGAGCCTTGAATGAAGTTGACAGATTTTTTTGTGTTTGATGCATTAACAACAAATGCCATCTTCAATGTTGGTAAGAAAACTATGGAGATACATAAAATGAAATTTGATGGGATGGATGTTTGTCATAATGCATGGCACAAAGTATATGGGTACCCAAGGAGTTCCTTCTATAAACATAAATCTGAATGGATAAGCGGAAATAGGCTTGTAGTGAATGACAACACTAGAAAAGAGAAACAAAGGTCAAACATTTCGTAATAATTACCTGCATATCAAGAATTGTTGAGAGAAATTCAAATATCTCTCCACATCTAACTCAGTCTATAGGACAGGATGGAGTAAAAGTTCCCCAAAGGTTTCTTCCTTCATTCTATACCCAAAATATACTGCGAAAAAATGCAATGAGGAGCTTGAATTCTTGAAACTTCCTCAAGTATCGCAGTCAAGCTTCAACAACATAATGAATTTTTTTTTACCATATGTTTCCATTGCAAAAAATAATTTCTTTGCCAAGTGTGATGAGTGCATAGATTTTTTCAACAAACGTAGAGCCACCACATGCCCAGAAGCACTCATAAAGATTGAGGAGGAACAAACATGACACAATGAATATATTCAAAGTTGTCATGTAACTTACTATTCCCACAAATTGTAGTCAAAAGAATAGCCTCATGGATTCTTGAGCATTGTGCATGATAAAATGGATAAAATGAAAAATTCCATACCAAGGATGGGTAAAAAGAAAAGTCAATAAGTAATGTTATGAACCTACTAGTTACTTTGATTGGTATGCTCACACATGGACATAAGATCAGGGGTTTCAGCCATTTTGGCTTGCCATTTGTTGAACATGGAGCAAACTATACAGTCACATCATTAGCTTTGTGTCTCAGGAATCTTGAAGAACCTGTAATTGATGAGTATGGATATTTTTTTATCATTTTGGATCATCCAAACAACCATTGCATGATGCATTATTAAAAAATTATGTGCATGAAAAATGTAAAAGGTACAAGGAAATATTTGACCATTCAAAATCAGTTAGTGTTGCTAGCATGAATACTTCTTTCATAAAGTAACCACCAATCATCTACGTGAAAATTTATAATGCTTCAAGTGATAACAAGAATCATACATTATTTGTATTTGTATCAATGTTGACAACAAAAAGGGTATTCAACATTGTGTATGTAAGCTTCCTTCTAGTGGGACACACCCATGAGGATATAGATGGGAATTTTAGAAGATTAGCAACATCGTTACATAAAGTAGACACATTTTCTTTGCCACATATCATGGACTCTTATAGAACATGCCAAGAAGGGTCAAGTACATTCACTCCTTATCTTATTGAGGAAGTGTACAACTTCAAGGACTTTGTGGAGCCATTCTTGTTGGATGGAAACCATAAGATAGTGGGTATCAACAAACCGAAGTTGTTCGATTCCATGTTGTGGATGGCATACTAGTGATGGAGTATAAAACAAAATTAAAGGATAAACAATGGTCTCATTCTATCCATATATGGCGTATAAAGGATAATGGTGAACCAAGCTTTCTAGAAGGGCAACCTCCTTTGACACCTTTCAAAGAACTCAAAGAAATGGAATATCTAAAAAAGGGAATAAAATCATATATTGAGCATTGGGATAAAATGCAACATGAGAAGGTAGTGACTATTGGCTTCCAAGATCGTGTATTGGGAAATTTTTTTATGTGCTTTGGATAAACCATTTGCAAATTGTAGCGGGGTTTTATGTTTGTTTTTGGCCAAAAACAATACATGAGAAAGACATATATGACCAAATAATAGGAGCCACACATATTCACAAAGAAGACTACATTAGTCAACATATCCCAAGTAATAATGATATTTACGTTGGTCTTGTTTTTGGAAGATCTAACAAAGAATTCAATCCGTTGAAGGATGTGTTCAAGGGAAAAATGCTACTTATACAACCAGGAAATGATAATGAAAAGATATGGATGGGGAGAGCAGATGGGGATATTTTCCTTCAACATGAAGGAAATGATGTAATTAAAAAGTTGAGAGTTCAATATTGAAACCTACGGGAGAGGAGAAGGTACAACATTGTATTGGGATTGTTTAAATCCAAATAAAACTTAGACCATCTCAAATGAACCTAAAGTAGATATTGATGTGGATAACATCATTTGGGCATGGACACCAAACAAAAATTGGCAAAGTGGATACATAAAGATACCCGATAAAGGACATGTGGCCATTAAATCATACCTTGAACTACTTGAATAAGATAAGGAATGTTGACTTGGAGAAACTATTGAAGTTCATAAATTTTTATGTGAAATCATCTTGGCTCGAGATGTGGGTTTTAAAAAAATATTCCAAACCTTGGTCCTATAAAACTTTATAGTTGTACTATTATTTGATAATTAAATGAAATATTGAGTATTATATTACTTTGGAAGATTTTTCCATAGTATAATTCTATAAAACATTATGTTGCTTATGGAACTCTTGAATATTATTAATGTATTATTAATAATATGATTTCCACCATGTAATTAATTTAATTTGAAAAAAATCCTTAATTATGCTCTAAGTAAGTTTACAGGAGTTGGATCTTGTGATTTAAAGGGAATTAGATGTGATTTATAAGGAATTCATTTTTTTGATGAAATAGTCTATATTACTTAATATAAAATATTACAGCCTATCCACAAAAAAATATGGGTGGTAAAGGGCACACCCCATGATCAAACTAGTTGTGATGGCTAGGAGACTAAAGTATCAAGCCCAAGGGGCAACAAAAAACTTAACAACAATGCCAGAAAAACATAAAAAAACTAGGCAGCCACAACAAACATAGGGGCAGGGGGTGGTGGTGGCCCCTTATCCTCCAAGTTACTACCAGGAAGATCTTTTCCATCCGGAAGGGGTGGTCCACACAAGCAACTTCTTCATCTTTGTCTTCATTCTGGCTAGGAGAAATAACAAGAGCCAACCTGGGAACTTTTCCAGAGTCCCACCCATCTCTCTACATAGGAGGCGAGGAGTGGTGGTGGGAACCCCAACCACCGCACCGCATAGAAACGGTGAGGGGACCCCAACCATCGTGATTAACAGTGGCTACACCATTGCTTGGGTTGCCACCTAGGAGAGTGGTGACAATTTTCTTGGTCTACCGACTAGCCATGGCCACAATGCCCTCTTGGACGAACACTCCCAGAAGGGGAGGTAGGAGGTTCCGCGCCAAAGTATAAAGAGAGCTTGACCCAATGATGTAGAAGGGTTCAGAAGGTGCCACACCTCTAGCTCCACCTTACGGGCTGGTCCTAGATTTGTAAGAACTTATCCGAGATAAACATGGCCTTATCATAATGCGAAAGAATACAAGAAACTATGGAATTAGCAAAAACAACAAAATTGCATTCTTTCCATATAAAAAAGGATCTCCACTTTGAAAGTATGCCACACTTGTGCAAAAGCATGGGGAATGGAAATAGAATCCCCTAGCAAAATATGTTGCCAATGAAATTGAGCTGGTCTAAATGGTTGAAAGAAATCGTGGATCCAAGCCCAAATAGCTTGAGATTTTGGGCAGTACCAAAACAGATGCATGAGCATCTCAATGTGCCCACAAAAAGGGCATAGCCGAGGAGATATCTTGTAATGAGCTAATCTACACCCAAGAGGAAGACCTTGATAAAGTAGACACCAAGAAAAATAGGCTAACTTGGGCTGAATGATGGCTTTCCATATAATATGAAATCTAGCTTCCTAGGATGACCATCTAGAATTGATGGACCATCTGGAGTTTAGCAAGGATACCATCGGCAACCTGGGGGTGAGAAGAGCATAACCTTTTCCTAGGGAGTAATTTAAAAAGGGGTATCTGAAACCATTTCCAATCCTTCCACCAAGGCCTAAGAGAGATGACACCAACTTTGTGAAGCATCTCTGTAGGAATGGAATCAAGAACTTCCTGATAAGACTCTCTGTCAGTAGAAGCAAGTCGAAACTTGGCTTTAGCTTGAGGCCAAGTGAGAAGTAATTTGGTCTACCTACAAAATATGTCTTTGAGAGTGTGCAAGCCTTAACGATATAACTTAAGAGCATGAACCCAGGGCACTTGGGAAAGCGACACATCATGAAAATTGATGAGAGGAGACCACCAAATGCTATGGTCATTAATGGATATCCCATTTCTGAATCCATCCCCTTCCTAGATTAAAAGGGTTTGAGTAGCTCCCAAGCTTTCCATATGCTTTTGACAACAAAAGTGCCCACAATCTTAACCGGGCTTTGATAATGAGTAGGCTATGAAAATCTAGCCCTTGCCAAGTTTTACACCCTGTGGGGAGCCTTGAAAAATACAGTTGCGAATCAACACTTTCCAAGCTTCATTGCTAGTGCAGGCCCGAATAATCCACTTGGTTGCAAGAGTAGACCCCTGGTGGCCAATGTCAGTCAGACCAAGACCTCTAGAATCCCTAGGGAGACAACAATACTCCTAGGCAACTCTGTGAAAGCCTTTTCCAAGGTCCGAGCTAGCCCAAAAATATTTGAGATTTTTCCAATTTCTTGTAAGAGGATTTATTCAACACCCAGAAAGAAGAATAATAAACATGTGTGGATGCCAATATCTTGGAAAAATATGAAATTTTCCTACAAGAAAAAGGGGTTTAGTAATATAGTACTCTAATTTGCGGGCCCTATCAATAACATATTGCCAAAGTTGATCGGAGAAGCATCGAAGGCAAAGGGAATTCCAAAAAGTTTAAAAATTTCTCCATGCTGGATATACTTCTAGTCAAAATGATTCAAATGAACCAGGTTTAGGGAGAAAATATTTCTTGAAGCACTGGGTCTTTCTCCATTAGATATTGGAACCTGAAGCTAAACAATATGTATCTAAACATTACATGACATTGTTGATATTCGATTCCTCCTCCTGGAGTGTGAGGAAGGATTCATCTATAAAATGCCCATTGAAAAGATGAAAGGGAGTCACAGAAGGGAGTTGAATACCCTTCAAAATCCCTTGATCATGAGCATGGGCAAGGAGGAAACCAAAACCTTCAGCATCCAACACATAAAGAGTAGGTGTTAAAGGACAACCTTGTCTGATAGAATGAAAAATCCCAAACTACTCGAAGTATGTCCATTAATAGATAAGGAGGTCGTGGCATCTGAAAAAAGCATTTTGACAGAGGTGATGAAAATTGAACCAAGCCCAATGCTTCAAACATCACAAGAATGAAATTCAATTCAATCTTGTCAAAGGCTTTTTCAAAGTCAATTTTGATAAAAATGGATGGCTTTTTAGAGGTTCTTTCCCACTCCATACCTTCCTAGATAGCCAAATGTTATCAAGAATGTACCTGATTTGTATGAAACTAGTCTGCTCAGGATTGACGATAATGGGAAAAATGGGCCGAAGCCGAAGAGCTAAAGACTTAGCTATGATTTTGTATGAAACATTGAGCAAGGTAATTGGCTATTAATTGTAGATGAACTCTAGGTCACCTACTTTAGGGATGAAACTTATGTGACCCCTATTAATAAAGACACCGAGGGACCCTGAGTGGAGAGCCTTGAGGTAGACTTACAGCAGATCATGACCTACCATGTCCCAAAGGGCTTTATAAAACTTGCAAGGGAAGCCATCAATTCCAGGAGCTTTATCATTGGCCATAAGGGAAACAACTTCATATAAGTCCTCTAAAGTAAGCAATCAATAGATAACTCTGTGAGTAGGTGAAAGCTTGCAAGGAACTACTGAGAGGCATTCGAGAGCACAAATTTTTCTCAGAAGACTCATCCTGCACTTTGAAAACTTGAACATAGTGCCTAACAAAGGCTTGGACCATCTGAGGAGTGTCTGTAATCCAAACTCCAAGCATCAACAATGGTAGAAATTTTTTGGTTCATGTGTTTGGCCTTGAGCCACTGGTAAAACTCTTTGGTGTTTCGGTCTCCAATTTTAAGCCAGTGGAGCCGAGCCTTAATCTGAGCACCCAAGCTATGTAGTCATCAGCAATGTAAATTTTTTGCCGCAGTTTCACCACTTGGAGTTATAGAGCAACATTGAAAGGATCTTGTTCAAGTGCCACCGTCGAGTGACTCAGCTTGGTGGAGGTGGTGGAATAGGCCCACCACCAAAAATTTAGTGAGATGAACACCATACATTTGGAGGAATTTAGTGATCCGAATTATAACGTCTTTTCACAAACTTATCCAACCTACCCTACTAAGAGGGTGAGGTGCAAGGTTCGATTTTGGTGGATGTGCGCAAAGTTAGGTCATGATGCAAAAAAGCAGTATTTAAATAAAACTATGTCTTTTTAATTTTTGGCAGTTGAAAATTCCATTCAATTGAATGAATCATACTATGGTTAGAAAGAACAACGATCGTAAATCTTCCACCGGAAGAGAGTAACAATTGGAAAATTTAAAGAAAGGTTGTAACGAGATCATGACATGATCTAGCCTTTTAAAAAATCGATCTTGGCCATTTCTAAGATTAGACCAAGTGTACCATGGCAACGCTGGTGTGATGCAAATAATTAGGGTCATAAAACCCAAATTTATTATGCATGTAAAACCAAGCTTCCCTTTCGCCAGCTGGCCATCTCATGGGTAGAAGGCCCATTTTGTCTTTGGGATGCTCAACCATATTAAAATCCCCATTGATTAACTAGTGCATGCTTGGAAGGTCGTTAGCCACCCACCACCAAAGTGACATCCTTTTAATGTGTCATTGGGTACATAAACATTAATAATCCCAAAGGAAAGATTTTCAATATTGAATAACACCTAGAGAATGCGATTGTCAGGGTCACATCCATGATTGAAAAAATACAACCGTAATTTTAGAGAAATAAATGTGATCATTCCACCTCTTCCAGCTGCATGGTTGATAAGGACAGCTAAACTGTTTAGATAAATAGTCTTGGTGATAGAATCAAGTAAAAACCCTATAAATTTGATTTCTGTAAACACAAAATATCCATATCCGGAAAGCTTTTCCTAAAATCTTGCACTATGTATTTGTGAGTGGAGTCCGTGAGACCCCGAACATTCCATGAGGAAACATTGTCCGGATGCATTTACGAGTCTAGCTCACTCAAACCATCAAGGACCCCAAAATTGTTATGTAAAAACTATTTTTGGTTAATTGTAAAGAAATTAGATAGTTTAGTAGCTCGTTGGTTTATTAGGGCTATAATCCCCCTCCTCGCGCTTGCGAGGAGGGATGTGAGAATGTTGAACCACCTTCTTTAGTGGTGAACCCACTTTGTTAGAAACCAGTAACGGTTGAAGACCACTCTCATTCTGTAAAAGAGCAGGCTGAGTGTTTGAGGAAAAAGGAGCCAATTTGCTTGAAAAACCAACCATACTTCTATCTAGAACCTTCATATGAACTAGAGGAAACTTGGTATTTGAAGGTTGCTTTAAAGCCAAGCCGGGCATTTGGAATTGTATTTCCAACTTGAATAGTTGAACCAGGTTGCAAAGGCCCAATAGGAGTGGCTTTGTTCTTGTTGGCTCTTCGGCCACCCACTCTGTGCCACCCTCCTCTTCAGGTTGAGGGCGAGGATCGCCAAGTGGATTTGAAGTGGCTTGATGAGCGGCCAACAAGGGATAGTCCCAAATTTTATGCTCAGAAGATTGACATCGAAAACAAGTATTTGGAAGATTGATGTATACCACCTTCTAAGAAAAATACACATCACCAACCTGGATGGCAATGTAATTTTTTAGGTCCTTTGAAAGATTCAGTTCTATACAAACCCTCTTCTGTGGACGAGCTACAAAAAACCTGTTAGGCTCTGTGTAAATACCATGGCTGAGGGTGGCGATGTACGCTCTAAAAAATTCTAGCAAGGCATAGGAAGCCCTGGGAACTCAACCCAACTAGGGACCTTAAGAGTTGTGCAGTCGAGACTATAAAGTCCCTAGTCAGGAGACAAAACCAGAAGGGAGCTTCTTACATACCAAGTTTTATGCTTATGTAAGATAAGGGAAGCATGACTAGGATCAACAAAATGAAGGCAAAAAAACCACGGGTTAGGTTTTGGATAGATTCTAGTTTAATACCATGCGTCTGTCCAAGCGGTTTGGACCCACGATTTAAGCATACTTTCAGATGGAGTCCTTCCAACAAAATAACCTTTTAGAAGAATTGTTCAAGCCATTTACAGGTGGAATCAAATTTTGAAAGTGGTAAAACAATATTAGGGGAAGTATCATTACCTCATGGAATACTTTCGGAAAAACCTTGCGAGGAGTTTCCCGAAGCCATTTTTCATAGAATCACCGCTCTCTGTCACAGTTGAAATAACTAGACTAGAGTCGAGCGAAGTCATATTTAAAGTTAGCCAAATGGCTAGGCTCTAGAAAAGAGGCTGAATAAATGTGTTAATGGCAACAGATCTCCCACTACATATAAACTCTTTGCTCTCGGCATGTAGAACCCTATGCTTTCTCGGTTGGGAAAATTATTCATTTCCAAAGGAATTCATTTCAAAAGATTAATGCTTTGGAATTTTCTAGGAATTAGTCTTGATTTACGCATTCATTACAACCACAAAATTATATGGTATTTTTGTAAAGCTATGTGCATGAGTCTAGATAACTTATTGTTTAATTTTTCTAAAACCTTATAAAATGCAAACCCTTATGAAGTGTACATACTAAATTATATGCCTAGAATCCCCTAATTCTTGAATGCAAAACTATAGTATTAGGAGTGTCGATATATATTATTTAATGTTCTCAACAAGAGTGTCTGGAAATGCACCATGACTTAACCTACATCTGCCAAGATATAAATTTTCAAAAGAGGTCAAAATCCCTAATATATGAATTATAGAAAAGAATAGATATAAAGTTTATAGACATAAGAAGAATTCATAGCATACTTGTACCACGATTTTGATGAGAATGGACATATGTCCATTCTCATAGACTCAATATTTGCTTCTTATTTTATACATCATGTACCCATATCACATTGGTTTAATTTTCAAAAGAGATCAAAATGCCTCATATAGGAATCATAGAAAAAAATGAGATAAAGTAGAAACACATAAAAAGAATTAGGAACATAATTGTACTATGAGAGTGTTGAGAATGCTTATATTCCCATTCTCATAAACTCAATATATAATTAGGAACATACTTATATGGCACAATGTAAATATAGGAATATGATATTACACTACTTACATTCTAATAATAAACATATTGGAATCGATATCACATTAGCTAAAAACCAACAATGGCAATTTAGGAATCCAATTTCAACAATTATAAAAGCATAAATAAGAATACTATAAATTGAGATTATTAGTAAAATGTACATATTTAACAAAATTATGGTTATGTGTCCAAGTGTGAAAACCAGACAATTGTGGCACTTTTGACAAGTCCTTTCGCTTTGAAAACCGGTTTCCAGTGCCATTAGAGGGTCCATTGTTCACAAGCATCTCAAAATTTAGGATTATGATGGCTTTATCCTAAGCTAGTCCTTACCTATCTTTGAGATAATTTTGAGCCTATCCCTCTTGGCCTTGATCCGACTAATCCAACTTTTGGTGTAAAGGGTTTTCCTTTGTATATTCCCATCTCATGCTGGGGGTAACTTTGCATTTTTAATTCTTGAACATACGCATGGCATTCTGCCCTTGTACATCCCATCTAATGTTGGGGGCATCCACATTTATTCGTTTCCTTACACATAGCTTCTAGATTTTTTTTGAAAATACCAAAAACATGCGTATAAATTTTTAAAAATTTGTAAACATTCAAATATATCGGTCAGAAAACTCAAAACATTAAAATACATTTTGTAGTATACTCCAAAATAATAAAACATTGTCTTGACATACTACCAAAAACAAAGTAAAACACTTCAAAATTGTCTCGCAAAAAAAAAGTATTAGTTTGCTTACTTTAGTTGTTGATTTGTGAATAGTTTTGATTACGTTGCTTATTCATGTTGTGTGTTGTAAATTAGATTCATTTGCTTCACTAGATTTAGTGTTCCTTTAATCGATGTGAATTGCATTGAGTTCATTTTATCTTGCATACTTGTATATAATTGTTTGATTAGATTAAATTTGATTAACTTGTGCTTGTTGTTTTCTTGTACATTTTTGTTATCATCTCATCATCACTATCATCTATCATCACATACATCATATATCCAAAAATGCTAAGTATACATCAAACATGTATGCTAAGATAATCATCATACTATATCATTGATGAGGAAAGACATCAAATTCTATCCCCCACACCAATATAAAAAATAAAAACATGGTCTAATCAAAGTATCTCATCAACATGCAATGTGATATCATCAAATTATATCTCATAATCAAACAAACATGTGATATAAACATAGACCACCATAAAAATATGGATTACACATGTTATCTCATAAAAAATGTGATACATCAAAATGGTCCATCATCATCATATATCATCATAATAAATGTCCATGTACAAAATTATGTGTCTCGATACATATCAGATACAAAATTCCATCATGAGCATGGGTCAAAACTATGCCTTCATCACAAGGCATAATCAAAACAAAAGTATATAAAGTACGTCTATAAAAAATAATGTGCATTCATCATGAGGCATGATAAAAAATAATACATATACATCATGGTAAAAATGTGCCTTCATATGGAGGAATACATAAAAATAAACACATCTGTACATATACATCAATAAAAGGAGTCAACTATGACTCTCTCCCATATCTGCAGACTTCCATGTCTACCACTAGGTGGTGAAATCATTATGGACCCTATGGAGGTGGCATCTAATAAGAAAAATTGTTTGCTATACTAAAGGACCTGTCACGGATCTCATTGATCAAGATGTCCTCTGTGACACGGCTCATAACTGAATGCTAGATAAATGACTATACTTTGGGGTCCTTTGATCCATGATCATGATTAAATGCTATAACATCCTGTAGTAGGTGGCCTCCCGGTGGTTGTAGCACACTCCCAAACCATCTCTGGGACCCCACCTACTTCCCGCCTCTTGGAGCATAACACACTCCACTCGGGCGCTAGCTAACTTAGCTTATAACTAAGTCCTCTTAGCGCCCACTTGTAATCTCTATTTAGCCAAATGGTCTCTCTTTGTAATAAGTTGATCTCTCTCATTAGCAACCTAAAGCTGTTGTGCTATATATATATTGTAGATATTGTTCTGAGGCAACAAGCTAATTTTACCTCTGGGTGGCCTATCCTAACCATCCTACCTCTGTGGGAATCTATGGTGGAGCCCCCATCCATCCCCATCTCCATCTCCATCTCCATATACATCTCCATCTCCATCTCCATCTCCATCTCCATTGCCATCCCCATCCCCATCCTCATCCTCATCCCCATCCCCATCCCCATCCCCATCTCCATCTCCATCTCCATCTCACCCATCCGTGGGTGGAATGGCCACGTGTGGATGTAAAAAGGCACCTTTGGTATCTGCATATGAACTGGGCCCTCTAGGTCAACTCTTTGTACAAAATTATGTGTCCCGATACATATCAAATACAAAATTCCATCATGAGCATGGGTCAAAACTGTGCCTTCATCACAAGGCATAATAAAAAAAAAGTATATAAAGTACGTCTATAAAAAAAATAATGTGCATTCGTCATGAGGCATGATAAAAAATAATACATATACATCACAGTAAAAATGTTCCTTCACATGGAGGCATACATAAAAAATAAACACATTTGTAAATATACATCAATAAAAGGAGTCAACTATGACTCTCTTCCATATCTGAGACTTCATTGTCTACCACCAAGTGGTGACATCTGTTATGGACCCTATGGAGGTGGCATCGATAAGAAAAAGTTGTTTTCTCTACTAAAGGACCATGTACAGATCTCATTGATTGAGATGTCCTCTATGACCTGGATCGCAACTGAATGCTAGATAAATGACTATACTCTAGGGCCCTCTCGATCCATGAGCATGATTAAATGCTATAACATACTATAGTAGGTGGCCTCCCGGTGGTTGTAGCACACTCCCAAACCATCTCTGGGACCCCACCTACTTCCCCCTGCCTCTTGGAGCATAACACACTCTGCTTTGGTGCTAGCTAACTTAGCTTATAGTTGAGTCCTCTTAGCGGCCCACCGTAATCTCTATTCAGCCAAATGGTCTCTCTTTGGAATAAGTTGATCTCTCTCGTGAGAACCTAAAGCTGTTGTGCTATAATATGTTGTAGATATTGTTGTAAGGCAACAAGCTGATTTTATCTTTGGGTGGCCTATCCTAACCATCCTACCTCTATGGGACTCTGGTGGAGCCCCCATCCATCTCCATCTCCATCTCCATCTACATCTCCATCTCCATCTCCATCTCCACCTCCATCTCCATCTCCATCTCCATCTCCATTTCCATCTCCATTTCCATCCCATCCCCATCCCCATCCCCATCCCCATATCCATCTCCATCTCCATCTCCATCTCCATATCACCCATCTGGGTGGGTGACCCATGTGTGGATGTAACAAAGGCACCTATGGTATCTGCATATGAACCTGGGCTCACGTAAGCCAACCTATTGTACAAAATCATGTGTCTCGATACATATCGGATATAAAATTCCATCATGAGCATGGGTCAAAACTGCCTTCATCACAAGGCATAATCAAAACAAAAGCATATAAAGTACGTCTATAAAAAATAATGTGCATTCATCATGAGGCATGATAAAAAATAATACATATACATCATGGTAAAAATGTGCCTTCATATGGAGGCATACATAAAAAATAAACACATCTATACATATACATCAATAAAAGGAGTCAACTATGACTCTCTTCCATATCTGGACTTCCATGTCCACTACCAGTGGTGACATCATTATGGACCATATGGAGGTGGTATCGATAAGAAAAATTTGTTTGTTATAATAAAGGACCACGAATGGATCTCATTGATCGAGATGTCCTCTATGACTTGGATCGCAACTGAATGCTAGATAAATGACTATACTCTGGGGCCCTCTGATCCATGAGGATGATTAAATGCTATAACATCCTGTAGTAGGTGGCCTCCCCAATGGTCGTATAACACTCCCAAACCATCTTTGGGACCCCACCTACTTCCACTTCCTCTTGGAGCATATCACACTCCACTCTCTGGTGCTAGCTAACTTAGTTTATAAATCATTCCTCTCGGTGGCCCACTATAATCTCTATTCAACCAAATGGTCTCTCTTTGTAATAAGTTGATCTCTCTCGGCCCGATAACTTTGAAGTTGTTGTGCTATAATATATTGTAGATATTGTTGTAAGGTAACAAGCTAATTTTACCTCTGGGTGGCCTATCCTAACCATCCTACCTATGTGGGACTCTATGGTGGAGCCTCTCATCCATCTCCATCTCCATCTCCATCTCCATCTCCATCTCAATCGCCATCCCCATCCCCATCCCCATCCCCATCTCCATCACCATATCCATCTCACCCATCTGTGGGTGGAATGGCCACATGTGGATGTAACAAAGGCACCTATGGTATTTGCATATGAACTGGGCCCTATAGGCCAGCTTTGCTATAAGGGTACATGTACTTTGGAATTTATTGAACTAGGATCTATTGTTGTGCGGAATCTATCCACGCCCTTGTCCTTGTCCCTAGTCATGGAAAGCCTACTACACTAACTATCGAGCTCTCACTCTACAAGCTCTACCCCTGTAATCCCTCTCAGATGCAACAACTATGACATCAATAGCAGGCTATGAAATGCCGATATAAATGAATATACTCAAGGGCCCTCTCGATCTATGAGCATGATTTAATGCTATAACATCTTGTAGTAGGTGGCCTCCCTAGTGGTCGTATCACACTCCCAAACCATTTATGGGACCCCACCTACTTCCCCTACCTCTTGGAGCATAGCACACTCCACTCTAGCGCTAGATAACTCATCTTGTAATTGATTCCTCTCGGCTGACTTTGTAATCTCTATGCATACAACTAGTCTCTCTTTGTAATAAGTTGATCTCTCTCGAAGCAACACAGAGTCACATTTGTTGTCTTATAATCTATTGTAGCTATTGTTACAGAAACAAGATTATTTTACCTCTAGGTGGCCTATCTTAACCATCCCGACCCTATGGGACTCTATGGTGGAGCCCCCATCCATCTCCATCTCCATCTCCATCTCCATCTCCATCTCACCCATCTGTGGGTGGATTGGCCACGTGTGGCTGCAACAAAAGGCACCTATGGTATCTGCATATAGAACCCGGGCCTGCAAGTCCAACCTCTTTAATAAGGGTACATGTCTTTGGAATTTGTTGAACTAGGATCTATTGTTGTGTAGGAATCTATCCCTACCCTTGTCCTTGTCCACTGGTCATGGAAAATCAACTACACTAACTATCGAGCTCTCACTCTATGAGCTCTACCCTATAATCCCTCTGCAGCTTTGCTACAAATTTGACATCAATAACAACCTATGGAATGGTCAATCTCCTTGGGAGTCAGATGATGTACCATCCATGATAATCCATTATCTCACCTAGATCAACAATATATCGTAAAGGTACCCATGGTGGGGCATCATCTATTTAAAACTATCTCTCGGCTCGATGTGGTCTAATGAGCTTTCCAATTTCAAATGTCTCCCTGGGATAATGACCATACCACATCTCATCATTAAGGATACCCTGCACTCGGCCAAGCTATCGATACACGTGATCTACATTGTACCACTCAGAAATTTAGTCATGAATACCAATAAAAAATTTCTCAACCATTGTGATGCTAAGCTCTAAAACATCCTTAAGCCATTGATAGGCCCTATAAGGACACCGTGTAACCATGCACAAGTGTAGCTCATCAAATGTGTGATACTAGTAATCTGTATCTCCCATGTGGCCCTAAATGTCATCACCAATTGACACCCATCCCATCATCGAGGGCTCATCTAGAGCCTAAACTTGAAGTACTCCTATAGGGTGACCAATGGCAATATGGTCCCACACCCATATCTATAACAAAGTAGTTGGCCCCACGGTCTTCTGATCGTGGTAAGTAATAAGATGCAAATCCCAGTATAAGTGTGCAAGAATACACTATCCCCAATAGTATCTCTCTCCACTAATCAATCCATGTATGACTCTAATAAGGCCCAATGGAAAAGAGGTACCCATCTTGTCGGGTAAAATAATGTCATTAAAAAGAACCATCAAATATACAACTACATGAGATAGCCGGCCAACCTAAAAACACCTATATAATCACATTGCCATACCCTTCCAGGGGTATGTCCTAGAGGCCAAACATCTCTACAAGACACTGTGTAATATAGGAAACATCCCCATCCTAATCTATCAGCGGTCCTAGATCAGAACTCTGATAATTCACCACACATCCTCTAATGTAATGGTCATCTCTCCAGTAATGAAGTGAAAGCACTAACTCTCATTGTGTCATCACTCAACCAAGGTTGTCAACAGACTATGATCCAATGTAATCGGTGGCATATACAACATGTATACAAGTCCAGTCATCTCTAGGGTAATGTCTAGATAGGCCCTATCTTGCTTCCCGAAGGTCACCTCGAAAGAGCACGGACCTCGCATTACTGCTTGTGTGTCGCAGGGGACGGAAGGTCACCCTATAGGATAAAGAAACACACTAATTAACTTCATTTCTTCTAAGTAGGTCATCTAATTTTCTTCTATTCATCCCTATGTTCTTATAAAAATCTAATCATTTTTTTTAAGATTGCCTAAAAACTACCTTTTTAAAGTCAACACTTACTTTTCAGCACTAACGCACCCCCAACACACATGTTCTCCTTGTCGGTGCATACACACCTCTTTTGGTGCATATGCGCCTCATTTGGTTCATGTGCACTAGCTCACCTAGATACCCATAACCATAGTGCATACATGCCTTAGATGATGCATGTGCACCTATGTCCATGTTTAGTCTAAAACCCTAGTGCTTGCATGCCCCCAGTACATGTGCAAACCCTCCACGCATGCACGCCCTTAACAAAATACATGCACCCCAAGGGCCACACACTCTTTTAACTAGAAATAGATGCAATAAATGAGCTATAAATGTAAGGTTTTCATGTCAGATACTTGGGGTCCATCACTAGGTGGCCACATGTACTCTCAAACAGTGTTTGCACGTCTCGTCTGCGAATTCAACTCCAGTCATCTCTCCCACACGCCGGAGAAAGATCAATAGAAAATTTGCAAGAGTTGGGTAACAAATAACTACTCATTATATTTTACCCCCTCCCCTATGCTATGCATTTTTTCCCACTACGCAATGGTCTAGAGGTGTGATTTAAGCTGTTGTGATCATTCTATTATCTTCTAGCACTTTCACTCATTTTCACTACACTAGGACATGTTTTTGCTTCTGAGCGACCCTTTCTGCTACATGGGGCATATTATTGCTTTCTAGCGTTATTTGGTGATGTCTTATGACATTTTCATTCTTCTAAATCATTTTATTCTTGGAAAATTTAAAAATTTAAAAAATCACAAAACACCTTAAAAAATTGGAAATTTTATAAAAATCCAAAAAATTGGTAAAATCAATCAAAAATCCAAAAAATTGTAAATTTTTTTTTTTTTTTGCAAAAATTGGTAAAAGGCATGCATACAGCTAAATCCTGTATCAAATGCATTGTCCTCAAACATCAAAATTTGTCTTACAAAAGCATCTTTCTTTGGTTGTCACTTATTCTCGCATGCAACGACTTGTAGATCATTTTGATCTACCTCCATTAACAAAAGCTAGTCTGGTTGTTATGTCTGTACTATCTTGGCACAATGAGTTGCTTGGTATTGTGTCATAGCAAAAAAATATTTTCATGGGACTTCTTGTGTCCTCCATTTTTTTCCTTTGCATGTATCTTTGCTTGGGGCACCATTTCAACCCTTGTCATTAAACACAAACATTCGGGAACTGAATCTTGATAACAAAAACATTAGTACAACTGTCTTGAACATTGTTTGTTTGAGTATGTGTGTCTATACTTGTTTTCATGTCAGGTTATCTTGTTTAATTTCTCGTATTGCATTGCATTGTGTATGTTGCATGGAGTTAAACATCTTTTACTTTCTCGTATTGCATTGCATTATGTATGTTGCATGGAGTTAAGAATTTTTAGCAATGAATAATTGTTTGTATTATAACTTTCAATGTTATTTTACACTTTTGTTGTATGCGTATATTTTAATAAGGGTCGATGATGTTGATCATTTAAACAAAGTGATGAAACAAATTTGTTGATTGAACAAGTTGTGTGCAAAAGGTTATTCCCACTTTCATCTATCAATTCTCATTTCTATTCAAGGTTTCTTCTATTTGAATTCTTCTATCCATTTCCTTCCTAATTTTTGATCGTTGATTGACTTCTTCTATCACCCCATCAACACTTGAGGGGGCATCCTCCATTCTACTAATTTTTCTTCAAAAATTCTTGTTTATGCTTTTCTACTTTCTTTGCAATGACGTCACTTACACCACCCCAAAGAGGGGCAAATGTAGACACCTAAAATCTGTTTCTATAGTTTTAATGCTAAAGTGGTACTCATTATCCTCTATTTCACCATTTCCATTATAATTAGTGATTTCTACTAATTAACTAATGTTTCCCTCCATTTTGGTCAATTAATGACACTTTGTTAATTAACTAGCTTCTATCACATTCGGATGCCAATTAATGACATTTCGTTAGTTATAATCCTCTTCGAATTAATAATTAGCTATTAATTAGCTAATTAATCCTTTTAACAAGAATTTAATCAATAAACCCTCTTATTGGCTAAATCTACTTTCAAATGCTTCTAATCTCGTCAAATTCCTCTTCAAACACCTCCAATTAGCCTAAAAAGCTTATTCTAGCCTATTAATTAATCTAATTGATTAATTAAATGCACCTTCAACTCCCATAAAGTGCTAACTAAAGGTTAACTCACTTGCTAACTCACCTAGCTATGGTTAATTAACCAAGAGTTACTTTATGCTTTATTCATTTGTCCCACATGCACCAAGTTGTAAGCCTTTCCAAATGAAAAGCCTATGAAAAGAACCAAGCTCCTTCCTCTCAAATTTACACCATGTTTTTAATAGTATTAATCATATAAAACATATGAACCTTACTTCATTGTTGGAATAGCTTGCATCCCCATTTGCATCCATTTCTTCAAGCTGGTTAGTAAAAGAATATCTAGTATGGCCTTATAGCCATTGTTAGAGAGATCCTTTCACCTTGATGAAGTAACAACAACACACACTTTGATTGTTTTTGATCTTCGTAGGTTCAATTCTTATAGTTTTCAATTAAACATAGTAGTAATTCTTGTATTTTAAATGGTTGAATTCATTTAGATTTCCTTTTGCATTTCATTGAGCTTTGATCTTAATGGTTCATTGATGAATTTATTAGCTTAGTTCTAAAGCTACTTGGTGTAAGTTTTAGGTTCTAATTACTTTGCTTACAAGTTTATTGAGTTCTCAAAAAGGAAAAAAATAAAAAATGGAAAAGATAGGTTGTTATCTTTAATGAATTTCAGATTATGTTGATTTTTTGAATTATGTTAATTGAAATATTTAAGTGCTATAAATCGTAAAGATAAGATGGATGAATTTTCATGCCAATTCTTTCGAATTGATTGTTGCCTAACATTTTTATAGATGACATAATTTAAGTCTTATCTAGCGGATGATTTTTAAATGGCTATGTTGATTTCTTGTTGATTATGATTGAAGGATGTATTCATTACTTAACTGTTTGTAAAAGCGAGCTTGTGCTTCACTGTATAATTTTTGAAAGGCATTATGGCCTCTAAAGCTTTTGTATAATTTTTGGGAAAATAAATAAAAGTTTTATATTCAATTTTTGGATATTGTTGTAATAAATATCTTGGTTGATCATATAATTTATTCAATTCCTTGTTTCAGTTAAGACATTAATTGTGATTGACTTAATCAATTTGATTTCATGAGATATGTATTATCATAAGGTTGATTAATGAACAATGATTGAATAATACCCTTAAGTGTAATAGCTTTAAATATATAGAATGAACTAAAGCTATATGAAGGATATGAGATATAAGCTATTAAAATAAATGAATGTGGTTTATTATTTTATAGTTGTATGAATTGAACTCTTGTATTATGATAAATGATTAATGACCATTTATTATATAGTCATAAGTATGTAAACAATATGATTGAATGATTGTAGTATATCCAATTGATGAGTTCAATTAATTTGTACTTAAGAAATTAAAATGACAATGTCATAATTTAAATAAATTAGGGACTGCATTATTAATGCAGTCTGTTGTCCTAATTATATTAAGATGCTTAATGTATGTACACATACAAACTTATGGAATTGATTACGAATAATTATTGAACCTAGGTTATGGAGCTTAAGATTGGCTAATTATTGTGATGAAGTATCGTTGCGTAAAATATTAAACTTGTTGTAAAACTAATTCATTGTGGTGAAATAAGTTACGAAAAACCTAATACATGGTACTCAGTAGGCTAACTTAGGATGGTTGCTATAGTCTAGTGTTCATCTAATGACGTAATTGATTTTATGAATACTACCATACAACAGTTATCCAAAGTTTTCTTTTGAGCTCCATTTATCACAAATGTCGTAATTAATAAAGAATTGAGTTGTCCTAAAATGGGAAGGTTATTTGTCTAGTTTGGTCTAGTTACCTTTGTACCAACTTATGTTGGCTACGAGGAAGGAATTAATTGCGTGAAGACACAAGTTGCTACGTGAGCTCTTTCTCTCCCATAGGCAACCTAAGTTAGTACAATTGTGTTTCGTCGTATGGGATGAACAAGTTTTGTATCTTGTGTGTAACTTGAAATTAATTTAACTTAAATAATTGATTCAATTTTGATAACTGAACCAAGTGACATGGTGATGGGACATGTTTCGAGAGATGAATGTGCAGTCTAGAAATAGAGCATGTAATACATGACTCATAAACTTTGGCCGAAGTAGTGTAATTCCTTACACTATCAAGTTCACCTAGTTCTAACTAAAGTATGAGATGTCGGATGGGATTCGATTGAATGAATTTTAGGTAGACACTTAAAACAACAATTGCAAAATAAAATCTGAGAAGGGAACTAAAGGGTTTACTTAATATACAGTCTCGAAAGAGTATCTTATGGGGGATCATTGAATCTAGTTGACCCATAACTATGCACATGATTAATTGATTTTTATCTGAAGAAATATAATTAAAAGTCGTTGGATTTAAATGTTCATTTGTACATTTAAATTAGTGAAGGCATATGTTTAATTTGGAAAGTTTAAAAAAATCCCCATAATTATGATGATTGAAAAGTAGTTGTTATAGTTTGGTATCAGAGTTGAAGGTTACAGCTCTTGGACCTATTGAGTCCTCTCGCTAACACAAACTTAAATTATTTTCTAATAGAGAACATGGTTAGAACAAGAGGATATTTTATGAACAACCAACCTATAAGTGGTGAGGGTACCACAACATAGAAATTGAACAAGATTCTCATTGCCCTTCAGGACATGAGAAATAGGATGGTCATTATGAAACAACAAATAATAGGAAACATTAGTGATCATGAAAGTGATGGTGAAGAATCATTACATGAGCATTTGAATGCTGAAAAAAATGAATATGCAGATCCTAATGCAACAAATAACAATGATGCTAATGATAATGTTAATGCAAATATGAATGTTAATGAAGTTAACCCACCTAAGAATAAGAGGGAATGTTTGGCAGCTGAACTGTCAAATGATATCAAGAGGATCAGCCCACCAAATTTCAATTGTACCACCTTAGGTGATGGAGCTGAGAATTGGCTCAGTGAAATGGAGAAGTACTTTGCAATAAAGAAATTCTCAGAAGAAACTAAGGTAGTTTGGGGAGCCTATCAACTCTCCAATGAGGCATCCTCATGGTGGAACAAGCTGGAAGGTTGAGTTGGCAGTGGATGAGGAAAATTTGACATGGGATCAATTTAAGGCATACTTCAGACAACATTGGTTACCCCAACTTTATTATGATCAGAAGATGTCTGAATTTTAGACACTAACACAAGGAAAAATGATAGTGACTAAGTATTGGGAGAAGTTTATGAAACTTCTCAAGTATGTGCCTTAGTATCAAATGGATGAAAATTTTTGTATTAGGAAATTTATCATGGGGTTAAACCCGATGATAGGAGGTGAAGTTGATGTCCATGGGCCATCAACTATGGAAGCTATCTTTGAGAAGGCAATCAGACAAGAACAAAAATTACAAGTTATTTCTACACACAGAGAGGAAAATAAAAAGAAATTTGTTAATGTACCATCCTCTTTGGCACCTAAAAATGTTGCTTGGAAGAATTTTAACAATAAAAATAGAAATAATAATGGAAATGGAAAGAAAAATATAGTAGTTAAGACTTGTAAATAACAAAAAGAATGGGCTAAAAATATAGCCAACAATGAAAATAAATTTGAAAGGAAAGGACCCTTTGGGGGTTGTTATATCTATGGTTTAGATCATTATGCTAATAACTTCCTTTAAAGGAAGAAATATGGAAACCAACAACATCATATTTAAGTTGCATTGAAAAATAAACAATCAAAAAGCAAGCTACACCATTCATAGTTATATGTAAGTTATATGAATTACTTGGAACTATTTTATCTGATACTGGTGGTACTAAATTTTTGTTTCAACAAAATTTTCATATAAAATTAAAAGAAAAGTTGGTTATATGAAATAATTATGGTTTGTTCAGTATGGGAACAACGTTGTCCACATTGTTAAACAATGCCTGTTTGGTGCAACTCTTGAATTACCAAGATTTACCACTGAAGTTGACCTATATTTAGCTCCTCTAGGCTCATATGACATATTCATAGGTATAAATTGGTTAGCTCGGCATAAGGCAACTATAGAATGCCTAGAAAAGAAAATTAAGTGCCTTGATGACCTGCAGAAAACAACATAAATTTAGGGAAAAAAAGAGGTTTTACACTTAGGAAAATCATACTAATATAGCTTAAAAAGGCTAAGAACAAAGGTTGCGTGCTATATGCTATAAAAATTACAGATTTTGGTGAAGAGGTAAGACATTTGTGGAAGAAAACTTATTGTTACGTGAGTACAATGATGCATTTCCCAAAGAACTACCTGGTCTTCCCCCTAAAAGAGAGTTTGATTTCACAATAGACATCAAACCGGGAACCAAACCAATTTCTAAGGCTCCTATAAGATGACAACAACATGACTTGTTGAGCTAAAAGCACAACTTCAAGAACTTCTATCAATTTTTTGATCATACCGAGTATCTCTCCTTAGGGAGCACCAATCATCTTTTTAAAGAAGAAGGATGGAACACTTAGGATTTGCATTGATTATCAAATGCTTAATAAATCCACAATAAAAAATAGGTATCCTCTCCCAAGAATTGATGATCTCTTTGATCATATGCATGGAGCATCAATTTATTCTAAGATTGATCTTTGATCGGATACCATCGATTCGAGAATAATAGAAGAAGATATTCACAAGATTACTTTAAGAACAAGGTATGAACACTATGAATTCAACTGTGTTATCCTTCGGGCTAACCAATGCTCCATCATCTTTTATGAATTTCTAGTATTCTTGGATGATATTCTCATTTATTTGAAAAGCATTGAAGAACATAATGAACATCTTAGAATTGTCTTAGATGTGTTAAGGAAGAGAAAACTATACAATAAAATTTCTAAGTGTTTGTTTTATCAAAGAAGTGTAATATCTTAGACATATCATAAATAAGGATGGAATTTCTATAGATCCATTAAAAATTATGGTAATAACAAAATTTCTAATACCTAAAAATGTACATGAAGTGAGAAGCTTCATGGGATTCACTGAGTTATTATAGAAAATTTGTAAAGGATTTCTCAAGATTCTGACTCTCCAATTCTTTATGGCTTGCATAAAAAGATAATAAATTTGTGTGGTCTGAAAAGTGTGAAAATGATTTCAATTTGTTGAAAGAAAAATTAACTTCAGCACTTGTATTAAAATTTTTGGATCCTAATGGGAACTTTATAGTAGTAATAGATGCCTCTGGTGAAGGCTTAGGCGGTATTTTTCTACAAAATGATCATGTAATCACTTATGAAAGTAGAAAGCTCAAGGTGCATGAGATGAATTACGCTCCCCATGACTTAGAGCTTGTTGCCATTGTGCATGCTTTACAAGTTTGGAGACATTACCTTTTGGGAAATCCCTTTGAACTAAAAATAGATCATCTTGAGTTGAAATACATATTCACATAGTCGAACTTAAATGCAAGCCAACAAAGATGGTTCTAGTTTTTATGGTAGTATGAATTTGATATCAACTATATAAAAGGTAAGGAAAATAGAGTGGTAGATGCATTAAGTCGTAGGAAGCATATTTCCGCCCTTGTCACTTTGAGAACTAAATTCAAGGATGATGTAAAGAAAACATTGTTGGCTGATTCTTATTATTAGAAAGTTAATGCAATGTTTGCTTTGTAAATCCTAAGGATAGGAGATATAAAGGATTTAGATTTGATAATGATAAGGATTTAGATTTGATAATGAGGGATTACTAATATTTGAAAATCAAGTTTATATACCTTCAGAAAATAAATGAAGGATGAAAGTGACATAGGAATTTCATGATGCTCCTTATTTTGGACATCCTAGAGTGACTATGATGCTTACTGATGTAAAACAACAATATTTTTGGAAAGGAATGAAAAAGGATATAATGAAATTTGTATCACATTGCTTGGAATGTCAATGAGTTAAGGTTGAACATTTGCATCGGTAGGATTGTTGTACCCTCATAGCATTCCACACTATAAATGAAAGGTAATCGGTATGGATTTCATACAAGGACTATCTATGTCAAGGAATAAACATGACATAATTCTAGTTTTAGTTGACAAGTTAACACAAGTGGATCATTTCATACCATGAAATAAAAAATATAATTCACACGTGCTTGTAAAAAGGTTTGTGCATGAGATTTTTAGATTGCATGGTGTACCTAAATTGATAATTTCAGATAGAGATCCTAGGATCACTTCTCGTTTTTGGAAAACCTTGAATACTGCTTTGGGAACAAAGCCAAATTTTAGTTTTGCATACCATCCAAAAACATATGGACAAACTGAAAGGGTAAATCAAGTGTTAAAAGACATGTTCAGGATGTAATGTATGGATCAACATTACAAATGCGAAGAATACCTACCACTAGTTAAGTTTTCCTATAACACTTATCACTCCTCACTTGAAAATGGCTCCTTTTGGGGGCCTTGTATGACGTAAGTGTAGAACACCATTAGTTGGGATAGAGTGGAGGATAGATAAGTTATAGGACTTAAAATGTTGACTGAAATGGAACAACAAATTAAGCTCATTCGTGAGTGATTGAAAGAGACTGCTAATAGGTAGAAAAGATACATTGATTTAAAGAGAGTTGATAGGAAATTTGAACAAGGAGATAAATTTTTCTTATAGGTTCTTGGGTTGATGGAGAAATGACCAAGTATCAAGGGTGTGTAGTGCATAAGAGGGGTCACATGAATAGGCATGAGAGTTGGTAAAATTGCACCAAGGTTTTATACCCGAAAGAAAGGTTTGACACTTATCCAATTGTGGAGCCATGGGCTAAAAATAGACAGTGACAAGATGGAGTGGCGTTCAAGCAACATTCTAAGAATAGAGTGAAGCATGGAGACTTGTAGACAAAGGAATGTCTATTTTGGATAGAGAACATGCACAAGGAGATCAAGAGGCATGCAAAGGTCAAGCTAATAATAGGATTAGATTAGGGTTTAATTATAGAGATAATATATTATTAGGAAAGCATGCATACTTTGTAGTTATCTTTGTATATATGCATGGCTATTTTGAGCATGCAACCTATTTTGAGAGTGCATGGGTAGTGAAGGGAAAGTCCCCACCCCTATAAGTATGTGATGTATTCCACTGTTTTGAGATGCCATGTGATATTCGAGTTGTATTGGGGTTATCTTTGCTTGTATGAACTTGCACACATGAATATATGACAATATTATGATGTATTCAGTTCCTATTTTGTGATGAATTAATACAATGGATTGTTGTGGATGGATATTAGTTGTTGATGTCTCTATTCATGGTACTTGTATGGTAAATTTGATCTTAATTGTGATCTGATCTAATATGCTTTCTTATTATGTATGTTTCCAATTTGAGCTCATGGATCTAATTATTATGATGGAATATACACTTTGATAGTGTTAAATATGGTTATGCATGTTAACATTTTGACAAGATAGTACAAAAGAGGGACTTGGTAGATTTTATTGCTTTGAGTGAGCTTCCGGATCTCTCTGGATGAAGTGTCGGTGTGCGGGAAATTGAGGGAAAAACAATACTACATTTTGGTTCCATTGTTAGGACCTCTTTTCAAATGGTTTTTCATGATGTTGTGTGATAATGGCGTATCGATTGACTCTTGTGGCCATTGAAAGTTGGGTAGATGAAGGATAAGAGGAGTTTACACAAAGATATGGTTCTGGACCTAATTTTAATGCGTGCAAGTGGGTGGAAGATAATCTATATCATGAGCTTTATGAGATGTTTTCACCTTATTTCTTATAGAATTGTATGAGTGGTTGTTAGCATATGCATTAAAGAAAAGCTGGAATTACGGACCAAGGATTTAGATGTAGAAAGATTAATAGAATCTGTTTGATGCATATGATCCTTGGAGGCATGTTATAGTTCATTGGTGGGATGGTGTTGTGTGCAGTTATAATTTTGAGTAAGTTTTTTCTATGTATTCTTTTCCAAAGGTTGCTGAGTTTGAATTTTTGTGTGAGACCAGAGGATCTTACATCTACCTTATTCCTTTGGCAATTAAGATCTTGACGGTGGTGCTGAGTTGAGAGAACCTACCTATGGCTATATAAACATACCACCACACATAGGGGCGGAACAGGAGTAGGTGTGGTGAAAGATGACATACCTTATAGATGAAAGGTAGAGATGAGAAAGGAAAATTAAGTATAATGAAACATGGGAGAGGGAAATGGTGAAGCAACACGAAATTGAGGAGTCTGTGGAGTTACGGAGGATGATGCCTTGTGAAGGATTTGAATCTCATGTGGAAGTCATAGATCTGGAGCATTAGGCTCTCCCCCACCTATGAAATCATAGTAGAGAATCCCCTTTGACTTCTGATGGGATTGAGTTTGAGGAGGAAATATTAAGGATAGCGGGCATGCATTTGATCCCACCTAGTGACCTAACCCTTGCACTTGGTGTTCCAATTCTAGAATTAATCATTGATAAGAAGGTGAGTGTAGGTAATCCAATAGCTTTAGGTAGATATCATTTTCCTTTGAATACGAAGTTCATTAGACAACACATACACCTATGGCAACATAGATGATATCATCTTTGTTTGGGGGACCGATTGGAGGAATATTTTTGACGCATCATCATGACAGAATTTGGGCACATAGAACATTGGGAATACATCTGGAAGTACTAAAAATTTATATAATGTGTGATTTTAGTTTAGCACTACAGTTGGGACATAAGGAAGTACATCTACTAGTCTATTGCTTGCTATAGGAGGTGGATCAGGAGGATCACATCAAGTGGATTAGGTGGTTTGGGAGGTGGAGGAAATATTGGTGGGGACTCTAGTTCTAGATTTGGAGGACAAGGTCCACACCCTCATCAACCACGGGAATTGTATTAAGAGATCTCCCTCCACTATTTAGAATATAGAGGTATTAAATATGTTGTAAAGCATGCGCACAAGTGTGAGTTACTTATGGCACACTAAATGAATTACAAACTTAGAAAATCAAGTTAGTTTTCTTCTACTCTTTAAGGGCACGTTCATAGCTGGTACAGAAAGTATGACCCACATCATACTATGGTGGATTATGATGCTTTACCTTATTTGTTTTTAGCTAAGTTCCATATTCCATAATTTGGGCAAAAAGTATTAGCATGCTTAAGGAAATAAAGTAGGGGTTATAAGAAAGCATTCGGGAATATGACGCGTGATTTAAACTTTGTTGTCAAATTTGTCTTATGACATACATCCTAGTTAGCATGCACAATTGTTTTTGGTGGATTTTTGACTCCATTCAAAAGGATGCTATCTCATAAGACATTTTTGGATCTTCACAATGCTTTGGAAGCATCTTTGCGTGCTTTGAAAAAGTTGAAAGTGTGGATACTGGAGTAAGTTTATTCTTAGAAGAACAAATTGCAGCCATGGCGAAATAGTTGGAGAAGCTCTCTGCTAATTCAAATCATGAGCCACACAATGGAATATGGTGTACAAATTATGAGGTTGAAGGACACACTAAAGATAGCTACCCTCATAATTTGGTGCATGTCATGTTGTTGGATTACGATATTTTCATTTGGACCATGATGTAAGTAGACGTCCCCTCTTACAACGCGTAATCTGAAATAAAGTGTCTATATATTGTAATATTTTAAAACTCTTACTCATGAAACTATTGATTACAGAGTGATTGATCATATCCATAAGGCCATTGAAACTGGTTTGTGCTAGACTAGTGTAGTAACTAGATCTAAGGAACAAGGAGAACAACATAATAAATGGCGTAATAATGGGGATAACAGGAATATAGGATTTCATGGAGGATTTAGAGGCCGAGGTCGTGGTGGTGGTAGAGGAGGATTTTCTAGAGGAACTTTTTATATTTGTGGATATCCTAATCATTATCAGCACGAGTGCCCTCAAATTGTTGTTTGTTCATGGTGCTGAAAACAACACAAATTTGATGAATGCCTTGACTTATATGAACACGAGTAAGAAACACAAACAATACAAAGTCACATGAATGATAAAGGTAAAGTGCATGGTTGATGATCAATGGATGTCAAAGGTAGCACCTACCCCTAAGTTACATCATGTTCTCATTACTACACACACCGAGACTTTGCGTGCACACATGAACCTCTAAAGTATAAGATGACTATAACAAAGAAAGA
Source organism: Taxus wallichiana var. yunnanensis (assembly GCA_018340775.1). Lineage (NCBI taxonomy): Eukaryota > Viridiplantae > Streptophyta > Pinopsida > Cupressales > Taxaceae > Taxus > Taxus wallichiana. Next base: position 62,356,934 of record CM031235.1, on the reverse strand, counting down.
AGTGATTAATGCCAAGTAACCTGATGATGCATATTAGAAAGAGGTTTACCTAGAGACTATGGACATTATCAGGGATCTACAAGGAGAGATTTAGAGCCTTAAGGAGTAGGCACGTGTGATGGAATGAGAAAATAAGGTTGAAATCCCATAGAAGGATGTAGATGAATTAAAGGAGGTATGTTGAATGTTGTGCCAGGAGAACATAATCCCTTTGTTAAGAGAATGGTTGAGAGAAAAAGTACCACGTACAGGTAATGAGTGTGAGAGGTAGATACTTCATGTAAATATGCCCCACATAATCATGAGTATGATAAGGAGATTACACTAAATGTGGTCATAGATGGATGGATTCTAAGAAATATTATAATAGATACAAGTGTGGAAGTTAATGTACTCACATTGGATGCATGGAATCATATGGGAAGACCACCATTGCATCCTTCTTCAAATGTGTTGTATATGACAAAAAGAACTAGGGATAATCCTATTAGAATACTAAAGGATGCGACTATTACAATTCGGAGATAATTTTCTGGGAATTTGAAGTGATGCAAGGCTGAATGCGAGATAGTTTCCCAACATTACTTGGGTGCCCTTGGTGTTATGTGAATAATGCATATTTTTACTTCAATAAGGGGTACATTAGCTTTGAGAGAAAGGAAGAGTGTGTAATTATACCTTTGATATATGCAAAGGTTGTTTCATATGTTGATCCTTTGAGTGAAGAGGACTTGAATAGGATATATGCACACATAATTAGAGATCCTAAGGTAACTGAGCCATCTAATGAAGGAGTGATATAGTGGGATGATGCTCAGTCAGTTAGTGATACTAAAAGTATCACATGTGATAATTATGTGCATGGAACATATGAAGGAATTGGGTGAGAGATAAAAAACATTCTTGTCATAATCATGCCACACATGGTGTTGATCAAAGAATACATGTCAAAGATCACACAAGGAGTCCGCGTGGGATAAGAAGGCACTAAACCAAGAGCATAGAAGGAAAGAAGGACCAACATGCGGAAGGTAAGTTCAAATTCTAGGACTTAGCTGATTTTGAGCATGAAGACCTATTTTTAGAAGATGGCATGCGGAACACACCAACGATGCAAGGATGTGCGCGCCATGCATTGTCTATCTTTGGAGAAGTGAATAGAAGAATTTTTCATGGAGATGAGTTGAGAATAGAATTGACACTTCAATTAACTGCAAGAGGACTATAAATAGCATAATTACATGCATGGCTATGCTTGTAAACGGCATGTGGCTATCAATAGGATGCGGCCTATTTCTGGAATAGGTAAGTGGTGAAGGGAAAGTCCCCACCCTATATATATATGATGTTAGGTACATAGTAGAAGTATGTATGAATATGTGAGGATGTATGTGTAACAGAGAATATACAGAGTGTGAGGTGTGTGTATACATATATGACTAAATTATTGTATCAGATCCATGCACGTGTTGGTATAGATTGACAATACTGTAAGGAGCTTCTGTATTTATTAATAAATGGAATATATTGGCTGAATCTAAGTGTCATTCTATGTGTAGTTGAGTAGTGCATGTTATTAATTCAATCATGATTACTATTTAAGCTTGTTATTTCATAGATCTGAAGGTAGCATGCATTGTAGAATGATGGATTAGTTATGAATCTATATGTTTCTCCCTTCATCATGCTAACATCCTACTACAACAACCCTAAAGAGGGACATGGTACCTTTGCGCGCTTCGGGTGAGCACTCAGTCAAGGCTGAGTGATGTGCCAGTGTGACTAGGGTGTTATCTGGTAAATTCTAGGCTACATCATTGGTTCCATTGCTGGGACCTCTTTTTCAATTGTTTTCAGGATGGTTCATGATGAAGATGTACCGGTTAACTCTAGCAAGTATTGAGGAATGGATACACGATCTAGAGGAAGAATATGCATGGTGGTTCAACAGTGGATTTGAGTTTAATGCACACACTTGGGTAGAATAGAATATGTATGACAACTTATATGAGAGATTTTTCGCTATCTTTCCAGTAGAACTATATGAATGGATTACTACTTATGCATCCCAAGAAATTGGAGGTATCATGCACTTATCTAGACACAAGAATAATTTCAAACTCTTTATGATGCCGATCTGATCTGGACTCACACTATGGATACGTGGTTTCATGGTGTTCTAAACAGTTATATTCTAGAATATTCAATTTCAATGTACTCTTGCACGGAGATAACTGAATTCTAGTTTTTACAGTATCTAAGAGGAACATATTTGCAAGGTATTCCACTAGCGATCAAGATCTTGATGGTAACTTTGAACCTGGAGAGTAAACCCGATGGCTAACTAAACTTCACCATGCATGAGGGCAGGAACAGGTTTGGTTTAAGATGGCAGACCTAGCAGCAAAAAGGAAGAGAGAGGAAAGGTGACTTAAGTATAATGAGGTGCATGAGAGGGAGATAGAGAAGTAACATTCCATTGTATAAAGTATGGTGTGGAGGAGAGAGATGGATCGTGAAGGATTTACAGCTCACGTAGGAGACATGGAGCCAAAGCATCAGGAAATCCCCCATCTTGGAAAGCATGATAGAGATCCCCCTTGGCCTCACATAGAAGTGCACCAGAAGAGACTACCTGGACCGCATGCGCACATCTTAATCCACCTGGTGACCTAGCCCTTGCACTTAGTTTTTCAATATCTAGTACAACAAGTAACCAACAAACTAACTTGGGAAGAAGGAGAGTAGGAGTAAATTAGAGATCAAATACATCAATGGTAGGAAAAATAGCTTCAATGTCATTTGGAGGAGTATTCTTGGCTGCATCATCCACACAGAATGTGAGGACGTAGAATGTTGGATTCACCTCTGGAAGTGGGACTACCTCACAGACTATAGGGGTACGGTATAGTACTCTTTGTCAAAGCACAAGGAGTACATCTACAATCCCTATTCCAACTATAGGTGGCATATTAGGAGGTCTAAATGGTTCTAGTTTTGTTTGATCTGGTGGTTTTGAAGGTAGAGGGAACACAGGAGGTTCCAGATCAAGTGGTCAAGGCCTGCAACAACCACAAAATATCTATATGGAGATGTCTCTTCATCTCCCAGAGTATAAAGGTATAGAGGGTTCTACGCTGAACATGTGCATATGTGTGAAATCTTGTGGCATGCTAAAGCAATCATAGTTGTTGAGTGAAAGTCAATTCAATTTATCACTACATTATAGGGGGTGTACACAACTGGTATATGAAGTTTGACCCTGATCAAACTTACATGGATTATGCAGAATTGAGGGATGCTTTCTTGAATGAGTTCCATATCCTTGAGTTTGAGTAGAAGAGTATAAGTGTGCTCAAGGATATCAAGCAAGGAACTACTAAGAGTGTACATGAGTATGATGCTTGTTTTAAGACACTTCTATCTAAGCTATCTTATGATATTCAGGCTAGCTAGCATGCATAATGGTTCGTTGGAGGATTGATTGCACCTTTTAGAAGGGCACTCGCCACGTAAAACATACACTCGATCCATGTGAAGCACTAGAAGTAGCTTTACGTCTTTGAGGAAGTTGGGAGCATTGAAACTAGCATTAGTCCATTTCTAGAGGCACAGATTATAGCTATGGCAAAGCAGTTAGAGAAGCTATCGAGAAATTCAGCCCCGAGACGCGCTTAGAAATTTGGTGTACAGATTGTGAGGTGGAAGGTCACACCAAGTATAGTTTCCCTCACAAATCTGTATGCTCATTATTGTTGGACTATGAGATCTGTCATTTGAATCATGATCCTAGTCACTGTCCTTTATTACATCACGTGATAAGGAAGAAAGTATCTTACTTTTGTAAAATTTACAGGTCCATGTCCCATGATACTTGAGGATTTTCGATTGATTGGTCGAGATCCGGATGCTATATAGACCTTGGGGTATGATAGAAAAGTATAACAGAGATAATTCTAAGGGTAAGAATGAGCACCGGATCGAGATCATAATCAAATGCACTATGATAGGAATTTGGGGCATTTTGAAGGAGATCGTGGAAGGGGACATGGATATCATGGTGGAGGAAGATGTGAGTTCCCTTGTGGAACATGTTATACATGTGGATCTCCTGACCACTATAGGTGTGAATGTCTTCAGAATATTACATGTTCCTTTTGTGGAAAGAACCATAGCTATGAGGAGTGCTTGGATTTATATGAGCATCTGAGTAAGCATCATAAGAAATAAAACAAAGGCACTAGGATGGTTAGAATACATCGTGCGGTAGAAGATCAGTGGATGCCCAATATAACAGAAGGACCTCAAGCATTGACAGTGAATATTACTACACATGTTAAAGCAGCACGCGCAAGAGAGGCATTTCACCAGAAGCCTATGATCACCAAGGAGGAGGATTTGCATGTAAGGTACCCAGATCCTACTCATTAGAAGGAAGTTTACCAGGATACCATGAAAGTGCTAAGGAATATTTAGGGTGATATACAATACCTAAAGGAGTAGAAGAAAGCATCAGAGACAATCCAAACTGATATCAATGATTTGCGAGAGGTGTACAAGATGTTGTACTAGGAGAAAATTATTCCACTATTAGGAAATTGGTTAAGAGGGAACACTCAGGCACAAGTATTAAGACCGAATGATAGATTCTGCATGTAAATCTTCCCCTAATAGCATTGAATATGATAAAGAAATTACTTTGAATGTTGTTGTGGATGGGTGGCTGTTGAGAAACATATTGATTGACACAGTACAAAAGTAAATGTGCTTACATTAGATGCATGGGTACAAATAGGAGGCCATCATTATAGCCATCATCTAATGTGTTATTTATGGTAAACCGGACTAAGACCGCTCCCTAGGAGTTTTAAAAGATGTATCTATAATTATACAATAGGACAAGTTCACTTTGGGGATTTTGAGGTATTAGCACTTGTAGAAGTAGACAATTTTCCAGCCCTACTTGGGCGCCCTTGGTGTTATGTGAATAATGCTGATTTGAGATTCAATAAGGGGTGTATCAACTTTGAAAATAATGAGGAAAGGGTTGTGATGCCTTTGATGGATGGAAAGACTATGTCATATGTTGAGCCTCTAAGTGAGGAGGACTCTAACAGAGTCTATGTACGTGCTATTTAGGACCCAAAGGTCAATGAGCCATCAAAAGAAGGCATCATATAGTGGGAGGATTCTCATTCTATTAGTGATACTATGAGTATTGCTTGCAACAATTGGGCCCATGGTACATATGAATTGGTAGGAAACGAGGTGAAAAGTGTGGTTGCGCACAAGAATGAACTTCATTCGATTCGATAGATAGGTAGCATAATACCTTGGTATATAGGGATAAAAGATCTCCCTATCTTTCTGAAGGCCATGGAAACACAATGGATAGATCAAATTAAAAGGAGAGATATGTTAGTATATACACTTTGCGCAGAGACAATGCGCGCACTAGTGGGTAGTCCACGAGAGATAATATTATAAACTAGGAAGAGATTGAAGTTGCTTTGTCTACTAGGTTTATAAAGAACAATACACCTATGCAAATCTACACTTATCACAAAGTGATCAACCTGTTTCAACATCACATTCGGTAGTGTGAGAGACTCACGAAGCAAGGATAGGAAGCATTACCACCTTCACTCTGGGTGCATAGATCGTATTCTATGCTACAAGGATGTGCATGTGCTTGGTATGTATATACAGAACTACATCAAGAAACTAAGAACTAACAAGATTTGACTGAAGGAATGATCCAAACTTTTGACTACTTCTCGACTAAACCTTCAGTAGATGAGGCATTAAAAATTTTCAAGTGTTTAACTATGGGAGATAGTGCAAAAGCAAAAGAGCATATTCAAGAATTATTTGGTGAGATAGAGTCCAGAGCATGTTTTGAAAAGGAAGAAGAAATTGAATCCATACTACTTGAACATGCTCGCCTTGAGAAATAGAAAGGAAAGATGGTTTACATAGTGGATGACGAGGAAGTTGAGAAACTAGATATTGAACATTCATAAGGGTGCGCGAGGTCTTGGAAAGTGTAGATAAGGACACGCACACCTACCACAAACCCATGAAGAAAAAGAAGGTGAATATAGATTCAAAGGATGAACCTAAGGAGGCCATAATTGGAGACTACTGGTTAGACCCGAAGGTAGCAAAGATCATTGAGCTACTCCGGGATTATCAGAACTTATTCCCTCAAGGGTATCATGAACTTAAAGGCATGCATGAATAACTTGGGGAAATGAAGTTAAAACTTAAGGATGGTGCATGCTCAGTTAGAAAGAGACTTTATAGAATGAATCCTAATTTGTGTGAGAAGGTAAAAGAAGAAATTGATAAAATGTTGAAATATGGAATTATCAAGCCCCTTGATGAGTTAGAATGGGTTAGTCCAATGGTGATCAGTATCAAGAAGGATGAACATATTAGGATATGTGTGGACTACAGGGAGCTGAATGTTGCATGCATCAAATATCCATTCCCTACACCATTCACTGAGGAAATACTAGAAGGAGTTATAGGGCACGAAATATATTCCTTCACAGATGGGTTTTCTAGGTATCATTAGGTTAGGATTGCTTAGGAAAATCAAGAAAAGATAAAATTTACTACTGAATGGGGCATTTTTTCCTATACTGTGATGCCCTTTAGATTGAAAAATGTGCCTAGTGTATTCTCACACATAGTTGTTCAGGCATTCAAATATTTTATTCAAAAATTATTACATGTCTACCTAGATGATTGGACAATATATGGGCTTGTGAAAGATCATTGTGAAAATCTGCGCTTAATGTTTGAATGATGCAGACAATTGAGTATCTCTTTGAACATCAAAAAGTGCATATTTACTATGTTGTTTGGGATACTATCGGGACATATAATCTACAAGGAAAGTTTAATTGGTTTATCCATCCAAGGTTGCGGTCATTTTAGGCACTGGAAGTGCCTACCACCCAAAGTGAGGTGCGTGGATTTTTGGGTCATACAGGATATTATAGAAAATTCATAAAAGGGTATGCAAAAATTACTACACCCTTGGAAGAATTACTAAAGGGGAAAGGTATATTTTATTAGGGAGAACAACGATAACATGCATTTGAGATATTAAAAGAGAAACTCACTACCACACCCATTCTCGAGCTTTCCCTCATGGGATAAACCATTTCATGTGCATGTGGACAGATTCGGCATGGCCATTGGTGTTGTGTTAGCTCAACCTAGTGAAGGCATTATAGATCATCCAATCTGTTTTGCAAGTAGTAAGTGACTCTTGCTAAACGGAATTATACAACTACAAATCGTGAAGCTTTGTCAATGATCTATGCATTGCAAAATTTTTGATAGTACTTGTTAGCAACACCATTTGCATTTTATACAGATCACATGGCATTGAAGTACTTAGTAAACAAGCCCATCTTATAGGGGCACATATGCAGATCGGTGCTCCTATTTCAAGATTTTGACTTCACAGTTGTGGTGAAGCAAGGAAAAGTAATTCTAGACCAGACCATTTATCTAGAATCAATTTAGGAGAGGATGCATAGATAATTGAAGAAACAATGTCGGATGCACGATTACATAGGTTATAATGCACACCCAAGGAATTTGAGGATATTGATGTCTTTCTTTGAATAGGTATGGCACCGAAAGGAATGAAAGCATTAGAAAAGAAGCAACTTGCTATACACACATCATCGTTTATGTTAATTAGTGATGACCTCTACAAGATAGGAAGATATGAAGAATCATGCTATTATGTATTAGAGCATGAGGGCAAGGATATTATGGAAGAAGCTCATGGTGGTATTACGGAGGCCATTATGTAGGTGATGCGACTCGGAAGATCCTACTTGTTGGATTATGGAGGGAGACATTGTATAAGGACCGTAAAGAATATTGTAAGGCGTGTGATCATTGTTAGCATCTAGGAAGACTTGGGAAAAGATCCGAGATGCCTTTGAGACTGATTACTAGTGCCAAACATTTGAGAAATGGGCCATTAAATTTGTAGGACCTATTTCACCAAATGCCCGCGCATGAGGACTGGATTGCGCTATATCATTACTTGCATCGATTATCTCACACGGTGGGTAGAAGCAACACCTACGAAGGACTGCATGACAACAAATACAACAGCTAGGTTTCTATGGGAGAATGTTCTTACATGATATGGATGTCCTTTAAGCTTGGAAAGTGATAGAGGTACACAATTTTTGAATGAGACAATCATGATTCTATTAGATGAGTTTATGGTTGCACACCATAAAATTACACCCTACCATCCTCAGGAAAACAGAACTTCTGAAGCCTTCAAGAAGATTTTGAGCCAGACTTTGACAAAAATATGTGATGTTGGAAGAAATTATTGGGATGAAAAAGTGTCAGTTGTGATTTGGGCATATAGAAAAAATTACAAGAGATTGAACAAAGCCACACCATTTCAGTTGGTGTTTGGCACAGAAGATGTTGTCCTATAGAATTTATGTTACCTTCTTTGCGCATTGTGTGCACTAGAGGTATAGCTAATGAACAGGATTTAGAAGAGCGTATTAAAAATATGGTTCAACTAGATGAGCACTGAGCCATAGCACGATGGAGTCAGAAGCAAGAAAAGGCTAGGTAGAAGGCATGGCATGACAAAAACATAAGGGATAAGAAGTTTGAGATTGGACAAATGGTACTTCTTTATGACTCAAAGTTCTTGCACCATCCAAGCAAGCTCAAAGTACATTGGTTGGGGCCATATGTTATCACTTCTATACTTGAATCAGGTGCTTTCCAATTAGAAGCACTTGATGGAACATGGCTACCCAATTACTTTAATAGGAGTAGGCTAAAGCCCTACTATAAATAAGTCTTCTTGGTGTTTGTAATAAGGTAGTATTGCCATTTAGCTTAGGTTTTCAATTATGTATTTTCCTTAATGTATTTCCTTCATTGTCACTATGCTTTGTCAATTTAGTTGTTGTTTTTGTGTAATAAGCGCACTTGTGCATATGAAGCTAATTACTATATGAATAATGTTTATGTGCAAAGGAATGCACATAATTTTAGTGTGGGGTGGTTGTAGTTATCCAAGAAAAAGACTGTGGGAATTGAAAGGTGAAAGGAATAAGCTGCTATAGGTGTGCTTTAAGTCAAAAGAAGATTGCTTCTCAAAAGTGACCAAGGATGGAGATGAATGAAAGAACAGTATAACATGAGGTAAGTAGAGGCCATGATAGCTACTAGGAGAAGGTACAGTGATGAGGTACTTGGGCACAGGGGCGTGCGCTAAAGAGAAGTCTATGACTAGAGGGTAGGAAGACACACTAGAAGGTTATAAATGGGCACAAAGATGTACCATGCGGAATGAAAATATTTGGTCAATGAATGTTAGTACGTGAAGTAGCAATAAATTCATCAAAATTTGAAAAACATTATATAAGGATGGAATGCGGATTCATTTTTACCATTGCGACTAAGAGTATTTGAGGAAAGAGCCAAGTGTGAAGAGCCGAGTGATTGAGTTAAGGTGCGAAGGGTGTGAAACCAAGCGTGACAACCAGATCTATGTGACAAGAAGCTTGTGTCCCTAGTGGTGAAGGGTTTGAGTGAAGCAGGGAGATAGAAAAGAGTTAGGTTATGAAGTTTCCACCTAGGGCATGATTGAATCGAGCTAGGGTTTGATTCACAAAGTTGCAGAGTTGAAGAGGAGACATTTGCAAGGTAAAAATGGCACCGAAGAAGGCATCTACAATAACAGTAAAAGGAAAGAAGAAGGTGGTCATTGAGGAGGAAGAGATGGCACCCAAAGCCATTTTTCAGAGATGTAATATCCAGAAGGAGTCATCATTGGCCAGAATGGGATTCACCCATTAGAAAGAGAAAAGTAAGTGAATACAATCATAGGACTCTAGAGAACAAGAAGGAGCTCGATTCCTTGCTCATTGCTAGGATGAACAAGCACACAATAGATGACATGCCAGTTTATGACGATGTAGGTGAGAATATTTTGAAGAGAATTGGGGTCTACCAGTTGTATGAGCTTCCATATTTTAGGAAGTATGAGCCCTTGTATTAGTGGCTCATGAGCAGGGTACACGAAGACTTCTTCTACTTTGCAGGATGTAGAGTTAGAATCTCATCTATGCTTGTCTCATCAGTTATAGGTCTGAAGGCCACATGAGAGGACATAAAAGGTGATCTCACAGATAAAGCCACGATTGTAAAGACCAAATAGGATTTGGGGTACGTGAAGGGTCCACACGGAATGGACATAGACAAATTGAAGAACTGTCCAGTTGTGCAAGCTACAACCCACCTTGTTACAAAGTTGAATGATCAGGAGTGGTGGTCACAGGTAAATACTTTGTGGTTACATGTGGTGCGTAAGATGTCAGAAGTGACAATCTACAACATTGCAGGTTATATTGTAGAGCAAATAGTTGAAGATGTGCACATAGGAGGGAAGATCAACTTTGGGACTGTTCTACTATCACTGGTATTCATGGAGATTAGAGTACCAGATGGACCAAAGGAAAAAGTATGGGAATATCCCATGGAGAACGAGTCCACAACTGCAAGATTCGGTAAGTACCTATGTAAAGGGGGCCATGATAGATGACGTAAAGAAAAGGGTGGAGAAGTGGCATGATAGGCTCTACGCAGCATTTGGGGAAGAGTGGTGCATCCCAAAGGACCTACCAGTAGTGGTAGGGAAACAAGTTCAGTTTGTTGTATATCAGAATTTTTACATCACATGCTTCCCAATGAAAGATGGAGTCTGGAGCCCTTGGTGTAAATTTCCTTATGTATTCACTGCAAGGTATTTCCAAGCATCTGTTCATAGATTTACAGACACATACCGAATGGTCTTTAATGTAGATAAGGTAGACTGTGACTACCATACATTGAGGAAGAAGTATGTGTATCCTGGCAGAAGTGCTTATGTAGAGAGGATCATTTCAAAGTGCTGAATATTAAGCCAATAAGTTTGGCTATGGCAGATGTGGGGGCAATATTGGTGTATCTCCAACTTAAGCCAAAGATGGAGAATAAAAAATATGTGGAAGGTGAGTTCACACTTCTAGCACCACCAAAGGGAAAACATACAATGGAGAACATCCTAGTTCCTAAGCCCATAGAGCCAATTGAAGTGGAGGATGAGGGGAGGAGCGTGAATATAGTGGGAGTTTGGAGCATAGAGGTAGGAGACATCCTAAAAATAAGGGTGAAGCTGAACACGCTGTTACACCACCTTAGCCACAAGAGGGGGATGATAAGGACTTGAATGCGAGTCCAAAGGAGCACGAGTTTAAGAGGGTATTTAGGAGAACAAGGACCCAAGGTGCTACTCCAACCACTGTGTGCAAATCACCCAGACTCTCTCCACAAAAGGAGGCGACCGCACAGAGAAGGAGGAAACTAAAGTTAAATGAGGAGGTGGAAGAGTCAGAGGAGAGCATGCCTAATTATCCTACACTTCTAGAGAACATAGAAGAATAGGGTGAGGAATCAAAGGAAAAAGAAGAGGATGAGAAAAGACTAGAGGAGACAACTACAAAGAATGTTTAGGACATGGAGACATAAGTCCCAAATTTAGAAGCTAAAGTTCCTAAGAAGCAACAAAGGTCTAGAAGAACAAGTGGAGAGCACATTCCACCAGCCATGGGGTATGTAGAGGATGCAGGAAAAATTATCCACGCCCGCTTCCAGAGCATGATAGCATAGAAGGATTTATTTGGCTGGGAGCTAATGGATGAGGATATGGTGACTATGCACACTTGAAAGAAACTATTGTGGTCAATGCAAACCCACATGGATGAGCCTGATTTTGATGTGTGCGAAGAGTCATATGTTTTGAGATAACTAAAGAAGGCACCCCAAGTGAGACACATGACAATAAAGCCTACTGTCATGTTAGATGAGTAGTTTAGCAATGCATTGGTGAAAGTTTTTGCTGAGGTGGCTAGAAGAAACATGGAAAAAGCTACCACGATCGAGAGAGCTGCGTGATGAGTGAAGAAAAGGACATAGAGTTAGCGCACATAACGCTAGAAAGGGACTTCATGCAAAAGAAGAACGAGATATTTATCAAAGCATCGCAGAGGAGATTGGGGAAAATGTCATCAGAGCAAGGCCACACTTGGAGGCAAAGGTACCACAAACATTTCCTTTAGCGATACACTATGTAGGAAAGTTGGTGGACTTGGTACTTGAAGATGAAACTCTGCATATGCAAGTACCAGAAATCTCAGAACAAGATGCCGAATGAGAGAAAGCATCAGTGATGAGAAAGATTACATCTTATGAAGGGATTTCACAAGCATTACAGGAAGTATTAAAGAAAGCAAACCAACCTTTGAACATATGCATAGCTCCAAAGGCGCTTATCAACATCAAGACCCTAGAAGAGAACAATGCAGTCTAGAAAGAGATGAAAGATGAGACCTTGGGCCACGCAGAAAGATTTTCAATGGTTAAATAGAAGTACAAGGCCCTGTTATTAGCACAAGAACCGCACAAGACTTTGTTGGAAGAGTTTGGGAAGGTAATTGCGTAGAAGATGGACCTTTTAGAAGGAATAATGACATCAATGTCCAGTGTTGTGCTGGTTCTGCAAAATGAGAAAGGAGAGATTGTGAGGGATGAGTTGGAATCCATTACTGTGGACATCCTATAAAAAGTAGAGCAAGCACTCACTGAATGGCAGATTACGGAGGTGAAATAAGGGAGGAGTATCTAGAGTTGATACTGCAAATTGATACAGAGGAGGCTGCCTCCTAACCTCATAGAAATTATTTATTTATCTACATTCTTTCATTCTTTTTTTTTTGCCATTCTTCTATTCTTTACTTCAATTTTTGGAGATACCCATTGTTAGGATGACAATGAGATCAGTGTGGGGTAATGTTGATCAAAGAATACATGTCAAATATCACACAAGGAGTTCACGCAGGATAAGAAGGCCCAAAACTAAGGGTGCAGAAGGACAAGAAGGACCCACATGCGGAAGGAAAGTTCAGCTTTTAGGACTTAGCCAATTTTGAGCATGAAGACCTATTTTTAGAAGGTGGCATGCTTAACACACCAACAATGTAGGGATGTGCACGCCATGCATTGTCTATCTTTGGAGAATCGGATCGAAGTGTTTTACATGGAGATGAGATGAGAATAGAATTGACACTTTAGTTAATTACAAGAGAACTATAGATAGCACACTTGCATGTGTGGCTATCAATAGATGTGGCCTATTTCTGGAATAGATAAGTGGTGAAGGGAAAGTCCCCACCCTATATATATGGTGTTAGGTACATAGTAGAAGTATGTATGAATGTCGAGGATATATGTGTAAGAGAATTTACAAAGTGTGTGTTGTGCGTATACGCATGTGACCGAATTATTGTATTAGATCCATATGCGCATTGGTATAGATTGACAATACTATAAGAAGCTTCTATATTTATTAATAAATGGAAGATATTGGATGAATCTAAGTGTCATTTTGTGTGTAGTTGAGTGGTGCATGTTATTAATTCAATCATGATTACTTGTTTAAGCTTGTTCTTTCATAGATATGAGGGTAGCATGCATTGTAAAATGATGGATTAGTTATGAATCTATATGTTTCTCCATTCATCATGCTAACATCCTACTACAATAACCCTAAAGAGGGACCTGGTACCTTTACATGATTCGGGTGAGCACTCAGTCAAGGTGAGTGATGTGCCAATGCAACTAGGGTGTTATCGGTAAATTCTAGGTTGCATCACATGGTTAGGCATTTGAGTTATAACTAGGTACCTCGGTATATTGGTGAAGGAAACCCTGATGTATTTCTATGCTCTATGGAAGTCCAGTGGAATAATGAAGGATATAGGAGAAATATGCTAGTATATACTGTGTGGTAGAGTCGCATACCTGGGTGGGCAGCACACAAAGACAACCTATTGGAATGGTGAGAAGTGAGAATCACATTTTCTACTAGGTTCCTAAGGAGAAATGTACCTTCTCAGATATGTGAATTCCATGGGAAGTCCCCTACCTCACATCATGTTCAGAATTGTGAGAGACACTAGATGGAGGGTAGGATGGCTTGCCACCATCATTCTGGGTGCATAAGTTCTACTCCACGCTAGGTAGATGCATGTGCTCATGGTATGTTCATTCAGAATTGAAAAGAGAAAAAGTCAATTAGTAGGAGATGGCCTCGAGATATGATCCATACTTTTCATTAATTTTCTACTAAACCTCCTAGGTTAATGAAGTACTACGATTTAGGAAGTGCCTTACTTTGGAAGATATCATGAAGGATGAGAAAATCCTATTAGATATGTTTGGACAAATTGGATTTAGAGGCCTGCCCTTGACCTCAAAGAGACTTGGGAAGAAGAAATGGCCCACACCCGGGAAGCAGAGGAAAAGGGTAAACTGGTATGCATGATAAATGATGAGGATGATGAGGATAATAACCTAGATGTTAACCACATTGAGGAAACGTGTGAGGTGATGAAAATAGGGGATTAAAAGGCATGCATGTATCATGAGCCTATGAAAAAAAATAAGGTTAACATTGGAACAAACAAAGAGCCTAAATAATCCTTTATTGGTGATTCCTGGTCAGAGCAGGAAGTGGAAAATATTATTAAACTTTTATGCAACTTTCAGGACTTATTTCCAAGGGGTTATCATGAGTTAAAGGATTACACCCTTCTTTAGGTGAGATGAGAATCAAACTTAAAGAATGTGCATGCCCAATTAGGAAGAAGCCTTACAGGATGAATCCTAATTTGCGTGTCAAGGTAAAGGAAGAAATTGATAAAATTATCAAATCTGGTATAATTGAGCCCATTGAGGAATCTGAATGGGTTATCTCCATGGTCATCAGTATTAAAAAATATGGGAGGATAAGGATCTATGTGGACTACAAATAATTAATTTCTTTATGTGTTATTGATCCTTTCCTACCCCATTCATAGAGGAGATTCTTAAGGGAGTTATAGGGTGCGAGATCTACTCTTTTATAAATGGTTTTTTAGGATATCATCAAGTACACATAACAAAAGAAGATCAAGAAAAGAAAACTTTCACCACCGAGTGGGGAATATTTGCATACACATTAATTCCCTTTAGATTGAAGAATGCGCCAATGGTGTTCTCACGCATTGTTGTGCGGGTTTTTATGATTTCATTCATAAATTTTTAAAGGTGTATCTAGATGATTAGATCGTGTATGGTTTGGTCAAGGATCATTGTGAGAATTTAAGGCTTATGTTTGAGAGGTGCAAGAAGTTGAGCATCTCTCTTAATATTAAGAAGTACATCTTTGCAACACCTTTTGGCACTTTATTGGGGCATATTATTTGTAAGGAAGGGTTGTTGGTGGACCCAACCAAGGTCATTGTGATCTTGGGTTTGGAGGAACCTAATAATCAGAGTGAAGTGCGTGGATTTTGGGACATACAGGGTATTACTCAAATTCATTAAGGGTTATGAAAATATTTTCACACCCCTGGAGGAACTTTTGAAAGATAAATGGAAATTTTATTGGCATTACGCGCAAAAGAAGGAATTCAAACATTGAAGGAAAGGCTTACTACTACACCTATTTTATGCTTTCCTTTATGGGAAAAACACTTTCATGTTTAGTTCGATGCTTCGGGATGGGGATTAGTGTAGTGTTGGCATAACCATGAGACGAATTGTAGACCACCCTATTTTTCAAGCGAAAGTTGACACCTACGGAACAAAATTATATAACTACTAAGCGCGAGGCTTTATCCATGATCTACATGCTACACAAATTCAAACAATACTTATTGGAAACACCATTTATTTTCTTTATAGATCATATGACACTTAAGTATTTTGTCAACAAGCCTATTTTACAAGGGTGCATTTGTAGGTGGATACTACTATTTCAGGAGTTTTAGTTTATAGTAATTGTAAAACTAAGGAAAAATAACTCAAGACCTAACCATCTATCAAGAATTAATTCTAGCGAGGATGCACAGAGAATTGAGGACATAATGTCGGATGCACAACTCTTTAGATTAAACCACATGCCCATTATACAAGAGTACATTGCAGTATTTTTGCACACCGGACATGTGCTTGCATGGGAACAAATACATTAGAGAAGAAGCATATTGCAATATGTATGCCACCTTACCAGTTGATAGGTAGAGATTTATACAAGTTAGGCCATGATGAAGTTTTACGCTGATGTGTTTTGGAACATGATCATGAGGCTATTATGTAAGAAGTTCATAGTGGAATTGCAGGAGGCCATTATGTAGGTGATATCACTATGTGTAAGATTCTGTTGGTGGCCTTTGGTGGGAAAATTTGTACAAGGATACTACATAATATGTTAGGGCGTGTGGTAATTGTCGGTGACTTGGGAAGCCTAGAACTAGAGATGAGATGCCTTTAAGGCCTATTGTAAGTGTTAAACATTTTGAGAAACATGTTATTGAATTTGTAGGTCTTATTTCCCCACCCACATGAAGGAATGGTGTGTGTTATATTATAACTTGTACATACTACCTAACAAGGTGGGAAGAAGTAGCTCCTACGAAGGATTTCACAGCTGCTACAATGATAAGAGTTTTATGGGAAAGAATTATTAGCAGGTATAGATGTCCATTGAGTCTAACTAGTGATAGGGGCACACATTTCTTAAATGATACAATCAGGATTTTATTGGCAAAGTTTATGGTGGCACACCATAAGACTACACCCTATCACCCACAAGCCAATGGTATTATTGAAGCTTTCAACAAGATTCTAGGACAAACACTAAAAAAATTTGTGATGTTGGAAGGAAAGATTGGGATGATAAAGTATTTATTGTACTTTGGGCATATAGGACCACCTAAAAAAGGTTGAATAAGGCCACACTATTTTAATTGGAGTTTGACACGAGAGCTATATTTTCTATTGAATTTATGTTAGCTTCCTTGCATATTGTGTGTGCAGGAGACCTCACCGATGAGTAAGTTGTTGAAGAGCGCATTGAAAAATTGATGCAGTTGGATGAGAGATGCGTTATTTCTGGTGGAGCCAAGACAAAAAAGTGAGATAAAAAGCATGACATGATAGGAATATCAAGAATAAAACATTTGAGGTGGAAGTATGGTTCTTCTGTATGATTTTAATTTTCTCCACCACCCAGGAAATTGAAAGTACATTGGTTGGGACCCTTTGAAGTAACAAATATATTGGATTCATGTGTTTGTTAGTTACAGGTGCTAAATGGCACTCTATTGCCCGATTACTTCAATGGGAGTAGGTTGAAGCCCTACTATAAATAAATCTTCTTGGTGTTTGTAATAAGGTAGTATTTCCACTTAGATTATATTTCCCTTTAATACATTTTCCTTTGATGTGTTTCCTTTCATCGTTGTTATGCTTTGTCAATTTAGTTCTATGTTTTGTTGTAATAAGTGTGTTTACTTACTGAATATAATTAATATCTTTTGAGTTCGTACCTGAGAGGACCACACATAATTTTAGTGTGGGGTGGATTACAAATATGTGTAGAAGAGTAAATTGGCTAGCGGATGACAATATTGGTTGCTTGGAAGAAAGGTGCTACAAACAATGAGAAGGATGGTGATAATAAGGATTTAAATAGAATTACTCGATGGATGACCACACATAAGAGAAGGGTTTGTACGGTGTAATGTGAGGTACGTAGTAGCATGGTAAACTACTTGGAATGAGGTGTAGTGGATAGGTACTTTGGCCCAGGGGCACGTGAAAGGAGGTCTGTGTTTGAGAAGTAGTGGGTGTGCTTTAGAAGGTTATAACTAGGGCACAAAAAAGAGAAATGTGTAATTAAAGCAGAATATAGTGGTAGGTGAGGTCTAATTAATACAGAATTTTTGAAAATCCTATAAAAGGATAAAAAACAACCCCATTTCATCTTGTTGGTGCGAAATCGCAGCACTTCCCAGGGACTCTGCAACGCGATGGGTTGAAAGTCTCGGTGCAAGGCGACCGCACAACATGGAGCTTTTCCCAAGTGTGGGACCTCGGGAAATTGGAAAAGCTCTCCGATGAAGGCCAGCTCCTATCCTCTCGTTCGATGCACCAATGAAACACAGAGAGTTTACCCAAAAGCCTAAACTAACTACCAAGGAGATAGGAGAGAGAAATGCATAAAAATAAACCTAAGCTAAGGAGGTGATGCACCGATGGATGTTGACACCCATTTTGCAAGAATAAACACAGGACCACATAGATGCAATACCCAAAACATGCACAGAGAAACCAAAATGCAACAAGAGATCGAAAATGACAACAATGAATACATGAGAGGATTTAAGTTCAATCACGTACATATATATATTGCTCAAGGGTCGATCTGATACAAGACATCGCAGTGGCTAAGAGGCAAAAACGGCATTACAGTCCATATGGGAGGTTTGAAAACTCCACGAATTCTCTTGCGAGCAGGAGAGAAGGGAGGGTGCAAAGCAGAAATGCCCAACTATTTTTAAGAAGCCTCTCCTTACATTTTATAGAAGGGAAAGAGATGGAGAAGTGAGAAAATCGAGATTTGCCCAACCACCTCCAAAACTGCGCCTAACTCCATTCATCATGGCGGTAGGTAAGAACCTCAACCACCCAAAAATGGTGAACTGTCATATTTCCCGCGTTAGGTCCATTCCATTCGGTTCGGGACTCTCCTCTGCATCCGCATCGGGCTTGGAGGACACCGCGGCATGTGTTTGATGTTCGTGCTTTCCCGAAACCCGCATCCGCCGCTATTACCAAATTTCCTTTGTTTTCGGGTTCGGGGGTGTAACTTGCATATGCATCGGGTTTGGGAGGTGGCACAACATGTTTTCGCCCCATGCTTTTCCGACTTGTTTTCCCGACTCGGAAAACTGTTTTGCTTGATGTCGGGTTTTGAGAGACCCGACGACATATTTCCTTTCTTTGTCCGGGTTTGGAGACCCCCGACATGTTCCTTTGAGTCGGGTTTTGGAGACCCCCGACATGTTCCTTCACCATGCTTTTCCGAATTGTAAACCCGATTCCTTTGTTTTGGGTTTTGCGGAACCTCTCGAGCATCGGGACATCCTTTGCGACCCGCATGCTTCATGTTTCGTGTTTCCGAAACCTCGAAACCCGATTTGCCTTTGATGCCGGATGTTGGAGACCCGATGACATATTTCTTTACGTGTTTCTCCGCCTTGTTTCTCCGCCCTGGAAACCCGATTTCTTTTCGTTGATCTATATCTACCCGGGGGTGAATATATACAACAATTTGGCGACTCACGGGGTTACCTGCCTGCTAGGTAGAAGATCAGTGGCCTTTTAGCAATCCATTGGGCATGGAGTCATAAGCAAGCCTAAAACTGATCTGAAATTTGAACTTCCCTCTGAACCGCTTGAAACCCGTTGAACTTAGAGTTGTTCTCACCAAAATGCCACCGAAATGAACTGTGCCAGAGCAAAACCAGCAACACCAAAAACTATGTACAAAACTGAAAATCATACATGTCCCAAATGGAACATGCAGAGTGTGCACAAGCACTTCTTCTGCTGAAAGCAAACCTACCTACTCTATTCTAACTGGAAGCAAAGGCAAGCTAAACAAACCCTGCAACTGGTTGTGCAAAATAGCTTCCTTTCTTCAAAATTGGCAGCCATGCAATTGATTTGGCACTGATCATGGCTGTTTGGATGGATGGAAAATCAACAAGAAGCTGGTCTTCTATCCAAATCATCAAGGTATCAATCGAAAAAATCCAATACCTCTTTTAGTTGCTCTCGCATTTGGATTGGAGAGGTATGGCAGCTGATCCTTGGTACTTTGTAGCTCGTCCTCATGCTGAAGCAAGCATGACTGGTTGTGGCTTCTCCTTTGGCTCCAATGAAGCCAAATACCTGATTGGGCAAGGTATGGTCCGTTTGATATGCCCATAGCTCTGATTTTCTACTCCAAAAATGGAGTTTTCTCGTAGACCCTCTTGAATGGATGATGTGGAAGAAATGGTGGAATTCTTCTGTCCTTTCTCTTCCTCCAATGAAGAACATGGAAGATTAAAATCTTCCAATTTTGATTCCAAAGGGCTGCCATAAGATGCGGGCTGCTGCAAATGAATGCTCTCCTTCATGACAGCAGGCTCTGGTGTTTGGAATGTGGATGATGAAAGAGAGAATGGTGAAAACTCAACCGGCTCTTCTCCATCAAAACAGTCCTCCAAATCTGATAGGTAAACTGCCTCATTGCTGTCCTGCTGCTCGTGTTCAACTTCTCCCATGGTGTCCTCTTGATCTGCAACTTGACCACCATGGTTTCCTTCACTCTCCAATATTGAGTTTGAGAGATCAAACTCCTCTTCAGTACTAGAACTTGGGAGAGGTGAAGTAGAAAGAAGAACTGAAGGTTCTCCTGTAGCCTGCTTTGTGCTCAAAACCCTTGGATTTGCACTTTTCTCCTCCACAACTAGGATGTGCTCCTCTTCTTTTGCCTTTGGAGCAGCTTCTCCCTCCTCTATTACTCGAAGGCAATCTTGCTCTTGATATAACTCTTCCTCCAGCATGAAGTTTTTTAAGTCAAACTCTTCAATCTGCTGCTCTAGAGGACAAGTAGGGGCTGCAAGATCTTCTTCAGAGCTTTCTTCCTTTTGCTCTTCTTCTGCTGCCACAAAATCAGTTTTGACCACCATTTGTTCAACCTTAGCCTCTTCTGTAGGCTTTACCAGCAAAGGGATCTTCTCAATTCCAAATTTAAGGGCCAAACTTACTAAGCTCTTAATCATTTCTTCTTTTCCTGGCTCTTCCTCTTGCTGTCCTTGATGACTGATTTTTTCAATTTCTTCTTCCCCACATGGAATTGGGAATGCAAAAGGAGGAATGGGTTGAAACTCAACTGATTTTACAATTTTTGTGGTGGTGGAGGCAGTGAAACCTCTTGTTTCTTTGGAGGAGGGGGTGTTTCTGTTAGCTCTTGTGGAGGGAATGACTGTTTGGAAGGGAAAAGGAAAGAAGAATCGAGATGAGATGGAAGACTGAGAGGTGGAGACATGGATTCAACATTTGGGACAGCAGATGGAGGGTTTGAAACTTGACACTGCTGAAATGATACAGATTGGGAAAGAGGAAACAGAAAGGCATGAGATGGTGTGCTTACCCGTTGACAAGGTTGCTGAATACTTCTCTCATACACCTCTATTCCTTCGATCCACTTTGCAAGCAATGGCAGCGTTGCAATCATGAAGTCAAGTTTCTCCTGAGGGCTGTAATGCCTTGGAAAAGGTCCCACCCATGGACAGGGTGCTCCACAACCGATTCCAAAAGCTTTCATTTGTGCTTGAGCCCTGGACTGCACCATCCCCACCTCCATTTTTTGGATTTTCTCCAATAGACCAGCATCTTGCATCTGATGGTCTTCGTTATATGCATACTCTGCTCTTGGAAAGCTCCATAGCCAAACTGACTTTGGCACTGCTGTTCATATGAGTATGCATGCTGATCTGGAGGATTTGTAAAATGTGTTGGAGGTGTGATATACTACTGTTGTTGGAAATGTGAGTTCCATGATGGAAATGAAGTCATGGTTGCACAACTTCATGGAATGGAAAAGAATGAAAGAGATGGAAAGAAAGATGGATGGAAATGGATGGAAACGGGTCTGTAACTCGGAGAAATGGGTTGCTGATCAGATGGAGTCGCCAGATGTGTTTTTGCAAGTGCCTCCAAAGGCTGAATTTCACCAAGTTACACACCAAACTTGACAATATCGAAATCGAGATTAAAAATTTGAAGGACCCGGAGGATGAAGTCTTCAATTTGGAACTCATGCCATGTTATGTAGCTGCGGATCCCCGAAATGATAGGTGGAACTCAGGTCATGCAATGCAACTCACAAAACCTCGAAACTGCCATGTGTCGGAACTTTGGACATGTCCGACACCCCGAAAACCCGAAATGACTGCTGCCAGGAATAGGACCATGCAACGCATCCCCCAAAACCCGAAATGACTGCTGGGTCTGCTTTGATGTTCTCGGACCCCGAAAACCCGAAATCCAAAAAACATGAAATTTTGAAAATCAAAATCTCAAAAAACCAAAGATACCCTTTTGAAGATAACCCTCAGATCTACCAACCGGTGAAAATTTTGACCTGTTTCGAGCAAGATAAACCCTTGAAAATTGATTTCGGAGTTCAGGCTAGAGGTGGAAAATCCAAAATTTGAAACTTGCAATTTCTTGAGCCAAAATCACGAAAACTCCTTCAAATTTTGGTGGAATGACCTCTTGGTCCCACCGGGCGTGCCAAAACTGTTGGTGCGAAATCACAGCACCCCTGGGACTCTGCAACGTGATGGGTTGAAAGTCTCAGTGCGACCGCACAACATGGAGCTTTTCCCAAGTGTGGGACCTCGCGAAATCGGAAAAGCTCTCCGGATGAAGGCCGGCTCCTATCCCTCCTGCTCGATGCACCAATGAAACATAGAGGTTTACCCAAAAGCCTAAACTAACTACCAAGGAGACAGGAGAGAGAAATGCATAAAAATAAACCTAAGCTAAGGAGGTGATGCACCGAGGATGTTGACACCCATTTTGCAAGAATAAACACAGACCACATAGATGCAATACCCAAAAACATGCACAGGAAACCAAAATGCAACAAGAGATTGAAAATGACAACAATGAATACATGAGAGGATTTAAGTTCAATCACGAGATATATATATGTTGCTCAAGGGTCGATACAGTACATCGCAGTGGCCAAGAGGCAAAAACGGCATTACAGTCCATATGGGAGGTTTGAAAACTCCACGAATTCTCTTGCATGCGGGAGAGAAGGGAGGGTGCAAAGCGTAAAATTCCCAACTATTTTTAAGAAGCCTCTCCTTACATTTTATAGAAGGGAAAGAGATGGAGAAGTGAGAAAATCGAGATTTGCCCAACCACCTCCAAAACTGCGCCTAACTCCATTCATCATGGCGGTAGGTAAGAACCTCAACCACCCAAAAATGGTGAACTGTCATATTTCCCACGTTAGGTCCGTTCGGTCGGGTTCGGGACTCTCCTCTGCATCCGCATCGGGCTTGGAGGACACCGCGGCATGTGTTTGATGTTCGTGCTTTCCCGAAACCCGCATCCACCGCTATTACCAAATTTCCTTTGTTTTCGGGTTCGGGGTGTAACTTGCATATGCATCGGGTTTGGGAGGTGGCGCAACATGTTTTCGCCCCGTGCTTTTCCGACTTGTTTTCCCGACTCGGAAAACTGATTTGCTTGATGTCGGGTTTTGGAGACCCGACGACATATTTCCTTTGATGTCGGGTTTTGGAGACCCCCCGACATGTTCCTTTGAGTCGGGTTTTGGAGACCCCCCGACATGTTCCTTCACCATGCTTTTCCGACTTGTAAACCCGATTCCTTTGTTTTCGGGTTTGCGGAACCCTCGAGCATCGGGACATCCTTTGCGACCTGCATGCTCCATGTTTCGTGTTTCCCGAAACCCGAAACCCGATTTGCCTTTGATGTCGGATGTTGGAGACCCGACGACATATTTCTTTTGTGTGTTTCTCCCTTGTTTCTCATGCCCTGGAAACCCGATTTCTTTTCGTTGATCTATATCTACATGGGGGGGTGAATATATACAACACTTACCTTGCATATTTAAATGTTTGCACCCTTAGAGTGAATTGGAGAGTGAGCAAGTGCATAGTGAAAAGAGCAAAAGCAAAGTGATCGAGCCTAACAAGAATTTCACATGACTTATGTTGAAGCTCCTTCATGAGAGGTTCATAGAAGGAACAATGCATTAGAAGAGAAAAATCATGACTTGAGGGTTTGGTTCGAAGAGTTAGGGTTTGAAGAAAATATAGGGCACGTTGAGCTCAGAAAAATAGAGACAAGTTAAGGCCTCGAGATTGCAGGAGTAAGCAATGATAATTCAATTGAAATTTTAGGGAATGTTACTAGTTTAGAAAAGACAATGGCAACAAGGAGAGAGATACGGCTAGGAATAGGGAATCCATGACGAGGAGGAGGAACCAAAAGAATGGTTTACCGAGATGAAATTCCTAGAGGAAGTCATTGAGGGAAGGTCATGGACATCTCAACTAACAAAGTACAAGATCAGCAACATCAATCACCACATCGAGTAGACCCTGAAGGATATCAAGGATGACACCATTTTAAGACCAATCAAAGGATGATAGATGGATAGAGAGTTTATAATAACTTGATTTACAAACTTACGGAGAGTGTCGGGGTGATGAAAATGTATGAACTACCCTTATTTTAAAAACTAGAATGCTTGTACACATGGCTTATGTCATGATTCCATGATGACTACTTCTACTTTGCAGGTATAAGGATGAGAATTACATGGAAGTTGATTGGGAAGGTCAACTGGATTGCATGATTACGGATAGAAATTAAGCCAAACTTGAGGGATGATGATGGATTAGAGGATATGGTTGTCGGGTTGAAGTATCATAAGGTAAGTCGAGCTTTCAATGTTACCAATATAGAAGACCAGGCTTCAAGGGTAGCTACACACCTTGTTAGTTGCAATCTAGGCACCTCGAAGAGGTGTAAGGAAGTGAACAAGCACTAGTTATATATCACGCACAAAATGGTGAATAAAACATACTATAATATTTAAGCTATATTACAGAGAGAAAACGTAGAGGAAACACACATACGAGATAGAAAAAGGTGAGAAAATTACTTGGGGCACTATCTTACTTCTTACGGTATTTTGTGAAATCGGTTTCATGACGGTCCAAAGTAGAAAATGTCGGTATATCCGATGGGAAATAATTCCCTAACTAAGAAATTTGCTAAGTTCACTTGTCAAGGTAGTATCTCTAGTACTTAAAAGCAACACATGGACAAGTGGTACAAAAGGATGTGTAATGCATTTGAAGGAGAGTGGCATATCCCTCAAGATTTGTAAATAATTTTGAATGAACAAGTTGAGTTTGCGAGTCTACTAGAACTTTTGCTTGGGCAGTTCTACATGAAAACTAGAGATAAGATCCCATGGTGTAAGTTTCCCTTTGCTTTTACCATGCGCTACTTTAAAGATATGGTGAACATATTACATAATGCATGGAAGCTGAAATTTTATGTAGACAAGGTGGACGTAGATATTCATAGCCTACACAAAACTTATGTTTACCTTAATAAGGAGGCATATGAAGAAAATATGGAATCGAGATAACATTGATGTCACTCGTGAAGTTATGGTTGTTGGGAAGATAGATCTTGTGCATGACTATGTGTATCTAAGGCCAATATTCAAGGATGGAAAGTATATTCTTGGCAAGGACTTGTCATTACTAGGTCCTTCTAAGAAAAAATAGACTGTAGGTGTGAAAAGGCCACTCAAGGTTACACCTCTCAAGAAAGAGGAGAAGGAAGAAGTAAGGATTGACCTTTATGCGGAGGACGAGGAAAAATATTACATTACCACGTTGTCCCATATTAGAAGGAAGTTCTGAAGGAAATGTAGGAATATTGATGAGGGCATTGGGAAATCACAAATGGTGAGGAGGTCACCGAGGACAACGCCCATCAAACCAAGTATTGGAGAGAAGAAGAGGCACAATCTCAACATCTCCTTGACAATGATGAATAAAAGTAATCGACATAAATGCATGCGATAATGTTTCTCCACCTAGTACACATGTGCGAGAAGAAGGGTTCGAGGAGAAGACATTTATAATGACACATAAGTACCTAGCATACACGAGGAATAAAGTTCCACTTTGAGGTGACACCAAAATAGAAAATAGTGAGAAGGAGTAGAGTAGTGGACATGAAGGCGGTTCATGAGCAATAGGAGAAGGGATACCCGTAGGCGTACTAACACAAGTACCTTCATATGGGTGCACTAGTGGAAAGAGGGGAGAAGAGATGGTACAAACCCTACACCTTGGGTATATAAATTACCCTACGAAGATTATTCGCGTAAGGTTACGTAGTCATTTTTACACCCATCAAAGAACAAGGAAACCATATGCGCTACTGGAATATCACCTTGTGAGAATTGGGCACTCACCGAGGCATGTGTGGGTGCCGAATCTATCCTTTATGTGAGTTTAGTGGGAAACATCATCTATGATCCAAGTTTAAGATATTTGAGAGGAAATAAGACATACAAGTACCATAGAGCTCAGAATGGCTTCTAGATCTTTGTAGTCATTTAAGACAGAAAAGTGTTTAACAGTTATAGAGCTTACACCAAAACAGAAGGAAGTTGTCATACTTAGTTCATAAACATAAATGAAAAAGAGATATGAAGAAAAATGTATGCATCAGAACCATTAATGTTCATATTCACATAAACTGGTAACCTCATTACATTCATTAGGCCCATTACAGAATGTCACAAAAGGGTAGACCGTAGTCATGCATTATAACTGGATTCATATAGCTAGGCTCTCAAAAGAAAATTTATAACCCCCAAACCCTTGATACATCCTTTCCTATGCTTATTTACCTAAGCTAATAGAGTCCTTGCAGTATTTATGCAGAGCTCCACCCTTTATCCATTTCTTTCTCTTTTTCTCCATTTTTACTTCGCAGTGCTTATATATATAGCCTTCTGAATCGCCAACTCATTGTTTGGTGGCCTCGGTTTTGTTTCCAAGTGTTTGAATGTGGTCCTCCATGGGTACATGCTCCTCCAGGCCTGAGCTCACCACTCCTTTCCATGATGTCCTTCTAGAAGCTTCTATCACAGGGCATATTCCTTCCAGGCCACCCTATCGCTAGGTTGGCACCTTATCCACTCGGGTCACATTTTTCTCATGTCCTACCCGATAGGTCAAAAATGGCTAAGTCCTAGATTCTGCTCCGTGGGTGCACATCCTAGGTTCTACCAAAACCCTACTTGAACCCTTCCTTGCGTGCCTTATCTTGCACACTTTTTTCAACCTCACGCGCCTATGCGCCCTTTTTGGACTTAGTTGATATTTTAGGGCCCAACATCACCCCACACTTTACTTGTTTTCTGCCCTTGGAAACTTCCTCAAAGAATAAAGAATACACAAAGACTTAACATCTTGGAAAAAGAATAAAGGGAACAAAGAATGGAAAAATGGAATACTCTGTCATTTCTTCCGAAGAGCCTAGCCTCAGTCTCAACCATGACCTTGTTTAATGCATTACATAACTACTCATCCGAGAGCTACTAGTAATTTACCAAGGGGTTGGTTCCCTTAGACTCTGGTACTGGTATGATTGCCCCTTGGTATATTTTGAACTCTAGCTCGTCAATATGGGAATCAAACACCCAAGAGAGCATCTTCCTTGTCCTAGGGTACGTGCCCTCTTTGTCAAATGAATCCATAGCTAGAAGTTCTTCCATGGGTACAGTTCTCTGGAAGTGCACATGTAACACCTTCCTTTGGTCATCAACATAGCCCATGACCTATCCTCATTCTGTATCAAGGATCTTCCTTCATGAGTGCGCATATTTGAGGAAAATCACCATTAGATTGGGACATCATCCCATGCTGACTTTTTATTTTTCAAAATTTTCCTCTTTACCCTCTTCCATCACTATGTCTATGCTGCACTCCAATTCCTATTCTACTAAGGCCTCAATTATTTTCGTTGCTTCTCTTTCTTCTGCCTTGTTTACTTGCTCCTATGTAAGGCTTAGAGCTTTCAGCCTATGTGCACCAACCTCCTCACTTCTTCTTATGTCCTGGGTGCCTTCCCCCTCCTGGATACCCTTATACGGCCGAAAAAGAACCCCTGTTCTTCTTCTCTACCCTCTTCTTCTGAATCATGCATGCTTTGAAGATAGGTGGCTCTTGATTTACCTCAGGCTCATCTTCCTCATCATCATCCCTTTCACCCTGGTAGGCCCTCAAACTCTTAGTGTACTCAAAATATGACTCCTCCGTCATCTTCTGCTTCTTCCTAACCAGGGATTCCAGTGTAGGTGACTCTGTCTCTTCTTCTTCCAATGACTCCTTGTCTAACGACTTCTTTGGCTTCGGGAGTTTTCTCTTTGACTATGGAATTTTTCTTACGTGAATACATACTTGTTCGACACTTGTCCTAGGGGTACCTATTGCCTATGTATCCACTACACTTGGTACTTTCTTCTTTGGTTCTTTTTCCTCTTGTTTGGGTGCGGGTCTCTTCCTACCAGTTGGGTCCTTAGGTATGGACACCTCGTTCTCCAAATATGTGCCCTTCTCAAATTTGGGTCTTATGCGAGGTATACTCATGCCACGGACCCTCCTGTAATGGGAAAAGTCATGGGTTTCACCATTTGGACCTCATGCGACACGTACTTCTCCACGTATGTGTGCTTGTTGGGGTAGACCAACCCTTTGTGCATTTATTTATGGTCCCGGTCTAGATTACCAAGGTCCAACTTCAACTTTTTGGACTCTTTGAACCTGTTCACTCCCACTTGGAAGTGTTGAGATGTGAAGGCAAAAGGAACTTGCACCATGGGCTCAATGTCTCATCTATCAGTTTAAATCTACCAAGGCAGAAATGTTGGTACATAGCAAAATCAGCTTCTCCCTTGGTGGTCACTGGCAGTTGTTCAGGGATCCTCCATTCCACCCTAAACACATTCCTCAGGTGCGTATACCACTTCTCCAGGCGTGCCTTGTGCATGGCCGTCATACTATCATAGGTGTACTTCTCAAACCTCTTCGCAGGTGAAGGGTCTTCAATCAGGGTACTCCCACACAAATTTGTCCGTTGCATCCGACACTCCAATATTTGAGAACACAATGGTTAATAGGATATTACCAAAGAGGATTTTATCACCTTCCTGCACACTACTGACAATCTTATCCATGATATATGCAGACAAGTTGTAGATGGTGCCCTCTGAAA
This sequence comes from Taxus wallichiana var. yunnanensis, assembly GCA_018340775.1. Lineage (NCBI taxonomy): Eukaryota > Viridiplantae > Streptophyta > Pinopsida > Cupressales > Taxaceae > Taxus > Taxus wallichiana. The sequence goes on along the minus strand of CM031235.1, from coordinate 62,328,083 downwards.
TCCTCCTGCAAACATTTAGCCAGGACTTGTTTACTTGGGTCCATCTCTCCTATTCATTTAGCTTTGTCACAAGGTGCGTGGCCATCTTCATCACTAGGTCCTTGATGTTCATGATATCAAAGTACCTTAACCCCTTTTTATACGCATAAGCAGTGATGGTTTCCTTAATTTCCTCCTTGTTGCATAGGTCATCCTCCAAACTTTCTCCTTCACAGATGAGGCCTGTGAAATTTGAAACAAGTGAGGGGTAATGTGCATTTTGCACCTTGCGAAATGAAAGTAATCTTTGTGCATGCGTGACATCAACCATTGATATAGGTGCTCAGGCTTTCCAAGTAGGGCAACTCAAAGAGTTGTAATAATCCTAACTTCTCCAACTTCACTTTTACCTCATTGTTATAGATGGGAAAACCCTCTGGTGTCTTTTTATTTGTCGTAGCACTAACTCCAGTGCCATTTCCTTCTCGATCATGCTCAAGTGATGATTGTAATCATTTACTGACATTTTTCTTAAATGGGACTCCCATTCTCACCCAAGCAATACTCCGTCTGGGTACTACATTTCTGCATACCACTCTTCATTTGTACTCGTGATAGTTTCTTGTTGCTTGCTCTTACCTTTGCCCTTTCCCTTCTTAGGTGTGCCAACTGGTTTCTTGGGTGCCATTATTTATGCTAACATTTCAACTTCTTTCACTTGATTTGTTTTACTACCCCTTTTGAAGTTTAGATATCAAACTAGCAAAGAAACTCTTTTTCGACCCATGCCCTAGATACCAAACCCTAACTGGAATCTCTTTTCACCAAACGACACTTCTCCACAACTCTTCCCATGCCCGTGAATCAATTCCTCTCTAGTTTGTAAATCCAAACTGGTCACTAACACTCAAATTCTTGCAGTTTTTCTTCTTTGCACGGATCAATTCTCAGAAAACACTATTTCACAAAATCTCTTCTCTTCATATTCACAAAGTGAATAATGAAATGTCTAAACCTCTATTTATAGTTTTTCCCATTTTTAAGCATTAAATGCTACTTCACCTACCACCATACTTTTAATGTTTAATTCAGATTTTTCAAACAAAGCCTGACTTTTGTGCCCTAACTCATGCACCCAACCCTGCGCGGACAATCTTCCAACCTTCTGGCATGCAACCAATCCATCTTGACATGAGACTCTTGCACGCATGTCATTGGTGCCAAGGCACTTCTTCTGTCATGATTTTTTCTTTCACCTACCTCGTGTTGTTTTTGTGCTTCTTCCTCCTTTGTATGTGGGATCTGAAAGTAGCCTTATCTTGACACCAACCATCCTTTTCCACCTTTTCTTTCATGCACCTCTTTCAATAGGGCCATTCAACTAAGATTTCTAATGCATTCTTTCCGGCACTTCATACTTCAATTTCTTCCACCTTACTCCACCCCACACTAAAATGATGTGTGGTCCTCTCCGCAGAGTTACAACTTCAAAAAGTAATGAGATTACTAGTGCCCAAGGCATAACAAAAAAAAACAATGAAAAAGGGAAACACACGAAAGGAAAATGCATTAAAGAAAATCCTAAACTAATCGGCAATAATGGCTTATTTACAAACACCAATAATCCTTATTTATATTAGGGCATCACCTACTCCCATTGAAGTGTCTAGGAAATTTTGTTCCATCTAGCGCTTATGAATCGACACGTTCTCGAATCAAGGATGTACGAGATTATATAGGGACCTAACCAATGGACCTTTAACTTCCCAGGGTGGTGCAAAAAATTTGAATCATACAACAACACCATCTACCCAACCTCAAACTTCTTGTTCTTAATGTGGTGATCATGCCATGCCTTTTGTTTTGCTTTTTCAGTTGTCTAGCTCCACCTGGCTAGTGATCGTCTTTCATCCAAATTCATCAATTCTTTCTTCTAGCACTTGTTCATCATCCAACCCTCCCGTACGCTATACACAACAAAGGTAACATAAACTCAACTGGTAAGATAACCTCCACACCAAACACCAATTGAAATGGTGTGGCCTTATTCAACCTCTTGTAGGTTGTTCTGTATGCCCAAAGAATGACTGATACTTTATCATCCCAATCCTACCTACCAACATCACAAATCTTAGTCAATGTGTGACTAAATATTTTGTTAAATGCCTCAATAGTTCCATTTTTTACGGTGAAATGGAGTATTCTTTTGATGGGCCGCCATGAATTATGATAACAAAATCCTAACCGTTTCATTGAGAAAGTGTGTACCTCTATCACTTGTCAAGCTCAATGGGCATCCATACCTGTTGATTATGTTCTCCCATAAAAATCTAGTAGTTGTAGCTACGGTAAAATCCTTAGTGGGTGCTACCTTTTCCCACCTCATCAAATAATCAGTGTCAAGTAATGATATAACGTGAACCAGTCCTTCACACTATTGGCGAGATTGGTCTGACAAAGTCAATAGCCCATTTCTCAAATGGTTATGTGCTTGGTATTGGTTGCGAAGGGAAATTCATGCCTCTTTCCGGGTTTGCCAAGGTGTTGGCAATGGTCATAGGCCTTGCAAAACTCTATGCAATCTTGATAAATGATCTCCTAACAAATCCTTGCAAGTATAATCTTCTGCATGGTTACATTTCCTACATAAATTCCTCCTGCAATCCCACCATGCATTTCTTTTATTATAGCAATCCACTCATACTCTAGCACGCATCGACGTAACCTCATCATGGCTCATTTTGTACAGGTCTCCATTAATTAACATGTAGGGAGCAACACATATATCTAACTTCTTTTCTCAAGGCCTTCATCCCTTCCGCGCCACACTTTCTTTTATAAATACTGCAATTTCCTCCAAATCGAGTGTGTGCACTGCAACCTAAACATTTGTGCATCTAGCATAGTTTCTTCAATGCTCTACATGTCCTCCCTTGAATCAATTCTTGACAAATGATTAGGTCCACAATTACTCTTTCCAGGCTTCACAACTACCGTGAACTCAAACTCTTGAAATAATAGCACCCACCAACATATGTGCCCTTGTAGGACAGGATTGTTCACCAAATATTTTAATGCCATGTGGTCAGTGTAAAACACAAAGGGAGTTGCCAATAGATACTGTCTAAACTTGTGAAGCGTGTAGATCATTGGAAATGCTTTGCATTCAATCGTAGTGTAATTACTTTATGTTGGCGTCAACTTCCTACTTGTAAAGCATATGAGGTGATCAACAATTCCCTCACTAGGTTGTGCAAGCACCGCCCCATGGCTGTTCCGAAAGCATCCATATGAACATTGAAGGGTTTATCCCAAGAGGGGAAACATAATATAGGCGCGGTGACAAGCCTATCCTTCAATGTGTCGAATGCCTTCTGCTGCGCCTCTCCCTAATGAAAGGAACTTTTATGTCTAAGAAAATATTCTAAAGCCGCGGTGATCTTGGCATACCCCTTGATGAACTTCCTATAGTAGCTTTGTATGTCCGAGAAACCCGCGCACTATGCTTTTGATAGTAGGCTCCCCCAATGCTAGAATAACTGCAACCTTGGCAAGATCTACTAGCAATCCCTCCTTACATATGATATCCCCTAATAACATTCCAAAGGGGGTAGCAAAGACACACTTCTTAATGTTGAGGGATATTCTCAACTACCGACACCTCTCAAACATCAACCTCAAATTATCAAAATGGTCTTTTAGTAGCCCATACACTATCCAATCATTGAGATAAACCTAAAGAAATTTATGGATGAAGTACTGGAATGCCTGTACCACTATGCGTGAGAAAACAATAGTCGCATTCTTCAACTCAAAAGCATGACCGTGTATGCAAAACTTCCCCATTTAGTGGTAAAATTTTTCTTCTCTTGGTCTTCCTTTGTAATCTAGACTTGGTGGTACCCCAAAAATCTATCCGTAAAGGAATAGATTTCATGCCCAACTGACTCCCTCCAAAATTTATTTAGTGAAGGGGGTTGGAAAAGGATCGATGACACAAACTACGTTCAGCTCCCTATAATCCACGTAGATCCTAATCTACCCATCCTTCTTGATGCTAATTACCATTGGACTTATCCACTTTGATTCTTCAAAACTTCAATGATCTCTCGATCTGCTATCATTTTTTCTATTTCCTCCTTGACCTTTACGCACAGGTTAGGATTCATTCGGTATGGTCTCTTCCAGACTGGGCGCACACCTTCCTTCAACTTAATTTTCATTTTCCTTAAGGAATGGTGATTGCCTTTGAGTTCATGATACCTGCGCGGGAATAAATCCTCAAATTCACATAAAAGATCAATGATGTTAGAGACTTCCTTCTACGACCAATAATCTCTAATGATAGCTTCCTTGGGTTCCACCTCCAACTGAATATTAACAATTTTTGTCTTTAAAGGCTCATGATAGGTGCACGTTCTTTCATCAACACTATCCATCACTTCGTGCGAGCCTATAGAATTGTTAACCTCCAAATTTTCCATCTCTTCACCATCTATGACATAGATCATCTTTCCTTTTTCTTTCTTTTCACATGCGCACTCAAACTATATCTCTTTTGTTTCTTCTTCCTCAAAGTGTGCCTCTAGGAAAAGTTCATGTAATAACTCCAAAGGTAGCCTATCTTCTACCATGGCACTATCCCCCATCATAAGGCACTTGATCTCCTGCAATGCCTTATCCACCGATGGTTTGGTGCTCGATACTCAAATGCTTAGACAAGATCAGCCGCTAGTTCTTGCCAATTCCTTGTTTGGTGGCATGTCTCAAAGTGGATGTACCATGCACGCACGTAACCTGCAGTGTAGAATATAGTTTGTGTACCCAGAGGGATGGTGGCAAAGCTTCTACATCTCCTCTCTAGACCCTCTCACATGCTTGGATGTGGAAAGAGGCGGGCTCCTTACCATGGTAGTCCTTGATGGTGGTGGGCACGTTGCTTCTAGAGAAACGAACAGAGAAGGCAATTCTCACTTTGCACCATTCCAAGAGATTATCCCGATGTGTTGCCCACCAATGCATAACAGTTCCTAGTAGGATGTAACTTAACATCCCCCTTATTTTATTTTCCTCCTTCCACTGAGCTTCCATCTTCTACAAAAAGACCTCAGGGGAGGCTCCTCCTGAGTACTTAGGTATCTCCTTTCCTCCTAGGTGCTAGACTATGCGCGCCTTTGTCACCTTTGTCACCGATCCTCTTAAATGCCATCTAATCAACTCATAGGTTCCATGCACCCAATTATCCCATGCTAGACTAGTGGTGTCACTTACCGACTGAGCATCCTCGGGTGGATAATTCCATCAGTAGGATGGATTATCTCTGGATCCCTGATTGAGCGGACATATATTCTATCCAGGACCTCTTCTCCCAAAGGTTCAGTATAGGGTTTTGACTTCCCATCAGCCAGGGGTATGATGACTTGTTCCTCCTCATTTTCAAAGCTTATGTACCCCTTGTTGAAATAAAGATATGCATTGTTCTTATAACACCATGGGTGCCCAAGCGATCTGGGAAATTGTCTACCTCGGCGAGTGCCAAGACTTTGAAGTCCCCATTAAACTTGGCTCCCTGAATGTTGATAGTTGCATCCTTTAAGACATCGATGGGCATCACCTTCATTTTGTTTTCCATATACAACACATTCAAAGATGGCTGTAATACTGAGGCCTTTCCATCGATGCCATGCATCCAAGGTGAAAACATTGAACTCCGCACTCATGTCAATGAGAATATTACTAAGGAGCCATCCATCCACTACCGCATTAAACATGATCTCCCTATCATAGTCAAGTATGTGAGGGGGAAGGTTTGCATGCAAGACCTACCTCTTGTGCTCTTCTCTGGCACGTAGTACCTTCTCTCTCAACCATGCCCCTAGCAAGGGAATAAAATTCTCTTGCCTTAGCATTTTACACACTTCCTTGACCTCATCTAGGTCATCCTTTGCACCTCGACCTTCCTTCTTTTATCCTCCATTTTGGACTGCTCCTTTAGACATTGGATTTCCCCTTGTAAAATCCGAATGATGTCCATGGTATCTTGATATACCTCCTTTTGATGCATAGGATACAAGTACTTCCCATGTACCACTTCTTCACTTGAAACTAGGTTCTTCTCGTGGTATTTCCTTTGTGCGCGCAGCCTCTAATCTTCTTGTTACTATATTAGATTCCAAACTTGCATCACGTGTCATCCATGGCATCCATTGTGTGTCTGTATTCTTAATGCTTACCATTATAGCACCCTTGTCTTTCTAGTGCTTCTGATTCATGTGCTCGAACAACTTAGGGCACTCCTCATACTTGTGTTTCTTCTCACACCATGAGCACTACAACAACTCTGGGCACTCTTGTTTGTAATTCTCTATAGAGCCACAATTAAAACAAGTTCCACGTGGGAAATCACTTCTTCCTCCTCTGTGGTTACCATGACCACATAATCCTCGTAAAGTCTCCTTCCGCACGTGCCTCCATCTACACGCTCCTCATAATGGCAATGATCACCTTTAGAACTATTGGCAATGTTGGTTTGGCATACCCCAAGATCAATGGCATTGTGGATCTGGTCAATAATCCTACAATCCTTAGTATCATGGGTCATAGAGGTGTAAATATTATAGTAGCAAGACACATTCTTTCGAATTGCACTCTGTAACAAGGGACATCTACTTGCATCATGATCCCCATGAAAAACATCACAGATCTACTATTACGGCGCGTACCATCCTCAAGGGTAAATATCCTTGACATTCCCCTCCTCTTCAAAATCTATACACCATATACCATTGTGAGTCTCATGGGCTAAGTTTGCAGACAACTTCTCAAGCTGCATAGCCATAGCATCAATCTAAGCTTCCAGAAATGAGCTAACACTAGTATCAACACTTCCAATAGCTTCGGCATGCAGAGTAGCTTCCAATGCCTCACGTGGATATGTGAAAGTTTTATGAGATAGGGCTCTTCTAAAAGGTGTTATCAACCCCCCAATAAACCATTGAGCATGCTGTGAAGGGTGAATGTCATTTGATAATTTTGATAGGAGGGTTTGAACCATGCATCATACTCCCACACACTCTTCACCATTCCCTGTTGAATCTCCTTTAGGCGTTGATGCTCTTTTGTTCAAACTTAGGGATGTGGAATTCTACCAAGAAGGTGTTCTTTAAAGTAGTATAATCCACCACTATTTGATGAGGGTCATATTTCCTATACCAGCTATGCGTGCACCCTTACAACGTCATTGTAAACTGACTAGCCTTCTGCTCCGGGGTTGTGATCCCCTTTGTGTGCCATAGTAGCTCACACTTGTGAACATGTTCTGCAACATCTTCAATACCTCTGTAATCTAGAAAATGTAAAGAGATCTCAAAGAAGACTTGAGGGGTGGTTGGGGCCCTTTTCCTCTTGATACAGAGACTTGGTTCCCTTTGGTGTTTCCCCTACCGAATCCACCGATCCACCGGGTCCTGTGCCTCCTGAGCCACCAGATCCTCTGGATCCACTAGGTCTTACTCCTCTTGACCCACTAGATCCACTAGATCCACCAGGTCCTATTCCTCCTGACCCACCGAGATCCACCGGGTTCTCTAGTGGTCATGCCATGAGTCCCCAAGGTTCCATTGAGCAATGCGGCGGTGATGCAGTGATAATTCCCCACTACCACTAGTGTACCTTGTGCCACTCCCGGATGTGAGAAAAAATTCTTGTGTACTTACTACTTGTCCAAAAATTCCTCCAAATACTGGAATATGCATAGCCATAGAAGTGGATATGAAAAATTGTATCTCCTGAGCACAGATCTGTCACTTCCTCTGATACCAACTGGGTCAACGATACTCCTTGATCTGGAAAACCAAGCACCAGGGTTTGGTCACTAGGTGGGTTCAAATACATGCCAATGAATCTTCTCTCTCCACTCGACGAACTCTCATAAGAACCCGGAGGGTCTCTCTTACGTGCTTTCCAAGATGGGGTAAGAAATACTACCCAGGTTCCACGTCCTCCACATGAACCTCAACTCCTTCCCGCAATGTCTACCTCCATAGATCCATCACACTTACAACCTCACGTTGTCTAGTAATCTCCCTTTCACATGCTTCACTATACTTGAGCCACCTTTCCTCCCTTCCTTTTTCCATCATAATATCTGTCATCTTCCTCCACCCTAGCTTCCTTTCCCAACGCTCAGAATGGTTTAGCCGGCCATTGGAAATTCCTCTAAACTCATGGTCATGATCAAGATCTTCATTGCCAAAGGAATAACATGTAGAAATGATCCTCTAGGCTCCCTCAAGAACTCAAACTCAGCAACTTCCGGATAAGAATACGTGGAAATAATGTATTCCAGAGTGTAGCTAGCCAACACTCCCTTCCACCAATGATCCACAACACGAGTCCACATCAAATCTGCATCTTGCAACCTCTGGTATTCCTCTTGGGTCCACACGCATGATCTATAATACCAGCTTGATCTAGATGCATATGCTAAGAGCCATTCATATAGTTCAACTGGGAAGCAACAGAAAAAAGTTTCATACAAATCATGGTAGAGGTTCTCTTCTACCCATCTACGTGCATCAAACTCAGATCCAGTGTTGAATCTTTGAGAAAATTCATCCTTCATGCTCTTGAACCATGATTCAACACTTTCCAAAGTTAAACACTCTGTCATCACTCATTACACAGATCATGATGTATGTCATGTCCCACTACAACTTCGAAAAGAGGTCCCAAAGCATGGAACCAAGATGTAGTCATTTTTACACCCATCAAAGAACAAGGAAACCCCATGTGTGTTGGCCTATCACCCAACAGGCACTAAGCGCTCACCTAAGGCATGCGCGGGTGCCAAGTCTCTCCTTTATGTGAGTTTAGTGGGAAACATCATCTATGATCCAAGTTTAAGATATTTGAGAGGAAATAAGACATATAAGCACCATAGAGCTTAAAACAACTTCTAGATCCTTACAGTCATTCCAGATAGAAAAGTGCTTAGCAGATTATAGAACTTACACCAAAACAAAAATAAGTTGTACAAGCATTCATAATTAGTTTGTAAACATAAATGAAAAAGAGCTATGAAGAAGGATGTATGAAACAGAACCATTAATGTTCATATTCACATAAATTGGTAACCTCATTACACTCATTAGGCCCATTACAAAATGTCACAGAAGGACAGACCACAATCATGCATTATAACTGGATTCATATAGATAGGCTCTCAAAAGAAAATTTATAACCCCCAAAACCTTGATACATCCATTCCTAGGCTTATTTTTCCAAGCTAGCGAGTCCTTGCGGTATTTCTGCAGAGCTCGCCCTCATCCATTTCTTTCTCCTTTTCTCCTTTTTACTTTTGCAGTGCTTGTATATATAGCCTTCTGAACCGCCAAATCATTCTTCTGCGGCCTCATTTGTCACCAAGTGTCTAAATGTGTTCCTCCATGGGTGCATTCTCCTCTAGGCTTGAGCTCACCACTTCTTTCCATGATGTCCTTCTAGAAGCTTTTATCGCGAGGCATATTCCTTCTAGGTCACCCTATCACCAGGTGACATCATTTCCACTCGGGTCATATTTTTCTCGCGTCCCGCTCGATAGGTCAAAAATGGCAAAGTCCCGATTTTGCTCGTGGCGTGCATCCGGGTTCGACCAAAACCCTACTTAAACCCTTCCTGCGTGCCTTATCTTGCGTGATTTTTTCAACCTCATGTGCTTATGCACCTTTTTGGACTTAGTTGATATTTTAGGGGCCCAATAGGTTCCAGAGCACTCTTTCCATGGAACAATTATATGGTTGGGATTTGATGGATTCGAGGGGTTGAACGTACTCACAAGGAAAAAAATCTCATGGAGTATGCAGACCGACATAAACAAATTGGAGTTCAATGTAGTTGAGGAGGCTTGTGTTAGGCACAAAATGAAGAAGACATCTAAATGACCATCATATTGTCTTATGTTTGGTCTATCGTGATGGTCATTTGACCATCGATTTAATGAATTCAAAATGTCTTTGTGTATTTCTAGAATGTGAAATTCCGAATTTCTTCTTTTGTATAATATTAGGAGGTTATATTTTAACACATTATAATATCCTATTATAATTTATAATGTAAAAATATATACACTTTAAAAAAAAAAAAAAGAGGTATATAGTTTATAGAATGTAAATAAAAAACAACATATAGTTCATAAAAATTATAAACTATAGTATATTTTTTTATATAAAAACACATAACCCTTATTAAAGGGGTTTAAAGGACATAGATCAGGTTAAAAGAATTTTACTAGGTGCAAGTAGATTTATGAGAGTATAGATTAACCTGCATATTTTATAGAGGGGATAAGTAATTTTACCCGACCAATGAAATAAATTCAAATCCCTATTTTCATGAACCTTGTCTCCTCCTTGCATTTACTCTTAATTTTACTCTGCACACATTTAAAACTATGGAAATATTGCAAAATATTTTATAGAATTCTTACAAGCTAAAAACTTAAAAACTTTTAAAGTTTTATGTGACTATAACTACCAATATTTTAATAAATATTTACCACACTTCACGTGGGCCACCAATAAACTAGCCCATTTTTTTAAAATTCTCCATTTATACTTGAGAGTTCCACATTTATACCTGAGACATTATCTCATTTTATTTTCCACTCCCACTCTTATATAAAAGAAAACATTTACATAGGTTCATTTATATAGTTTTTATAAACTATAAGATATAAATAAATGGGGCCACCTCCTTACATGAATAATATAAATGGTTAGGGACACATGTTAGGTTTTATTTAATAAGTATTAATATTTAAAAAGTAATCCCTTCATGGCCAAGCAATAAACACAGGCCCCCTTTCCAAAAAAAAGTAAGCACTTAAGTTTTTTTAAACATATATAAACCAAATCTAATAAAATTTATATTTTAAGTGGTTTAAACTAACCATATATATAAAATATGATTTAAACTTAGGTTTGTTTCTTTAAAAAAAAAAACTATATATGCCTAGATTTATAAGTTAAGTTTAAATATGATTTAAACTTAGGCTTAGAATATGGTCTGTTGACTCTTCCCTCAATCCCATGTAATTTTAATATGGTTAAAGACTTTTAATATATAGTTTTTTTTTCACAAAACTATATAAATTTTAATATGATGTTTATATAAATTATTATATAAACCTTATTCTATATTATATATATTTTTATTTAAAAATAATAATATAGTTTTCAAATTATATAGGATATAGTTATAGATTAACTATAAACTATAGTTTTTCAAATTGAATCCTTTTAGAGGGGACCAAAGAACACGGGTATGAATTTACCTTCCGAAATATTTAACCTGCAAACATTTAAAATTATAGAAAACATGAAAATTATTTCATATAGTAATAAATCCTTTCTTTTTTATGTGATTTTCACGTAGGTAAATATTTGAAGCCCCTTTCACCTGTGCACACATCAATCTCCAAACAAACATTAATTCCATATAATTTACAAAATGTAAATGAAAGTAAGAATCATATCATATTACATCTTCCCCCAAAAATTAGGGATTTAAAATTGAAAAACCCTAAAAATTTTACCGAGAGTTTAATTACACAAATGTAATGCCAAAATAAATTGGAGAAAAAAAGAAGGGGACCAGATACTTTTAAATACCCTTTCGGGTTGGTTGAAAAAACTCATACAAATTAAATAAATAAAATACACAACATTTGATCTTAATTTATTTAATTTACCTCGCTTTGTTACCATGTTAGAATTTGAGGATTCTAATAAATATGGATTTAATCAACTTACATATTACATAATGTTACAATAAATATTTAAATAAAGATTACATCATAACATAAGTAAATAAATAAATACTTACAGGAAATAAATAACACATGTGACATAGTATTTATAGTGGAAAACCCCAATAGGGTAAAAACCACTTTGAAAATAACCTTTTACTTCAGAGAACTTATTTTACATCCAATAAGATCACCTCCTCCTTTGAAACCCTATTTACCAAGGGTAAAACCAAATCACTTGATTTGCACACCTTTGATATATTTCTGAATATATCAAATGAGGATCTAAAGTCCTTTTTATATAAGGTGATTGGGTATGTCTCCCAACCCACCTTTTCAACATATAATGGTTGACACATACACCTAGGTTTATAATATTTAATATTAGAAATATAATCATTTCATGATATTAAATATTTAACCTAAAGTGTCTACTAGGTTAGCATATTTAATAATAGAAATAGAAATATTTCATATTATTAAATATTAACCTATATATTAGTGATGGACCCATATACATTAAGGGTTGGCTGAGACCACTTAATCATTATGTTCCAACAAAGTGTCCGGTAATTTCGTTCCATCCAGAGCTTGTAATTAGCACGTGCACTCAATCAAGGATGTACAAGATTATATAGGGACCTAACTAATGGACCTTTAATTTCCTAGGGTGGTGCAAAAACTTAGAATCATACAGTAAGACCATCTTCCCAACCTCAAAATTCTTATTTCTAATGTGGCAATCATGCCATGCTTTTTGCTTTATTTATTTTTTGTTGTTTGGCTACACTTGGTGAGTGATCATCTTTCATCCAGCTTCATCAATTCATCAATTATTTCTTCCAGCACTTGCTCATCAGCCAACCCTCCTGCGTGTGTTATTCGTAGAGAAGGTAACATGAACTCAACCGATAGAAAAACTTCTCGTGCCAAACACTAATTGAAACGGTGTGGCTTTGTTCAACCTTTTATAAGTTTTTCTATAAGCCCATAATGCGATTGATACCTTGTCATCCCAATCTTGTCTTCCGACATCAGAAATTTTTGTCAGGGTATGACTCAGTATTTTGTTAAATGCTTCTGCGGTTCTATTTTCTTGTGGGTGATAAGGTGTAGTTTTGTGATGAGCCACCATGAACTCTACTAATAGGATCCTCATGGTCTCATTCAAGAAATGTGTACCCCTATCGTTAGTTAAACTTAAAGGGCATCCATACCTTGTGATAATGTTCTCCCACAAATTTTTTGTTGTTGTAGCTACTGTGTAGTCTTTAGTTAGGGCTTCCTCTTGCCCACCTTGTCAAATAGTTTGTGTAAGTGATTACATAGCGTGATCCAGTCCTACGCACTACTGGTACAATAGGGCCTACAAAGTCTATTTCCCATTTCTCAAAAGGTTTAGTGCTAGGGATAGGGTGCAAATACATTTCATCTCTCCATCCTGGCTTACCAACGTGCTGACAATGGTCACACGCTTTACAATACTCCTTGCAGTCCTTATACAAAGTTTCCCACCATAATCCTACCATTAATATTTTACGTGTGGTGGCATCACCTGCATAATGTCCACTTGCACTTCCTCTATGTGCTTCCTCTATGATGGTGAGGTGCTCATGCTCTAGTACACACCTGCATAAAAATTCATCACGCCCTAATTTGTATAAGTCCCCACTGATCAACATGTAGGGCACAACGCGTATGGCTAGTTGCTTTTTCTCTAATTTATTCATCCCTTCCGGTGCCACACCTTCCTTTAGAAATACCGCAATTTCCACCAAATCCAAGGGCACATGCCACAACCTAAACAATTGTATGTCCGAAATAGTCTCTTCAATGCTCTGCATGTCCTCCCCTAAATTAATTCTTGACAAATGATTAGGTCCACAATTACGCTTTCCAATCTTCACAACTACCGTGAACTCAAACTCTTGAAATAACAAAGACTCCACCGACATATGCACCCTTATAAAATGGGTTTGTTCACCAAATACTTTAATGCCATTTGGTCAAAGTGTAGAAGATAAATGGAGTTGTCTAAAGATACTGCATGAACTTGTGAAGCATGTAGATCATTGACAATGCTTCACGATCGATCATAGTATAATTCTACTCTGTTGGTGTCAACTTCCTACTTGCAAAGTATAGGGGATGATCAAAAATTCCCTCACCAAAGCTATGTAAGTACTTTGCCCCAATGGCTGTTTTGGAGCCATCTATGTGAAAATGGAAGGGCTTATCCCAAGAGGGAAAACGTAATATAGGTGTGGTGATAAGTATATCCTTTAATGTGTCAAATGCCCTCTATTGTGCCTTTCCCCAATGGAAGGAACTTTTATGTCTGAGCAATTATTCTAAAGGCACGATGATCTTGGCATACCCCTTGATGAACTTATGATAGTAGCCGCGTATCCAAGAAACCCGCGCACTACGCTTTTGCTAGTAGGCTCCCCCAATCCCATAATAATTGCAACCTTGGCAAGATCTACTAGCAAGCCCTCCTTACATATGATATGCCCCAATAATGTTCCAAAGGGGGTAGCAAAGACACACTTCTTAATGTTGAGGGATATCCTCAACTGCCGACACCTCTCAAACATCAACCTCAAATTATCACAATGGTCTTTTACTAGCCCATACACCATCCAATCATCTAGATAAACCTAGAGGAATTTATGGATGAAGTCCTAGAATGCCTATACCACTATGCGTGAGAAAATAGTAGGTGCATTCTTCAACCCAAAGGGCATGACCATGTATGCAAAACTTCCCCATTCAGTGGCGAAATTTTTCTTCTCTTGGTCTTCCTTTGCAATCTGGACTTGGTGGTACCCTAAAATCCATCCGTAAAGGAATAGATTTCGTGCCCAGTGAATCCCTCCAAAATTTCTTCAGTGAAGGGGGTTGGAAAAGGATCGATGATACAAACTGCATTTATCTCCCTATAATCCATGCAGATCCTAATCCGCCCATCCTTCTTAATGTTGATTACCATTGGACTTATCCATTCTGATTCTTCAACAACTTCAATGATCCTAGATGCTATCATTTTGTCTATCTCTTCCTTTACCTTCACGTGTAAATTGGGATTCATCCCAGTGCGGTCTCTTCCCCGACTTGGTGCACACCATCCTTGACTTTATCCTCATCTCCCCAAGGAATGGTGGACACCTTTGAACTCATGGTACTGCGTGGGAATAACTCCTCAAATTCACGCAAAGATCAATGATCTTAGAGACTTCCTTCTCCGACCAGTAATCTCCAATGATAGCTTCCTTAGGTTCTTCTCCCGAGCCAATGTTAACCTTTTTAGTCTTTAAAGGTTCATGGTAGGTGCACGCATGAGTATTAGCACTGGCCATCACCTTACACGTTCCTACAGAATGGTTAACATCCAAGCTTTCTGCTTCCTCCCCATTAATCACATATACAATATTTCCTTTCTCCTTTTTCACACACACACGCTCAAGATGAACCTCCTATGTTTCCTCTTCTTTAAAGTGTGCCTCCAAACCTGGCTCACCAAACAAGTCCAACAACCGATCTTCAGTCATGGCACTATCCCCCATGGTAAGGCACTTGACAAACTATAATGCCTTATCAACTGATGGATTGGTACTTTAATACTCAATTTTTTTAACTAGGTCGATGTCATTAGCTCTTTCCAATTCCCTTTCTGGTGGCATATCTTAGAGTGGATGTACCATGTGCGTGTGTAACCCTACAGTGTAGAATATATTTTGTGCACCCATAGGGATGGTGGCAAAGCTTCCATGCCTTCCCTCTAGGTTCTTTCACAGGATTAGACATGGAAAGAGGTAGGATCCTTACCATGGTAGTCCTTGATGGTGGTGGGCACATTGCTTATAGAGAAATGAACAGAGCAAAGGCAATTCTCACTTCACACCATTCCAAGAGATTATCCCGATGTGTTTCCCACCAGCGCACAACAGTTCCTAGTAGGACGTAACTTAACATTGCCCTTCTTTCATTTTCCTTCTTCCACTAAGCTTCCATTTTCTTCAAAAGACCTCAGGGGAGGCTCCTCCTGAGTACTTAGGTAGCTCTTTTCCTCCTAGGTGCCAGAATTTGCGTGCATTTTTCACCTTTGTCAATGATCCTCTTAAATGTTGTTTGATCAATTTGTAGGTCCTATACACCCAATTATCACATGTTAGACTCGGTGGTATCACTTACCGATGAGCATAATCAAATGGATAACTCCATCAGTAGGATGGATTATCTCTGGGTCCTTGATTGAGTGCACATATATTCTATCTAGGACCTCCTCTCCCAAAGGTTCAGTATAGGGTGTTGACTTCCCATCAGCCAAGGGTATGATGACTCATTCCTCCTCATTTTCAAAGCTGATGTACCCCTTGTTGAACCAAAGATCTACATTGTTCTTATAACACCATGGGTGCCCAAGTAGTGTTGGGAAATTTTCTACCTCGGCGAGCGCCAAGACTTTGAAGTCCCCAGTAAAATTAGCTCCCTGAATGGTGATAGATGCATCCTTTAAGACACCGATGGGCATTGCCTTCATTTTGTTTTCCATATACAACACATTCGAAGATGGTTGTAATGCAGGTCTTCCCATCTGATGCCATGCATCCAAGGTTAGAACATTGACTTCCGCATATGTGTCAATGAGGATATTACTCAACAACCGTCCATCCACTGCTGCATTTAGCATGATCTCCCTATCATTTTCAAGGTGTGAGGGGGAGGTTTACATGTAGGACCTGCCTCTCCCACTCTTCTCCAAAGCATGTGGTACCTATTATCTCAACCATCCCCCTAGCAAGGGAATAACATTCTCTTGCCTTAGCATTTTACACACTTCTTTGACCTCATCTAGGTCATCTTTTGGCACCTTGACCTTCCTTCTATGCTCCTACCTCCTAGACTCGCTCCTTTAGATACTTTGGATTTCCCCTTGTAAACTTTGAATGATGTCCATGGTATCTTAATATACCTCTTTCTGATGAGTAGGATCCAGGTACTTTCCATGCACCACTTCTTCTCTAGAAACAAGAGTCCTCTGTCTTGGTATTTCCTTTACACGCGCAGCCTCTGCTCTTGTTGTTACCATGATAGATTCCAAACCTACATCACATGTCACCCATGGCATCCATTATGTGTCTGTCTTCTTAATGCTTACCATTGCAGCACCCTTGTCTTTCCATTGTTGTTAATTCATGTGCTCAAGAAACTCGAGGCACTCCTCATACTATGTTTCTTCCCGCACCATGAGCACTATAATAGGTTTGGGCACTCTCATTTGTAATGCTCTATAGACCCACAATTAAAATAGGTTCCACATGAAAACTCACTTCTTCCTCCTCCATGGTTACCACGGCCACAAAATCCTCTATAAAATCCCCTTCCATACATGCCTCCATTTGCGCGATCCTCATAACAATGATCATCACCTTTAGAACTACTGGTAATGTTGGTCTAGTGCACCCCATGATCAATGGCCTCATGGATCTGGTCAATAAGCCTACAATCCTTAGTATCATGGGTTGTAGAGGTTGAGATCTTGAATTATCAAGGCACATTCTTCTAAATTGTGTGATGTAACAAGGGGCATCTACTTGTAGCATAGTCCCCATGACAAATTTCATAGTCTACTATCATGGCGCATACTATCCTCCGGGGGAAACTATCCTTGACATGCCCCTCTACTTCACAATTTGTACACCATGTACCACTACGAGTCTCATGGGCTGAGTGCACAGACAACTTCTCTAGCTACTTAGCCATAGTAGCAATCTGAGCCTCCAAAAATGGGCTAATACCAAGTATCAACACTTCCAATAACCTCGGCATGTAGAGCAACTTCTAATGCCTCGCGTGGGTCTGTGAAATTTTTATGAGATAAAGCTCTTCTAAAAGGTGTGATCAACCCTCCAACAAACCACTAAGCATGCTTTGTGAAGGGTGAATATCATATGATAACTTAGACAAGAGAGTTTTAAAGCATGCATCATATTCTCTCACACTCTCTGCCATTCCCTATTAAATATCCTTTAGACCAATGATGCTCTTCTGTTCAAACTTAGGAATGTGGAATTCTACCAAGAAGGCATTCTTTAAAGTAGTATAATCCACCACTATTTGATGAGGGTCATATTTCCTATACCAACTATGTGCACGCCCCTACAACGTCATTACAAACTGACTAGCCTTCCACTCTGGGGTTGTGATCCCTTTGCATGCCATAACAGTTCACACTTGTGAACATGTTTTGTAAGCATCTTCAATACCTCTATAATTTGGAAAATGTAAAGACATTTCAAAGAAGACTTGAGGGGGTTCTTTGGGGCCCTTGTCCTCTTGAGCTAGAGCCTTGGTTCCCTCTGGTGTTTCCTCCACCACCGAATCTACCAGATCTACCATGTCCTATGCCTCCCAAGCCACTAGACCAACTAGATCCACCAAGTCTTGTAGTGGTTGTGCCAAGTGTCCCCAAGGTTCCACTGAACTACATGCTGATGGTCTGTGATAATGCCCCACTACCACTAGTGTACCCTGTGCCACTCCCATACGTGAGACCGAAGGCTTGTGTACTTGCTCCTTATCCAAAAATTCCTCTAAATATTGGAATATGCATGGCCATAGAAGTGGGAAATGAAAAATGTTATCTCTTGGGTGTAAATCTATCACTTCCACTAATACAAACTGGGTCAATGATACTTCTTCCTTGAATCGAAAACTAAGTGCCAAGGTTTGGTCACTAGGTTGGTTTAGATACGTGCCAATGAATCTTCTTTCTCCACGTGACGAAATCTCATTAGAAGCCAAAGGGGTCACTCTTACATGCTTTCCAAGATGGGGTACCATAGACTGCTTAGGTTCTACATCCTCTGCACGAACCTCTACTCCTTCCCGCAATGTATGCCTCCATGGATCCATCACACTTGTAACCTCGTGTTGTCTAGCCATCTCCCTTTCATGTGCTTCACTATACTTGAGCTGTCTCTCCTCCCTTTCTTTCTCCATCGTAATGTCTTCCATCTTATTCCACCCTAGCTTCCTCGCCTAGTGCTCAGAATGGTTTAGCTAGCCATTAGAAATGCCTCTAAACTCAAGGTAATAATCAAGATATTCATTTCTAGAGGGATAACCCATAGAAATGTTCCTCTGGGCTCCTATAGAATTTCAAACTCAATAACTTTCGAACAAGAATATGTAGAAATAGCATACTCCAAAGTGTAGCTAACCAAAACACCCTTCCACTAATGATCCACAACACGAGTCCATGCCATATCTGCATCCTGCAGCCTTTGGTATTCTTCTTGGGTCCACACCTGTGATCTATAATACCAGTTTGATCTAGATGCATATGTCAAGATCCACTCATACAGTTCGACTGGGAAGCAACATAAATTTTTTTCATATAAATCATGGTAGAGGTTCTCTTATACCCATCTATGTGCATTAAACTTAGATCCAGTGTTGAATATGTGAGAAAATTCATCCTCCGTGCTCTTGAACCATGATTCAAAACTTTCCAAAGTTAATCATTCTGTCATTACTCATTACACAGATCATGATGTATGCCATTTCCCACTACAACTTTGAAAAGAGGTCCCGGAAACGAAACCAAGATGTAGTCATTTTTACACCCATCACAAAGGAAATAAATCCCATGTGCATCGGCCTATCACCCAACGGGTGTTGGGTGCTCACCTAAGGCACGCACGGGTGTCGAGTCTCTCTTTTATGTGATTTTAGTGGGAAACATCATCTATAATATGATTTTAATATATTTGAGAGGGAATACGACATAAAAGCACCATAGAGCTCAGAACGGCTTCTAGATCCTTGCAGTCATTCCAGATAGAAAAGAGTTAAACAAATTATAGAACTTACACCAAAATAGAAAGGAAGTTATACAAGCATTCATACTTAGTTCATAAACATAAATGAAAAAGAGCTATGAAGAAGGATGTATGCATCAGAACCATTAATGTTCATATTCACATAAACTGGTAACCTCATTACATTCATTAGGCCCATTACAGAATGTCACGAAAGGCGGTGTCAGTCATGCATAATAACTGGATTCATATAACTAGGCCCTCAAAAGAAAATTTATAACTCCCAAACCCTTGATACATCCTTTTCTACACTTATTTACCCAAGCTACCAGAGTCCTTGTAGTATTTCTATAGAGCTCCACTCTCTATCCATTTCATCTCTCTTTACTTCTACAGGCACTTGGATATAGCCTTCCTGAACTACTAACTCATTCTTCTACAGCCTTATACCACATTGCCAAGTGTCTGAATGTGGTCCTACATGAGAGCATGCTCCTCCAGGCCTGAGCTCACCACTCCTTGCCATGATGTCCTACTAGCAGCTTCTATCGGAGGGCATATTCCTTCCAAGCCACCCTGTCGCCAGCCGGCACCTTATCCACCTAGGTCACATTTTTCTCATGTCATGCTTGAAAGGTTGAAAATGGCTCATCCCCGGTCTTCTCTGTGTGGCATGCATCCTAGGTTCTACTAGACCCCACTTAAACCCTTCCTTGTGTGCCTTATCTTGCGCTTTGTTCAACCGTGTGCACCTATGCACCCTTTTAGGACTTAGTTGATATTTCGGGGCCCAATAAGGAGGCCATGGATTTTTATGCTTTCATGGAAATGTAAAGACCCATGAAATAGTAGGGACCCGTGGAATTTTAGGGATCCACATAAAACTAGGGACCCACAAAAATTTAGGGATCCATGGATTTGTAAGCTTGTGTATGCATATTTTTAGGTCCAAGGTCAAAGAAAGATAGAAAATGGTTATTTCCTTAACCATTTCAAACTATAGAACCCAAAGTTTAATCCACGTAAGTAATTTGAACAAGCTTTGAGGCATCAAGGATCAAGAGTGGATTAATAACACTAATTACGACCCACAAATCTTCATCTTTTGGAAATATTTTCCCAAAAAAAGTCGAACTTATTTTGGCACCATTTATGGTGACTCAAATGGTTCATCTTCATACTAGATGTGATAGCTAGTTTCCTTGTGCATACATTGGGTATTAAGTTAATATAAACTATGAAAAGTCCTCCTGAAATTTCCAAAACTCTATCCTTCTCTACAAATAAACTATAATGGACCATAATTTGCTTCATACCCCAAGATGATTCTCACTTGCTTTGATCCAAGATTCTTCTCCCCAAAAGTTTTTAAATGATTTGTAAACATGTGACTTTATACCTATAACTCTAAATCATTATGAAAATAATCCATAAGTTATTCAAAAGATAAATAGAAGGTGTATAGGGAAACTAGTATTCTCAGTAGATGGATAAAGAGATTACAAGACTAGAAGTGTCTTCTCAAACACAACTAAAATGAAATATAAACATTGCGAATCATTAAAACTTGAGATATGTGACCATGGTGGAAAATAACCTCCACCAAAAACACTTCCTAGTAGTTTAGACTTGACAAAAATAAGAAATATGACTTAAAACATTGATTAGGAGAAGGCACACAACAACGACAACAATGAAACAAAATAGAGTGAGAAATGGAAAATATCTATAGCTATGTACAATGGGAATTTTTTTAAAGGATTAAAGAAAATCAAATTGATTAGGATAAGAAATATTTTTCCATTAAATATTTTCCAATTAAAAATAATCACTCTCCTTGATCCCCATAATATGATAAGGACCGCTCCAAATAACATCAAACTTCTTATGTTTTCCTAGCTTGGAGCGGTCTTCATCCCATTTTAGGACCAACTCTCCTTATTTGAATTATTGAGGGTGGGATTTATTCTTAAACCACTTTTTCATAGCTTATCGGTGGGCTTGCAGCTTTCTCTCTATCTTCTTCCATGACTTCTTCTAGTTTAGCCAACTTAACAATCCTTATAGTCTTTGCATCATGATGCTCTAACTCCAATTTCGAGCCAACTTCGAGTTGTAACTCAAGTGAGATTAGTAACCTTAGTTCTCTCTTTTATACTAAAATTAATGGAAAGTTTCCAATATACTTATTAGGAATGATTTTATCATCCCACAGTGATTTCTTACCTTAGTATGCCATTGTATTTGATTGTCTTCCATTGTTCTCTTCATGATTTTGATCATATTTTTATTAGAGGATCCAACAATGACAATTCCTTAAGGATAATAGTTCAATAATGTTTTCAAATAAATACCATACCTCAAGGAAAAATATGTCACTTTCGATCCAATTAAATCCTTGGAGTTATTATAAATAACTATGCGGGGAACCCCAATCCTAGTCACAATATCTTCTAGGAAGCTTATAATGACATTTTTAGTTGCTTCTTTAAGAGGTATAACCTCCACCCACCTTATAAAGTAGTATATAATAGTAAAATCACAATGATATCCAACACTTGAAGGAGGGTTCACCATACCAATGAAGTCTAAACCTCATTGAGAGAAAGGTTGATAAAAAAATGTGTTGAAGTGGAAGGGATACATTTCATTTTATACTAGTGAAGAATAGAAATTCTTTACAACTCTTTATCCATTTATAACAATCTAAAAATAAAGTGGACTGAAATTTAATAGCCTTGAATATCTTGTCTACAGTAGTTTGAGGAGAAAATCCCCACCATCGAAACTTTTATGAAACTCTCTCGATTATCTTCTCGTCCTGTCAAGTTCTACACATCTCAACATATTAAAGAGGAAACCTTCAAAGAACTCGTACTAAATGTCTGCGCAATCTAAAATTTCTTATCTAATTTTTGTTGGAAGTGTTAGTTAGCTTTCCAGTGTGAAGCTATTTAACCATATTCTGAAACCATTCATTTTCAACACTAGCTTCGCTAATTAGACATAAACCGATTCGTGTGTGATCCCTTCATCTTTAGCCAAGTGTTGATACAATTCTCTAATTCTAATAATCTCAGTAGAATTTATTTCAATGTTGAACTCTATTATTATAAATCTAATAATCTCTTTTATCGCTTATTTTAGTTCTCATAATGTACTCCTTAATGTTTGGATTAGTAACAAAGACTTTGATCTTATTGTTGGAAAATAAGCATTTAAAATTTTTCGAGCTCTTAAAATAAATAAAAACTATTTTCAACAAAATTATATTTGAGCTTATAATCCTTAAGTGTTTTCTTGTAAAAGTTATTGGTTTCTCTAATCCTTGTTAATTTTCCTAGGTTAAGATGGTAGTAGTACCATTTTCCCCTCCAAAGGCATATAAGATAAATTATTTATCAAAAACAAGGTTAATAAGAGTGGGAGCTTAGGATATAGACTACTTAATCTTTTCACAACTTCTCTTGGCCTCTTGTGTTCATTATAAATTATGTCCCTTCTTTAACATAAATGTTATGGGCTATACCAACTCAACAAATTTAATCATGAAATTTCTTACAAAATCGATCTTCCCCAAGAATGAATGCAATTCATTTTTGTTGGGGAAGTGATAAATCCAAGATAGTCATAATTCTATTTGGTTTGATATCTAACCCACCTTTAAACATAACATGTCTTAAAAAATTACCCTAAGGGACAACAAAGATACATTTCTTTAGATTTACATGTATGTAAAACTCCCTACATCTATTAAAAATATGTTTAAGATACATTAGATGATCTTAACCTCTTTTAGAAAAAAATAGTTATATCATCCAAATAAAAAAATTGTTGATAAACCACTTAAAATCTAAACCCATTTCCATTTGAAAGGTAGTGCTAACATTGGATAATCCAAAATGCATTTTTGATAAGAAAATGTCCCCCACTTGGTGATGAAAATTGTTTTATATTGGTCAGAATCTTTGATAGGAATTTGATTTTAACTTGAGAACCATCTAAAATTGAAAACCTCTCATCCCTTGTTACTGATTATAATATTTGTTCCATTGAAGGTAAAAGGTAATGATCCTTGAGAGAGGCTTTGTTGAGGTTTCTTAAATCTACACACAACCATATCTCACCATTATTTTTCCTAACAAGGAAAAGGTTTGCAACCCAAGAGGAGTGTTTGATGGAGAAGATAATCTTGGCTTTGATCAATTTGGTAAACTCATTTCTTAGTAAGGGTTCAATCGTAGTATTGAATGGCCTTTGTTTTTGTCTCATTGGTTTGGTTTTAGGGACAATTCAATGGTGTGCTAAATGATATTGGGATCATATCCTTTAAGGTCATCATAAGAACATGTAAAAATATCATCATATTCATGACATAATTGGATGGAATCATATTGTTTCTCAAATGTATATACCTTTCCAAGATTCAATTTCTTTCCATTAGAGATAACCACATCATGATAGTCCTCTTATTTGATGTTTAAATTCCTCTTATCCCCTTTATATTGATCATCCAAGGTGAACATGTTTTCCAAACTGATTAATCATTTGGGTATCTTGTTATTATTTAGCTAAACAATTTGGTCACCATAACTCTCTTGTATCCTTAGCTACAAAATTTGGGAAAACCTAGCTTGTTGAATGAAGAGGGAATTTTTTTCATCATTATCAAAAACCTTCAAATAAAAAATAATTGTTAGGCATTGTTGTTCTAATTACCAAATTGACATGTTGGTAAAAAAAATTCATAATATTTTTGGAAGGATACAATTGAGCTCCAATAAAATCCATCCAATTTGCATCCAAATTTTGTTCTCTTGGGAAAACTTGAAAATTGATAGCATCAAAATCTTCAAGCAAGTCCAAAGCTCTATGTTTTTAGGATTTGAGGAGAGGGTTCTTAGCTATGAATTATGACCAAACATGTTGAAAAACTAGCTCAATATCCTCAAATATCATCAACTTCTTGATCCCTTTACTTTTAGTAATTATTAGCCCATGAATCAATTCTTCATATTCATCAACATTGTTGGTATAGTTGAACGCATCCCATGGGAAAAGAATAAATTATCTTCCTTTAAAAAATATAAGACAACAACTTCACTAAATCTAACTTTACACTTTGAACCATCACAAAACCTTTCCACAATTCATTTGAGTTATACTCTGACTTTAACAAGTTAGGGATGAAATTTTCCTCATCCATTAGATAATATGTACCAAGTCGAGTCTTCTCAAATGTCTCATAAGAATTAGAACTCCATATTTCCTTGGCCCATTCATCCATTTGTTCATTAAGAACTTTATCTTTCAATTCAAAAGGTCCAAGGTTGGCTTTAACTCCCTCACTTTAAGAGGTTATGGTACAATTCAAATCATTGGGCTTTGGATCATATGCTTCCTCATGGAACAGGGTAATTGGCTTAGCCTTTATTATGATTCTAGTGTCATACCTAGTCTTAAGGCACATGTGAGACCAATTAGATGATATATATCACTCTACTTTAATAGTAAAATCTCTATACAAACATGCATCAAAGACAAGGGAAGGTCTATACTTGAAATATCTAACCGTTAATAATAGGGACTCATGGAAAAATAGGGACCTGCAAAATTTTAGGGATCCACATAAAATTATGGATCCAAAAAAGCTAGGGACCCATGGAATTTTGGGGAGCTCCAAATTTGTAAGCTTGTGTGTGTGGCATTTTAGGCCTAATTCGAAAGCAAGGCAGAAATATGGTTAAGTCCTTGACCATTTTGAACGAAATAACCACAGGTATAACCCACATAGGTAATTTGAATAATCTTTGAGGCATAAAAGATCAAGAGTGGATTAATAATACTGATCAAGACCCATAAGTCATCATATTTTTCAATTAGTTTCCCAAAAATAAGGTGGGATCTTAGTTTGGAAATTATAGGCATATTAAACTTCAATAATAGCTTCGATGCTCTCCAATGTGTGAATCACAATAGGAGAATAATCTATTGGCACATGAAATATTTCCCACGGATTTGAAAATATTTTTACACATTAGTGTTTGGTTTATGTGTTTAAAATATTTTTCCATTTGAATTTTTCATATTACTCCCAAATTTTGATTTAAATGTACATGGATCTCTATGACATATATTTTCTCCCTTAATTTTCCTACCAAAATATTTCTAATACAAGTTCATCCAAAAATAAGACAAAATTTCTCATAATTGTTCTCAATGGTATTCCGCTTCCTTTACGTAATTTTCCACATGAAGATGGTGTGGTTTGTTGGACAAAGGGTCTTGTATACTTAAATGCTAGCATGGAGGATCCTTTTTTGTAAATCTAGTGGCTCTCGCAACCATGGAGATGTTAATGGGCACAACATCTTGTGCACTAAAGTAGATTGCACCATTATTTTATTTTCTCATTATGGTTGATAAAAATTTTCAATGATCCCCCATGTAATGTAGATTTGTGATTCTCTTTGTATATTATTTGCACAATGGGTCCTTCACCATTAACTAACATCCTTCCATCTCTATATTGACCTCTAGTCATTCTTCATGCCATAACTTCTCAACCCATACTTGTATATCTTAGTGTAGCGGTTCACTCCATTTAGTTTTCCAAATCATTCCATTGATTCTTATGTCCTTGTTTTCCACATAACTTAGTTACAAGAAAGTGAATCCTTGTTCTTCAATATTTCTTTGAACTTTGCGCCTTACTAGTCAAATGAAAGTATCTTCCATTTTTTATTTCATGGCATGTTCTAAGTGAGATCTACTTGCAATTTCCCTATCTTTGGTTTCTTTCTTTCTCTATAGCTTATAAAATTGCAACCTTATTAAAAAATGGTGATTTTTTCCTTAAAAATCCTCATTTTTATGAATTTCACCTTTAATCTTCTTACACCTAGTTGTTTCTTTTCCATCCATTGGTGATTGGATCCACTTGTCTTCAATATACTTATCCATTGAGCCACTTTATTTTTGGTCCACAAACTTCCCTCTTTACTTTACTTTCTATGAAATCCATTAAATTTAATATTTTTCCCATTTGTAACTTATTTTCTTGTACACAATCACCTATTTGAAAATATTTTCATTTTTTCCCATGCCTTTAGGTTTTTGCATTTCACAATTTTCTTATACTTAATTTACTATCCCATATTATTCAATTCTTCTTGCAAATTTAGTGAATTTTGTTGTGTAATTAAAAACTTTGTTTATTTATTATTATATCTCCTTAATCGTATACACATTTAACCACACACTTAACAAATATACAAAAACTTTTATCTTCCATACAATGCTTAAAATTGATATCCTACTCTAGAATTGTAGCAAGAAAAAAAAATTCAATCAAGGGTTTAGGATTCGAGTCTACCGCCATTTATCCTTCTAGAAGAATATTTCCTTACATATATTACAATAAAAATGTCACCTAAACATTCATATGGTGTATGGTATATGGGCCTTTCCATTAAATACATAACTTGCCTATATGCTTTCTAAACCTTATTTCATACGCTAATATTGTTTTCTATAGTTTAAACTCTTTTGTGCATAAATTCTAGTCATGACACACTTTATAAATGCTCTTATGTGCTTCCTGATTTAATTCTACATTCATGGTTCTCCTTTATTTTGATATAGTCCCTTAACCTTCTTTCAATTGACGTTTTATTCCCTAACATGGTTGTCATGGCAATGCATAAACTTGGTACAATGTATTCCATTGGCATAACTACTTCTATACCATATACCAATTGAAATGGAGTGTATCATGTACTGCACTTGTAACTTATCCTATATGCAAAAAGTACCACAGGTACTCTATCTTACCAATCATTTATTTGATCATTATTGATTTTTTGAGCCTATGTTCCAAAACATTTTTTCCTTCCCATTTTCTAGACGATGATATATGGTACTCTAATGATGCATAGTCATAAACTATTCCATCAATACCTTAATGTTTTTTTTTTTAATGATATGTGTCCCTCTAACACTTACTATATTTTGTGGATATCCATATCTTGTGATGATGTTTTCAAATTACAACTTTGTGATACTATACAATTGGTGGATGATGTGACATCTTCCAATCTAGTGAAGTAATCTATCATGGTAATGATGTATCAATCCTTTGATATTATATGTGGTGAGTGGGTATGACCTAAAAAGTTACTTCCCCATTTATTAAAGGGTTTCACAACTAATACCAAATTTAAGGGAATCTCATCTTTCTCATTTGGCTTCCCTATTATCTAGTATACATCACAATGCTTTGCAATGTGGTGCACATATTGAAATAATACTAGCCACCAAATTCAGATTTGTATTATCTTCTCCATAGTCAATTCTATTCCAAAGTGTCCTCCTACTACCCATTTGTATGATTGTCGGAGTATTTCTCCCCTTTCATGTTCTAGTGTTATTGTGTACAAACCTTTATCCTTTCCTAGTTTTTATAAGAAGTCATTTATGATTATGTATGGTAGTGATGTAGTAAACAATATTTTTTAAGTCTAATGTTCTAGTAAGACTCCATATTTTAGGTATCAAACAATATTTCCTAGTTTTCATAGAACTGGTGAATCCTAATAAGTGTGCACTTTTAGAATCCTCATTTATCTCTTTTGATTATCCCCATGTATTGATTTTTATCAAATGATTTGGTACCATGTGTTTGCTCCCTATTTTAACATTGACATTAAACATGTACTCTCAAAATATAATCAACCATATGGAAAATTTTCCTCTTGATAATGGCTTATTGACTAGGAACATTAGTGTTTTGTGATTTGTGACCAATTCAAAAGGTGTTCTTTGGAAGATTTTTCCTAAATTTTTGTAGTTTAAAAACTATATCCAAAGCCTCTCACTCCATAAAAATTTAATTTTTACCTATAGCTAATAGTTTTCTACTTGCAAAATGTATCGATGATCAATTCCTCCTTCCCTGCTATACAATTATTACTCATTTTCGCTTCTTGATGCATGTACATGTACATAAAACATTTTCTCGAATCCAAAAATACCGGTGTGTTTATAGTGACTAATTTATACTTTATTTATGTAAATATATTCTAACATTTTATTTTCCATTCAAATTTAATGTAAATTTATAGCATGCAAAATTTAAAATTTTGGTCATGTCAAACCAAACCCACACTTGAAATTTTCTTTCTTGGTTAATGTAAACCTTTACTCTAGCCATCATTTCAACTATGTCGCCCACATCATGGTAGAGAGGAACACACTAAAATTATTTAAAATGTGTTTCATGTGCATAGAATTTTACTTGGCATGGTTCTTGAAACTACGATATCTAAGAAAGAACAAGTGCCCCAGGAGGCTTAAAAGGGGTTATTTATGGTCTTTTTGTCATCATTAAATATCCTCCAAAGGCATACAAGGAAGATTAAAATATTCCAAGATTTGTATGGGATATCCTTGAAGTTGTCCAAGGAATTTTAGGAAGACTCTATGAATAAAATTAAGTTCATAACAAGTTAAGAAATATCGGGTCTTTTTTAGCAAGGCACTGGGAAATGTATGTCCTTACAAAGCTAGTCACCTTGTTCGAAATGTTTTGGGAGAATCATGAAGTGTTTGAAGATCATACCCTAGGAATTGGAAAGATAGTAGAGCTTAATTATATGTGGAATGATTTAGGAATAATTATTCTAGCATAAAAATGCATAAAATTGTCTGTCACGGTGCAACACAAGAGTCCTATAAGCTAAAAAATGTTTGAAATGTTTTAAGAACCTCATGAAGAGTTAAGATCCTAAAAAATATAAAATGAGGGTATTTTTAATTCTCTCCATTTTCCATAATTTTTTATGCCCGTTTCATCGAAAACTATTATTTCCACTCAGCTCGTTGGCACACACTTGAGGCAAAATTAAAGGTATGTGCAATTTAACTTCTTTGAATACTTAATATTCAAGGATTATAAATGGTATCATTAGATTCATCGGTGTGTTTTCATGAATATTCATATATTTTTGGAAAAACTTCATTAATTTTTGACTTTGAGGCGAAGGAAACATTATGACGGAAAGTTTGAAGTGTAAATCATCCGCGGATGCAACATTTGAGTGCTTGGGCATGATTTTGGTGTCCTCTTGCACCCTTGGAACACATTTGAGGTGAAATTTTAGCTAAATAGTGTGCCCCACTCTCATTTTTCCATTTCCAAACTCAAAAACATATGATGGAAGCTTACAATGTGCACTTTATGACTTGTTATGTATTTTAAGTGATGGTAGGTCCCACTTTTTCCTCCTAGGCACCTTTAAAAACCTCTATTGCACCTTGGGGACACTTTTTAGGTGTAATTTCACCAAATAATGGTGTCATTATCTCATTTTTGGATTTTTTGGCATACATACATGCCATGTCAACTTAAAAACATAGAAAAGGGCTTGTAAATGTGCATGTGCATGTCATATTTCCCCATCCTCATACGTATGGTGCCATTTTTCTCATCACCATTCACCTCGGGTTCCTTTTTGAGGTGAAATCTCACACAAAAATGTGCACAAGTATAATGGATCTTCCATTCTCCACTTCTCCACTTCTCCACATCTCCATTCATTCCTCCATTCTCTCATGTGCACTCTCCACTTCAACTTCCACCATATAAATTCACTCACCCATTCTTCCCACAACTCATAAACTTAAAACAAAACTTGAAAACATAAATTCACTTCATTGGAAGCCATTAAAGGTGAATTTAAATTTTTTTATAACATTCAAACATTATAAAAACCTTTTGTGCCCTAAACATCCAAATCTAGTTTTGCTCATAACTCATGTTTCGATCTCTGTTTGCCACCAAATTTAAACCATAGATTCCATGTAAGAACATATTTAAGAAAATTGTTTACATGACCCAATTTATGGAATCATTTATTTTCTAGATACACTTGAATTTTCCATCCAAAATCACCTTTTCTCAAATATACAGAAACCCAACAATTGGAATCTCTCAAAAACTAGAGAAAATCCTTGAAATGAAAAATAGAAACTTCTACAATCGGTTTCGTTCTGATCTAACACCAAGAAGACCAATTTATATTTTTGTTAAGTATCTACCACATATTTTACTTAAAATAGTTAGTCGAGGAAAATATGGTTTCAAGTTACCTCAAGCCATTCCTTTAAGTACAAAACACTCAAAATTGGGAAAATTGGCAAGATTGGAAAAATTGTTATAAATGAACACTAGAGTATGGATTCAGCCATTTATAGAAGAATAAGATGGATGTGATAGGATTAGGTATTTTGAATACTCATTGGATGAAGAATTTGAAGAACTTATAAATATATACTCCTTTGCGGTGTTAACTCAATCACAAACGATGAAAGAATCCTATTCTTATGTTGCACGAGATAAGAAATTGAATCATCAAATGGAGACTCTATAAAAAAATAAAATAAGGATCTTCGTGCTCCACTTCCACATAGTCAACTAATAAAATCCCGGATTACCTCAACCAAGAACCATTACGCCTCTTCGAGGTAAGTCTCATTCATCTTATTTTGATAAAATAGTTTCCACTTATGTTGATCCTAAGAATGAAAATAATAATTATGTCAAGGATTCAATAGTTCCAGGTATGCCTACCACCTCTTCAAATTTTAACATCATTGACCATTGCAAAAAATCCAAAATTCTAATTTTTGATTCCGGGTACTTGAAAATCCATCCCAAGAAATTTGATAGACTTGTTCGGTTTATCAAAAGAAGTAGTTCAAGTTCATGTTCCAAAAATTCCACTTACAAAGAACTACCTCTCGATTATCATACCACTCCTTCTCAGAACCTTCTTGCTTCCACACCCTCCTTCTTTGGGAAAATAGAACCTTTCTATATAACATTACTAGTTAACGAATATAAACTAAATAATTACATTATTGACTTTGGTTCCTCGATAATGGCATGTCTACAATAGTTTCTAAATATTTAGTTCTCTCTCTCTCTCTCTCTCTCTCTCTCTCTCTCTCTCTCTCCCCCACTATTGGCCATTTTTATTCCATGGAGAACAAATAAGTACCTCTTGTTGGTCAAGTCAAATAAATTCAATTAGCACTTTTAGACTTTCCGATAACAAGGTTCATCTCAAGATACTTATGGAAAAAATTCTTGCATTATATGGGTTGTTTTTAAGCCAAATATTTTGTAGAGACATTGGTGCAGTTATAAAGTTAGACTAGTCATTTCCCACCATACCCGATCGAGGTTCTCAGTGAAGAAGCTCCTTCCAAAGTGAGAAAAATGAAGTAAACTATACAAAAGGTAGATGGTCCAAGGAAGACATTGCATATCAATACTCAAGAGGTTGCAGATTATTTCATGACTTCAAAATAAAGAGATGAGCTCCCCATTTTGATGGAATATTTATCAAATGAGATCAAACTGTTGAGGAACACGAGGCCGGTTTGATGAACTGGAATTGCAAAGTGCACCTTTCCCATTTGGTATTGATATTGGTTCTCTATTTCATGATGATGAAGATTAGGTATGCCATGACTTACAAGAAGGAAACCCCCAAATGATAAGAAATGTGGATCATGAGAAATAGGTTGTTTCAACTAAGATCTAGCATGAAAAATTGACTAATGATCATAATTATGAAAATGAAGTTATCTCCTTTCTATTTTAAGAAGCGGACTCGCTTAATGGTGAATGTATGGATAAGAAGTTACTTGAGCCTCTCGAATATGATACCACTCATAAAGAAGAAAGGGTGATATTTTATGAATTTTGTGAAAGTGAGCTGGTCTCTCCTAGCCATATTCTTAAGACCTAATGTGAAGGCGAGTATGTGGAATCATTGAAGGAAAAGTTTTTGAAAGATATTTTAAGGGATGTAGAAGAAACTAAAGATCCTCATCTCAGCCTTAAAATACTAGCTTATGTTATCTCAGTATGCAAGATAAGTATGAATTTGAATTTATTTCTTCATTTGATGCATGAATTGTTGAGTTGTGGAGCTCAATTACTTTGGATTAGCATGCAATATGAAACTTGCTGGAAAATACAGTAATTGGCTTCGGTTATGGAGGTACCGGCATCAGTCACCTATGACTAGCATCGGTCGGAAAGGAGGAACTGACTTCAATTAGGGCTAACCAACATCAATTACTTGTGTAGGAGTGTTTTATTTAACTCTCGGGAATTAGATCTAATTTTAGCATTAAAGCATATCTATTGATTATAATTTCATGGCTAAGTGCCCTAAGTTTGTATATGCCTATATAAGCATGAAAGCTAGGGTTTAAAAGTAAGAATTAAGAAGAACTTGCAAAAGTTGATGATTATTGTGTGAGAGAGAATTCTTGGAGAAGAAGCAAAATCTTGAGTGAAAGACAATATTATACATCTGAGAGGTGTGGAAGATTGTAAATATTCATTGTATATCTTGTGAAAGCTTTGGATAATATATTGGCGTGTTTCTTGGTGGATGTAGTCTACACTTTGGGTGAAACACGTTAAATCTGGAGTTGATTTATATCTATTCTTTTGTATAATTCTTTTGATATAATATTCTCTTTCATTGCATGTATTTTTAGATCTTATATATTATTTGTACAACCTTGTGCTAACCCTAACACGAATTTTCAATGATGAAATATAATAGATAGAGGAGCTTTATGTCCCTTACAAGCATTTATTAATTAGTATGAATGTAAAGATGACTCCTCCTCTTTCCCATTTTGTGGATAAATTTGTCTTCATGATGAATGGAAGAAAAAGGAAATACCTGGAGCTCCTATGGATGCCTTCATTCATGAATATAATACCTCCTCATGGGAAGAATCATTGTAGCCCGTGATGAAAATGAAGATCATACCATTTTTTCCTAAAGTTTATTTTCTTCCTCTTTTAAAGAAGATGAAATTTTGGGTGAGCCACATCATAACATGCAATGGTTCAAACATGAGTTGATGATTATGAAAGAAAATATTTTGGGGAAGTTTTCAAACATGAATCTAATAGAGGTCTATGGTGATTTTGAAGATTTCAAAATACCTAGACCATGAACAATTTCAAAAAAGCAACAATCTTGGAGAATATGTAAAATCGGGAGAAGTTTCATGATGAAGATCATGAGACTTTTTGTAAACACAAATGAGCCTATAATGATCAAAAATCAATCTTGCAATAGTAACAAGATGAAAATGGAAAATCAAAAATTGGAATGTAGTTGGAAATAAATGAGCGGAAGGAAGTAAAATGCCAAAGAAACAAAGGAAATGGAATGACCAAATGGACCCTCAATTGCAAGAAAAATCATGCAAGCTTTCTCAAGAAATTGAGGAAGGGGTCATATTTTAGTGATCCCATCAATGGGTTTGTAGAAGAAAGGCATTCAATGATACCCGTACATGGGTAATAATTCAGTTGGATTGGTGCTATAGTGAAAGTGGGTTGTCCCCCACATGTAACATAGGTGATTTAGGTTGTTTTTCCTCATTGTGTGGTGTGTTATCCCCTTATGTTATGTGTTTCCATTTTTTTCGTATAGTCATTCTCGTTATTTTTGTTTGTGCATCTTTCTTATATTATTAATGTGGTTTGTGAC
Source organism: Taxus wallichiana var. yunnanensis (assembly GCA_018340775.1). Taxonomy (NCBI): domain Eukaryota; kingdom Viridiplantae; phylum Streptophyta; class Pinopsida; order Cupressales; family Taxaceae; genus Taxus; species Taxus wallichiana. The sequence goes on along the minus strand of CM031235.1, from coordinate 62,293,881 downwards.
TCTATTTTTGAATGGATAATGTTATCACAAAAATTAGCACCCTAGGATTTATTCCTTACAAACCCCTATTTTTACTAACATGGAATGATCTCACAAGTGTGGGACTTGCAGAGTGAGATCAACCTCTAGAGAAGGTGGATTCCTCTACTTAAACCTAATGCTAAAACTACTCCTAATGTTGAAATGCAAACTAAATAATCCTAAACTAATAATTCCAAGGGACTAGGGAGAGAGAGAAGGGTTAGAAAGATGCATGAAATGAAATCCTAAGCTAAAATATGGTGATAGCACCAAATGAAAGGGGATTGATCTCTCTCCACAAGGGAAAGGAAAGAGATAAAACATGGGAGAGAGGGAAGACAAATGTGCCACAGACATAAGAACCATGCAGACTGAACTTTCCCATGCATTGACAACACAAAAAATGGAACCTGCAAGTAGGAAATACACACAACATGCAAAAATGAACAGAGAGGCAAGATACAATAAAATGAGAAAAGGGAATACATATGTGCCACAAAATCCAATTTTATTACTAAAAATATGCATAGACCATTACATTCCTAGCAGAAGGTGAGAATACATTGCAAAGACCAAATTAGAGGTCTGAAACTCATGGGAATTCAACCACCATTTTGGCATGGTGTTACAAAAAAATTGCTCTCTTGAAATAAGCATCAATTTACAATATATAGAAGAATGGAGAGAGAGAAGAGGGAAAAGAGAGGGAAAGAGATTGGATTTGATCTTGCCATTAATGAAAATATATGTCTTTCCCTGTAACACGGATTTCAAGCTTTAACCACCATTAATCATCCATTAATCTTTGAAAAACATCATGGGCACCTGTCAAACTCGTTTCCCAATGTATTTTGCTTCTAGGAGAAGGTAAGAGCCTCATACTTCATCAATTCGGTGGTTGAGTACTATCAGTAGCGCACTTTAATGATTGAACTATTTTTCCTCTTTTTCTCCCACCAAACATCATCAATTTCTGATTTTGATGATGCCAAAATTGAAAGGCTCAAGGATACCTTTCCAACAAGATCGATTTTGCATAATTTGGAGCTCTAGCGTGAAATTTATGTCCATTTGAAAATTTACATGTCAAGATGAATACGATTGTGACATGTGGCAGCATTTGATTGCCCTTGGAGATTTCCTCTACCTATGTGTTACTTTCTTTGAGTTCATCATGTGTTGGTATCTGGTTGGTTTTCGAGTCGAGGCTTTGATTATGCATTTGCTTCCCTAACCTTTTGACTTCCCTTTCCCTCTTCCGGACCCGATGCCTTTTACTAAATTTTATTCATTTTGGGCTTGAGATCTTCCAGATTCCATCGGCCTAAAGTGTGATGGAATGCTACCACATGTCTACCTTAGACCATTGATTTTGCACCATGTGGTGCATTTTATTTCTTCCACCTATCTGACTCACCCCATTGACTATTCAACCCTTTCCTAGACCTGAAATGCTATTAACCTTAGTTGATTATGTGGACCTCACATTCGTTAGGCACATCAACCTTGAAGTTTTCTAGAATGGTGACATGTGTAAACCTCTCGAGTCCCTGAGATTTTTCGTATGTTACTACTAACTTGTGCTAACTCGTCCACTTGTTGACTTGCCTCACCCCATCGGGGACACAAAGCTTTATTGAATTTGGTTCATTCCATGGACTTGGATTCCATGGAACCCAAGTGCCTTAAAAATCCCAAAATAATGACATGTGCCCCTTCTTAGACATTTGATGGTTAAATTTGTCAGGCATTTTGAATGTCTTCCTGCATTTTTAAATAAAAACTGCTAATTATTTAAACCTTAGTCTCCTGCAAGTTTTAATAAAAATGGCTAAGTCCATTTTAAAAGGTAGGTTATCCAAATTTAACTTAGGGGGTAAATTTGGGATAACAGTTTGGCAACCTCTAGGGGTAATTTTCCTACTAAATTTGATCAGTAGCCTTGAGAAGCCATTGGGCATAGAGTCGAGTTTGAAAACTTGAAAAAATGATCTGAAATTGAATTTTCTTACCCCTTAGCCATATGAAGTACAATATGAACTTAACACAATCTATGGAGCTTTGAATAACCTATGGAACTACTCCAACTATTTGATTCCACCATTAAACTTGCTCAAACTGAGGTGAATTGAGAAAATATTGGTTTTTCTCTTAAAGCTAATTACTTGGGATTTTTGATTCACTTTATAACTATCTCAAAACACTGCATTTTTAACTAAGGAAGAGGCACGAGGATCCCTAAACTACAACTGATCTTGGGGTCTAAATAATTAAGCATTTAAAACTATCCCATATCTGATTTTTCCTTGAAATAAACTATGCAACAACAACAAGGGCACAAAAACTATGTACAAACATGAAAATAATACATGTTCCAAGTGGAAACATGTAGAGTGTGCACAAGCACTTGTTTTACTAAAATCAAACCTACCTACCCTACTCTAACCAGAGGAAGAGAAGCTAAACAAAACTTGAAACAGGAAGGGAGAAATAGCTTCCCTTTTTTACAAAATGTGGCCATGTAATTAATTTGGAAATGAACATGGCCTTTAAAAAAAAGTGAAAAAAGTTTTGAAACCAATTCTCCACCCCATTCATCGAGTATCAACAACAAACAAAATGAATACCTCCTCAAGTTGTTCTGCATTTAGATCTAGGAGGCATTACTACGACCTTATGTGCATTGTAGCTCTTCTTCATGCTTTGAAGTGATCATGATAGGTTGCAACTCCTTGAGTGGCTCTAAAATAGCCAGATATCTAATTAGGCATGTGGCCTTAGAAACCAATGGGATGATCCTTGTGATTTTCCCATTTCTTTGAAGCTCAATCCCACATATGGGATGATCATGCAAACTTTCCTCATGAAGGAGAGTGTTTGCAGGCTAGTCTAAACTTTGTGGTGGTTCTACAGATAACTTTTCCTCTTGCAGATCCACCTTCTCCTCATCAAACAAGAAGTTTTATAAATCAAACCTCTCCTCCTCCTCAACATAAAGTTCCCTCTGATCAATTGCAACATCTGAATATTTTCTTGGTGGATCACCTGTAATCTTTTAAAAGTGCGGATATTCTAAATAGGCAAGACATTGGGGGTCACTAAATTCAATTGAAACATCTTGTCACTTGGGAACTTCTCTTCCTCTATGTGAAGATCAAACTCTCTAATTTCCTCCAATTTTTTCTCCTTAGGGATTTCTCCCTTAGCAGATTTATCCATGAAAATAACAAGAAGATCATCAAATACACTATCAAAATCAGTCCATTCCCCAACAGATATTTCAATGTTTTCTGCAATAGAAGGAACTTCAAATAATTTTTTGAATTGAGGGAGAGGTTGAGATAGAAAGGGTTTATAAAATTTAGGAGGTGAAAGGTTGGCTTCTGATGGAGGGATAAGGATTTGGAAGAAAAGAGGTCATAGAAATGAAGATGAGAGAGAGGGGGAGAAGATGAAGAAGTGGGAACCTCTTGGAAGGGCGAAATCTAGGAACATGAAAATCAGGATGAGATGGTGTAAGTTGGGGAGGATGAATGGGAGGGCTATGAGATGGTAGTGTAAGGTTTCCCCATTGATAGGGTTTCCTAACACTATATTCATGAGCCTCCATTAACTCATCCCACTTTGCAATTTGGGGAAACATCTCAACTATAAAATCCAACTTTTGTTGCGAGATGAACAATTTTAGCATAAGGCCAACCCATGGAAAAAGGACCATAAAACCAATTTTACATGCCTTTATTGCACATGTAGACCTGATCTGCACCATGTTTTCCTCCATTTATCGAATCTTCCTCTAGAAATTAGCATCTGCCATGAAGTTGGCATTATCACTGCATAAACATGTTCTTGAAAAACATCATGGTTAGAAGGATAACCATATAGATCAGTAAGGTTTGGGTTATATGAACATTCATCATGATAAGACTCATAGAGCTGATTTGGAGATGAATTTTAAAAATATTGGGATGGAGAGAACTGGTACTACTTCTATAAATAAGATTTACAATAAGGAAATGAAGTCATGATTGCACAACGTCATAAAAGAAGAAAATTGAAAGAAGGTAATAAGGATATGGAAATAAGGAAAGGGAATGATGGGGTGAAGGGAATTGTTATACTAAATGAGAAAATGGGTTTGTTATACTAGAGGAGTCGTAAGATGTGTTTAGAACTTACCTCAAAAGGCTAAAATTTCACCAAGAACACATCAAACTTGGAAAAATGGGAATGTATACTAGGATGTTACAATGGAACACCTACAAAAGATATGACTTCAAATTTGTCCCACCGGGCATGTTAGAACTATTAGGAAGTGAAGGCACCAAGGTGGCTAGGAAAAACAACTACAAAATATAAATCTTTCAATACTTATCCCACCGAATGTGCTCCGAATTTTTATCACAAAAAAGTGTCACCCCAGGTTTTTTTCATTACAAACCCCTACTTTTTGCTAACATGGAATGATCTCACAAATGTGGGACTTTCAAAGTGAGATCAACTTCTAGAGAAGGTTGGTTCCTCTACCTAAACCTAATGGTAACACTACTCCTAATATTGAAATACAAACTAACTAATACTAAACTAATAATTCCAAGGGACCGGGGAGAGAGAGAAGGGTTAGAAAGACGCATGGAAATGAAATCCTAAGATAAAATATGGTGATAGCACTAGAAAATGGGGTTGATTGCTCTCCAAAAGGGGAAAGAAATAGAGAAAACATAGGAGAGAGGGTAGACGGATGTGCCATGAGACAAGAACCATGCAGATAACTTTCCACGTATTGATAACATAGAAAAATGGAACCTAAAAATAGGAAAGACACACAACATGAAAAAATGAATAGAGAGGCAAGATACAATAAAATGAGAAAAGGGTAGACAGATGTGCCACAAATCCTTATTTTATTTCCTGAAATATACATCGACCATTACATTCTTGGCAGAAGGCGAGAATATATTGCAGAGACCAAATTAGAGGTATGAAACTCATGGGAAGTCGGCCACCATTTTATCATGTTATTGTTACAACAAAGAGTGTTCTCTTGAAATAAGAAAAAATTTACAATATATACAAGAATGGAGAGAGAGAGAGAGAGAGAGAGAGAGAGAGAAGAGGAAAAAGAGAGGGAAGAGATTGGATTTGATCTTTCCATTAATGAAAATCTTTGTCTTTCCTTGCAACATGATTTCAATCTTCAATCACCATAAATCATCCATTAATATTTGAAAAATATCATGGGCACCCTATCAAACCTGTTCCCCAATGTCCTTTTTCTTCTAGGATAATGTAAGAACCCCATACTTCATCAATTTGGGCGGTTGAGCCGTCTGTAACTACACTTTAATGCCTAAACTATTTTTCATTTTTTCTCCCAAAAATGCCATTAATTTCTAATTATAATGATGTTAAATTGAAGGTCTTGAGGAGACCTTTCCAACAAGACCAATTTTGTGTGATTTGGAGATTTGGAGTGAAAGTTATGGCCATTTGAAAAATTACATGTCGGATGAACAAAAGAATGACATGTGGTAGCATTTGATTGGCCTCGGAGATTGCCTCTTCCTACATCTTATTTTCTTTGCATTTTCCATGTGTTTTTATCTAGTTGGTTATGGGGTCAATATTTTCTTACGTGTCTCCTTCCCTAACCTTTTGACTTCCCTTTCCCTCTTTTAGACCCGATACCTTTTACTAAATTCTATTCATTCTGGGGCTTGAGATCCATCACGGTCCATTGGCACGAAGTGTGATGGAATGCCGCTATGTGTCCTCCTTGAACTATTGATTTTTCACCATATGGCACCTTTTTTTCTGTCATCTTTCCTATTCGCCATCTTGACCGTTTAACCCTTTCCCAGGACCTAGAATGCTATCAACCTTGGTTGATTCGTGGACCTCACGGTCATCGGCGCATGTGCCTTGAAGTTCACCCAGGAATGGAGACATATTTCCACCTCTTGAGTCCCTAAGATTCTCCCCTGTGTGTCCCTACTAATTTGTGTTGACCCGTCTACTTGTTGATTTGCCTTACCCCATCGTGCACTGAAACTTTATTAAATTTTGGTTCATTCTACAGACTTAGAGTCCATGAACCCAAATACCATGAAGAAGCCCGGCATAATGACATGTGTCCCTTATTATACATTTGGAGGTTAAATTTGATGGGACTTTTGAATGTCTTGTGTCATTTTTAAATAAAACCCACTAATTCTTTAAACCTTAGTGTCCCGCGAGTTTTATAAAAAATGGCTAAGTCTATTTTAAATGGTAGGTTATCCAAATTTAACCCGTGAGTAAATTTGGGATAACAGATAAGGCATTGGCATACTACCCAAGAGATATATGGAGTTCTCTATTTCCCCTTATAATCCAATGTCCCCAAGCTAGAGCTAACTGTTGTCATGTTAAATGTCTAACATGTAAAATTTACAATTTTGGTCATGACAACCAAACCCACACTTAAAATTCCCTTTCTTGGTCAATGTAAATGTTTCCTCCAGCCATTATTTAAAATATCTCACCCTCATTATGTTCAAGAGGAACATGATAACATGAACTTAAAATGTGATTCATGTGCATAGAATTTTATATGGCATGGTTCTTGAAACTACTTGGGATCTAAGAAAGAACAGTTTCCCTAGAGGCTTTAAAAGGGATATTTTTGGTCTTTTTGCCACTGTTGAATATCCTCATGAGGCATATAGAGAAGATTCAAATCATCCAAGAGTTGTATGGGATATATTTGATTTTTTCCCAAGAAATTTAGGAAGACTCTATGAAGATAATTACTTTTAGGAACAAGTTAAGAAATATCGGGTCTTTTTTAGCAAGGCACTGGGAAATGTGTGTCCTTAGAAGCTAGTCACGTTGTTTGAAATGTTTTGGGAGCCTTGTGAAGTGTTGGAAGATCATACACCATGAGTTGGAAAGATATAATAGCCTACTTCATGGTGGAATGATTTTGGAATAATTTTACGAGCATGAAAATGTGTAAAATGTTTGTCGATGTAGCACAAGATTCCTTCTACAAGGAATAAATTGTTTGAAAAACTTAAAAACATAAAAAAAAGGCTTGTAAATGTGCATGTGTATGCCATATTTCCCCATCCCCATGCCTATGGCACCATTTTCTCATCACCATGCACCTTGGGCACATTTTTGGTGCAATTGAACCCAAAAAAGTGTCTAAGTGTAATGGAGCTTCCATTCTCCACTTCTCCATTCCTCCATTCTCTCATGTGCATTCTCCACTTCAACTTCCACCATATAAATTCCCTCACCCATGTTTCCTGCAACTAATAAAATTAAAACATGACTTAAAAACATAAATTCACTTCCTTGGAAGACATTAAAGGTGAGTTTGAAGTTTTTTATAACATTCATACATAAAAAAAAACAATTGAGTGCCCTAAACATCCAAATCTATTTTTTCTCATAACTCATGTTTTTGAACTTCATTTGCCACCAAATTTTAACCATGGATTCCTTGTGAGAACGCCTTTAAGAAGATTTTTTACATACCTCCATTGATGCACTCATTTATTTTTTACATTCCCTTGAAGTTTCCAGCCAAAAATCACCTTTTCTCAAATCTACAAAAACTTGGCAATTAAAATCTCTCAAAAATTGGAGCAAAGCCTTGAAATGAAAAATGGAAACTTCTACAATTGGTTTCGTCTGATCCAACACCCATAAGACCACTTTCTATTTTTATTAAGTCTCTACCACTTACTAAAAATAGTAATTATGAGGAAAATATGGTTTCTAATACCTTTATCCATTCCTTCAAGTGCAAAACACTCAAAATTGGCAAAATTGACAAGATTGGAAAATTGGTAAGAATGAACACCCATGTGTAACTTGCTAAAAATAGTAAATGATCAAAATGAGCTCAAGATGGTCACATATTCTCTCCGTCTTCATGCCTTGCTGATTCAATATTTCATGAATGTCAAATATTTCATTTGCAAAAAAATTTTCGTCTTCCTAATGCAATGAGCATAAGGTGTCTCAAAGTGAAAATGTCAATTTTGGAAGCATCTACAAACCTCCACCTGTCACTCAGTGGTGACCATCTCTCTGAATCTATCCTTATGGGAATGTTAAGGATAAATCCAAACTTATGAAGCAATGAAATATGAATTGTGAATTGTGAATCTTGTGGAAAGGGAGTCCTCTTGGTTCCCAATTTTGGTCATCAATGTTCTCAAGGTGGAAGGATCATCATGGTTGCATTGTGTAGACAATTATTTCAAGACCTCATCATATACTTGATTGTTCAAGAAGGAATGGTGGTTTTTCATGGGTTGTTCAAGTGGGTGAAGAAATAATTCATTATTTGCGGTGGTCTATTGATCAAGTGCTTCTCACTTCTTCACTTAGTGTACCTGATGGGCTACAACAATTGATCATTCAAGAGGAGGTTTCTCATGGTGCATAAGAGTTCAAGGATCAATAGTTCATCACTACATTGGAGCATTTCATTGGATCATCACGGGGTGGATCTTCTTCATGGTTGGAGATTCTTCATCTTTCATCGTTTGAGTTTGGAGCTTCATCTCTCTCTCTTCTCTCCTCTCTTTCTTCTCTCTTTCTCTCTCTGGAATTATATTTTGTTAAGACTCAAGTTTGTAAAAATTTACTTAAGTAACTTAAAGTCTCTATTTATTTGTTAAGGATTACACTTTAAGTTGAAAATATACTTGGGGAACCGATGAAGAGTCTCCTTGTAATGCTATAAATTGGAATGGCTTCTCCATTCCAAAGGGTTGGAAATTGTTGATTGAATGTATGTTGTTGAGATTACCACTTCTACATTAAGCAATAAAAACTTCAATTATTCTATTTATTTTTATTGTTCCTCTACTCTCTCTATTTTCCAATTTTATGGGCATTATGATATTGTATAACCAAGAAGTAATTTGTTTGTCCTTGATTGATATATTTGTAGAACTTTGTGTCTCTTGTTTATCGGTCTTGCTAATGGATTACATTATTGTGTTCTTCTAATTGAATGTGGACCTACCCTAGTTGATGCTTGTGAAATTCTATTAGTGCCTATTTACAAGATTAACCCCCTCTTTCCTTATCCCCCTAACTCCCCTTTACCTCTCCTCATAGCATTATCCTCCTGTGTACCCGGTCTGAAGCACTTTACAATAGGTTAAGTGGAGTGTTCATGTGTGATCCCCTACCTAATAGCCACCCACAACTTTAGGTTAGTTTACATTCAATAATGGGAGCCTCCCCATACAAAAGAAGGAGGGCCTAGTCCCGTGATCATTAGCGAAACCAAAAATTTTCCCACACGCCAAATTATTTTGCCAACACTTAACCCCCTTCTAAAATAATTTATTCCATTGGTTTTTCAATGTTAGCATATCCATTGATAAAATTCCTATAACACCCTTTGGCCCGAAAAATGTGCACATATGAAGAATTTTAGGAGGCTTGAGACCTATGATTATAATAATTCTTATTTGATCTACAAAAATCCATATTTATAGACATTATGCCCTAAAAACACTAAAAAATCATGAAAAATAAACATTTCTTTAAACTCAAAGTAATGTGAAAATTTCTACATTGTTATATCATTATACATACCTTTGATATATGTTGCTTGAAGAGGAAAAGATAGCCTATTCATTAAGATTTACCTCCGAGAAATTCATGGATGAAGTATTTAAATCATGTGTCATCATGGCTCTAGAATTGACTATGGTTGCATTCTTGAGACCAAAAGGCACACGTTTCCTTTTCCTTCTCCCCTATAACCTTGTCCTCTATGTAGAATAAAATATTGGCACAAAGGGTTTTTCCACCATTGATGTTGGAAATTATATCTACAAAATCCACTTTCTATTAATTTTTGATAATTTTCGTTTCCATGCTCTAAACTCCCATTTTCATGCAACTAGGAATATCGCAATGTTGGTTTGAAAAGGGTTAGATGGAATCATGTTCATCTTCAAACACATGATTCCCTAGAAGAAAAACATGAAACATATATGTGGGCTTGTGAACATTCCCATTAGCAAGCATAACCCTCTCGCACAATACACAAGCCTAGTAAAGGAGGAAACACAATTTCAAATATTCTTATATGATCATGAACTTAAAATCTTTATAGGTTGTTGAGGGACCATAATGACCTATTCATAAGGGGGAAATACTCAATCCATTTATTGTGGTGTATATATTCTCTATACCATTAGAGGCTTTGAGGAGTCTCATTCACCACGTCTCTACAGATGGGAAACTTAGATATGTTTAAATCTCTCGCGCTTTTGCCTTTTCTCATCATGTCGTCAAACTCATCCTCATCGTCCAACTTATCCTCTTCATTAAGAGACAATAGGACATCACCAAAATCAGTCAACGCGTTTTCCTTGGAGTTCTGAATGTCTAGGCCCTTGAGTCAATTCTCCTACACAAAGGATACCTCTAAACATAGCTACTCCCCAGCTAATCGGCTAACATTTCTACTAGAAATAATAATTGAGAAGACAACCACTAGAAAGAAGAAGATTAAACTAACAATGTCGTGGAATTATCCTTAATTTTCACATGTTTAAGAACAAACATTTCTCTACCCTTTGTTATGCTGCACCACTTACCACCTAGAATTTTCCACATGAATGTATGACAATAATATTCCTATGTGCATCAAAAATCTTAGGTTCAACCTTTTGGAGAAGTGTTTTCATTTCGAGCACCATGTTTACAATCTTTCATCAACAACAAAATGACTCAAACAAGTTTCTTTTTGTAAATTCTACTCAATATACTGAAACATGGAGGCACTTTTTATAAGACTTGTAGACTATGTGTCAATTTTTATTCTTATCATACCATTTTTCGGTTGTGTTTATTGTTGTTTTTTGTTTACCTTCTGCAATTATGTTTTTAAAACACATAACAATGTGATTGCAATAAACCCTTCAATTTGAAATTTTTGAAGGCGCTCTAATGATATTTTATATATTGCTATTCATCTTAATACAGGGAGCATGCCTTTATATAGGCTGCGTGAGAGGGAAGAGCCGAGGAACAGTTACATAACTGTTCAATAACAACTAATTAATTAACAATGTATTAATTAATCTAACATTCCCCCCCTTAATACATTGCTCTTACAAATGTACCCCCTAAACAAATCAAACTTCACCTTGCCGAGAGGCTTGGTGAGAATATCTCTGCATGACTTTGAAAATTAGTAGGGCGATCTTGGGCTGAATTTGGTGGTTCAAGACATGTTCATGAATGTAGTGACATTCGACCTCAATATGCTTTGTTCGTTCATGGAAAACAAGTTTCTTCACAAGCTTCACACACCTTGATTGTCGCGAGTGAATGATGGGAGGTTTCTCTTCAGGAATCCCTATATCTGTAAGAATGCGACGTAACCAAATTACTTCACACACAGCTCCTCGTGCAACATAGTATTCAGCCTCAGTGGATGAGAGAGCAACAACAGTTTGCTTCTTGCTAATCCACGAGATAGGTCCAGATCCGAGATGAAAAACATATCCTAAAGTGGATTTCCTGTCATCAACGGATCCTGCATAGTCTGAGTTTGTATATCCCTGTAAGAAGAACTGAGTGTTCTTTTGATACTCCAGACCAAAGTTAACTGTACCTCGGACATATCTCAACACATGCTTTGCTTTTATCCAATGACATTTCTTTTGCTCCTGCATAAATCGCAGAGATAGCTCACTGCGCAAAGCAAAGATCGAAGTCTGTATAAGTCAAGTAAATGAGACTCCCCACAAGCTGCCTGTAGTGAGTGCCATCTACCTGCGGTGAATCCTGGAATCTAGATAATTGCAAACCTTTTTCCATAGGTGTGGACATTGGTTTACAATCTAACATTCCATATTTTTCCAGGAGTGTCTTGGCATATTTCATCTGGGAGACGAAGATATGATTCTTCTTCTACCATATCTCTAAGCCAAGACAATAGTGAAGTAGCCCCAAATTAGTCATGTCGAAGGATTTCTTCAGATCATTCTTTACATCATCTACAAGATTGTCAGAACTTCCTGTGATCACAAGATCATCTACGTACAAAACCAGAATGATAATCTTTGTTCCTACCTTCTTGATATACAAATTTGTATCTGAGGGCTACGAGTGAATCCATGTTGCAATAGGTGATCATCAATTTTTATATACCATGCCCTAGGTGCTTGTTTGAGTCCATAAAGAGACTTTATCAGACGACATACCTTGTGTGGTTGATGCTCGTCTACAAACCCTTCAGGTTGGGCCATGTACACTTCTTCTTGTAGATCACCATTTAGAAAAGCACTCTTGACATCCATCTGCTGAAGTTTTCATCCATTTTGTCTTTGCTGCCAGTGCACAAACAACTCTGATGGTTTTGATCTTCGCAGTGGGTGCAAAGGTCTCGTCATAGTCAATTCCTTCTTGCTGAGCATAACCCTTTGCAACAAGTCATGCTTTGTGTTTGTCGATTGAACCATCTGCCTTATATTTTGTTTTGAAAATCCATTTGCAGCCAATGGATTTCTTACCTGGAGGCAGATCGACAAGTTCCCACGTCTGATTCTGAATCAGGGAATCATATTCAACATCCATAGCCTATTTCCACTTTGTGGTTGGTCTAATGCCTCACGAACAGTGTCAAGTTCGGTGCTCTCAACAACTGAACTCATGAGTGCAAAATTTACCTCATGTCTAGCTTGACTTCGTGTTCTAACTCCTATAGAAGTACCAGGAAGTGAGTTCAGGTGTGCATCCCTGATAGTACTCTGGACCCATTTCAGACATTGGTGTTGCTAATGTGAAGATGTGTTTTCCAGTGTGCCAAGATCAACGAAAAAATCTCCACTCGGCTTTTCTTCTCTCGAGAAGAATCATCTTGCTCATCATCGGGATGTGTGAGCAATCTATGTGACGAGGTCGATCTTGGATCTCCATTGTGTGGCGGGGAGTCAAAGTACGACTCATCACATACCACATCTCGAATCTCGTAGATCTTCTTCGTCTCGGGATCCATGAGACGATACGCCTCGAGGTAGTACTATACCCTAAGAAAAGACATGGCGGTGTCTTTGGATCGATCTTCTTCCTTCTCTTATCTGGAACATGCATATATTTTGTACAACCAAAAATTCTCAAATGATGAATAGAAGGTTTACAACCAGTCCATACCTCTTCCGATGTCTTGTTACTTGCAAGATCTTCGTGGGTACTGGTTGAGTAGATACACTACTTTTATGCAGGCCTTACGCCCCAAACCCATCCTCCAACTTGGCGGTCGAGAGCATACAACGAGCCATCTCCATGTGAGGTCCTATTGTGGAACTCGAAATCCCATTCTATTGGGGCATGTAGGGTGCAGTCAAATGTTGTTTGAATGCCATGCTGCTTCAGGTATGCTAAGAACTTCTTTGACACAAATTCCCCCCCTCGATCTGAGTGGAGGAGAAGAAGAGGCTTCCCAGACTGCCTGGTGGCTTGCTGGTAGAAGGTTTGAAAATTTGCAAATGCCTCACTCTTCTTCCGAGGAAATATACCCACATTTTCCATGAGTAATCATCAATGATAAGCTGGAAGTACTCAAAACCTTGGAAGCTAGCTGGAAAGGGTCCACATAGATCGGTGTGAATGACCTGAAGATGCTCTGTAGAATGATAAGAGCTCTGTTTGAATGGACCTCTATGTTGTTTGCCCACAAGACATCCCGAGCAAACAGGTAAGGAATGGGAGAGTGGAGGAAGCCCTCTTACCATTTCCTTAGCACTGAGCTAATGCGAGCCCAAACGAAAGGTGACCATATCGAAAGTGTCATAGTGCGGTGGACTCCGCCATTGAAGCGAGAGAGCAACGCTTGATGATGAGTGACCGCATCTAGTGTAAATAGATGGCCCTTCGAAAATGCTTGAGCAATGGCCCGACTCTCCACGAGAAATGATGCGGGACTTGACCCTTTTCTCAACAAAGAATTCAACCTGCATTCGATGGTTAAGAAGTTGACTTACGACAAAAGATTTGAAGTCAAACCTAGAACATATAGCACCTTCGTGAGTGTACATCTTCATGTTCCAAGAGGAATGATGACATCACCAATCCTGCAATGAATATACTCTTGATTGTCTGCAATGGTGATCCGATCTCCAGTGGGCCGGTCACTTAGAGTATGGAACAACTTCTTGTTGCCAGTCATGTGTTTCTGGCGCTGAATCAATCAACCAGACATCTTCTGATGGCTGCGAAGTCTGTGAGACTAGAACAATGTCAGAATGAGTCGTATCTGGTACCTCTTCATCGGAGGTGGCATCCTGTTGAGCAGCAATGTGGCCCTTCTATCTCTGATTACGAGCATGCCATCGGGATTTCTTGGAATATCCTTAGCCAGAAGTGCTCTCTCTTTGCCAGAGTTTCCATACTTGCGACCGTTGTAATAACAGTTCGCAGTCGTGTGCGTATCTGTGGAGCAAATGTGGCACCACCGATCCGCCTTGTGATTATCTTTATTACAGGGTGGCATTGTGGTGGCCACTTTATGAAGATGGCTGCTTGAGGATGTTGCTTCTGATTTTGGGGGCTAAGCGCCCTTTAGAGGCTCCTATTTTTGCCTCGTGATGAGAGCCTTGTCTTCGAAGGCTTCTTGTACATTTTGCATGGCTTCTTCCTGCTAGAGATAATTCACCAGGGTGGCAAAACTCACCTCCTGTTGAGTGATTGTCAACGTGGTGATCAGTGTCTGAAACCGGGAAGGAAGAGCTCACAAGGTGAGCGGGACTAGCAACTTGTCGTCCACTGGTTCACCGAGAGTAGAGAGTTCTACACGTAACTCAGCCACACGCCGCAAGAAGGCTTCTACTGATTCGCCATCATGCATACTCATTGTATGAAGCTTTTTCTGAAGATGCAACTTTGTCGTCAGATTCTTAGCTTCGTAGATGGTACACAATGCACTCCATGCCTGAGAAGAAGCGGTTGCTTCTGAATGTATGGCTGCACCTCATCAGAAAGGCTCAAGGTGATAAGCATTAGTGCTTTCGCATCAGCCTTTTCATATTTTTCCAACAGATCAGCGTCTGTGGGAGGGGCGTCTTTGCCAGAAACGATCCCCCAAAGATCTTCGAACTGAAGAATCGTCCGCATTTTGGTTTTCCATGTGGTGAAATTTGGCCCTTTCAAGAGTTGGGCATCGGATAGCAATATTTTTGGAGCAGACATTTTCAAAAAAAACTCAAAAATGTATTTTATTTATTTATTTATTTTCAAAAATGGCTCTGATACTTCTTGAAGGAATCTATCCAGAAGATGGGCTCTATAGGCTCGTGCGGTGAGACACCAACGCTCCAATGGGCGTTACTTTCCACGTTCATCATCTGCATCATAACCACGTTCAAGTTCTGCACGAATCCACCGTGCTTGACATCAAACGTCGAACCAAAAATATTCCAACAGTCCTCGGCGCACAATCTCATCAAAGAGAATGTTCCCAGTGTTGTGTAGCTCGTTGACCAAGGCAAAGAACAACCCAGTGGTGTCTTCGTTGTCACTCAATGCCCAAATATTTGGTGCATTGCTCGCGGTGCTTTGTGCATCGAAATTTGAGACATACGCGCACACACAGTTTTGTAATTTCCCAGTTTTGCTTACACATACAGGGGTTTGGATGGTCTTTCACGTGGTTCTACAGGCAGTATGGCAGTCACAACACAGAAGCACGACTCTCGCTCAGCAATGTCTCCTTTCGTGGTCGTTGTCCACGCACAGCAAATTCTTCTTGTCTTCCACGCTGCAAACTAATACCTCAAAGGGAGTGGACAGACAGGCTAATACCTCCAAGGACAGCACAACCACTTCCTCCACGCTGAAGAGGACAGCACAGCCACTTCTTCCACATAGGTCGCTGCCTTAATATGCCAACATCTACACTACTCAGCACAATAAATTCTCCACGCTCAGCCACAAATTCTCCACGCGGGGCTCCTCCAACTATCCCTCCACACTGCAATCTACGCGGGGTTCCTCCAACGCCAAATGCTCTTCAGAACTGTCACAAGCTTCCTTGGTCGCTTCTCCTCACGTTTCTGAGTTTCAAACAAAATGCCAAACAAAATGCATGCACGCAAACAGTATTTTCCTTCCACGCAGGCAGAGGATGCACCAACCAAGAACAACAAACGGATAGACAAGTAAACAAGCACTCTGAGTCTCCACTCTGAATCTCCATGCACAGAGTAGCATCAACTAATCCTCCACGCACAGAATACAAGCTGAGTCTCCACCGGCTCTGATACCAATGAAGGCGCTCCAATGATATTTTATATATTGCTATTCATCTTAATACAGGGAGCACGCCTTTATATAGGCTACGCGAGAGGGAAGAGCGAGGAACAGATTACATAACTATTAAATAACAACTAATTAATTAACAATGTATTAATTAATTGTTATCTGCAAAAAATTATCGAGGGCAATTTGCGAGATAACCATACCTAAAAATTTTGTTTTGGCCCCAAGGAAGTTTGACAACGTTCGAAAGAAGCCCAAAATTCTCTTCCAAAAATCAAGTTTTAAGGACTTAGCCATTTTTCAGTCTTTTGAGAAAAGGCGTAAGTTCTGTTGACATCTTTGAAGAATGCGCCAGGCTGATAAGTTCTGTTGACATGCTTTGAGCAGTGCGCCAAAGGGCACCGATAAGTCCCTGTTGACATCTTTGAGCAGTGCGCCAAAGGGCGCTGATAATTTCCTGTCGACATGTTGAAGAGTGCGCCAAGGCGCAAGGAAGTTCATGTTGACACGACAAAGGTGCGCCAAGGCGCATGGAAGTTCATGTTGACACGACAAAAGGTGCGCAAAGGTGCTAATAAGTTCCTGTTGACATCTTTGAACGATGTGCCAAAGGGCGCCGATAAGTCCTGTTGACATCTTTGAGCAGTGCGCCAAAGGGCGCTGATAATTTCTGTCGACATGCTTTGAAGAGTGTGCCAGGCGCAAGGAATTTCATGTTGACACGACAAAAGGTGCGCGAGGCACAAGGAAGTTCATGTTGACACAACAAAGGTGCGCGGCGCAAGGAAGTTCATGTTGACATGACAAAGGTGCGCCAGGCGCAGGAAGTTCATGTTGACACAACAAAAGGTGCGCCAAGGCGCAAGAAGTTCTGTCGACATCTTTGAAGAGTGCGCCAAGCGCTGATAAGTTCATCTTTGACATCTTTGAAGAGTGCGCCAAGTCTTTGATAAGTTCATCTTTGACATCTTTGAAAGGTGCGCCAAAGGCGCTGATAATTTCTGTTGACATCTTTGAAGAGTGCGCCCTTGTACCTTTGAAGAGTAGTTTCTTCTGGGATCCATTGATCATTTTTGTAAGATATTTAAAAGCATGTTGGCATACACGATGACTTCATCCATGTTGCACCATGGGATGTTGCCATCCAAAAACTTGCCCAAGTAGTCAAAAGTCAACATGACTTTTAGATATTTTGTAAATATCTTTGTAAATAGTTGTTGGCTCCTTTTTGCCTTCTTTTCCCTTCTTCTTCTATAAATACTCCAACACTTGTAGTATTATGGATGCATGAGTGAATATCTTTCAGATAAGAAATAGGAGTAAGGAAAAGAGACTTTGAGCTTTTTGTAACAGAAGAGTAATTAATACAAATATTTAGACTTTGTGCTGAATACCTGTGTTATCGCCATTAGATCTTTCTTATGTCTGATCTATGTGCTTATTCTGTTAAATCTGCTTCTGTTTCATTGTCATTTATTCATCATCAGTATTGCTTTGTTTATTTATGCAAGTAGGTTTGGCTCTGTTTACTACCAATCCCAAAACATAAATCTTCTGACCTTTCTGCTTTGGAATTCATTTCTTTTCTTCCTTCGGACCTGCTCTTTCCTCATCCCCTCTTCCTTTCCTTTCTTTTCGCGATCGAAACACCCCTCTTTGGGATGAGATCCCAAACCCCGAAGGCGAACATGAGACTTGCATAGATTCCTGCTTTGGTAGAATAGCAATAAACCGATTTCACTTTCTTTGACTCAAAGAGGGCTATGCCCCACACCTGTTGGCTCATCTATCCATAGATCATCCGGTGATGATTTTCGGACCAACAGATTTTGGCGACTCTCTTGGGGCGAACAGATCTATTAGATCTTTGATAGTGATAGAATAAAAAATCAGAAAGAATCACTATCTGTTTGTAAATCTAAACTTTTTGTTAAAAATCTAAAAATTTGCAAAAGTGCTCCGAATTGAAAATTTTCTTCTGAGATCCATAGATCTGGCCTAGTTGGAGACCTTTAGTTCGCTGAGTTTTTATAAAAATCAGTATTTTGCCGTAGATCTGAGTTTTTGACTGTTTGCTAAAAGTTTGAAACCCTTTGAAAAAAGTCAAAATTAGATCCGAAAATCAGCTTACTAATCTTCTCTGCCATCTTATCCTCGTTGTTATTTGTCATTAACCGCAATCGGTTTTCTGAAGAGGATAGTTTTTAAATATTTAGAAAAGTATTTGCTGCTGGTTTTTGTCAGAAAAACCAGAAAATCAGCAAGTACAGCCAAAAAGAAAGTTTGAATCTGCGCCATAACGTTGCAGATCTGGAAGGTACACTGGCGGGTGAACCTTTTACGCGCAGCAGGAGAGCCCGTGGAGAAGCTGATCCTACTTTCGATCTGCTTCAAAGGCATAATTTCAGCATAACACCGGCACGCTTTTCAGTGCTAAGCTCGGCTGACCGGTCATCCAGGAGTGTCTCACCTTCACGAAGGAAGAATCTTTCGCAAGGGGCATCCACATCCCTTTGTAGTGCCTTGTTACTCAGTGGAACCGTGCTTCCAGCTCGTGTTCTCTTTCCGGCCTTTCAAATGGCGGTACCATGGGGAAACACGATGGGTCCTTTGGCTTTACCACATCCAGTTCACGCACTCCCTCACGGAAACCGAAAGAATTTTCCCAAATTCGATGGGAGTGGAAATCAGAGCACGGATTCCCACATATCTGCATTCATCATGTCATGCAGTATTTTGGATGTAACTCATGAAGATGTGTCGGTTCGCCTTTTTCTTGAAACCCTACAAGGACCTGCAGCTGAATGGTTTCAGCATTTGCCGGCCGGGTCTATTACCAGTTGGGCCACCTTGCGGGATGCTTTTGAAGACAGGTACAAGCCTTCAGAGGATGCATTTGCATTATTATCACGAATCACTCACCTGAAGAAGGAGGCAATGAGACCATGCGCGATTTTATCGCCCGGTTCAATGCACTAATCAACCGTGTCCCTGTTGCCATGCTTCCAACACCGGAGAATCAAAAGTGTTTCTTCGTAAATGCTATGAGCTCAAAAGTTAGTTTCTTGCTCCTTCAGGAACGAGTTGCCACCTTGATTCTCACCCAAGCCGCTGTATTCGCATAGAAGATAATTTGATAATATCTGGCGAATTGAAAAAGGAATCAGCCAAGCCTAAATCTTTGGGCCCTTCGCCCACTACTTCGTCTGATCCAGCCTTTCAAAAGATGGCAAATGACTTGCTTGCACTAAAGAAGCAGTTGGCCCAGGCCTCCCCCAGTTCCTCGTACTGGGATATTCCGCGGAGGAATTTCGTTCCTAACAATGTTTCACAAAGGCCGCGCTTACCCGCAACCGCTCCGCGGTTGGCACTTGAGGCTCCTCTAGTCAACGCTCTGGTCGAAATCGAAGAAGAAGAGCAGTATTATGAAGAACCTTCGTCTCAAGGCGAAGATGATCAAGATGTCGGTGAACCGACTGGCGACTCTACTATCGGGTATATGGAATTTGATGAGGAGGAATCTGATGAAGAAGAGGGTACCCAGGGATATGCAAGCGGACAGTCATACGCTGTTTTTACTCGCTCGTAAGGAAAAGAAGCGGAAGTTGCTGCCCATGTCCAGTAGGAGAAGGCCGTGTCAAATGCACCTCCGATCATTGCTAAAAGAGGTAATCCTCTTCCTACTCAACTCCCTGGCAAATCTTTTACAAGGAAACCTTTTCCCCCATCTCTCCTCCAAATCAATCCTCTCACGTTCCTACCAAGGCCAGTAATCCTATTCCATCATCGCGAGGTGAGGGACTCATTCCTTCACCAACGCAACCCTTGGCCGCATTTGATATCATAGATCATGCAAAAAAGACCAAGATCCAAATGTCTGAAGCCGAGTATCTTCAGTCAAATCCTGAACAACTTGTAAGATTGACCAAGTATATTCAAAGTCAAGCTGTTGTATCTAATCAGGTTTCCCCAAAAGGAATCCTTTCCACTCCCCCTGAATCTCACATAAATGTTGCTTCAACATCGGCATCAGGCAAGATAGAGCCTTTCTATCTCTCCCTCCTAATCAATGGTCACAAGCTGAGTAACTGCATAATTGATTCCGGGGCTTCTGATAACGTCATGCCGGCAAAAGTCGCCCATGCTCTGGGCCTCACTCTTACCAAGCCTTTCGGCAGATGTTATTCCTTGGAAACCAAGTAGGTTCCGTTGATTGGCCAAATCAAAGACGCGCAATTTACATTTGCGGCATTCCCAGATAAAAGAGTAAAGATGACAGTCCTCGTTGCTGACATTCCGGCAGCCTATGGAATTTTGCTGGGAAGAAGTTTTTGCAGCGAAGTTGGTGGAGAAATTCATATGGACTGGTCTAAAGCTAGAATTCCCGTCAAAGGCGTAATGCAGACTTTGGAGCCGGAATCACAAAAAAGTACTTGGTTACTAGCTCTGAGGACCCCAAAGCTCAAATCCTTTTTGAATCATCAGGGATGGGGAACTATTTCTTGTCTACCGAGTCTGATAAAGGGGTTGTTCTCGTTCAAGAAGGAGATCTTAATAAGATCTGGACCTTGCAGTTCGATGGCAGCTGTGCAACCAGCGGATGTGGCACCGGAGCCGTGCTAATATCTCCCGAGGAAGAAGTCATTCCTCTCTCTTTCAAGTTGCAGTTTTTTAACACAAATAATACTGCTGAGTATGAATCTTTGTTACTTGGCATGCAAGCCGCAAGAGAAAGAGGGATTAAGAATCTGAAAGTACAAGGTGATGCGGAGCTAGTTGTGAATCAAGTTAAAAGGATTTACCAAGTGAAGAATGAAAGGCTCAGGCATTACCGTAATGCGGTGTGGGACAGCATTGAAGAGTTCGATGCTTTTTCAATAGAATCCATTCCAAGGGCTCAAAATGACATGGCCGATTCATTGGCTATTTCAGCATCCCTCATGCTTCCTCACCCAGGTTTGAGAACAAACAAATACACCATTGAGGTGGTTTTCCGCCCGAGCGTGCCAGACAATTCTCAACATTGGCAGGTGTTCAACGACGATAATCAACTCATTGCCTTTCTAGAGAAGGTAGAAAATTTTAAAGAATTACACTTTGAAGGATCTACTTCCACTTGCCGTGAATCAGTCACCAATCAAGGTGATGAATCCAAAGGGAACGACGGCATATGTCAGCTCAAAGGAAATAAAATCCCAAAGGGCCTAGTTTCTCTGGAGCGGTTGTTCGACAGGCATGACCGTTTTGTGAAAAAGAAGAGGCGAGATGACCCTGACTCATCCCCAGAAACCGAACCGGTCAATATAGGTTCGATAGAGCACCCGCAATTTGTGAACATTGGAAAATGTTGCACACCCGAGGAGAAACGGAAATTTGTCAAGTTGCTGAAAAAATATATGGACGTGTTGGCATGGTCCTATGCCGATCTAAAATCTTTCAAGCCAAAGGACGTTCAGCATGACATCCCGTTGAAAGAAGATGTCAAAGCCTTTCGCCAGAAGCAGAGGCACTATAATCCTAAGATTTCGGGGACTATCCAAGCCAAAATTCAGAAGATGTTGGATGTGAGAATCATCTTTCCTATCCACCACAGTACTTGGGTAGCAAATATTGTGCTAGTGCGCAAGAAAAACGGTGAGATACGCATATGCGTAGACTTTCGCAATTTGAATCAGGCTTCCTTGAAAGACAACTACCCGCTTCCGATAATGGATCAATTTCTGCAAGCAGTAACTAGATCAGAGATGCTGTCCATGCTTGATGGTTTTTCAGGCTATAATCAGATTGAAGTTTCAGCTGAAGATCGGTTTAAAACAACATTCACTACTCCCTGGGGTACATTTGCCTACAGCAGGATGCCTTTTGGCCTAACTAATCTTTGGAGCCACTTTTCGATGGGCCATGGATTTCGCATTCAAAGGTATGATGGGGAAAGTCATTGTGGTTTATCTAGATGACTTAACCATGTTCTCTAAACAACGAAATGATCATTGTGATCATTTGGAGCAAGTGTTGGCCAGGTGCCGAGAACATGGGATTTCCCTAAACCCAAAAAAGTCTATTTTTGGAGTCACGGAAGGAAAATTGCTAGGGCATGTGGTTACCAAAGAAGGAACAAAGATAGATACCGAAAGAGTTAAGGCTATTCAAAGCCTTACTCTGCCTACAAGCAAGACTGGTGTTCATTCTTTCTTCGGAAAGGTGAACTTTCTCAGGCGTTTTGTTCCTGACTTTGCCGAGAAGACCCGTCACATATTGAACATGATGAAGGGGTCACCAACTTTCAGATGGAGTGAAGAGGGGAAAAGGTCATTTGAAGAAATAAAAGCTTCCGTTGCTCATGCACCAGTCCTGGTATGTCCCGATTTCTCCAAGGACTTCATCATGTATGCGATTCACGCATTTGAGCATACGTGTCCCATGCATCTTGATGCAAAAGAACTCGGAGGATGTTGAATCTCCGATCGCGTTCATGAGTTCTCCCCTCAAGCCTCACGAACTAAAAATGACTCAACTGGAAAAGCATGCCTTTGCCGTTGTCAAAGCAGTGAAGAATTTCAGGTATTACATTCTAAACTCACATACGGTGGTCTTTGGTCACTGACACGGCGGTGAAATCAATTCTAACTCAACAGGAGTTAGGAAGCTTGCGAGGAAATTGGATCGCAAAGGTCCAGGAGTATGACCTGGATATTAAACCAACCAAGCTGGTAAGGGGCAAGGGCCTATGTCAGCTTATGGCTGAAAACAAAGATTCAGAAAACCCTGATGAAAGAGGTGACTACACCGATGAAGCACAGGTCCGGTAGGAAAAACCCGATTCACTGCCTCTGGTCCTATTTGTTGCGACTAGTGATGAATGGTATTCCAATATCACTTTCTTCCTCACCTATGGCGAATGCCCAGTGCACCTAACTGCAAAGGAGAAGCGCACTATAAAGCTCAGAGCAGCTAAATATGTCATCTGCGATGACGGTTTATATAAACGTGGGATAGACGGCGTCTTTTTGCGATGTGTTGACAAACCACAACAGGTAAAGTTACTTGAAAGTTTTCATAATTCAGCCTGTGGGGGTCATTTCTCTTCCTCCGTGACAGCACATAAGATCATCCGAGCCAGGTACTATTGGCCGACGCTCTTCCAAGATACAGCCACCTGGGTGTCAAAGTGTGAACCTTGCCAGCAATTCATCGGCAAGCCAAAGTTGGCTACTTTTCCCCTTAGGCCTGTCATTGTCAACGAACCATTCAGGCAATGGGGAATTGATTTTATTGGTGCACTCAATCCTCAATCAAGTCTGCGGACATAGTTATGTCCTTACAAAAGAATCGATTACTTCACCAAGTGGGTGGAAGCCATACACCAAAACATGCCACTTCGAGGGTTGTTTGCGGTTTCATTAAAGAAAATATCATTGTCAGGTTTGGCATTCCAAACAAAATTGTTGCTGATAATGCTTCCAACTTCTCCTCACGAGAAGTTATTGGTTTTTGCTATGAATACGGGATAACTTTGGCTCACGCCTCAGATTATTACCCTCAGGGAAATGGTCGGGCGAATCCAAGCCAATAAGAACCTAGTGACCATCATACGAAAGTGGTAAATGAGAATCGCGGTCCTGGCACAAGTCATTATATGATGCTTTATGGGCAGATTGTATCACTCCCAAGAGGTCCCTCGGTATGTCACCTTTTCAAGTGTTATATGGCACTGATGCCGAGCTTCCCATTTCTACTGAACTTCCTGCTCTGCGTTTGGCACGAGCTATCGAAGATGAAACTTTCCAAAATTCTCTTGAAAAGAGAATCATGTATCTGGCAGAACTTGAAGAAAAGAGAGTAAGGGTGGTCGACAAGATCACTGAACATCAGAATCAAGTTAAGAGGTTGTTTGATAAGAAAGCCAAGCAAAGGGATTTTCAAGTGGGAGATCTCGTCCTTTTGTGGGACAAGTGAAGAGAGCCAAAGGGCATGCACGGAAAGTTTGATTCCCTGTGGAGAGGGCCCTTCAAGATCAAGCAGCTCAACGGAGAGAATAGCTTCTATCTCTCATATCTAGATGGAACCGAGCTCCCGCTTCCCTATAGCGGGCAGCATCTGAAGATCTTCAGGAAGTAGAGCTTGCTCTCTTCTTTGTACAGTTTGCTTTAAGTTGTGTGTTTGCTTTCGTCATGTGTTTGCTTTCGGTTTGTTGTTTGTTTCTTTTGCTCCCCCTCCGGTCGCCCTTGTTTTTGACTCTGTTACCCAATGGATAGGCACATGAAAATCTGGGATTCTCTACCCTTAAGTTTCACTCAAAGATAGTCCCCAGAAAGAGCCAGCTGTTATCTTGCAAAATTGTCAAGGGCAATTTGCAGATAACCATACCCAAAAAAATTTTTTGGCCCCAAGGAAGTTTGACAACGTTCGAAAGAAGCCCAAAATTCTCTTCCGAAAATCAAGTTTTAAGGACTTAGCCATTTTTCACTTTTGAAAAAGGCCGATAAGTTCCTGTTGACATGCTTTGAAAGCGTGCGCCAAGGGCCGATAAGTTCTGTGACATCTTTGAGCAGTGCGCCAAAGGGCGCCGATAAGTCCTGTTGACATGTTGAGCAGGCGCGCGGCGCGCTGATAAGTTCCTGTCGACATGCTGAAGAGTGCGCCAAGGCGCAAGGAAGTTCATGTTGACACGACAAAAGGTGCGCCAAGGCGCAAGGAAGTTCATGTTGACACGACAAAAGGTGCGCCAAGGCGCAAGGAAGTTCATGTTGACACGACAAAAGGTGCGCCAAAGGTGCTGATAAGTTCCTGTTGACATGCTGAACGGTGCGCCAAAGGGCGCTGATAAGTTCCTGTTGACATGCTGAACGGTGCGCCAAAGGGCGCTGATAATTTCCTGTCGACATGCTGAAGAGTGCGCCAAGGCGCAAGGAAGTTCATGTTGACACGACAAAAGGTGCGCCAAGGCACAAGGAAGTTCATGTTGACACAACAAAAAGTGCGCCAAGGCGCAAGGAAGTTCATGTTGACATGACAAAAGGTGCGCCAAGGCGCAAGGAAGTTCATGTTGACACAACAAAAGGTGTGCCAAGGTGCAAGGAAGTTCCTATCGACATGCTGAAGAGTGCGCCAAGCGCTGATAAGTTCATGCTTTGACATGTCAAGAGTGCGCTAAGCGCCGATAAGTTCTGTCGACATGTCTTTGAAGAGTGCGCCAAGCGCCGATAAGTTCATGCTGACATGTTTGAAGAGTGTGCCAAGCGCTGATAAGTTCATGCTGACATGCTGAAAGGTGCGCCAAAGGGTGCTGATAATTTCCTGTCGACATGCTGAAGAGTGCGCCCTTTTACACTGAAGAGTAGTTTCTTCTTGGGATCCATTGATCATTTTTGTAAGATATTTAAAAATCATGTTGGCATACACGATGACTTCATCCATGTTGCACCATGGGATGTTGCCATCCAAAAACTTGCCCAGTAGTCAAAAGTCAACATGACTTTTAGATATTTTGTAAATATCTTTGTAAATAGGTTGTTGGCTCCTTTTTGCCTTCTTTTCTCTCCTCCTTCTATAAATACCCCAACACTTGTTGTATTGGGGATGCATGAGTGAATATCTTTCAGATAAGAAATAGGAGTAAGGAAAAGAGACTTTGAGCTTTTTGTAAAAGAAGAGTTATTAATACAAATATTTAGACTTTGTGCTGAATACCTGTGTTATCGCCATTAGATCTTTCTTATGTCTGATCTATGTGTTTATTACATTAAATCTGCTTATTTTATTGTCATTTATTCATCATCGTATTGCTTTATTTGTTTATGCAAGTAGGTTTGGCTCATTTACTACCAATCCCAAAACATAGACCTTCTCCGACCTTTACTCGCTTTGAATTCATTTCTTTTCTTCCTTCGGACCTGCTCTTTCTTCATTCCCTCTTCCTTTCCTTTCTTTTCGCAGTCGGAAACACCCCTACTGGGATGAGATCCCAAACCCCCGAAGGTAGAATCATGAGACTTGCATAGATTCTTGCTTTGGTAGAATAGCAAATAAACCGGTTTAACTTTGCTTAACTTAAAGAGGGGCTATGCCCCGCACATTGTTGGCTCGTCTATCCATAGATCTGTCCAGTGCGATAGATTTTCGGACCAACATTAATCTAACAATTTTTCAGCAATGGTGGCACATAAAATTGTTGGAATATTTTGCAATGGTGTCGGTAGGGTTTTCGAGTTTATGCTTCAACACACCTTCTACATGGGCCAAATTGTGCACCATAATTATGCCTCACATTGTGACAATATCGATGCTAAGAATGCATACTTTCGCGCCTCCCACTTCAACAAGATTGCATCGGCATAGGGTTTTGTAGGGGGTGGTGAAGGAGCTACTATTAATGCATCCTCCACGTATGAACACCCACATGGTTGATGGAATGATCTTGGCCTCTTAACCTTTCACCTTCAAGTATTGCATCATTTCCATTGATTTCACCATTCACGATATCCTGTGGAACTATCTCGCCATCCTTTTTCCTTCCGAGAGATGACATCTATGTTTCATGTTGTTCCATTGTCACATTCTATTTTGCATTTCATTGTTAGCAAAGAGCATTGTTTTCGATATCTCTATGCTACTCATGTTGAACACCACATCGAAATAGTTAGCACATATCTTCTAGGTGGGCCAAATCCTACGATGCAATTACGCCTCACATTTCACCACTATCAATGTTAAGAGTGCATAGTTTCCCCTCCCACTTGAACAAGTAATGTAGCCAACTTTAACACAAACTCAATACACTGCAAATATCTTGAACTCAAAGAAAATAAATCTTCTTCTTCATTATTGAATCATGAATTACAATGCTTCATAAATAGGAAAACAACTCCCAACTCAAGTTGCAAGTAAAATCTAACTAACTTTGACTAAATCTACTCTGTGGTGGCGAAATTTACTAATTTTAGCAATTTACTAGAACCCGCTATTCTTCATAAGTTCGCATGCTTATTAAATGCTGCGCAGAAATTGCCACGCATCTTCTACATGCCTAAATTAGAGGAATTTCCAACTTTCTAACCTACTATGCATTCAAGAGACTAAAATTTACTAATGCCCTAAAATAGGAAAAAAATAAATTACAACTTAGATCCTAATTTTTCGGCCTTGGATCGAGGATTTCGGGCGAAAATGTGCCTAAATGTGCTCCTAGTAGGGTGGGTTGACCGGTGCATTCGTCTCGTCGAAACAAGTGGTTTAAAAAAATGGACACTCGAGCACATGAGTTATGACCTTTTCAAGTTCTTGCTAAAAATAATTCATCAACAAGATTACATTGGCATTGGATTTTCTACCTCACTTAACCTCTTCCCGACAATCTCCATGTTTGACGAAAGTGAGATCTTCCCCAACATCCTCCTTGATTCCCTCCTGAGAAGGATGCTTCTAAAATAGACAAAACCAAACCTACAAACAATTATAATGGCTTCATATGTTAGTGTTGTTTTGTCTTATCCCAACTTATTTGGTGATGACAACAATGGCAAAAACATAACTTTGTGGTTGATTATAGTCTTTGCATCTCGTTCACCTTCTTTTATGATAATAAAACCTATCGTGTTTATTTTTCAAAAACATGCTCTTTATTCCTTGACGCTCTATCAATCCTTGTTATAAGGCTATATGAAGGTATTGACATCGGAGATAAAGATTGACACGGGGCTTACAATTATATGTCTTAAGAATTTGAAGCCACAACCACCTTGTTATATCGCCGACCTCTTCGTTCAAAAGGTAGTCCAAGATGTTTTGTGGAACATGTTATCCACCTCGGGAGAAAATAGGAGCAATCATCTCTTGGCTCTACACCTCTTGTACACTTTTTCTAATCTTTATGTCTCCAAGTTGTTGCTTCATCCTTCTATCTTCATGTCATAAAACTTTCTCTTTTTCACATGTTTCAATACTTACATCTTTTACGGAATCAATAATTGATGCTCCTCCTTTTAAAAATAATGTTTGAGTGCACTACCTTCTATATACATTTCCATCTAATCCTTGACTTTTAGATACAAAAGAAACAATTACTTCTTTTACTCCTATCAGTTGCACCCCTTGGTAAGATTGCTAGTTAATAAAACCCTAATTTTACTTTTATGTGTAGACACACCACGTAGCTGTGTACGAAGAATAAATGGGTTTGAAACCATCCCAAAGCCTTTATGGAAAGTTTAAATGGCATAAATTGTGATAAGTAGCCGACAAGTAGAGGTAGTTTTTGGGTCCTGTAATTGGTGGCGGGCCCTTGAATTGATACTCATCGACACTGCTAAGAAACGAACCTTCTTTCACCAAAACCTACAACTTACGCACGTCTTTCTTTCTGATTCCTCCTCAGCTTCTTCCCGGCTATAAAGACTATTCACCATTTCTTGTTTTCCCACGCAAATTTCCTATCCTAATAAAATGGCACTGCTCTTTACCGCTTTGTTCTCTGTTATTATTCAAGCCTGCTTGGCAACCGAGTATAAGGTTGGAGATACAGGCTCATGGAGCCTGAACGGTACCTATCAGAAATGGGCAGACAGTAAAACATTTTACGTTGGGGACACTCTGGGTAAGCACACCCAAATCTTCTTTTTCTTGACCCGTCATGAATGATTTTAATAATGAAATGATTTCTTTGGTTTGTGGCAGCCTTGTATTACACAAAGTCTCAGCATTCGGTGGTGGAGACGGATTCAGCGGGGTACCAATCCTGCGTGCCTTCAAATCCACCTTTCCAAGATGACAGCGGAAACACGGTGGTGCCTCTTAAGAAAGCAGGAACGCATTATTTCATCTGCGCCACTCCTGGTCACTGCTCCGACGGAATGAAGTTCAGCGTTTCCGTTCTTGATTCCTCCACAACTTCGACTTCCCCAGGATCCACACCCACAACGGACGCAAGCGCCGCCGCCACCGTAGCGTTGGCGCCGTCAATCAATCTCTTTTTAGCGTAGGAATTATTAGCGCTGCTCTGCTTTTTATCTTCTTCGTATAAATCCGTCTCCCTTGGTTAATTAGGGAATAATACTAGCAATTGCACACAAGCAGTGCAATGTGAACGCGGAAAGGGAGTGGATGGAGGAATGAAAAGTGATGGAGACATAAAGGGTTCAATTTAAAGGCATGAACTTTGTTACCAAAAAAATGATAAACAATATCTTAGAGTAGGGGAGAATGGGATTAAACCAATAAAATATATAATGCATCATTCATGCAAAGAAATTATATAGTGAAGTTTGTGTATACATATTGCGTGAAACTATAGAATTTCTGCATGCCACAACCCATTTTAGATTATTGGTCGAAAGAGTTTAAGTTCTTTGATAGGAATGTGTAGGAAAGTAAATATTGTGGATACATAAATATTGTTCCTAATAGGTGTCAGGGAATAGAGTTGTTTCATGTATTTGTGACATTGATTGAGCACTGAAGTTGTGCTCAACAACACTCTTAGTAAGCATTTTGTGAATGGTAATATGTGTTGGAAGATATGGTTAAGAATTTATTGAAATTCTGGAAAGCATATTATGGCATGGATGAGATCAGTGATATGGACACGCTGATACGAAGGATAAAAGGAGAAAAATTACAAGAGAAACCAAGGTAACAAAGAAAGAGATAGAGGGACAAGCAATACAAGGGAAAGGAAATCTAGACGGAAAATAGACGATCGCATTCTTTGTTTCATAAATGCTCTTAATGTTGAAGTTGAATTTTTTGTTAGTATCGGCCCGCTAATACTAACATAAAACATGAGTTGGGATTGTTTTTATTATTTTATCATGTTTCAATGGAACTCATAGCATTTTCAACCATCCTCCAGCTCCAAATTTTTTCTGGGAACATAAAACACAACGGACTACTTGTTTTTCATGCAAAATAAAAGAAAAATTAGATCTATAATAAATGTTTACAAATTTCTTCAAGTTCACGTTACTTTTGTTTCTCAAGTTTTGTCCAAGTCATTGACATCACTTAACTATGTTGAATTTAATGAATAAAGAAATGAAAAATTATCAAAGCATTCCTTAGAAGATGGAGACAAATTTGGTGGTGAAAGGATTGAGAATTTGTGGATACTATTATATCGTTGATGAACCCTCTCATGTGCGGTATGAGGCGAGCACAACATGGTTGGACCCGATGGGGGTACACCAATTAATTCCTAATTACAACATTACAAACGTAGATATTAAGTATTTATAAAAATGATCATCTTATTTTATGCAATGTTTTAGTATTTAAATTGTCAATGATGCAACCCTATAAAGCCTTACCTTTTAGTGGCATAGCAAGTATTTGGGATTACTACAATTATATTATTTCAAGAATTGAATTGAAATCCCGTCGATATGTTTTTAATATGGGATATGAAATTGTATGGAGATGTCATTCCAAAGAAGGGCCTCAAATTGTATGCGACATGTTTTTTTCTCACAATAACATTATTGGTAGATAATTTCAATAACATGGACACTTCACCAACTTTTTCATTCGTCGAAGGACCACAATTTGTCAAATTCATATTCAACATTAGGTATTTTTGCCAAATTAGACGAAGAAACAAGTGAAACCTTATTGGACAATCACTAATGAGATTTACAAATGGTGAAAAGAGCTCAAATATTTAAATGTCATTATCCACAAGCACTATTAGTGTTAAGTTTTACTTCAAAAGTGTTGTGACTACAAACTACAATTTCTCTTTTTTTATCATTACAAAACATACCTTAAATTGAAGAATCATTATAATGGGAACATGTTGTATGAATTCATAATCAATTTCTATGTTGTGATGGATAAAATATATGGGCACAATAAAAAACATTTAAGAAATGTAAATAAAATTATTTCTATGAAAAAGTGGTTGACCAAGTAAAAACAAAACTAAAGACATACATTGTTTAATGCAAGCATTTGCATGCCAAGGGTATATACAAAATTCAATCATGTGTATACTACATTCATTCATGAATCCCAAACTTGGAAATAACCCCAAAATAAATACAAATCTTAAATAGAATCTACTTATGCAATATTATTCATAAAGATAAAATTATAATACCATATACATTGATAATTATGATTAATATATTGTTAAAGAGAGATATAATATGAAATCCAGAGTTAAATAGTAGTAATTTCAAGATCGAGCCAAAGCTACAACACGTGGGACAACACATGTAGCCACCAACCACTCCTATAGGCTCCCATTCTAGATCAGTTTGTACACCACTATCACCTAATTTTCTTGTAGGAAACAACCCAACAAGGGTGTCGTTTTGGGTGGCTTAGTCCCGAGAGTCTGCATGTATACCCAAAATTCCATGCTAATTTACAGTTCCTCATGTTTTTAATAGGGGATATGAAATTGTATTGAGCCGTCATTCCAAAGTAGGACGTCACATTGCACGACATGATTTTTCTCACAACATTATTGGTAGATAATTTCAATAACATGAACGCTTCACCGACTTCTTCAATTCAGCGCGTGAGCACCAAGATTTATCAAACTCATCTTCAACATTAGGTAATTATGCCAAATTTGATGAAGAAACAAGTGAAAGCTTATTAAAGAATTCCCCAATAGTTGGTGAAAATTTTATTAGTGAAAGGCTTGAGAATTTTGTGGCTTGATTTATATTTGTAAGAAACAAAAGCGTATATGACAAAAACCACCAAAACTCCTTTCATATGCACTTCATGTTAAAGGTATAGAAGAAAGTTAATAGTAGAATAAGTTAATATAAAAATGATAGTTTATCAAATGGGTTGTAGTCTAGCCATGTGTATGATAGTGTAAAAGGTGTTGCCTAGGCATACACTAAAGTTGAAATCCCAAGAGATAACAAGTAATGAAGGATGAGTTCGAGGAAAATTTGATGGAATGGAAACTCTCAATCCATAATTGTTAAGCGAGAGAATTCTCCACACCTACTCCATACATAAACCTCAGAATTTTATGCACCAACCCCGCACAATCTTCTCAGACATAAATGTCTCTCAATATGCAAATATTAAATGTGGAATACATTCAAATCATCTAAAAATGAGTGGGCAACGCCTTAG
The DNA here is from genome assembly GCA_018340775.1 of Taxus wallichiana var. yunnanensis. NCBI lineage: Eukaryota > Viridiplantae > Streptophyta > Pinopsida > Cupressales > Taxaceae > Taxus > Taxus wallichiana. Next base: position 62,261,481 of record CM031235.1, on the reverse strand, counting down.
GCCCTCCACCAAACCATGATATAGATTTTTACATCTCATTATCTCCAATTAGGATCCCATAGAATATAAAGGTAGTGGGTACCAGATATGACATGTTCATTGTCCTTTACGCATCCCTGCCCACAAAATAATTAAACTGAAGGTCAATAAGTATACAATTGATTTCCATGTGATAAAACAAACAAAACAAAACAAAACAGAAATAAAAAATTCATACCCTGCGTTGTGACTAAACGTACTATATTTGGGTTTTATTGGAATCGAGTTTGATGAGCTTTTTCTCCGTTTTGGGTTTGTGATGTTGCTCAAGACTATTGTTTTCTACTGTTGTGTGCAACCACCACCGGCGTGCTTTAAACTTGGATTAATCCCCTTTGACTGTCACAAGTCGGAGGCCGGTAGTTGATGGGAATGAGGTGGTTGGGCAGTGGCAACAACAGGTAGGTGTCACCGCCCTGGAACTCGTTGTCGATGGAGAGACTCAGGCCCCTCGCGAATGCAGTATTGGTGGGGATATTGAAAAAGAAGTACGTATTTGTGATGGGCGTGTAGAAATTACGGGATTCTCCATTGGGGAAGATGATCTTCACCAGACTTTGCTTACGAATGTGTGCCCATTTTTAGCCTAGGGGACAAAAATATTGCAAGTACCTAGCGAAAATAAGTAAAATTCAAGCATCTAAATTTTATAAGATATTTAACCCTAGAAGAAGTTAGCAATATCCCACCAGATTTATTATGCAAGTGAGGTCCCCGCTGAGCTCACAGTCTTCCTACCCAGCTACTCGACCTTCCGCCAATTGTCCTCTATTCCCTTGTACACTGCTTGTAAGTTGTAAACTTCAATCCAACTGCAAAAGCTAAGGTCTTTCGTGACAAACATGAAATTCCAGAGGTAAATAAAGGAAGCATACCCATCCATTATATGCTACAAGGACAGTTATCTGCTCAGGGCTCTCTCCTTCAGCTGTCATCCAAGTTAAAAGGGCAACAACCATTTCCGCTTCCCCTGGATTTGTGAAATTGCTCAGACAACATAATTGATTTGCCATCCACAGATAATACGGATGGGCTCCAACTAATTGTTAGAAACCGAGAAGATGCACAACTTTTTCCAGACTCCACAATTTACAGGATCTCTCCATCGGATAAACAATCTTCCAACTATTTCCCATTAGCAAGGAACTTTCTTCTTCCCTAAAACGATCCATCTTTACTTCATCTAGCGGTGCCCCACCCATCCTCAAATCAAAAACTCTCTCCTTCAAATCGTCACAAACATAAATCTTCTTATCATTAAATTTTACAGTACTGTGTAATGTATTGAACTCGTTTCCTAACGAGAAACTCAGAGACCTTCTAAAATTCCTGGGATCCCACACATACAACAAAGTTTTCTCTTCTCTTGTCGGCACAGTATCAGGCAGTAGAAACATAAACACTTGGGGGCTCTTTTGAAATCGATTAGCGCCTGACAAAACTGCTCTGGTATCATTGAGATTATTATCATGGCGGCATTTACCGACCTCAATATCCCACAGTCGGATGGTATTATCTCTGTTTGGGAAATTGCCAGAATTCAATCCAAGACTGTAGCTAGAGAATGATCTCGATCCGAGGAAGGAATCTTCTCGCAGCTACTTCCTCTTGACAGTCGAGAAAAATGGTATTTGACAGGGAGAAAAAAGGAATAGAATTCATACCGCTTAGTGGAGTGTCTTTAGAGCCGAGACTTTAAGCCGAGAAAGCCCATCTCATACAATTTTTCTCGAAAACCATTGGAATTCCACCCGGAAAACACGAAAACGTCCAGACGGCCGTCAAACCGTCAAATTTAACATAGTCACGAAACATCCGTGAGGGCCTTTCCCATAGGGGGACGCCTTCGGCGTAATTAACTTCTTTGTTTATAGTTTGTTAAAAGAGGGTTTTCTTCTCATTCATAACACTCTCTTCTTCTCTTCGTTGTTGTGAACATTATGTATAGCCTCAATATGTTTTATGGGAAAGTTTTTCTAGCAAATGAAACCTAAAAGATTCATCATAAATAGAAAATATTTGCAACATTTGTGATACTCCTTTGAGATTATTAGTGCATGTTCCTCATAATCACAAACTAGGTTGAATATGATTGCACAACTTTGTTTGTCAACCTCATGGCTCCAAAACCATTCTATATGAATCTCTCGTAAATTAATCTTCTTCCTTAGAAAGTAGCAACACCTTTTGAAAGGCATACATGTTATCCCTCTTTTTATTAGGTCCCTTATTTGAACAAATCTTTAAAGTCAACGCAAACTTTAACACAAACTCAATACACTGCAAATATCTTGAACTCAAAGAAAATAAATCTTCTTCTTCATTATTGAATCATGAATTACAATGCTTCATAAATAGGAAAACAACTCCCAACTCAAGTTGCCAAGAAAAATCTAACTAACTTTGACTAAATCTACTCTAGGTGGCGGAATTTACTATTTTTAGCAATTTACTAGAACCTGCTATTCTTAGTAAGTTCGCATGCTTATTCGTACAGATGCAAAAATTTCCACGCATCTTCTACATGCCTAAATTAGAGGAATTTCCAACTTTCTAACCTACTATGCATTCAAGAGACTAAAATTTACTAATGCCCTAAAATAGGAAAAAAATGAATTACAACTTAGATCCTAAATTTTCGGCCTTCAGATGGCAGATTTCGGGCCCGAAAATGTGCCTAAATGTGATCCTAGTAGGGTGGGTTGGACCGGTGCATTCGTCTCGTCGAAACAAGTGGCTTAAAAAAATGGACACCTAGAGCACAAGTTATGACATTTTCAAGTTCTTGCTAAAAATAATTCATCAACAAGATTACATTGGCATTGGATTTTCTACCTCACTTAACCTCTTCCCCGACAATCTCCATGTTTGACAAGATATGGGCCAAATTGTGCACCATAATTATGCCTCACATTGTGACAATATCGATGCTAAGAATGCATACTTTGCACCTCCCACTTCAACAAGATTGCATCGGCATAGGGTTTTGCGGGGGTGGTGAAGGAGCTACTATTAATGCATCCTCCACGTATGAACACCCACATGGTTGATGGAATGATCTTGGCCTCTTAACCTTTCACCTTCAAGTATTGCATCATTTCCATTGATTTCACCATTCACGATATCCTGTGGAACTATCTGTGGCCATCCTTTTTCCTTCCGAGATGACATCTATGTTTCATGTTGTTCCATTGTCACATTCTATTTTGCATTTCATTGTTAGCAAAGAGCATTGTTTTTGATATCTCTATGCTACTCATGTTGAACACCACATCGAAATAGTTAGCACATATCTTCTAGGTGGGCCAAATCCTACGATGTAATTACGCCTCACATTTCACCACTATCAATGTTAAGAGTGCATAGTTTCCCCCTCCCACTTGAACAAGTAATGTAGCCAACTTTAACACAAACTCAATACACTGCAAAATATCTTGAACTCAAAGAAAATAAATCTTCTTTTTCATTATTGAATCATGAATTACAATGCTTCATAAATAGGAAAACAACTCCCAACTCAAGTTGCAAGAAAAATCTAACTAACTTTGACTAAATCTACTCTAGGTGGCGAAATTTACTATTTTTAGCAATTTACTAGAACCTGCTATTCTTAGTAAGTTCGCATGCTTATTCATACAGCACGAAAATTGCCACGCATCTTCTACATGCCTAAATTAGAGGAATTTCCAACTTTCTAACCTACTATGCATTCAAGAGACTAAAATTTACTAATGCCCTAAAATAGGAAAAAAATAAAATACAACTTAGATCCTAATTTTTCGGCCTTCAGATCGAGGATTTCGGGCCCGAAAATGTGCCTAAATGTGATCCTAGTAGGGTGGGTTGACCGGTGCATTCGTCTCGTCGAAACAAGTGGTTTAAAAAAATGGACACTCGGAGCACAGGTTATGACCTTTTCAAGTTCTTGCTAAAAATAATTCATCAACAAGATTACATTGGCATTGGATTTTCTACCTCACTTAACCTCTTCCCCACAATCTCCATGTTTGACGAAAGTGAGATCTTCCCCAACATCCTCCTTGATTCCCTCCGAGAAGGATGCTTCTAAAATAGACAAAACCAAACCTACAAACAATTATAATGGCTTCAATATGTTAGTGTTGTTTTGTCTTATCCCAACTTATTTGGTGATGACAACAATGGCAAAAACATAACCTTGTGGTCGATTATAGTGTTTGCATCTCGTTCACCTTCTTTTATGATAATAAAACCTATCGTGTTTATTTTTCAAAAACATGCTCTTTATTCCCCGACGCTCTATCAATCCTTGTTATAAGGCTATATGAAGGTATTGACATCGGAGATAAAGATTGACACGGGCTTACAATTATATGTCTTAAGAATTTGAAGCCACAACCACCTTGTTATATCGGCCGACCTCTTCGTTCAAAAAGGTAGTCCAAGATGTTTTGTGGAACATGTTATCCACCTCGGGAGAAAATAGGAGCAATCATCTCTTGGCTCTACACCTCTTGTACACTTTTTCTAATCTTTATGTCTCCAAGTTGTTGCTTCATCCTTCTACCTTCATGTCATAAAACTTTCTCTTTTCACATGTTTCAATACTTACATCTTTTTCGGAATCAATAATTGATGCTCCCTCCTTTTAAAAATAATGTTTGAGTGCACTCCCTTCTATATACATTTCCATCTAATCCTTGACTTTTAGATACAAAAGAAACAATTACTTCTTTTACTCCTATCAGTTGCACCCCTTGGTAAGATTGCTAGTTAATAAAACCCTAATTTTACTTTTATATGTAGACACACCACGTAGCTGTGTACGAAGAATAAATGGGTTTGAAACCATCCCAAAGCCTTTATGGAAAGTTTAAATGGCATAAATTGTGATAAGTAGCCGACAAGTAGAGGTAGTTTTTGGGTCCTGTAATTGGTGGCGGGCCCTTGAATTGATACTCATCGACACTGCTAAGAAACGAACCTTCTTTCACCAAAACCTACAACTTCCGCACGTCTTTCTTTCTGATTCCTCCTCAGCTTCTTCCCGGCTATAAAGACTATTCACCATTTCTTGTTTTCCCACGCAAATGTCCTATCCTAATAAAATGGCACTGCTCTTTACCGCTTTGTTCTCTGTTATTATTCAAGCCTGCTTGGCAACCGAGTATAAGGTCGGAGATACAGGCTCATGGAACCTGACCGATAACTATCAGAAATGGGCAGACAGTAAAACATTTTACGTTGGGGACACTCTGGGTAAGCACACACAAATCTTCTTTTTCTTGACCCGTCATGAATGATTTTAATAATGAAATGATTTCTTTGGTTTGTGGCAGCCTTGTATTACACAAAGTCTCAGCATTCGGTGGTGGAGACGGATGCAGCGGGGTACCAATCCTGCGTGCCTTCAAATCCACTTTTCCGAGATGACAGCGGAAACACGGTGGTGCATCTTAAGAAAGCAGGAACGCATTATTTCATCTGCGCCACTCCTGGTCACTGCTCCGACGGAATGAAGTTCAGCGTTTCCGTTCTTGAATCCACACCCACAACGGACGCAAAGCGCCGCCGCCACTGTAGCGCCGTCAATCAATCTCTTTTTAGCGTAGGAATTGTTGGTGTCGAATCGCAGCACCCCTGGGACTCTGCAACGCGATCGGTTGAGAATCTCAGTGCGATTGCACAACATGGAGCTTTTCCCAAGTGTGGGACCTTGCGAAATCGGAAAAGCTCTCCGGATGAAGGCTGGCTCCTATCCCTCTGTTCAGATGCACCAATGAAATGCAGAGGTTTACCCAAAAACCTAAACTAACTACCAAGGAGACAGGGAGAGAGAAATGCATAAAAATAAACCTAAGCTAAGGAGGTGATGCACCGAGGAATGTTGGACACCCATTTTGCAAGATTAAACACAGACCACATAGATGTAATACCACACCATGCACAGGCAACCAAAATGCAATGAGAGATCAAAATAACAGCAATGAATATATGAGAGGGTTTAAAATCAATCACAGACATACATATATTGCTCAAGGATCGATTCAATACATTGCAGTGGCCAAGAGGCAAAAACACATTACAATCCATATGGGAGGCTTGAAAACTCCACAAATTCTCTTGCAAGCAGGAGAGAAGGGAGGGTGCAAAGCAGAAATGCCCAACCATTTTTTAGAGCCTCTCCCGGCCATTTATACAAGAAAAATGAGGGAGAAGAGAAGAATTCGGAGCTCCCTCAACTACCTCCAAGACTGCACCTAACTCCTCATCATGGCGGTAGGTGGGATCCTCAACAACTCAAAACATGGCGGACTGTATTTTTGCATTTTAAGAACTTGTTCTCACCCAATTAAAGATATCCAAATCGTAGTTGGGTAGAGGATGCTTTGAGAGCTTTCCGAAAAGTCCAACCTTGTGTGAATCCGAGCTCCTGTGAAAAGTTATGGCGATCCGAATATTTCTCATGTCGTGTCTATTTCCAGGTCGGGTTCGGGACTCTCTTTGCATTTGCATCAGGTTTGGAGGATGCCTCGACATGTGTTTGATGCTGCGTTTTCCCGAAACCCGCTTCCGCCGCTATTACCAAATTTCCTTTGTTTTCGGGTTCCGGGGTGTAACTGCATATGCATCGGGTTTGGGAGTTGGCGCAACATGTTTTCCCCCATGCTTTTCCGACTTGTTTTCCCGACTCGAAAACCGATTTTCTTGATGTCGGGTTTTGGAAACCGTGCGACATATTCTTTGGTGTCAAGTTTTGGAGAACCCCCGACATGTTTTTGCGCCATGCGTTTCCGACGTGCAAACCCGACTTGTCTTCCCGCCTGGAAACCCGATTTGCTTGTTGGCGGGTTTTGGAGGCCCGAAAACATATTTCTTTTCTTTGCGGGTTTGGAGACCCCGACATGTTCCTTTGAGTCGGGTTTTGGAGACCCCCGACATGTTCCTTCACCATGGAAACCCGATTTCCCTTCATTCCTTCGTATTTACCCGGGGGGGTAAATATATACAACAGAATTATGAGCGCTGCTCTGCTTTTTATCTTCTCCGTATAAATCCGTCTCCTTGGCTAATTAGGGAATAATATTAACTCCTTTGTTTATAGTTTGTTAAAAGAGGGTTTTCTTCTCATTTATAACACTCTCTTCTTCTCTTCATCGTTGTGAACATTATGAATAGCCTCAAATATGTTTTATGGGAAAGTTTTTCCTAAGAAAATGAAACCTACAAAATTCACCATAAATAGAAAATATTTGCAACATTTGTGATACTCTTTTGAGATTATTAGTGCATGTTCCTTGCAATCGTCAACTAGGTTGAATATGATTGCATAATTTTGTTTTTCAACCTCATGACTCCAAAAACCATTCTACATGAATCTCTCGTAAATTAATCTCCTTCCTTATAAAGTAGCAACACCTTTTGAAAGGCCTATGTTATCCCTCTTTTTATTAGGTCCCTTATTTGAACAAATCTTTAAAGTCAACACACCAAGTGTAAAACAAATTCAAAAGAAAGTTGAATACCATGCAAGTTTGAAACCATTTCATTTTTCAATGCTCTAATAAATACTTGATGCAACCAAAAAAAATGTGAGATGGTCTTATGTGAGAAAATCCAACAAAGAAGGCCTCAAAACCTTGGGAAACCAAAAGATGGGTTAGAAGGGCCCACACAAAGAAGATCCCCAAAAGTGTATAATTATAGGGGTACCAAAGGCATATAAATATGGTTCTAAGGGAGTGTTTTGATTATTTAACAACTAAGATATATATATAATAAATCAAAATATGTCATAATTTAGATTAATAAATAAATATAACAATATTAGGATTTAATTGAATTTTTCTAGAGAGTGAATATAGAAAGATAAATCTATATAATGCACAATGGAAAGATCCAACAATATTATACTTTAATATGAAATGTGAATGTAGGTGACTAAAACCAACTCATAAATGTGTTGTCAATTTCTTTAGTGAAAATAATCTTGAAGTGGAGGGGTCATATGGCCATTATCGTTAGATGACAGTATATGAGTTTTTTAGTTGTGTTTGGGAGGATGCTATGATTCTACATACTTCTAGAGTGATTCTCGTATGTCTATAATATGTTTTTAGGGTGTTTGAGATTTGATGTGGCGAACCATATGTGATCTCTCTTTTATCCTTTCTCTAACAATGCACATAAACAATAATGCATAGTAAAATATAGTCATAAATATGGGCTTGGACTGACCTCATCACTATCCCAATGCAAGGGAGAGTTACACTGCATACCAATACTCTGAAACAAACATCAATATGAATGTATTTGTGTCTCTTCCTACATGAATGCATAACTATAATGAGGTGCAATCTAGATGTGATCCTTCCTTTGAACCTTCACACTTAGTGTCATGCATATGTGACATATTTCAACTTCATATTATGAAATAGTGGGCTATTTTAGGGTTGTGTTTAAATATTTGAGATGTTTCTATGCCTTTAGTATAATGTTTTCTAAGGTGAGTAAGAGTGTCTTATATGATTTTGATCCCTAGTTTTGAGACAAGAAACAAGGGCATATAAAGGATTAATGGGAAGTGACACATACATGAAGGATTGACAAGGCCTAAGAGTGTCAATGTCATTGTTGTTGGACATCGTAGAGAAAATCATGACACTTTGCTTTAGAATAGGACGAGAGATGATGAAGCTTTAATAAAGGTAGTTGAATAATCAAGAAGTAGACAAAGGATAGTTTGTGTGTGAAGAAAATTTCACAAAGGAGTAGGCCTAATAGAGAATGGTGTACAAATACGATGGGGATGGGGGATAGGAAAAAGGGAACTCCATAAAATAAGTGTAGGTATGAAAGATAAGAGCTCAAAGAAAGGATAAGGTTCCCTCTCAAAACCATTGAACACGCTCATTATCATGTGATTGTTAATCAAACGCAAGAATAATTTGATGGAGGTCTTGGGTTATTAAGAGCAGAGGATCTTATTAGGATAATAAGCCAATATTTTATATTACAACTTCGTTAGTCCCATATTAGCCATTAGAATCGATACCACATTGATAGTGACAAGTCCCATAATGTGATTGGGATTGGGTAGCATGGTGAATACTACACAAGCACTTGCAAACACAAGAAGGGACTAAGAAAATCCTCCAATAAGACCTTCACACACACATACCACCACCAAAAAGATCGCCTCCAAACATGGGACCACCCCGAACTTAGGTTGGAATTATGCGAAAATGCACCAATCAAATCCACACAATAGTTCTATTATGATTATTCTAAAAGGAACTATAATCATATCGTACTGAAGCCAAGAACTCGATGTTAATCAAACACCATGATCAATAAGATGAAAGAAATTCACTAGAATAACTTTACATAAACCTTTGCAAACAAATGAGCAACAATATCATATTATTATGGAACTTAATGAAATACAATGAGAATGGGCCTTGCTTATATAGACAAAGAATAACAATCAAAGAACAAGTCAAGGTCGTAGATGAAGCCATAAATCAAGCAAATAACTAGTCATCAAAGAACTAATCAAGACCAAAGATTTAGGAAAGAACTAGATATCAAGGATCTAGTCAATACCATAGATCAAGGAAAGAACTATACCTAACAACTAGATAATATCCCCTAATATCTAAATAAATAAAAAGAAATATCCACACACATAAGTGGGTGAGGATAAATTCAATAAAGGTAAATAGCACAAGTAGAACCCCTAGTGTAGTGTAGGCCAAAGTGGGAAGTGCCCCGAAAATAGCACAAAATCCTTTTAGTAGCCTTCTAGTGACTACTATGGGAGAATGTACAAACCGAGATAGAATCCCTACTGTAAATGAAATATCAGGGTGAGTATGGGTCAAGTACATGAGACTTCCAACCAACTGCCTATATAATGTAGGATCACAAAGTGGTGTGGTACATGTGGAAGTAAGAGTAACCCCAGAATGAAAAGGAGATGGGTTTGGTTTGCGATCATCCATATCAAAGTGTTGAAGAAGATCATGGGTGTACTTTTACTAACTAAAATGAATCCCTGAATCTTTCTGAGAAATCTACAAACCAAGGAAATAATGCAATAACCTAATATCTTTCATGTCAAACTGCATAGAAAGAGCCCTCGAATAGTTTGAATGTGGGAAGAAGAGTTGTCGATTAAGTACGTGATCATCAATATATCTCAAATTTCAAGTATGATTCTTCATCAAAGAAGAATACTCAGTTGTCATTACATCATCCCACTGTTGTATCCCATGAGCCTTTGAAAAGGATTGTGGATCCTCATAAAATTCCTGACACAAAATTCTAAAATCTGTATAATGTGCATGATGATGCCTAGTGGGTGGAAGATCCTATATGAAAGGTGTTTCCTCGAAACGTAGTATGAGACCACTTAGGCATAGTGACAACATCTGTGGGAATAATATCCTTAGCGGTATCTATAACCTCCTCATCAACCTCCTCAAAGAAAGGATCCTCAAGATGAGATGAAGAAGGAGGAATGGAAGAATATGAAGAATCATGAGGAGTGAAGTGCTCATCAAACTAAACATGTGTTCAAAAAGAACGTCATGAGTATCAGGATCTAAAATTTGATAAGCTCTCATGTCCTCACAATACCCTACAAAGATCAAGGGTTTGTTCTTCTTATCTAAGGCTTTCCTTTTCTTCTTTGGCACAAAGGCCCAAGCATGGCTCCTAAATACTTGAAAAAATGAGACATTTGGCTTAGTGTTGGACTAAGATTCCTCTGGAGTCAAATTCTCAAGTGCTTTGTGTGGTGTGTAATTCTAAATATAGTTAGCACAATTAACTCGCTTCGCCCAATTAACTACTTTGTGTGGTGTGTGATTTTGAATGTAGTTAGCACAATTAATCGCTTTTTTCCCAGTGGATAGGAGGTAAATCTCTAGAATGCATCATACGATTAGCCATTTCCTTCAAAGTTATATTCTTCCATTCTCGCTAGAAGCCATTATGTTATGGAGTATGAGGAATAGAATGTTGGTGAATAATGCCTTGAGGTTCCAAAAAGACAGAAAAATCATTGTTAAAGTACGCCCCCATTATTAGTACGAAGGTTCTTTATGAAGCTAGAAGACATGCTGACTCGACCAAAGCCATCGCACACCAGCAGTGCAATGTGAACTCGGAAAGGGAGTGGATGGAGGAATGAAAAGAGATGGAGACATAAAGGGTTCAATTTAAAGGCATGAACTTTGTTACCAAAAAAATGATAAAAAATATCTTAAGAGTAAGGGGAGAATGGGATTAAACCAATAAAATATATAATGCATCATTCATGCAAAGAAATTATATAGTGAAGTTTGTGTATACATATTGCATGAAACTATAGACTTTCTGCATGCCACAACCCATTTTAGATTATTGGTCGAAAGAGTTTAAGTTATTTGATAGGAATGTGTAGGAAAGTAAATATTGTGGATACATAAATATTGTTCCTAATAGATGTCGGGGAATAGAGTTGTTTCATGTATTTGTGACATTGATTGAGCACTAAAGTCATGTGCTCAACAACACTCTTAGTAAGCATTTTGGGAATGGTAATATGGACACACCATACGAAGGATAAAAGGAGAAAATTACAACAAAAACCAAGGTAACAAAGAAAGAGATAGAGGGACAAACAATACAAGGGAAAGGAAATCTAGACAGAAAATAGACGATCGCATTCTTTGTTTCATAAATGCTCTTAGTGTTGAAGTTGAATTTTTCGTTAGTATCGGCCTGCTAATACTAACATTAAATCACGAGTTGGGATTGTTTTTATTATTTTATCATGTTTCAATGGAACTCATAGCATTTTCAACCATCCTCCAGCTCCAAATTTTTTTTGGGAACATAAAACACGACGGACTACTTGTTTTTCATGCGAAATAAAAGAAAAATTAGATCTATAATAAATGTTTACAAATTTCTTCAAGTTCACATTACTTTTTTCTCAAGTTTTGTCTAAGTCATTGACATCACTTAACTATGTTGAATTTAATGAATAAAGAAATGAAAAATTATCAAAGCATTCCTTAGAAGATGGAGACAAATTTGGTGGTGAAAGGATTGAGAATTTGTGGATACTATTATATCGTTGATGAACCCTCTCATGTGCGGTATGAGGCGAGCACAACATGGTTGGACCCAATGGGGGTACACCAATTAATTCCTAATTACAACATTACAAACGTAGATATTAAGTATTTATAAAAATGATCATCTTATTTTATGCAATGTTTTAGTATTTAAATTGTTAATAGATGCAACCCTATAAAGCCTTACCTTTTAGTGGCATAGCAAGTATTTGGGATTACTACAATTATATTATTTCAAGAATTGAATTGAAATCCTGTCGATATGTTTTTAATATGGGATATGAAATTGTATGGAGATGTCATTCCAAAGAAGGGCCTCGAATTGTACGACATGTTTTTTTCTCACAATAACATTATTGGTAGATAATTTCAATAACATGGACGCTTCACCAACTTCTTCAGTTACGTCAAAGGACCACAATGTGTCAAATTCATATTCAACATTAGGTAATTGTGCCAAATTAGACGAAGAAACAAGTGAAACCTTATTGGACAATCACTAATGAGATTTACAAACGGTGAAAAGAGCACAAATATTTAAATGTCATTATCCACAAGCACTATTAGTGTTAAGTTTTACTTCAAAAGTGTTGCGACTACAAACTACAATTTCTATTTTTTTATCATTACAAAACATACCTTAAATTGAAGGATCGTTATAATGGGAACATGTTGTATGAATTCATAATCAATTTCTATGTTGTGATGGATAAAATATATGGGCACAATAAAAAACATTTAAGAAATGTAAATAAAATTATTTCTACGAAAAAGTGGTTGACCAAGTAAAAACAAAACCAAAGACATACATTGTTTAAAGCAAGCATTTGCATGCCAAGGGTATATACAATAGTCAATCATGTGTATACTACATTCATTCATGAATCCCAAACTTGGAAATAACCCCAAAATAAATACAAATCTTAAATAGAATCTACTTATGCAATATTATTCATAAAGATAAAATTATAATACCATATACACTGATAATTATGATTAATATATTGTTAAAGAGAGATATAATATGAAATCCGGAGTTAAATAGTAGTAATTTCAAGATCGAGCCAAAGCTACAACACGTGGGACAACACATGTAGCCACCAACCACTCCTATAGGCTCCCATTCTAGATCAGTTTGTACACCACTATCACCTAATTTTCTTGTAGGAAACAACCCAACAAGGGTGTCGTTTTGGGTGGCTTAGTCCCGAGAGTCTGCATGTACACCCAAAATTCCTTGCTAATTTAAAGTTCCTCATGTTTTTAATAGGGGATATGAAATTGTATTGAGCCGCCATTCCAAAGTAGGACCTCACATTGCATGACATGATTTTTCTCACAACAACATTATTGGTAGATAATTTCAATAACATGAACGCTTCACTGACTTCTTCAATTCTATCAAAGCACCAAGATTTATCAAACTCATCTTCAACATTAGGTAATTATGCCAAATTTGATGTAGAAACAAGTGAAAGCTTATTAAATAATTCCCCAATAGTTGGTGAAAATTTTATTAGTGAAAGGCTTGAGAATTTTGTGGCTTGATTTATATTTGTAAGAAACAAAAGCATATATGACAAAAACCACCAAAACTCCTTTCATATGCACTTCATGTTAAAGGTATAGAAGGAATTTAATAGTAGAATAAGTTAATATAAAAATGATAGTTTATCAAATGGGTTGTAGTCTAGCCATGTGTATGATAGTGTAAAGGTGTTGCTTAGGCATACACTAAAGTTTAAATCCCAAGAGATAACAAGTAATGAAGGATATGAGTTTTGAGACAAGAAACGAGGGAATATAAAGGATTAATGGGAAGTGACACATACACGAAGGATTTACAAGGCCTAAGAGTGTCAATGCCATTGTTGTTGGACATCGTAGAGAAAATCATGACAACTTTCTAGAATAGAACAAAGATGATGAAGCTTTAATAAAGGTAGTTGAATAATCAAGAAGTAGACAAGGATAGTTTGTGTGTGAAGAAAATTTCACAAAGGAGTAGGCCTAATAGAGAATGGTGTACAAATACGATGGGGATGGGGGATAGGAAAAAGGGAACTCCATAAAATAAGTGTAGGTATGAAAGATAAGAGCTCAAAGAAAGGATAAGGTTCCCCTCTCAAAACCATTAAACACGTATGTTATCATGTGATTGTTAATCAAACGCAAGAATAATTTGATGGAGGTCTTGGGTTATTAAGAGCAGAGGATCTTATTAAGATAATAAGCCAATATTTTATATTACAACTTCGTTAGTCCCATATTAGCCATTAGAATCTAATACCACATTGATAATGACAAGTCCCATAATGTGATTGGGATTGGGTAGCATGGTGAATACTACACAAGAACTTGCAAACACACAAGAAGGGACTAAGAAAATCCCCCAATAAGACCTTCACACACAATACCACCACCAAAAAGACGCCTCCAAACATGGGACCACCACTTAACTTAGGTTGGAATTATGTAGAAAATGCACCAATCAAATCCACACAATAGTTCTATTATGATTATTCTAAAAGGAACTATAACCATATCGTACCAAGCCAAGAACTCGGATGTTAATCAAACACCATGATCAATAAGATGAAAGTAATTCACCGTAATAACTTTACATAAACCTTTGCATGATCAAATGAGAAACAATATCATATTATTATGGAACTTAATGAAATACAATGAGAATGGGCCATCTACTGATTGAGATGCACATCTTCCCCATTTCTTCTATGTGTTTATGTAATTACCTTCTTCTATAACTTTTCCTTTCTTTAAACAGTTGCTTACTTGTTGCAGAACTGTTCAGTTATGGTTCATGAACTGAGTAGTTAAAGTAAAACCCCATTTAGATATTAGCATACTTAAATTGACAAATCTGACATGGGAGCCTCACCGGTTAAATGAGGGAGATTTATCTCATGACTGCCTAGGTTTTGTGCTATGCAGAAAATCTAGCCAATAGTTTTTGGCGACTCCTTGGGAACAACTATCTTTGCAGATCAAAGCTTATCTTTTTAAGATCGAGTGCTTTCCATACAAATCTCAACTTTGGCCGAGCGTCCATTCACCCATTCTATGAAGGCACAAGGAATGACTGATCATTTCTTCGACTATAGAAGCAATTAAATTTCAATCATCCTCCTCAAGTTAGAAGCCACGAATCTAGTCCCTCACCAGGAAGGAGAGTACACACTCATCTAGATCTGGATCATCTTCAGCATAATCCGGTAGCTGGAATTATTCACCAAGTCTACTCAAGGAGAAGTCGTGCTCCATTCGTCATGGCAAATCAGAACCAGATTGTACCTATCCCATGGGGAGCAACTTTTGGGCCACTGAACTGACTCTGCCTATGCATGATCTACCTAAAGGGATGAGAAATAACTTTTCAAAATTCTTTGGAGATGGAAAGAAGAATCCAAATGACCACTTGGCTACGTTTTTCATATCCTATGGAGTGCTTGCAGTCGAACATGAAGATGTATCTATCCGGCTCTTCATAGAGACTCTGCATGACTTGGTTGGAGAATGGTTCTACCGGCTAGCTCCTGACACCATAACCAACTGGGATACTATGTGGGATGCGTTCCTAAAAAGATTCAAACCAGCTAAAGACTAGCACATTGATAACTCAGCTCACTCAGTTGAAGAAGGAGCCACATGAGCACATGCGGGATTTTATTGCAAAATTCCAAAGATTATTGTACAAAATTCCAACTTCTGCTTCTCTAAATGATGAGAATCAAAAGGTGTTCTTCATCAATGCTTTACTTCTTGAAGTAAGCTATCAAATTCGAAGAGCACATCCTTCTGATTTGTTAGCAGTATCAAAACATGGTGGTTGAAATTGAAGACGACCTCATCATGGCTGGAAAAATAAAGAGCAACACTTCTAGAGCTGAAAGTTCATCCTCTGCTACTACTTCTGATTCACTACTACAAAAGTTAGCAAATGAGATGATGCAGATGAAGAAACAAATGGCTCAAATGGCTCAAGGCAACAATATTGCCCCTACTCGAATTTCAACAACAACCGAACTCGCATTGCTTTGGTTCCAAAAGATTAGTAATTGAAGCTACTCCCAGAAACAATGTGGAGATGAATGAAGAAGACCTGGAAGCTGACGCTGATCAGCTCAAGGATGATGATTTTATAGGTCCTGCTGGTGACTCCAACATTAATTACCTGAACTACAAATTTGAACATGACAATGAGAAAGTTCGTGAAGATTATCATGGTCATGCATATGCAGTACTTACAAGATCACAAACTCGCCAAGCTGAGGCATTAGCTGATGAACAAAGAAGGGGCAACCCTTTACCTTCTTCTTTAGCTCCTAGAGATAAGAATGTGAGTTCTTCATCTCAACCACAGAAAGTGGCTCAGGTATCTGAATCTATTTCTTATTTTGACATTATTGATCATGCCAAGAGAACTAAAGTTCAAATGTCAGAAGTCGAATACCTGAGAGATTTTTCTGAGCAATTAAATAGGCTAGTGAAATATGTACAATCACTAGGACAATCCAATACATCAAAAGGCCTCTTTCCTAAGCCCAAAGATACCCCTCCACGAAACAACACTGCAGTTGTTAAATCCTCACAATCTTCTGAAAGAGTGGAACCGTTTTATGTTTCCCTATTGCTTAATGGTTTGAATCAGCTCCATGAAGACATGAAAAAGGATAAGACTACAGCTTTCCTCTTCCTTCTTCTTTCCTCGACAAAGTAATTTAACAATCAATTAAATTATACAACTTAAAGTGATTGGTTTAAAAGCCATTACTTGAAGAAGTCAACTACTTGGAGATAGGTGGCGGACGTGCAAAATAGAAGGTTCTATTTTCAGTTGCAAATCATACATGTCATGCAAAGAGGAATTCCAGGATGGAGATTGTCAGTTGTTTCTTTCCTCCGACTTCCACATGTGCCAGTTCAACTAAAGCTTCCAACTTGTAATTTCCCTCTACATTCTATAAGTAGAGGAAGAACCTTCGGTTAATGATCAAAATTTGTAAGCAGCAATCTTGTGTTCTAGACTTTGTGTTGAACCCCTGAGAGCCACTTGGAGCAAAGGAATACAAAGGAGTAGGTTTCAGAGAACTTTGTGTCACGGTGTACTGTGTTTCTTACTTTTAATCTTAGATCTCTTAATAAACTTTGTGTTATTTTAGATCTGGATCTAGAGCTGCCTTTGTTTTAGAATTTTGTGTTTATATCTATTGGATTCTTCTATGTGCATGCAATCAGCTCTGCCATCTACTGATTGGGATGCACATCTTCCCCATTTCTTCTATGTGTTTATGTAATTACCTTCTTCTATAACTTTTCCTTTCTTTAAACAACTGCTTACTTGCTGCAGAACTATTCAGTTATGGTTCATGAACTGAGTAGTTAAAGTAAAACCCCATTTAGATATTAGCATACTTAAATTGACAAATCTGACACGGGAGCCTCACCGGTTAAATGAGGGAGATTTATCTCATGACTGCCTAGGTTTTGTGCTATGCAGAAAATCTAGCCAACAAGTACACTGAAGCAAGATAACCCAACAAGTGTAGGGCTATTACAAATATAATAATTATCCTAATAAATAAATAAAAAGATAAATAATAACCTACACTAACACAAGGAAGGTAAATGAAAAAGCGGATCGATGGCACTATTGAATCAAAACTATCTCCTTCGAATACCATATGCAATATAACAAGTATCATGTTAAGATGCTAGTACGACCATTAATTCTAGATAATGAAGTCAGCTGGCATATTTTTGACAATGATGAGAAAATTGTCCAAATCATACGAAAGAGGTAGAGTTCTCATCAAACTTGTAACCTAAATTGTAAGAAAGATATGGTGAGAAGATCATTCAATTGAGGACAAATAAATTTCCTAAAGGACTAGTTACACTTGAAGATATCTTCACCCCTGATGATGAATTCAAAGGGGAAAGAAAGAATATAATAGCAAAGGAGGAATACTACCATCTAGTCATCATCTCATAAGGAAAAAAATTTATTTATGGTAAAGGTATGTAATGAGGCTGAAAGAAAGGATTTTATTTCCTTGTGTCGAAATTTAATGATGTCTTCTCTTGGAGTTATGAAGATATCAAAGGCTTTGATCCAAATATTTCCCAACATGTTATATATCTTGACCCCAATGTCAAACCAATTAGAAAAAGGCAAAGGCCTATCAATCCCAAAATAGAGCCCCTCATGAGAAGAGAATTGTCCAAAATTATAGAGGCTAAAATTATATTCCCCACCAATTATTCCTCTTAGGTTGCTAATTTATTTCTTGTTAGGAAAGTTATGGAGAAATCAAGCTATGTGTGGATTTTAAATATTTGAATATTCTCCTTACAAGATCACTATCCTTTACCCTCCATGGACCAAATTCCATAAAAATGGTGGGAGTTGAAAGGTTCTCTCTTTTAGATTATTATTTCAGCTTCAACCAAACCACAGGTTAAGGAGGAAGATCAACATAAGATAACCTTCACAACCAATGGGGAACATATGCCTATGAAAATTTTCATTTGGCCTAACTAATTCAGGTGCTACTTTCCAAAGAGCCATTCATATTGAATTCAATGGTTATATTAAAAAAATTATCCTTATTTACTTAGATGATATCACAGTTTTCTCAAGATTAGGTAAACATCATATGCAACATTTTGAGAAAGTGTTTGAAATACCTCAACCCAAATAAATGCATATTTTTGGTTCCACAAGGTAGACTCCTAGGTCATGTTGTCTCAAAAGAATGTATTTTTATCAAACCAGAAAGGATTTCAACCTTTCGGTCTCTCTCATTGCTCACAAGAAATCACTACAATCTTTCCTTGGCACGATTAATTTTGTTAGGAATTTCATACTTAAATTTTGGGACTTTTCAAGCCTATCACCTTAATGCTAAGGAAGGATGTGGCTTTTAAATGGACCAAGGAAGGAAAGGATATTTTTACCAACATCAAAGAGGTAATCACTCAATTTCCTACTCTTAACAACTCGGATTATTTGAAGGAATTCATCTTATACACCTATGGGGCTGAAGCTGGTATTATTATGGTGTTGACACAATAAAGTGATAAAGGTTTATAATAACCATTAACCTTCTTCAGATTAGACGTTAAAGGATTATGATTTGAAATATAGTCATGTGGACTAACAATTTATTTCTATAATGAGATCTCTTAAGAAATTCAATTATATGCTCACAACCAGTTTCGTATTAAGGTATTAGTCTCCCATACCAGTGTGAGAGACTTCATTATTAGGGTTGAGATTAGTGAAAAGAGAGTTGGATGGGTAACAAAAATCATGGAATATGATGTGACTATCAAGGCCACCAAGTTTGTTAAAGGAAGAGCATTGTGTGAGCAGTTGGCTATTGATGTTGGAAATGATCAAGAAAACTCATATCTCTTGGAGGAAGAGAAAAAACAATCCACTATAGATCCCCCTAGTGATAATAACTAGATAAACAAAATGGTCAGTTATTATCTACCGATCAATACCCTTATACTTTGAGTAAGGGTAAGAGGTGGCATTTGAGGTTTGATCCATTCCTTATGAATGGAGTGTTACTAAGATGTGTTTAAGGAAAGTAAGTGAACAAAGTCTTGGTGGAATTCCATAATGGATTCTCTAGCAGACATTTCTCAACAAAGGCCACAATAGTGAAAATCTTAAAAGTAGGATACATTTGGCCCATATTGTTCACATATGCTCATGAATGGTCAAAAATGTAAGGAGTGTGCTCTTTTTAGTGGTAAGAAGAAGATGGTGGCCCTCCCACTTCATCTAATTCAAGTGGATGAACCCTTCTCTCAATGGGGACTTGACTTTAATGGCATGATCAATACGGTGTTAAGTGCGGGTTGAAATGGGTGCTAATAATGACTGATTACTTCAACAGGTGGATTGAGGTTACGAAACTCAAGGAATAAATTGAATCAATTATCCTTGATTTTATAGAGGATATTGTAACAAGGGTTGGGATTCCTCAAACTATCATTTTTGAAAATGCTAGGGCCTTCTTATGCTATAAAATTTCGACTAGTGTAGAAAAAAACCACGCACTTATTACTTACGTCATGCCTCTAAGTATTTGTTACATGCATGATTCCTAAGCAAGAAAACTAGACATTATCAACACTTGTTTTTCGTTTACATTGCTTTATCTTTTCATACTCTTTGTATTTACTTATTTGGAATGACCAATTTGCTTATGAATATTGGATAATCGTGACCTAATTATGTATTTTTTGTTTTATCCTCTGAGCATCCTAAACACTACCGCCCATTAGGGACAAGAGTGCCCATGCGCTATGTCCCCTTTGGGCACTTCTATCCTTTTCCCTCATTTTCTCAAATTTTAAATGCCACATCATTTTTTATATTTTCTAAAACCTTTCTTATCACTTTGGGTCAGCCTTTTTAGTTGTTAATGATGAAATTCAAACAAGGGAATCATATATATACATGACTTACTCACTATTATTAGGGGTTGAACAACTTGGGTTATTACTTACTATTTACTACTTAGGGAGAGATCAACATTTAAGGAGTGCATATGGGTTGCATAGGAGGGGTTATTTCTAAATTATATCTCACACATTCATCTTGATGGTAAATTATTTATAACATGTTATCATTGTGCAATTGGCATAAGGGAAACCTAGCTTATACAATTCAATCACACACACGCCCAAGGCAGCCACAATCCGCGCAAAAATGCACACGCACACGCGCACACGCACACACACGTACTACATAGAGTTTGAAATGTAGTGCAACACTCAAGAATAATCACATTGGGTTGACCTTCAAGGTCAAGACTCCGACTCAAGCATATGCATTATTTTTTCATTTAATATAACAATCATGTTATGATTCATCCAAATTATGGGGATTTTTTTAAACAAAAAAATTAGAAATGGTCCCTTAAGTTCAATTAATGATTCTAATGATTAACATTAATATTTAGCTTGCTGCTAAATAATCCAACATTGTTTAATATTCTAAAATCCATTTGATAACCATGTGTAGTTGTAAGGGTCTACTAGATCTACCTGATCTCCCTTGATCACTCTAACCGAGTGTGTATAACTTGTATACTTTTGGTTAAACATTTTTATAGGTTATGAGAACCTATGCATCTCCTTAGTGCCAACCGATAAAGTATTTATGTAAATTCCATCCGAGATCTAGACACTATTGGTTAGGAGAAATGGTGAACAGATAATGCAATTAGCATTTACATTACTATGGCCATAGTTTTTAAGCATTGCTTTGCAAGATAGTTTTGAGACTACACACTAGCCTACAAAACCTTCCTCCCATCACCACACAACCATCTCAATATAGTTATCGATTCCTTTTTTTTGTTTAATAAATTAAATTTTTGTTTTGAAGAAGCAATAATCATGACTCGGTCTTCTAATTGAAAGGATCCTATCAGTTCCACCTTAGGATCCCTATGGGAAAGATAATGACTACGTAATGACTTTCATCATTACATCCTCACTACCCTTTACATAGCTATCCTAAGCTAGCATGGGTAGGATACTATTGAAAGGATGATGGGACATAACACCTATGCTTCGTTTACACTTAATTTTATCCATGAAAGATAAAGTAAATAAGTTCATCTTTATGATAGGTTATAATGTATTGTTACATGATATTAGTTTCTTGATAGAGGATAATAGTAACTCCATGAGTTATCATCTTTATTAGTTCCTCTTTTTGAACTTACATAATGTAGTATCATTGTTAATTATAGGTTAACCTACCATGTCTCATATAGAGTTGATACATTCCTTACTTAATGAGTATAGACCTCAACCTCATAAGTTCATCAATTAATATGATTAGTCCATTTTATTTCATAAAGTAAAATAATAGCTTAACATTGTTTTTTGTTATATTATTTTCCTTATCGTACTATGTTTGACATTCAACATATTTGTTCATCTCATAGTAATCGATAAAATCAGTAATAAATGCATACCATAATATCAATTAACTTTATTTATACTCAGCTGTAAAACAACATATAAATACTTTCATATCCAACAAAATAATTTACAAAACAACCAAGTATTTTATTCAACTGAATAAGGATAGCCCACTTATTTTCATAAATAATGATATACAATTCATCAAGATATCGGATAAGTGTCACGGATCTACGAGGTTTGAATATTGCACAGGTGAATGATGCAAGACATGAATTGTTCCAAGACAAAACAATGCAAGCATACAAGACTACAAATTATGAAAATACAAGAGAGATAATTACAATAACACATAAATAGCTCCAACTCAATACGATAAAATAGAATAATGCAAGAGATGTACATATAGGAGGTGAATGTGTAACCTCCTCCTAGAATCATGGCAATCTCCACCTAGAATAGTGGTAACCAACAACTAGAATGGTGTAGTCAAGTGGTGAATAACACCTAGAATAGTGTAGTCAAGTGTACACCTAAGCAAGCATATCCCATAAGTGTAGGGAAACTCCAAGTGAGGTGGAATATCTCGAGTAGGATAATACAAATAAAGTGAGGAAAATAAATCCTACACTAACACAAGATAGTACATTGGTAAATATGCCCACTAATCAACTTCGAAGATAATACATCAATCCTTATTGGATTTAAAAAATATCACATGATATAATCATGCGTAAACAATCCAACCATTCACTTCATAAATATATTTCCTTCCTACAAACTGTAGGAGAGAGAAAATGTATGCATGGATCAATTCAAAGAACTAGACATGAGTTTACTAACTCATATTCTTGTTGTATTTAAATGAAATATTAGAATATGTTAAGGTTAACTTAACTGATAACCAAATAAACTTCCTAGTTTATTTATAAGCTAACTATATCATGCACCAATGAAATGTTACTTCATATTGTATGTTATGTTTCCAAACAATACAAGAAATTAACTAAATACCATAACTTTTAAATTATAAAAGTAACATATTATTGTAGTTATTCATTACAATAAATAGCGATTAGAATTTACAACAACATCATTAATTCCTTAAAAATATTCCACAAAGAATAATGTCATCAATGTAAACCTTCAACTAATTACAATTGTATTGTTCTACGGAGTGAACATAATCTATCCCATTATTCATTTCAGTCAATGATCAATACAAATTATGCATATCAATTCCTTCCCTTAAACTTTATTCCCGAAATGAATACAAAAGAAATGAACATCATCAATCTATACAAGTAGATCATACAATTCCAAATACCTTTCCAACTTCCATCCCTTAAAGCATTAAGTCAACAATCATACTTAACGGAGCTAATCATTTCTAACTATAAGGTTAAAAATGACATCTTTCCTCCATCTAAGAAATAAAATAAACAGTCCTTTACAAGGAAATAATCATTGCAACAGTCCTATAAATGAAGAGTTTTATAACACTTCTACATAAACCACATAATATCTACCTCACAAATGGTTCACCTTAACAACCAATTCATCAAGCTATGAATTAACTAAATACACTCATACAATCATGCCCAACAATAACAAAATGTAATAGTGCATGCATCTTCACGTTATCTCACATCCAAAACCCAATGGAATGTGAAAGTTACAAGTAGATAACATCATGCTCTAAGGAGCTAAAACTCCACAAATCTAAATGATAAAATATCCATAAACTTTTAATCATTTCTTCAAGTTAAACAACAATGGAGCACTCAACCAATCTTCAAGGTATATGTTTTACACAAATGGAGTAGCAACAAACACATTATGGCTTACATTTGTAAATCACGACAAGCTCTTCAAGAGTTGAGTTAAACAATGTTTCATCCTTCTAAGATATTATGGCAACAATAATATTGGCCCAGCTCCTTGAGATATTTCACAACTTAAACGAGTATTAACCATCAATGGCAAACTCAATAAGCTAGACAACTTAACTCAACAAATCCCTTAATGGGTAGTGGATTTTTCATTCATTGAGACCATATTTCAAGACCAAAACAAATGAAACTCACGTCCTTAGTGAATGAATTTATCATCGTAATAACCTATAGCTTGCAAATGCAAATGATTAACATGACGTACTTCACAAAAAATCCCTAAGATAAAACAAAACCTAGTAAATGAACTCATAACAAGTCCATATTTTTAACTTATATTTCAAAATAAACAAGACGTATTCACCATTAACTTCCATATATAAAATACGAATCAACTCGACCCAAAACCCTTTTCCATTCCCAAGTTTTTCTTCAAACTATAATAACAAAAATGAATGAACACTTCCAGATCTAAAACAACAAACTCAAGCATTATTCTTCATTACAAACAAATATCAGCAAGCTCTATCAAGATGATTCAAAAAGAAAATCAACATGCATATATTTTCCATACAAACTATCAGACCCGAGAAAGTTATGCCAAATAAAAATCAAAACTCACAACAACAAAAAGAACCCATTTCCTTTCCATCATTTTCTACTTGTTCTCCTTCAAATTTTCATTATAAAATCAAAGGAAAAATTCCATATTTTAAAATAGAAACCTCAAGCAATCATCTCCAAGACAAAATGTCAAACAAAAAGATCTAAAAGTTGTATTTCCATTTTAATATACCTTTCCCAGGACTTCCATTTAAACCCAAAGAAGTGCAGAAGATTAGTTTTAAACTATTTTTTGATATTTGGTAAAAGGGTGGTTTCGGTAGGGACCCTACCCTATTACAAAAGAGACCTACAATCTAGATGTAACCGTAAGGATTTCAAGAAACTAAAAATACCAAACATCAAAAATAGAGGGTGGAAACAAGAGCAATCAACATGAAACTAGATAAAACACAACATAGAACCAAACCAAAAAAGCCAAAAAAACCAAGACTCGGTTTGAAGAATGAGATCTAATCTTCATTTTCAACTATTATTTTCATTCATTTCTAATTTTAAAAACAAGAATGGAAAACCCGAACATATTCTCATATTTCATATTAAAAACAATAAAAATGGGAGAGAGAAAACCCATGCCTAGTTTGCTCTTGTTCTCTTTTCCAACTTTCTTGAAATATATAACTTCAAAATCCTAGCAAACACTCCTAATAATTTCCAAATAAGGATAATAAATATGATTTTTCATTAGAAATATCTTCATTTTTTCATGCAACCGATCAAAACAACTTCCAGAATAATCTCCCCAAAAACCTCGTACAGAGCTTAAACAAAAACCAAACAAAATGCCAAAAAAATGTGAATGGAGGAAAGAGTTGCATGTTTTGGCTTGCAAAGTAAGCTTCGATTCCCAAGGAATTGTGTCCATTGAATCTCATTTAAGTTTTTCAGTGCCCCCAACTTAAACCCAAAACCCCTTTAATTAAATTTACATGCAATTTACATGGTCCAAGACCATGTTACCAATCAACCAAATATTAAACAATAACAATAAACTTTATCACCTACCACGTGGTCAATGACCAATTTCCATGCAATAAACATTATATAATTACCTTGCCATATGGTCTATGACCATTGTTCACAATTCTAAGGAGGGAGGGTCAATTACATAGTTTATTTACCAAACATCAACATTAACCAAACTTCAAACATTATTTGCCAAGTGGTCCAAGACCAATCTATTTCACATTTTAATTGCTATGCGGTCTAATTTCATCAAACCATTAATTATTTTCCTCAAATAATTTCTATGTGGTCTAAGACCAATTAAACGTTATACAATTCCCTTATTAAGTGGTCTAAGACCAATTCCCTTCAAAATCAGCGTTAAACAATTTCAATGCAATGTGGTCTAAGACCAATCATTTAAAACATGAACAGTGGAGCTCATTCAACTATTCATATGCCTTTACCAGTAACATTTCAAGTTACCTTAAACAATGCAAATGACATCAACCATTGTAAAACATCCTCAATCAATGTAAATATCCTTAATCAATGCAAACAAAGGTAGAGTCCAAATATATCAACATCATACAACAATGCAAAATAGAAAGTGGTTAACGGGTAACCAATATTGTTAATATTGTAAACAAATGATGAAGCTCACTTAATAAAAACTTACAAAACATATAGATATACATGTGTATGTATACATATATGTAGGTGTGTGTGTGTGTGTGTGTGTGTGTGTGTGTGTGTGTGTGTGTGTGTGTGTGTGTGTGTCTTTTTATAAAATAAAGAATTATTAATTAATTATAGCTATATTCATCAAATATCATATTAGCTATAGGAATCATGTTAACATGTTGTCACATTGCCATGCTTTTGACATTTATCGTCGTAACTCAACCAACCATCAATCTAAAAATGAAAAATGCATTAAATTTTGGGTGTGTCGTCTAATTTTTACTTGAGCCTTGTGCAAGTAGCTAGGGTTTTATTTTGTAGGTTCATGTGTGACACTCAAACCCTATAGGGAATTGGATTTGATAAAGATTAAAATAAAGAAGACAAGTTTAGACCTTGAGAAGATCAAATCCAGAGTTGTTCCCAAGACACTAGCACCCAAATCAAACACTAACACTTGGGTGGTCCCGTATACATCTAGGTGAAATTATATGAGGGAGTTTCAAATTCTAGTTTCTTAGATAAAGCTTACTTAGTCCAAATTCATCCTATTCCACTTTGTTTCCAGCCCAAGATCAATCTAGATCTATGAATACAAGCTAAGTCACTCTTATTTCACTATTGTTTACACTTTCTTGTCTCTTGCATGATATATCTTTCTTGTCATTGTTATATTCATTTGATATCAATCCTCTAATTAAGATTTAATTTATCTAAATCATTTGGTGAACTCAACCCTTACATGCCCATTATCAGATCTATCTTTCATGCCCATTACCCGTAGTGGTCACTCACACAACATATTGAGATCCTCCTATAGACCCGTAGTCATTCCAAAAATATGGATGAAACCACACATGATAACCCTCTATTCAATTCCCATCAAATCCTCCTCAATGATATAGAAACTTCTAATATTGAACAATCTTATGATGAAGACACGAATGTGGATTAGGAACAAATCGATGTGCTCACCACTTCTATTCTACTTTACATGAAAACCCTACTCATGTACTACACGTTCTCAATGCTTTATTAGTATCCCAAGATGCCTGTGAGAATTCTACTCATGTTAGTATGGTTCTTACCTTAGATCTCTCTCATTGTAGTCACTTTTTTATTCTCGTCTTCTTCTTCCCCTACCAATGTGGGGATATCCACCATTCATATGTCCATTTTCACACCCACTACTCATTTTCCTTCCTCCATAATTTCCCATATCCAACCTAGAAATTCTTTAGGAACCCATGCCTTAGAGTATTTGTATCATGATTTACAAGCTCAAATTCTTCAATTGCAACATGCCTCTTCCTCTTCTTCTCCATCTCTTGATTATTTACTTCTTCTTCATAGTCCTCTTGCACCCAAGGTTCTAATTCCTTCCAATTTTGCCTCACCTAATTTTCCTCTCTTTAATGGCCATGGAGATCCCTAAGAGCACCTTCGATCATTTCATGTTGCATGCTTGGATTATGCTTGTGATGACACACTATTGACCAAGTTGTTTCCTAGGAGCTTACATGACTATGCCTTGTGATGGTTTTATGATTTTCCTTTACACTCTATTAGATATTTTACTCCTTTAGAAAATTTGTTTCTGCTCACTTTTCTATGAATATTGGAACAAATATATCATATGCACAAATGGCCAAAATGAGGCAAGGAACTAATGAGCATATTAGTGACTATGTTTTGTGTTATAAGACTAATCTTTATAAAATGAACAATGTATTGGCTAAATTTGAATTGTAAGATATTTTTATCCAAATCCTATTACCTCCTTTGCAATAATGTGTTCTCTTTGAATATTTTCACTCTTTTGATCATATGTGTCATACTAGTAAAAATTGTGAAATCAGGTTACTTTCTTTGGGCAAACCTACATATGGTGTTAACATTTCCGATCAATCTAATAACAAGTTCCCAAGAAAATTTTATATTAAAGGAAAACCTAGATAATCTAAGCTTACTATCAAATTTATATCTGAACCCATGTGAAGCTCCAACTCCAACCTATATGCCACACCTTTACTATATTTCCATACC
This sequence comes from Taxus wallichiana var. yunnanensis, assembly GCA_018340775.1. NCBI lineage: Eukaryota > Viridiplantae > Streptophyta > Pinopsida > Cupressales > Taxaceae > Taxus > Taxus wallichiana. The sequence continues at coordinate 62,233,166 of CM031235.1, read as the reverse complement.
CACCAAATATGTTGTTACCTCAACTCATAGAAAGCAATATGATTTCTCTTTTAAATCCTCTTTAACTAGATCCTAATATGCCTCATGGAAATAACTTTGATGAAAATGCACATTGTGATTACCATAGATGCAATGGTCATTCTATTGATAGGTGTTTCAATCTTAGACATTTAATCCAAGATTTGATTGACAATCATGACATTGAGTTTCCTGAATCTACTATTTTTATTTCTAAATATAATAATGACGATGGAAAGCTTTAGATATTCAATGATCTAGTACCTAAGCATGAGAAATAAACTCTTGAATCCTTTTTGAATCATGCTTGTTGTTCCTCCTCCATCTTTAAATCATCCTCTTGGATTTCTTATCAAGATCTACTAATCTTCCTCTACCTATCATTTATTTTACTAATGTTGATTTTCATGCCTATTTTTCATCACATAGATTAAAAATTGATTCTTCTATTAGTCCTCGTGTTATTAACAATGTTATGGTGCATCCTACTTATAAGCACAATGCATGTTCGATATCTTTCTTGCAAGCAATCGGTCTTCCATTATCCGATATGACCTTAGATCACCCACTTCTCATGGGCATGTCATTCTTACTATCATTGTTGGGCCTCTCACTATATTTATGCCTTTCACTATTGGATCTATAGTTACACATTATGACATGCTCTTAGGAATCCCTTGGCTTTGGGTTGCAAAAATCGTGTCATCCAAAGTTCACTTATGCCTTAATTTTTTTACATGAGTGTCATGTTATCACTATTCGAGGCATACTAACACAAACTCTTTTGTCATTAGCTCATATCATTGATACACCTATAGTTACTTCTAGCATTTTTACACCTACTTATGCACCTCCTCATGATGGCCCCATGGCTTTGACACATACTCCTCTAAAATCTAGAGCTCTTACCATTCCTAGTGTTACTTTTACACATACACCTAGATCTCCTCCACATGTGGCTTCTACTTCTCACTCACAATGGATACATCGGTCTCATAGTCCACCTCATAGGGATAGGTATCCACCTAGGACACACACTACCCATGACACATCTAGGCCCACTTCACGTGTCTTTCTCCACATAGAATTCCATGCGGCTACATATTCTTTGATCATGTTCACATGCATACCTCCTTCACACTAGTAGATAGTGGGCCCTTTCCCCCTATCCTCATTGGATAGATCATCATGGCATTCACACTTTGGGGTGTACTCCTACCCCTTGCTACCCGATGATGCACTCTTGTTCTAGGTTTAAACATGATTATTGAGGGCACACTTACCTACATGGACCTCACTTTGCACACATACACCAAGGGGAAACCTTGCTCCACTCTCCTAGTCATAGCAGTTCATTCAAATATTTGCAAAAAATAAAAAATACTACCTTAGATTTTGACTGGATGTATTCTTGATAGCTTATACTATTATATATTCCACATTGTTTACCATGTTACTTTGATTCATAATTTACTCTATCCTTTTTCCATACACATGTGCATGTTCACATGGTACTCTTGAGGTGAATGCAATATACTTACATGTTACCACACAATGTATGATGCTTGGCATTGTACTCTACCAATGTATTTTTTATAGCATATACTATTATATATTGCATAATGTTTACCATGTTACTTTGATTCATACTTTAGTCTATCCTTTTTCCATACACACATGCGTGTTCACATGGTACTCTTGAGGTGAATACAAAATACTTACATGTTACCACACGATGTATGGTGCTTGGCATTATACTCTACAAATCCCACTGAGGCTCTTGGGGGCATCTATCTTTCCTATTTCTCTATATCCAGGTTTTATCATTGCAATATCTACTACTTTCATTCATATTTTTAGTTATATACATTGTGGAATACTATCATTTTTCTAACATGCTAATAGGTGCTTTATGTGTAGCATTTTTCTCACAGCTTAATTCCAACCATGCTTATCTAATATGCTTGTATCTTATATATGTTTGTATCTTGATTGTCATTATTTGCGGGTTATGACTTATGATTGATTACATGTTTTAATTCTATAGCCTTGAAGTATTTGATTTTCTTAGGAAATCCTGAATGGTGTCCCATGTATTTAGCCAACTATTCACTATCTTTTTCCATGTTATTGTGTGTTTTGACTATTTTCTATTACATAATGTCATGATTATTTGTGACTAACAATTTTTGTTATCCTTTCCCATTATTTTTCATATGTCATGGTAGTGACCATGTGTATTCCCTATTTCCCATGTAAAAATTATATTTCATATGTGCACATTAATTTCAGCTTTCCTCGTTTGAGCCACACTCGCCTTGGTTCATCTCACACAACCCAAACGAGTGGGGAAATCATTAGGTGATTATTTCACCCTCTCAACAATCTAGAGATGAGACAAAAATTATTACAAAAGAGAATCGGAATAATCAATAGCTAAAAAATTGGTTCAGAATCAAAATTGGTCCAAAATCATAAGGACAAAAGCACCCAATATAGATAGGAGTAGTAGGTGCTAGTGTCCCATGTGGGCATTTTTATCTTGGGGAAGAAACATGTACATTACATGATCAAAAATTTCCAGATTGCATATAAATAAAAAGTGCAAAATGAAATAAATAATGAAAATAAAAGTCAAACTAGATCCTTCTTCATATCTCCTTACAACCTCGGATGAGATTATTGAATCTTAGAATGAAGCACCTAGCTTGTGGAAACTCTTGATCAAATTTATTTATGGATTCTTCAAAGGTGTTCGAATGGAAGTATAATTTAGCTATGAGAAAAGCGATTGAATGATTGATTTGATTGTAGATGCGTGATCAATTCGACGGTGTAATAAAGGTGTGAGATTGAATGAAAATTCAACATAATAATAATGAAAAATTCAAATCTTCTAAATATGATAATTGAGGAATGAGTGATTATTTATAGATGAGGGAAGATTATCCCAAATCCTTGGTTTTTTATTAACTTGTCTAATCTGAAGTTAACCAAGCATGATTGAATTGTTTAATTGAGTTTCCAATCTATTTGAGGAGTTGAACCATTGATTTGAGCTTGCATGGATGAGTTATTTTTGAGTTGGAAAATGTGGCACGTGATTTTTATATTTATAATTAATATTAATTACATGTCTTTTGTTTTATTCACCCAAAAAAGTGGTGTGACTTTTAGCTTTGAGAGATTTACTTTATTTTTGGAATGTCCAACTTTTTGGGAGATATTTTTATGTTAGGGTAAATATAATTCACAATTTAACTATGCATTGTATTAGGATATTATTATTTGATTAATTATTGTTATATGGTTTTTAACCATATTTTTCATATTATCTCCTAGGTTATATTGCTACATAGTTGTAACAATTATCTGTTTGATTTATTCAACTTCCTAGATGTTCTTTTGGAAGCTTATGTAATCTAGTTTATTGTTGCACATGTGCAACATCATTCTTTGTTTATATATTGTTGTCCAATATGTATAAATATTACAAAGACCTCTTTTGTAAATTAATTTTGATAATTAATAAAATTCTACAAGCTTTCGTCCCTATTCTACATTTGGTATCAAAGATGGTTGAAGCTCCTGGAAAGGTTGGAGAGAGTTTATAGAGGAATAAAAAGTTTTGGAGAAGAAAAATACTTCACAGGAGAGTCAATGTTGCCTCCCGTAACTCCCCCCAGTCCCACAACCTCCCGTGCGATCTCCAGTAAATGCAAAGTAATTTTTGTTGCCTTGGTGCTCTCTACACTTGGAAAAAAAAATCGAGCTAATAAATATACAGGAATTAAAAAAAATCCCCATTAGGGGTTTTTTCGCTAAATCTAGTGACATTATCAGCTTTAGCTAATACTAGCAGGTTATTGTAATTGGAGGAATTTGTGCTATTTTATTGAGTTGTTGTTTGAGTTTCCCATTGATCCCCGAACGATCTCCCCACGAGCTAACACCAAGCCGTGCAAACATTGGAAGTGATCTGAGATCCAAGACCACTGCATAACTCCTACATTGCGGATGAAATGACGCGAGATTGTCAATCACATTGCCTTGTAAACAAGATCGGGCCGTGCTTTGCATGTTTTGGGTGAGCAACCCACTTCAAAGGGAGAGCCAACCATCGAGCTAATAGACCACTGTCACACGAGTTTCTCCCTCCTAAATTCAAGCCTCCAAATAGTGTCCCTATGCCTAAGATTTGAACAAGCCATACTCTTCGTTTAAGTTTATTTGTGCATTTGAAGTGACTCAAACAGTCCATGCACCTTCCAACATGCAAGAAAACAAAGAGAGAAGCATTCGTAGCAACGGTCAAGGCATCAATCTTCAACCATGAACTTGTAATATCAAACAAAAGCCAAAACAAAATAAGATTAATAAGCAAAGCAATCAACAAGCAAACGTGGTGGGGGAAAATAGTTGTGCAGATCTAGATTTTTCGCCAGAACCCTAATCCGCTCTAACTATGCGTTGGATACATGGAACTCCATCAACTAGCCACGTCACTTTACAAAGGTTGGCCTCTTTTGCATTAATTTAAACTAAATATGCCTCATTTCATACCATAAGTGCATTGGTGGGTTAGTTGGATTGTGCAAAGGGACTTGGGTAGGTGAGGTTTGGGGTTTGACGCCCACCCCCAACACAAAAATTCTCAATATTGAAGTTTAGCAGCCCCCGCCAACTATAGAGGCCTATTTAGTGGAAAAAACTCAGCTAAACTCCCTAGTTACAGCTAAACCCACCACTAAACTTAGTAGAGAAAACCCTACAAAGGGTCAAAAAAAAATTCTCCAAAATTGCTCAATTTTTTATTCTAGACAATTTTTTCCAAAGGAGGGGTAGCTAAAAATAGAATTTTGAGACACTTTTTTACGGTTTTTTGCTCACAAAGCTGTATTAGGCTCCAGAGGCCACCAGGGCCCTAAAAACAAAAATTCTTTCAATTTTTTCAATTTTTTGAATGTAATTATATGCTTGATTCTGCAGGGTTTCCATAATTCAACCACAAACATTGTAATCGCTCAAAAGTTAGCCGAGAATTGTAATAAAAAATAGTGAAATTTGGTTCTAAAACACTCACAAGATCCTCGATCTCTTCTAAAACACTCACAAGATCCTAGATCTCATTCGCATCGTTCAAGTATAAACAGTACCTCGGGGAAGCACTTACAGGGTAAATTCAACGTGACTACTACTCGCACTTAACACCTAATATAACCGCAACAACGTCATCTAGGCATCAACCCTTTAAATATATGGGGAGTAATAAGGACACAAAGTGCACACATTCTGAGCCCTCCTATCCGTCATGAACAATTGCAATACATAAATCCAGATGGAGAAATTATCCAAGTATATAGAGAAGTTACGCATGCGTATGAGGATCTTTCTTTAAGTCGGTGTCAATAATCACACAAACCCCTTTCAGTACTATCTTGGTACCACGTATTGAATTCTTTCACATACCTTAACACCTCTTTCAAGTACATCCAAGTATATATAAAGGGCAAGCTTCTTCCATGCACCAATGGGTATATCGGAAGGGTGTGTATATAGAAAGGTTCGGTATATAAACCGACGAAGATATAGATCGGAGACCTTATACCTAGAGTAACAAGAGCCTAACCCTATCAATGATTTCTGTAAAATGGGCACCAATGCCCCCAAATTATTTCTTCTAGATTCACAACTAGTCAAAGGAAACAACTATGATGCATGGAAGAAAAAAATCAAGACAAAGCTTGAGTTTGAAGAAATACGGCCTAATGTAAATGGTACTCACGACCGGATCAACTATTGATACAAAACAACAATGATAGTTTGATAGACCGAATTAGAAACCCAAGCTCATCATCTTGTTTGGAGTGTCTGATGATATGAAACCCCACATTCAAGATGCCAAAATAGCCAAAGAAGTGTGGGATAAATTGAGCACGGTGCACAAGGCCAAAAATAAGAATGTCATTATGAATTTATAGAATCAATTACATACATTGAAGTTTAAGAAAAATGAAAAAATAGATGCTTTCTTGAGAAGAGTTACAGAGTTGAGGGATTCACTTCTAGCCCTAAGAGAGGAGGTCATTGATGATGCTCTTGTTCCAATTTTTTTGAGAGCCCTCCCTTCTTCATACCACATTTTTGTGACAACCCTAAACTTTTGAAATATGACAGCTTAGTTTTGAAACATTAATAAATCTACCGCAATAAGAGGAAGCCTAAGCCTTGTATAATAAGGATGATGAAGAGGAGAAGGCACTTTATTCTCATAAAAAATGGAAAGGAAAACAGAAATGCAAACCTAATTCCTATTAAAAACCCCAATATCAGAGTCGGAATCAACAAGGGGATAAGCAACAGAAGAAGAAATGTCCAATCTGCAAAATAGGACATGAATTGAAAGATTTTTGTTATAATACTTACAAGAAATGTTCATCAAGAAACTCTAGACCTCAACACCAATAATCTCACAAGGGAAACTCTAACTATAATCAAGGGAAAAAAATGAAAACTAGAAAAGAAGACCCCATCAGTAAGGCAATATTTCTGAGCAAGAAGAACATTCAGATACTAAAGACTACTTGTATATTGCTTGATCAAGTGAACCTTCCATGTCATCTAGTGATGTCTCATATGTTTATTCGAGATCCACTTGACACATGACTGGCCATAGAGATTGGTTTACTTCAATGAGGGACACACCTTTGAAAAACCATGTTTCGTTAGGTGATGATTATTCATACACAGTTTAGGGGATTGGGAACATTTCTCTACCTCTTGGTTCACGCAATTGTAGATTATCAGATGTTCTATATGTCCCTAGGTTGACTAAAAAAATTTCAGTCAGTTAACTCCTTGATCATAACCTAAAAATTGACTTTGATAGTCATTCCGACAATAAATTGTGTCTAATTCGAGATAAATCACAAGGCTCAAAAATAGTTGCAAAAGCCTCCAATGTGGGACACATGTTCTAGCTTGATTTTGTTCACAAAGATGATCGCACTTATGGCTAAGAACTCTACCTCTGCATAGTTGTGGCATCAAATACTTGGTCATATAAGTTTCAAGTATCTCAAGACACTTTGTCGAAGACAATATGGTAAATGGTTTACCATCTCTCTAGAAGGATACAGACAAGTGTCCTCACTGCCAATCAGGAAAACAACACAAAGCTTCATTCTAGAAGATTACTTTTCAAGCTCATGGTAAGCTTGACCTGGTTTAAACCAATCTTTTTGGTCCATGGCAAAGTGATTCATTTTGGATTTTAGTACTTCATGCTTTGTGTTGATGACTATTCAAGAAAAATGTGGATTTTTTTGTCTTCGCAAGAAAAGTGAAGCTTTTGAAACCTTCAAGAAGTTAAAAGTTTCTATTGAGAATGCAACTAGTCAACACATCACAACTCTCTACTCAAATCTAGGGGGGAATTCACCAGTGATGAGTTCAAATACTACCTACAAGCTCATGGTATTTGTCAAAAATTCCTCCTCCACACACACCGTAGTAGAATGATGTTGTTGAGAGAAGAAATTATACTATCATGGAAATGGTGTGATGCATGATCGATGATTTTGGACTAGCAAAGACATTCTGGGTAGAAGAAACAAAGACAACAATATATTTGTTGAACAAAGTGCCCACAATTTCTCTTGACATAGTAACACCACATGAATCATGGTCGAAGTGGAAACCATTTGTTGCACACCTCATAGTATTTGGGTGCAAATCAAGTATACACATACCTAAGAAGAATAGAAAGAAATTGGATATGAAATCACAAAAACTCATCTTCATTGGGTATAATGAAGAGACTCTTGGGTATAGATTGATGGATCCTAAGATCGGGAAATTCTACACCAGTAGAGATTTTGAGTTCTTTGAGAAGAAAGAAGTAGATTCTCCTCCTCCGAGACTCACCGATGTAGATAATTCACCAGATTATAAAAACTAAAGCTAATGTTCCCACTGATGATGAAAGTGATTATGGAGATGATGATGATGATCAGATATAACCATGACCCATGGGAATAGTTCAGCGTATGCCCAAGTGGTATACTAGCATGTTATGAGATGTAAGAATTGATGTTCAACTAGATACATCCACCCTCTTGAAGTTGGTATAGATTATTGGAAATAATCTTGCACAATAAAAAACACCAAATAAAATAATATTAGAATAATTTTCAATTCATCCAGGATATGTCTTCATTTACATTGAGAGGTATAAATACACATATGATCTCCTATTAAATAGGAGTCATCCTTTATCCCACATATCTCTCAACCTTCCACTAATCTCTCTCAATCCCTTAGTTATCTCAACACACTCAACTAATCCTAAAAATACCAATGTGATTTGTTTATACAACAAACTCACAACTAATATATAAAACCTATATTATTAATATGAGATATATTTTCTCATATTTAATAATATTACATTTTATTTATTTACCCATATATATTATCTCCATGATAATATAAATTACAATAAAACATTTACCAATGTAAACAATATAATATTCCTAACACACCCCGAACCACGGACTCATGATAAAAACAAGAGAAGAAGTGAAATTTTCTTTGATGAGTAGAGTTATTGAATTTGATGAGACCTCTACACTAGGAAGCCCTGGTCAAAATCTTAGAAAGATGCCATGGATGTTAAATACAACTTAGTGATGAAAAACAACACTTGGAAACTTTTTGATATTTCACTAGGGAAGAAACCCATTGGATGCAAATGGATATTCAAAACAAATTACAAAGCAGATGGGACAATGGACAAGTATAAAGAGAGACTAGTAGCAAATGGGTATGCACAAAAAGAAGGCATTGACTACGAGGAGACATTTTCTCCCACAACTAAGATCAAAACAATCAGGATGATCTTTGCTCTAGCTGCACAGTTTGGTTGGAAAGTCCATCAGATGGATGTAAAAAGTGCCTTTCTAAATGGAGATTTATAAGAAGAAGTCTACATGACTCAACCTAAGGGATATGTTGTACCTGGTCAAGAAGAAAAGGTATGTAGACTTAGGAAATCTCTGTATGGCCTCAAACAGGCACCTCGGGCATGGTACATCAAAATTGATGAGCATCTTGTACAACATGGATTTGTTAGAAATCCATACAATCCCAATCTTTACCTTAAAAATCAAGGGGAGATTGTGATTTTCATTTTCTATGTCAATGATCTAGTCATCACTGGCAGTTCAGTGAGGATGATTGATGCAACGAAGAAAGATCTTAATCAATCATTTGACATGACAAATCTTAGGATGATGCATTATTGTCTTGGATTGGAATTATGGCAGAAAGAGAATAATATATTTGTTTCTCAAATGAAATATACCAAGACAATGCTCGATAAATTCATGATGATGAATTTCACACCGATTGCTACACCTATGAGAATATATTGCAGGTTATCTCATTCGAGATCCATGTCCTATAGTAAATGCCACTCTCTATCAATAGTTGATTGGGAATCTCATTTACCTCACCTACACTAAACAAGATATGAGCTTTGTTGTGAGCTATCTATCCAAGTTCATGTAGGAACCAAAATTTTGTCATTGGAAGGAAACAAGGTGTATCTTGAGATATCTTAAGGCAACATTTATCTTGGCCTAGAATACAAGAAGAATGACAATTTCTTCTTCTCAATATATTCGATTCGGTCATGTAGGAAACATTGATGACAGAAAATCGACTTTAGGATTTGTGTTCTTTATGGGATCTTGAGCAATATCATGGGGAAGTAAGAAACAACACTTTGTTTCTCGCTCTTCCACAGAAGCCAAGTATCATTTTGTAGGTGAAGCTTTCTGAAGTGATATGGCTACGTTGCATACTCAAAGGACTTGGAATACCACATGACAAACTAACCACCATGTATGTAGACAATGAAGGTGTTCTCAAACTTGTTCGTAATCTAGTTTTTCATGAAAGAACAAAAACATTGAGTTACAGTGTACATTTCATACGCAAGCATGTCTTGAAGCACAATATATAGCTTCAATTTTGTCCAACAGATGAACAACGAGTAGATATCTTCACAAAGTCACTTGCATGTGACAAGTTTGAGTTGTTCAAAGAGTTCCTCTCCTCATCCCTTGAGATAATGCAAAATTAAGGGGGGGAATGTTAGGGTAAATATAATTCACATTTTAATTATGCATTGTATTAGGATATTATTATTTGATTAATTATTTTTATATGGTTTGTTAACCATATTTGTCATATTATCTCGTAGGTTATATTGTTACATAGTTGTAACAATTATCTATTTGATTTATTCAACTTCTGGATGTTATTTTGGAAGCTTATGTAATCTGGTTTATTGTTGCACCTGTGCAACATCATTTATTTGTTTGTATATTGTTGTCCAATATGTATAAATATTGCAGCACCTCTTTTGTAAATTGATTTTGATAATTAATAAAATTCTACAAAGCTTTCATCCCCGTTCTACATTTTATTTTTAGATTATCATTCTTTATGGGATATTTTTAGTTAATTCGGATGCATGATTTGATTTCATCTAAATTTTTCCTCTTGCATATATTTAATGATTTAATCTTTATTTGATTTGTTTATGCTCTAGTTAACTTGAGATGTTGACAAGTGAAGTGAAAGTGGATAATAGATGAGATGGAAATGGATAATGTGTAGTTTTCATTTTAAATTTCATACTCTCCAATACCTTTATCAATGATATCCAACATAGGTGGAGTAAATGATGTAGATGGTTGGGATTTGAAAATAATATTAATGTCAAAGTATCCCTCGGTTGTGAATGGAATGATGTGGGGAGTGAAGGATTGATATATAGATGGGCCTTCAAGGCATATTAATGATTTTGTAGAACAAATATCCAATGTTTCTCTGTTTTCTATAAGTACTTTTTTGATTTTATGATTAGTGATGAATGCTTCAATGCATAAGGAATTATTGTTTATGATGTTATATTTCAAAAGGTCATGAGGACCAAATGATAGGATTGAATTATTTGATGAAATATTTGTGATTAAAGATTGAAATGGTTGTGTATTGATACCCTTAGGAACACACACATCATGGAGTGCACGTGTAAGGATGTCTTGAAACATAGGTGTTGTTTTGGTCATATCCATGAGAGGGATTTATGTAGATGCCTTCTTTGATTGTTTGATAATGTCATGAGAAACATATAAAGAATTTGCATTGGATGGTTGTGAAATAGTTGTAGACTTAGGATTGGACGTTTGAGGTGTCATGGATAGTGTCCAAACCTATTTTTGTAGTGTTTCTATAATAAGGCTAGGGGTGTTGGTTTTGATGGTAGTCATGGTGTTAAGCGTAGGATCTAGTAATGAAAGGATAGAATCAAGCTCAACATTATTTGATGATTGACCCTTATCTTTAGATTTTTCATTGGTATCATGAGTTGGAAAAGGGTCCTGGAATACTTCTGTTATGTTTGTGGAGCCTGTTTTCATGTTAGAGTGTGGTACACCTTCTATGTGTTACACTCGGGTATTTTTACGGCAGTCCCGCTCACCGGTGAGTGGGTCAAGGGGGTTCAAGGGGTGAAGCCCCCTCAATTGATGGGGACTTGGGGTCGAAGCCCCGAAGCAAATTTCATGGGTGGTTTATTAACCCATGGGTAATGGGTAACCGTTATGGGATATTTTTGGGCCCATGGTTTTTCGGTACCCATTGTTTTGATACCCATGGTTTTTGCCCATTGTTTTGATACCCATGGTTTTTGCCCATGGTTTTGATACCCATGGTTTTGTATCAAACTTGCTTAAGAAATTGTCTATTTATATGGTCTTATGCATATGATAGATAGACAAGCAAATGTATTACAGATGTGCTTTGAATTCGGGTGTGAATTTTGTAGAGTTTGTTGAGCATAGCTCCAAATGGATATGGGTATTGTATTGAGAGAGTGGAGGCTTGTAATAAAATCTAAGCAAGTGATTCTTGGTGGACGTAGCCCAAATTGGGTGAACCACATTAAATCTTGTCTCTCTATGTTGTGTTATTTATTCTGCACTTTTATTTGAGATCTGTAATATTTTCTCGCATATTAGTTTCTCTTCATTGCGATTTTGTAAGGGATTATTCCACATATTTTATCTCTTATTCCCTAACAATTGGTATCAGAGCCTAGTTTGGTTTGTTGAAGTGTTGAATCACAGGGAAATTTTTAGCTTGAGTGGGAGCTATGGTAGATGATGGAAGATCTAGGGTTGATAAATTCAACGAGAAGAATTTTAGTCTTTGGAAGATGCAGATGGAAGATTACCTTTATCAGAAGAATCTTTATACTCCACTATCTAAGAAGGTGAACAAACCCTCGAGTATGACAGATGTAGAATGGGATTTGTTGGATCGAAAGGCACTTGGGACGATCCGGTGTGTGTCTTACATCTTCGGTTTTATTTAATGTTTCAAAGGAAAAGACTACAAAAGAATTGATGGATGTATTAGGAAGTTGTATGAAAAACCCTATGCCTCTAATAAGATATTTTTAATGAAAATTTTGTTTAATATGAAGATGTCTCGAGAATGGTTTAGTAGCAGATCATTTCAATACGGTTGTGAATATGCTAGCTTGATTCTGATAGAATTTGATGAAGAAGTTAGGGCTTTATTAATTTTGTGCTCTTTACCTGAAAGTTGGAATAGTTTAGTAATGGCAGTAAGCAACTCGGTTACAGCTAACTTGAAGTTGAATTTTGAGGATGTTGTAGGGGTGATTCTAAGTGAGGAAATGTGAAGAAAAATCTCTGGTGAATCTTCTACTTCAAGGAATGTTTTGATAATGGAAACTAGAGGGAGACAGAAGAATAGAGGAAACCGTGGAAAATCAAAGGATCGGGCAAGGTCAAAATCCAAAAGCAAGATAGTATGTTGGCACTGTGGAAAGTCTGGGCATGCAAAGAAGGATTGTTGGGAGCTTCGAGATAAGAAGAAACAACAAGAAGAGAACAAGGAGGCAAATGTGGCATCAGGTAATGTATACCAGGATGCTTTGATTATTTCTTTGCATAATATTAATGAATCTTGGGTTTTAGATTCAGGGGCTTCTTTTCATGCTACTCCACATAGGCATTATTTTTTTGATTATGTTCAAGGGGATTTTGGGCATGTTTTTCTTGGTGATGATGAGCCTTACAATATAGTTGGAAAAGGTTCTGTTCATGTTAAGATGCAGAATGGGAATACATGGCTATTGAAGGATGTCAGACATGTGCCTACATTAATGAGAAATTTGATATCGGCGGGGCAATTGGGAAGTGATAGTTGTACTTTTATATTTACATCTGACTCTTGGAAGGTCACCAAGGGTGCTCTTGTGGTGGCAAGAGGTAAGAAGGTTGGAACCTTGTATTTAACCACTGATAGTACTAATGATTATAATCTTGTGGCTTCAGATGTGGATACAACATTATGGCACTATAGGCTCGGTCATATGAGGATATGATCCATGTCTTTGAAACATGGATATGATCCTCATGTCTATATGTTTCAAAGACATGGATCAAAGTGTTGAACTAGGTCATATGAGGATATGATCCATGTCTTTGAAACATCACCGCATCCTTGAAATGACTAGACCATACTTCGTTATCTTTTGTAATGTCTAAAATAGAACCTATGATGTTGGTCAAGGATTCTAAGGTATCTTCATTGAAGGAAAGAGAATCACCTACCTATTTCTTGACCAATTCCTAGAAGGAAAAAATGAGTTCTTCTAATGATGAATTATCGGTGAGTGGATGGAACCCAAGTCTTTGAACACAATTGTAAACCTCATTCAAAATCTCAAAAGCATTTTTTCCACTAGATTCAAGTTCGAAGATGACATCTTTGATCATACCATATCTAGCATCCATGATGCATACCCAAACTGGAGACAAATTTTCAATAGCTTATGTGAACACATTTTTAGTCACGAGTGTGTGAGAGTTGATATCTCATCTCGAACACAAGTGGGATCATCTCATCGAAGTGGATATTTTATTTTTCGATCTCCTCCCTTGGTTTCTTTACTTATGATAAAATGGTGAGAATATACTTGATCAGAGAGATTACTTATGGGAACAATGTCTTTCCTTTCTCGATGATCTTCTCAATCCATCTCTCATTATCCTTCCTTGCATCATATAAATTTGTGCTTTCTTGATCACCTCAGTTAAAATATCTTGATTGGAGGAATTTCTTCCACATGGAGTGAATGTATTGAATAGGGCTCTAAGAAATGTTGAATATAGGCACTAAGATATTTTACACGTTCCTCCAATTTCTCAATTTTTTGTTTGTACTCTTCATTTTGAGAAAGGAGGTGGGTAGAGTATTCCTTGAAAAAAAAAGAGTCACCCTCATGCAAAGCTTGACCCAATGAGATGTGATTCAATTCATAGTTTGATGGATTCATCTCCTCAATAGTACGTACATTCTTTAGATGATCAACTTCTACATGGTGGTTTCCTAAGGAACCATCAAGAAGAAGGAAGTTATCTGGGCCTTCTTCCTCCACTTAGATCTCAAGGTTTTTTTATAGCCCCAAGGTCAAGAATTGCATCTTGTTGTGTTGTTTTTGGTTCACTTTTGAGCAATTTTTAAATCCACAGAGTGGCTCTTTAGGGGTTGACATGATGTCGGTCACGAAGCACTTTCAAGAGCTTGTTGTAGGATCACATCTTATTCATTATGGGAAACCTCCACTATTGGGGAATACATAATTGGATGCTTTTAAGGAAAAGGATGAGATATCAATTCTTCACACATGGTGGCTTGAATACTTAGATGATTTGACTAGCTCACTTTTATTTTCTTCTTGGAGATATGACGATGTATTTAAAGTATGATGTTTTCAACTTTCCTAATGAGTTTCTCATTTCACTTATGATTATGATCATATCCTTTTAGGGAAAATTTTAGTGGTGAATTTTTGTAAACTTGTGAATATTCAAGTTTTTAGAAATTTGAAATGGTGAATATTCACCAAGAGAATGCCATTGACTTTGGCAAAAATTACACCGATAGGTCCTTAGTATGGGTCAGTTTGCCTAGTATTTACACATATAAATGAACTTATGTATGTAATTTTCCAACGGTTCGAATACACATGTTCCCATATGCACTTTGAAGTATATAAGGTTACAAGGTATAAGATATAATTATACAACCGCCACTCAATCGAGGTCATCTAATAGATTCATCCAACAAAGTCATCTGATAGAGCCATTAAACTAGGGCATCCAATAGACTTGTTCAACATATTCATCCAACTAGGTTATCTAACAAAGGCATCCAACCCACTTGTCCAATAGAGGTGTCCAACCCACCATCCAACCCATTCGTCCAACCCATTTGTCTAACCCGTCCATCCAACCCAACCATCCAACTAAGCCGTCCAATAGATCGTCCCAACCCACCATCCAACCCATCCGTCCAACTCGTCCATTCAACCCATTCATCCAACCTAGGTCATCCAACCAAGACGTCCAACATAGTCATCTAACTAGGCCATCTAACCAAGCCATCCAACTTAGGGCCATCCAAATTCAAGGTCATCCAACTCAAACCCGCCCAACTCGAAGCCATTTCCACGGATTCAAGAAAGCGAGTAATAAGTTTGTTGCAAGTTAAAAACGAGTAGTAATACATTATTTGGCTATTTTGGAAACTCCCAAAAACCATTGATGTGTTTAGATCTACATAAAATATAGGTATGTACTATCTACTAAATTAGAGATTTTTATTACTATATTTTTCACTGTATGTTTCAAATATTGCAGAAAATATTATTGTATTTTTTATTTAGTGTTGTTAATAATATAAATAATTAATATTATATCTATTACACTTTTAAATGTAGAAATTTTTCAAACACCTTCACAAACTATCAATCTTGATGATCCTTTTGGTTGTAATGATCTAATTGATCAAAACATTCATTCACTTGATCACATCGAATCTAGTAGAAGATTCATCAAATTCTCATCCAACACCATCAGAGGAAGCTTGTATTCCAGTGTTTGTTTCTAGAAAAAGACATGTGAAGATAGAGATATTCCTACTAAGGAACCAGATGAACAAGTTGAAGTTGAAAAAGTTAAAAATATATATATCAAGAAAGAGGACAAACTGGACAATAGGAAGGACTTTCAGGTTTGACTGGGTAACAAAATATCCTTTTATTGAACCAAAGTAGAGCTGAAAAATAGTAATGATGTTCCAACTCAATGCCAATGCAAAATATGTAGTTGGAAATAAGGGAAAGACCACACAATGCAACTAAAACTAGACACCATTGAAAAACATTATGGGAAAATATATATTTCCCAAAAGCAAAAGGATGGGAGCATAGTAAGAACTCATAAATGGAAAGATGCAAAAGAGTGCTTGCATGTAAAATATGTAGAAGAATATGAAAAATAACAAAAGTGTTTAAAAATCTAAATGAAAAAGGTGGCACTATTGTTGCAAAATTGAGCAAAGCAATGGAGACTGAAATGCATGCAAAAAGTATTCAATTTGCTATTGTATTCCATATATTGAAAAAGGGCAGACCCATTTCAGATTTTTTAGAAAATAAAATTTTGTATTAGGTAATTGGCTTACAAAATGTTCCACAATCACATTGGTCGATACTAGTGGCTGGGAAATAGGAAAATGTCTTGCTCTAGTGGAAAAGGAGGATCTGAAAGAGGCTATAAAAATGCAAAATTTATTTCCCTTTTAATTGATGAGGTTACAGCTTGTGGACAATACCTCATGGGTTTGTATTCATGTATACACATTTGCAAATGAAGTTAGAAATCCCCATCTCTTAGCAATTCATAAAATGAGTGAAAATTGTAATTCTAAAAACATTTATAAGTTAGTGTTGTCAAGTTTGAAGGATGTTGGAGGTATGGATGATTTTTCCATTGCAACAAAGTTGGTTTGTGTTGGAACAGATGGTGCAACTATAATGTAGGGGATAGAAATGGTCTTTGTATACAATTGCAGACAATTGTTTCCCCTATATGATTGTAATCCATTGTATGGCTCACAGAATGAATCTAGCTTATAAAATTGTGAGCAATTTCAAAATTGTTGCCAAAGTGGAGGAGCTAATTAGAGATTTGCATGCATATTACTCTAGTAGTCTAAAGATATTTTTAGAATTTCAAAAAAATCTATTAGATTAACAGATGGAAAAAAATCTTCTCAAAGATGTAGATACTAGATGGATCTCAATGTATGAGTCTGCTTGCAAAATATTTGAAGAATATCCTTCATTGATAGGTTTTATGTACAAATATTGTAGGGATGTGGATAAAGCTAAGGACTTATTGTACCATCTTACAGATATCAAAACTTTACTTACACTCTGTGGAATTCTTCCAATGTTGAAGGAGCTAAATTTTTGATAAAGCATGCACAAGAGCATGGAATTTACATTACAAACTTCATAAGACTCAGAAAACATGTGTGTTTGAGTTTAGATTGTTTATATTTTTCATATGATAGTTTTAAGGGTCCTATTTTTGATAGTTAGAATGCATTAATAGACCTTAAGAATGCAATTTGCTTCTTAAAATTCAATATACATGATCATCTATGTATAACAACACATGGAAAAGAGATACCACTTCATACTTTTTAGAAAAGAGTAGATTTGGCTAGGTCAGAGATGGAGGAAGTAAGAGTGACACACATTTTATATGAAATAGTATTATCTGAAACTCGAAATAAATTGAGAAATATTTTTGAATCTTTATCTACAAAGATCCGTGAAAGATTCAAAAAGGAAAATTACTTGAAGTAATGGGAATTTTCAATCCACATTTTTGGAATACACGTGATGGCATTCTTGATACATCCATCAGTGATTTATTTATCAAATACATGACTAGTCTAATTGAACATTTTACAAGTGAGAAGAGATAAATGAAGTTGCTATTGAAGGTATTTTACATAAAAATTTGTTGAGTTCTCAGTCCCAAGATTTTTCCACTACTATGAAGGAGAATTTTTTTTTCTGGAAGAGCCGGATCAAAATGATTCAATTAGAAGACTTTGGAAGAATATTTATTCTAGTAGTATTTTGCGAGAGGATTTGAGTGAGTATATTCAGCTATATGAGCTTTGTCAAACAATGATTCTGGGTTCTATTGAAGATGAGAGGGTATTCAGTGCATTGTCCTTTGTAAAGTCAAAAGTTTGAAACAAATTAGATAGAAATTTAGAAAGTTGTTTGAGATTGTATGTATCCAGGTACACTGTGGAAACTTTCCCTTATGAGCGAGCACTTGTATTATGGAATTTTCTTGTAGAAAGAAGAGGAGGCGGTAACATTTTGATAGATCCGGGGATCCAAACACATATACGGAACATGCTTCCAATTTTGTAGTTTTCCAAGACTCAAATGAATGGGTTCTTGTTAGCTAGACTGTTTTGTTATGTTTGTGGAGCCTATTTTCATGTTAGAGTTTGGTACACCTTCCATGTGTTACACTCGGGTATTTTTACGGTGGTTTATTAACCCATGGGTAATGGGTAACCATTATGGGCTGTTTTTGGGCCCATGGTTTTTCGGTACCCATTGTTTTGTAAAACCGCCTCTTCAGCTACCCATAGGTTTCTGGGATGGTTTTGTTTTTTGCCCATTGTTTGATACCCATGGTTTTGTAAAACTGATTAAGCAGTTGTCTATTTATATGGTCTTATGCATATGATAGAAAGACAAGCAAATGTATTGCAGATGTGTTTTGAATTTGGGTGTGAATTTTATAGAGTTTGTTGAGCATAGCTCCAAACGGATCTGGATATTGTATTGAGAGAGTGGAGACTTGTAATAAAAATCTAAGCAAGTGATTCTTGTGGACGTAGCCCAAATTGGGTGAACCACATTAAATCTTGTCTCTCTCGTGTTGTGCTATTTATTCTGCACTTTTATTTGAGATCTGTAATATTTTCTCGCATATTAGTTTCTCTGCATTGCGATTCGTAAGGGATTAGTCCGCATATTTTATCTCTTATTTCCTAACAATTGGTATCGATCCTGGTTTGGTTTGTTGAAGTGTTGAATCGCAGGAAAGTTTTGTCTTGAGTGGGAGCTATGGCAGATGATGGAAGATCTAGGGTTGACAAATTCAACGGGTAGAATTTCGGGCCTCTTTGAAAGATGCAGATGGAATATTACCTTTATCGAAGGATCTTTATATTCTCATTGTTCGAGAAGGTGAACAAACCCTCAAGTATGACAGAGATACGGAATGTGATTTGTTGGATTGGAAGGCACTTGGAATGATCCAGCTATGTCTTGCATCTTCGATATTATTTAATGTTTCAAAGGAAAAACTACAAAAGATCTAATAGATGCATTAGGAAGTTGTATGAAAAACCCTCTGCCTCTAACAAGATATTTTTAATGAAAAAGTTGTTTAATATGAAGATGTCTGAGAATAGTTCAGTAGAAGATCATTTAAATGATTTCAATACAATTGTGAATATGCTAGCTTCAGTTACAATAGAATTTGATGAAGAAGTTAGGGCTTTATTAATTCTGTGCTCTTTACCTAAAAGTTGGAATAGCCTGGTAATAGCGGTAAGCAACTCGGTTCTAGCTAACTCAAGTTGAAGTTTGAGGATGTTGTAGGGGTGATTCTAAGCGAGGAAATGTGAAGAAAAAGCTCCTGGGAATCTTCTACTTCAGGGAATGCTTTGACAGTGGAAACTAGAGGGAGACAGAAGAATAAAGGAAACTGTGGAAAATTGAAAGATCGGGCAAGGTCAAAATCCAAGAGCATGATTGTATGTTGGAGTCATGGAAATTCAGGGCATGCAAAGAAGGATTGTTGGGAGCTTTGGGATAAGAAGAAACAACATGAAGAAAACAAGGAGGAAAATGTGGCAACGGGTAATGTATGTTAGGATGCTTTGATTCTTTCTTTGTATAATATTACCGAATCTTGGGTTTTAGATTCAGGGGCTTCTTTTCATGCTACTCCACATAGGCATTATTTTGTTGATTATGTTCAAGGGAATTTTGGGCATGTTTTTCTTGATAATGATGACCCTTGCAGATAGTTGGAAAAGGTTCTATTCAGTTAAGATGCGAATGGGAATACATGGCTATTGAAGGATGTCGATATGTGCCTACATTAAGGAGAAATTTGATATCGGCGCGGCAATCGGGAAGTGATGGTTGTCTTGTGATATTTATAGCTAACTCTTGGAAGGTTACCAAGGGTGCTCTTGTGGTGGCAAGAGGTAAGAAGGTTGGAACCTTATATTTAACCACCGAGAGTACTAATGATTGTAATCTTGTGGCTTCAGATGTAAATACAACATTATGGCACTATAGGCTCTTGTCATATGAGCCATAAGGGAATGAACATCATAAAGAAGAATTTGCTCGAATATAAAGAAACAGTTTGGATTTCGTGAGAACTGCATATATGGGAAACAAAAACAAGTAAGGTTTCTCAAGGTTGGACCTATGAAGAAAGAGAGTAAGTTAGAGCTGGTACATTCTGATGTGTGGGGCCACTGTATCATCTCTTGGGGTTCAAGTTATTATGTTACTTTTATTGATGATGCAACAAGGAAAGTTTGGGTTTATCAGTATTAGAAACAAATCTGATGTATTTGACACTTTTGTTAAATGGAAAGCCTTGGTAGAGAATAAAACAGGTCTTAAGCTAAAATGTCTCAGTCGGATAATGGAGGGAGTATTGCAACAATAAATTTAATGAATATCTTTTCGAGAATGGAATCTGCAGCAAAAGATGGTTCCAGGAACTTCACAAGCAGAATGTGGTATCATAAAGGATTAACAAAACAATAATGGAACATGCTAGGAGCATGAGGTTACATGCAGACTCGCCTCTTTCTTTTTGGGCGGAATGGTGAGCACAAACTTGTGTACTTGATAAATAGAGGACCCTCAAGTGCCTTAGATGGAGGCATACCTGAGGAGACATGGTATGGTAAGAAAGTTGATTATTCATTTCTTAGATTCTTTGGATGTGAGGTGTTTATTCATATAGACAAGGATGATAGGACCAAGCTAGAGGCTAAATCAGAAAAATGTACTTTCATTGGTTATGGTGGTGATGACTTTGGGTTTAAATGTTGGAGTATTAAGGACAAGAAAATCATTCGGTCTAGGGATGTGGTCTTTAATGAGAAAGTCATGTATAAGCAATAGTTGCAGGAAAACAAGGAAGAATCCAAGAAAGAATATGCAGTGGTAGAGGATCTTCCGGATGGGAAAGTGACCCATGAATCAGTTCAGGAACCTACTCAACAGGAACCCCAAACTCCTACAGTGAGGAGGTCTTCTAGGGTAAGAAAAGAACTGAACGTTTTCTCCTTCTCTTTATTATTTATTACTCACTGATAGTGGAGAGCCAAAGAGCTTTGATGAAGCAATGCAGGTAGATGCCAATAAGAAGTGGGAGCAAGCCATGGATGAGGAGCATAAGTCTCTCATGGAGAACCAGACTTGGGATTTGGTGAAGCTACTAGAAGGAAAAAGAGCATTGCAGAACAAGTGGGTGTACAGAGTTAAAGACAAAGAAGGAGGAAAGAAAAGATATAAGGCCCAATTGGTGGTCAAGGGGTTTGCACAGAAACAAGGTATAGATTTTGATGAGATATTTTCTCCTGTAGTAAAAATGAATTCTATTAGAACTATTCTTGGAATAGTGGCAGCAGAAGACTTGCACTTAGAACAATTAGATGTAAAGACTGCATTTCTCCATGGTGATTTAGAGGAGGAACTATATATGCAGCAACCAAAGGGCTATGAGGTCAAAGGTAAAGATGAGATGGTGTGTAAACTGAAGAAGAGCTTGTATGGCTTGAAACAAGCTCCACGTCAATGGTATAAGAAGTTTGATAGCTTCATGATGGAGCAAGGTTATATTAGATGTCATTCTGACCATTGCATGTATACAAATAAATTTGAGGATGGAAGTTATATTATCATGTGTTTGTATGTTGATGACATGTTGGTTGCAGGTAAAAACATGCAGGAAATAAAAGTACTCAAGAAATAGCTAAGTGAATCCTTTGATATGAAGGATTTGGGGGTAGCCAGACAAATCCTTGGTATGAGGATAACTCGGGATAGGAAGGAATGGAAGCTGACTTTATCTCAGGAAGAGTACATTAAGAAGGTATTGATAGGTTTAACATGCGGGATGATAAACCGGTTGGGACTCCTTTGCGTACCATTTTAAGTTATCAAAGGAGCAAAGTGTCCCAAGACAGAGCAGAAAGAAACCAGATGTCCAAGGTACCTTACTCATCAAAGAATTGGCGCTTGATGTATGTTATGGTGTGCACTAGGCCTGATATTGCCCATGCAAAGGGGAGCCGTGACTAGATTTATGAGTGATCCAGTAAAGAGCATTGGCAAGCAAAGAAAGCGGATCCTTCAATATTTGAGAGGGACCATGGGGACAGCTTTTGTGCTATAGTGGATTAAACACCACTTTACATGGTTATGTAGATTCGAGACATGGCTGGAGATGTAGACAATAGGAGGATCACGACAGTTATATTTACACTATAGGTGGGACGAGAAATGAGATGGATTTCACGACTACATGGGCTAGTGGCTTTGTCAACCACAGAGGTGAGTATGTTGCTGCCACAAAGGCAAGCAAATAGATGATTTGGTTATAACAATTGCTTGAGGAGTTGGGGCATAAGCGGGAGGAATGTAAGCTGCATAGTGATAGTCACGGTCTATACACGAGCAAGTGTCCCAAGACAGAGTAGGAAAGAAACCAGATGTCCAAGGTACCTGTTGATGGTGAATCACAACACCCCTGAATGTTTGCAACTTGATGGGTTGAGACTCTCAGTGCGATTGCATAACATGGAGCTTTTCCCAAGTGTGGGACCTTGCAAAATCAGAAAAGCTCTTCTGATGAAGGCCGGTTCCTATTCCTTTGTTCAGATGCACACATAAAAATGTAGAGGGTTTACTCAAAAATCTAATCTAACTTGCCAAGGAGACAGGGGTAAGAAGATGCATAAAAATAAAACCTAAACTAACAAAGGTGATGCACCGAGGAATGAAGAACACCTGTCTTGCCAATAAACACAAACCAATAAAATGTAATGCAAGATCATGCACAGATAACCAAATTGCAGTGAAAGATCAGAAGGATGAAAAATGAACACAGAGAGGGTTGAGAATCATCCACAGACATGCATTATTTGCTCCAAAGATTGATACAATACACTACAAAATGCCAAGAGGCAAAGTTACATTGCAGTTTTAGATGGGAGGTTTGAACTCCACAAAATCCACCTACAGCAAGAGGAGAAGGGAGGGGCAAAACAAGAATGTCCAACCTTTAGAAAGAAGCCCCTCCTTACAATTTATAGGAAGAATGAGAGAGGGAAGAGAGAGGAAATCCAAATCTACCCCAACCACCTCCAGGTTGCATTTAATTCATCTCATTATGGTGGTAGGTGAGAACCCTAGCAAACCCAAAAAGTGGTGAATTGTATTTTGCATTTTTAATAATTTGTTTTGTATTTGGACAGAGGACCTCGTAAGATTTCCGAAAATTCCAACCTTGCATGAATTCGAGCTCCCTGTGAAAAGTTATGGCCATCTGAATATCTGCGCCACGGTTTGCTTCCTGTCAGCGCTCAAAATGTTGCACCTTCAAGGTGGTGCGCCAAAGGCGCATCCACATTTGTGTCAACATCTTCTTACCTACACCAAAGGTGCATCCACATTTATGTCGACACCTTCGATGTGTGTCTCCAACTGCGACATGGGCGTGACTTTTTGTGTGTCGACACCTTCCGATGTGCGCCCGACTGCGCACCAAGGCACGACTATTTTTATGTCGACATCATCTTACCCGCACCAAAGGCGCATCCATATTTACATTGACACTCTTTGACGTGCGCCACTTACCTGTGCCTTGGGCATGAATTTCTTTGTGTCGACATCTTCTTACCTGCGCCATGGGCGCATCCATTTTCATGTCGACACCTCTTGCCGTGCGCCTCGACCCGCACCATGGGCGCGAATTTTTTTGTGTCAACATCTTCTTACATGCGCCATGGGCGCATCCATTTTCATGTCGACACCTCTTGCCGTGTGCCTCCGACTGTGCCAAGGTGTGAATTTTGGCATGTTGACATCTTCTTACCTACGCCATGGGTGCATCCATTTTCATGTCGACACCTCTTCTGCCGTGCGCCTCGACTGTGCCAAGCGCGACTTTTGGCGTGTCGACATCTTCTTACCCGCGCCAAAGGTGCATCCATATTTTGTCGACACCTCTTGCCGTGCACCTCGACTGCGTCAAGGCGTGACTTTTTTCATTTCGACATCTTCTTACCTGCGCCATGGGTGCATCCATTTTCATGTCGACACCTCTTTCCGTGCACCTCGACTGCGCCAAGCGCGCGACTTTTTCGTGTCGACATCTTCTTACTGCGCCATGTGCTGTTGGTGACATAATAAATATCGGGCTTTGATTTTCTCTGATTTCTATTTTCTTCTGCTTGTTTATATCTACCCAAGGGGAAGATATTTACAACAATTTGGTGACTCAACGGGATCACTTGCCTACTAGGTAGAAGATCAGTGGCCTTTTAGCAATCCATTGGGCATGGAGTCATAAGCAATAACTTGAAACCATCATGATATCTAATCCCGAGCCTGATACTGCAACTCCTTTTCCGAGAGCATGCTGAACTGTAAAAAATCAACTTGAGAGCAACAAAACTTGTGCCAAAGCACTTAGGGAAATTGAAACCTAACTACAACAAGACAATGTGCATACGCACTTAGAGGAATTGAAATCTAGGCTAATATTTACAAGGGTAAACCTTTCCTTTTAGTAGTAATGTTTAAGATAGATTCCGTTAACCGGAATCGGGAGTTCTTCTCCATCCAATGTAGACAATTGGAAGGCATTACTACTTTTACATCCTCGTGACCATGTAGGGGCCACTCCAAATGGCATCAAACTTGGAATGCCTTCCTGGTTTTGCCTGATCTGCATCCCATTTCAGAACTAGGTCCCCTTCCTGGAAGGTCCTTGCTCTTGCCTTCTTATCAAACCATCTTTTTACTAAGGCTTGATCCTTTTCAATCATCAGAACTGCATGTTCTCTTATTTCTTCCAATTCCATCAACTCGCATACCGGCCTCAATTGGTTTGAACTCGACAACTCTAACTCGCTTCATGAGCTCCAATGCGGCAATTCTAATGATATAGGCAATACTGCCTCTTTCACATAGACCAACTTTTAGAGAGAATTACCTATAGATCTCTTTGGCGTTATCCTGTCAGCCCATAATGCTGATTTTAGCTTGGTATGCCATGTCCTTTGGTTTTCATCCAGTGTTCTTTTGATGATTCTTAGCAAATTCTTGTTCGTGGACTCTGCCTGTCCATTACCTTGCGGGTAATAATTTGAAGAGGTGCTCAAATAGATTCCATTCTTGACATCCCATTCTGTAATCTTGGAACCTATGAATGCCAATGCATTGTCTGATATGATAGTGGTCGGCACACCGAACCTGGTCACTATTCCTTCATAAAAGTCTAGTATGTTAGACTCATTTGCTTCTTTGAGTGCTACTGCTTTGGTCCACTTGGTGAAATAGTCCATTGCCGTGAGAATCCACTTGTGGCCTTGGCTTGAGTTTGGATTGATGACCCCAATGAAATCCAATCCCCATTGCATAAATGGTTGGTCAACCAAAATTGGGTGCAATGGAAGCGCTACTAGTCTTTCTTTGCCTGTGAAGAGTGCACATTTCTTACACTTTCTTATCCATGTATAGCAATCACTGAACACTGTGGGCCAATAATACCCTGCCTTCATTATCTTGAGAGCTATTACCCATGGGGAAAAATGTCCTCCGAATCTCCATCATGAAAATATTGTAGCACCCTCTCAATTTTACCTGTCCCAATGCACCTCAACAAAACTCCGTTGATGTCTTTTTTAAACAAAACACCATCAACCAACACATATGGAATGACTTGTAATCTGAAGTATCTCCTCTTTGCTTTGCTCATTTCTGAGGGCATAGGCCTACCTGTAGGAAGTGTATCATATTCTGAGTCCAACAAGGAGTGGGCACATCATCATTTTCTTGTTCTTGACCATCCTGCAGTACCAAGGCAGTCTCTTTTTCATCACCTACTTCAACTTTCTGACTCAAAGCTAGTTGTTCACATAGTCCTTTTCCACGTACTAGCTTAGTGACCTTAATTTCGATGTCATATTCCATGACACGAGTGATCCATCCTACACGTTTCTCATTCAGATCCTTGTTTAGAAGGAAGTCCTTGACTCCCGCATGAGAGACCAATAATTGGATCTTATTGTTTGAGACCAGGTGCTTGAATTTCTTTAAGCTCCTGATCACTGCAAGGACATGCTTTTCAATGAAAGAGTACCTTGTTTCATATTCCTCCAAGCCTTGACTGAAGAAAGTAACTGGTTGTTCTAATCCTTCTTTGTTTTGCTGTACCAAGATTGCAGAAATGGTGTCTCCACCACCGAAGGCATATAACATGAAATCCTTGGAGAAGTTTGGATTGACGAGAGTCGAAGCTTGAGATATAGCCTCTTTTATTGCCTCAAAACTTGCCTTGCCTTCAGATGTCCACTTAAATGCCATGCTCTTCTTCAACATCAGTGTTATTGGCTTTATGAGAGCTGCAAAGTTTGGAACAAACATGCGGACAAAATTGATCCTTCCCAAAAAGATTTGAAGAGCCTTCTTATGACTTGGCAATGGCAACGCTCGAATTGCTTCAACTCTTTATGGGTCAATCATCAATCCCTCCTTTGAAACAATATGGCCTAGAAGTTTTCCTTCGTGAGCCAGAATATGAATTTTTTGGGATTCAATAATACCCCAAATCTTCTACACCTCTCGAAATACCTCGCATCGATGAAAGAGGTGATCCACTGCATTTTTGGAGAATACAGTGATGTCATCAAGATATATCAAAACTATTTTATTGATCAACCCCTTGAATGCCATATCCATTTCCCTTTGGAAAGTGGCTCCAGCATTCGATAGCCCAAATGACATCTTCTTGTAGGCATAGGTGCCCCATTTGGTGGTGAAAGCCGTCTTGAACTGGTCATCTTCTTTCACCATTACCTGATTATACCCTGAGTAGCCATCTAGGAGAGAGAATCTCTCCGAACCGGATACCACTTGCAATATTTGTTCCATTGAAGGAAGTGGGTAATGGTCTTTGAGAGATGCCCTGTTGAGGTCTCGAAAGTCTACACACAACCTGATTTCTCCGCTCTTCTTTCTGACAGAACCAAGTTTGCAACCCAGCTTGAGTGCTTGATCGGGAATATAATGCTTGCCTCTATTAGCTTGTTTAACTCTTTCTTCATTAGAGGCTCAATGTGAGGGTTGACTGGTCTCTGCTTCTGCCTGATGGGCTTAGCATCTAGATCCAATTCTATGGTATGTTGTGCCAACTTCGGATTGAAACCTCTCAAGTCTTCATAGCTCCATGCGAAGACATCTGGAAATTCTTGGCAAAGCTGTATGAAATCTGATTTCTCCTGCTCAATGGCCACTTTACCAATTTGAAGTGTTCTACCTTCTCCAACCAGAATTGGCTCTGAATCTTCTCTCTTGACCTGCATGTTAGCCTTTTCCTTACGGAACTGGTCGTTAGGGTTGAAGATAGACTCCAATGTTACTAAACCCTTGGGAAGCTTGTTTTTCCATAGCTGCACTACTTGATCACCATCTTTGCTGCTCTAATCTATCCTGATTCCTAGCTGAGAATTCAGCCTCTTCTTGTAAGAAATTGACGATCTGTTGATCATTCTCAAACACTTGCTAGCTTGTGTTATTATCTAGAACTACTGGCCTCACAATCACATGGATATGTGGCTGCGTTTTTTCTTTTGATGTTGTCAACTAACATCAAATGTTGCTCCAACTTCTTTGCCGTGAGCCTATCTCGTGGCTTCATTTTTCTTCCTAGGTATGGACACGATGTTGAAAGCTTTGAAATCCTCAACGAGGTCCCATACCATGTTCTTGTAGTTCTTCAATCAGGTCATTCTTTGTAGCATGTTTTCCCCTGACTTGATTGACGATCAGCTCACTATCCCCGAACACCTGTAAGTTCTTTATGCCCTTTTTCCTGGCCAATGAAGTCCATGAATCAAGGCCTCATATTCAACTGTGTTGTTTGAATAGGAAAACTAGAAACGGAAAGCTGAATAATATTTGATGCCTTGAGGTGAAACAAGCATAGCTCCTCCTCCTGCACCCTACCTACTCCTTGATCCATCAAAAATAACTGCCATACCTCATTGTCATCCTTATGGTCTATTTTGGTGATGCTAGGAATAGGCTGGTTTTCTTCATGTATGCAATAGACTCCTAGCTCAGATTCTTCTACTTCTTGGTAGGGATCAAAAGCATGTACCTTACTTGCCCATTCATCAAGAGTTAAATCTGGGATGCTTCCAACTTTGGTGTCAGTTTCATCTGTGCTTGGATAATCTTCTTGGTCAAAAGCTGAATAGTTGGCATTGATTTGGCTTGGAGTATGAGGCTCAATATGAAAGTTTGCAATTGGTTCAGATCTGATTGTGACCTTAGTACCATATCTTGTTCTGAACAACATGTGTGACCAATCAATAGATAAGTAGCCTCCAATTTTTGGCTGTGAAATCCCTTGATAAACATAGGGCAAAGAGTGGTGGCAAATCTATCACTGACACATCTTGCAAAAAAGTAACGTTGGGGCATGCATGCAACATAAGATTCAAACCTTTAATCACTCCCACCATTGCCACTGCTGTCCCATCCAATTACACTACCCCCTTTGATATGACTTCATACTGGAGACCCAGCTGATCAGCTATTTGCTTGGGCATGACAGAACTACTTGCCCTTAATCAATCATGCAATTGTGTACTAGTTTATCCCCAATAATTAATGAAACATAGAATGGAGGGGGTTTCAAAACTTTACCTTGTTGTCCTCCATGATTCCCTTCAGGATGAGCAGCATTTGTGAGGACATTCTCTTGCATATGGACTGCATCGCTAATCCGGCACTATGATAATTCTTCACCGAACTCCTCGTCTATGATTATTTACTAATGCACATGACCTTTAGTTTGGTGGATGTAATCTGAAACAAAACAACAACATAACACAAGAATACCATCGACTATGATAAGACAGAATGATGACAAATCAAAATAAATTATAATATTAACATGAAATCACATAATCTCACCCATGAGGTACTTCAAGTGTTATTGACTTCACTGCCTTTCACCAAGACTATGGGAGAAACTTTACAATTATACCTCTTAATGGCTTCTTCAACACACCTTTAAACTCGATGGCTTCCTTCGCACACTTCCTACAATATTTCTCACTACTTCCTTCTATGCTAAATGAGGGGGGTGGCCTCTCTATTTATAGAACTTCCAGGCTTATCCATCTTATCTCTAAGATAGGATAAGAAATCCACTCTGACGAATCATATTCCATACCTTAACTCTTATCTCGTGTATGTAAGCTTATCTTCTAAGATAAGATAAACCTTATCATTTTACATGGGTTCCACATTTTTAGACTTTTTACAAATAAAATACACAAAATATTTATGACCTCACTCCTTGTCCTTATTACCAATATAATATTTCTAATTCCTAATCACGTAGACCCTACTTCCCAAACTTTGACATTTTAACATTACCGGACCACTTACGACAAATATTTACTTTTTACAACATTCCTATTGTACTTTGACTGTTACCGTACTCCACATTATTGGCAGCGCCGTTATCTTCTATCAGACGCTACTACTAATTATACTTAACAACATCATATTCCTAATACATACATTAATGAAATAGAAATTACGGAGGAAAATTTTAGTGTCGACAGGACTCGTTGGTTCGAAGTTGACCAATTCTTCATGGCAGCTTGTAGAAGATCTCTTTGGCCCAGGATGGATAAAGATTCCCACATTGAAATGTTCACATGCGTCTTCTTCATTTGATCAATGATGTTGAAAGGGGATGAAAGATCCCTTTGTTGTCCTTTAACCTGCACATTCCTTTCTTGCGCATGGGCAGCAACAACTGGCATTTGAGTTGGTTTAGAAGGTGGTTTGGGCTGTCCTTGCGTGTTTGGAACTGTATTTTGCTTACCAACACCTTGTGGAGTGATGGAAGGTTGTAGATCACTTGGAGCCAATGACTTCCCTTCACCAATATTCCTCTTCTTTGATCTTGTGTTAGCTGCTACACTCTGAGAAATTGTTTGATTCATGCCACAAAAATCCTCAGCTTGCCAATTCACAAGTGCGGTATCATTTGGAGTTGTGTTTTGCTGAGATGTCCCTTGTTGCTGATTTGTTTCTTGACTCACTTCACCCTCTACGCCAGTAGTTGTCACCATCAAGGCTTGGTTCAAAGCACCATTGAAGCACATAGATTGGTTGTGAGGTTCATTACATGGGAAACACCAATCATACTCTTGAGCTATATTGTTTTTCATTGGCACTAATGCTTTAGAAGCAGATACAACATTGGGGTTATAGGGCTAAAATGGTCTATTAGCGAGAGGCCTTACTTAGCTTTGATTTTGATTTGCAGCCTGAGTTGGTGACCTATTTTTTTGGTATGGGGGCCTAGCTTAGGCATGCGCTTGAGGCTGATACGGTCTAGCACTTTGAGCTTGCTGTCTTTTGATAGTCACCAGCTCATTTCCAAGGTTCTACAATTGTTTCATAACCTCCAGGAGTTCATTTGAAGCACTAGAGGATGAAGTAGAAGTTTCATTTGAACTTTGATTTCTAGGAGTAGGAATAGGAGCCAAAGTGGGTGCTTGACTAGTGCTTTGATTTTATAAGTTTGGATACAAGGGCATGAGAGGCCTAGGAGCTAGCTTACCAGCTTGAATAAGACAGTTTTCAGCCCTAATGGCAATGCTATAAGCAGCAGGTAAGGTTGTGCCTCCCATAGATTGAATTAACATAGAAATATCAGAATTCAAAGCTTTAAGATAATATAGAAAAGCACCTTCAGCTGTTGGCCTAACGGCCACTGGAATCCTATCCCAAGACCTTTGAAATTTGAAGTTGAAGTCAGTCAGCTGCTCGTTGGGAGCTCTCTTGATAGTCGTCAATTGTTCTAGTAGAGACAAATTATCTCCCTTTTCTCCGAACTGCTCATGGAGAACTATGCATAACTGATTCCAATTTTGGATAGAACCAGCTCCAAGGCTCCTAAACCATTGCAATGCCTTCCCTTTGAATGAAGATGCCAGCAATTTGACAGCAACATCCATTTCATTTATCTCATGGATTGCACAAACGTTAGCAATGTCTTTGACATGATCACCAGGAGTGGTATGATTTTCTCCAGTGAAAAATGGAATGTTCTTCAATGTTGCAATGGAACCGGATTACGTGCATTGAGGGCAAGTGGGCTGCTGCCAGTGAAATTGACAAAGGGATTCGGTGGTTGCGCCATTATGATTGGTCTGAGAACCCTTGTTGATGTGAAAAGGTCTACCAGGTGGAGGTGTTGATAAAGTCCTGTTAGGTGGAGATGGTGATCTTTGTGGTCTTCTTCCTCTCCTTCCTCTTCCTGGTGATAGTTGCAAGTGGACGAATAGTCCCTCTTCTCGAGTATCGGACTGCCGAATTCTTCTCATATGCCCGGGTAACTTTTTTCTACACCATTGAATTCTACCCCTTCGGAGTCGCCAGATGTGTTAGATAATGAGCCTCAAAAGGCTAGATTATGCCAAAGTTACACACCAAACCCGACAATATTTAAAAGCTTGAAGGACCCAGAAGATATAGTTCTTCAATTGGGTGATCAGGTTTTGTTGTGCAGCTACTAATCCCCGAAAGGTACAGGTGAAACTCAAGTCATGCAAGGCAACTGGGAAAACTCAAATACAAAAACCATGAAATTTTGAAATTTAAAATCTCAAAAATCTAAGAATACCCTTTTGAAGATTATCCCCCGATCTATCAACTGGTGAAATTTTGACTTGTTTCGAGTAAGTTAAGTCCTTGAAAAATTTATTTCAAAGTTCAGCCTGGAAGGTGAAAAATATGAAATTGTAAAACTTGTAATTTTTAAGTCCAAATTTCTTGAAAATTCCTTCAAATCTTGTGGAATGACCTCTTGGTCCCATCAGGTGTGCCAAAACTATTGATGGCGAATCACAACACCCCTGAATGTCTGCAACTTGATGGGTTGAGACTCTCAGTCGATTGCATAACATGGAGCTTTTCCCAAGTGTGGGACCTTGCGAAATCGGAAAAGCTCTCTGGATGAAGGCCGGTTCCTATTCCTCTGTTCAGATGCACACATAAAAATGCAGAGGGTTTACTCAAAACCTAATCTAACTTTCCAAGGAGACAGGGGTAAGAAGATGCATAAAAATAAAACCTAAACTAACAAAGGTGATGCACCGAGGAATGAAGAACACCTGTCTTGCCAATAAACACAAACCAATAAAATGTAATGCAAGATCATGCACAGATAACCAAATTACAGTGAAAGATCAGAAGGATGCAAAATGAACACAGAGAGGGTTGAGAATCATCCATAGACATGCATTATTTGCTCCAAAGATTGATACAATACACTACAAAATGCCAAGAGGCAAAGTTGCATTGTTTAGATGGGAGGTTTGAACTCCACAAAATCCACCTATAGCAAGAGGAGAAGGGAGGGGAAAAACAAGAATTTCCAACCTTTAGAAAGAAGCCCCTCCTTACAATTTATAGGAAGAATGAGAGAGGGAAGAGAGAGGAAATCCAAATCTACCCCAACCACCTCCGGGTTACATTTAATTCATCTCATTATGGTGGTAGGTGAGAACCCTAGCAAACCCAAAAAGTGGTGAATTGTATTTTGCATTTTTAAGAATTTGTTACGTATTTGGACAGAGGACCTCGTAAGATTTCCGAAAAGTCCAACATTGCATGAATCCAAGCTCCTCTGTGAAAATTTATGGCCATCGAATATCTCACAAGCGCCACCGTTTGCTTCCTGTCAAAGACTCAAAATGTTGCACCTCTCCCGAAGGTGCGCCAAAGCGCATCCACATTTGTGTTGACACCTTCTTACCTATGCCAAAGGTGCATCCACATTTATGTTGACACCTTCGATGTGCGCCTCAACTTGCACCATGGGCGCGACTTTTTTCATGTCGACACCTTTTACCTGCGCCATGGGCGCATCCATTTTCATGTCAACACCTCTTGCAGTGCGCCTCGACTGTGCCAAGGCGTGACTTTTGGCATGTCGACATATTCTTAATCGCCAAAGGTGCATCCATATTTTTTTCGACACCTCTTGCAGTGTGCCTCTAACTTGCGCCAAGGCGCGACTTTTTTCGTGTCGACATCTTCTTACCTGCGCCATGGGCGCATCCATTTTCATGTCGACACCTCTTGCCATGTGCCTCTGACCTGCACCAAGGCACGACTTTTTCATGTCGACATCTTCTTACCTGCGCCATGGGCTATTGGTGACGTAATAAATATCGGGCTTTGATTTTCTCGATTTCTGTTTTCTTACTGCATGTCATATCTACCCGAGGGGAAGATATTTACAACAGAGATACCTTACTCATCGGTAGTTGGCAATTTGATGTATGCTATGGTGTGCACTAGGCCCGATATTGCCCATGCGGTGGGAGTTGTGACTAGATTTATGAGTGATCCGGGTAAAGAGCATTGTGTTGAAGAAAGTGGATCCTTCGGTATTTGAGAGGGACCATGGGGATAGTTTTGCTATAGTGGATCAAACACCACTTTACATGGTTATGTAGATTCAGACATGGCTGGAGATGTAGACAGCAGGAGGAGCACGACAGGTTATATTTACACTTTGTAGGTGGGACAACAGTGAGCTGGATTTCACAACTACAAAATCTAGTGGCTTTGTCAACCACAGAGGCTGAGTATGTTGTTGCCACAGAGGCAAGCAAAGAGATGATTTGGTTACAACAATTGCTTGAGGAGTTGGGGCATAAGAAGGAGGAATGTAAGCTGCATAGTGATAGTCAGAGTGCTATACACCTAGCTAAGAACTTTGCTTTCCACTCCAGGATGAAGCATATACAGTTGAGATATCACTTCATCAGGACAACTTTGGACGAAGATAAGTTGAAGTTGAAGAAGATTCATACCAATCGAATCCTGCAGACATGATGGCCAAGGTGGTCACAAGGGACAAACTAAAGCTATGTTCAGCTTTGGTTGGCCTTCGTGGATGACATTGAAGGGTTGAGAAGCTTTCTCAGTGGAAATTAGTCTCTAAGTGGGAGATTGTTATGTTTGTGGAGCCTATTTTCATGTTAGAGTGTGGTACACCTTCCATGTGTTACACTCAAGTATTTTTATGGCGGTCCCGCTCATCGGTGAGCAGTCGGGGGTTCGGGGTTGAAGCCCCCGATCAAAGGGGGTTCGAGGGCGAAGCCCCAAGCAAATTTTCATGGGTGGTTTATTAACCCATGGGTAATGGGTAACCGTTATGGGCTGTTTTTGGGCCCATGGTTTTTCGGTACCCATTGTTTTGTAAAACTGCCTCTTCGACTACCCATAGGTTTATGGGATGGTTTTATTTTTTGCCCATTGTTTGATACCCATGGTTTTGTAAAACTGCTTAAGTAGTTGTCTATTTATATGGTCTTATGCATATGATAGAAAGACAAGCAAATGTATTACAGATGTGTTTTGAATTTGGGTGTGAATTCTGTAGAGTTTGTTGAGCATAGCTCCAAACAGATCTGGGTATTGTATTAAGAGAGTGGAGGCTTGTAATAAAATCTAAGCAAGTGATTCTTGGTGGACGTAGCCCAAATTGGGTGAACCACGTTAAATCTTGTCTCTCTGTGTTGTGTTATTTATTCTACACTTTTATTTGAGATCTGTAATATTTTCTGCATATTAGTTTCTACTGTTGCGATTCTGTAAGGGATTATTCCGCATATTTTATCTCTTATTTCCTAACATGTTTTAGTTTCCTTAGTTTTAACTTATTGTATACATTATTGACAAAGGGAATGATTTGATATAGATATATTTCATATTCATTAATGATAATAAACTAGTCTTAATAGACTTTTATTACTTGTAACAAATTTTATTTTTTAGATTTTGCTTGATTAATAATATAAAGACTGCTTTTATTTGGATTAATCTATGTGATTGTCAATTAATGTTTTATCTATGCATGAAACATAAATATTTTCAAACATACACAAACTATGCATCTTAAACCATCCTTTATTGTTTACATTTGCAAATAGTAACATAAAAATATTCATAGTGAGTAGAAATCCAATTACAAGTTTACATATTAAATTGTTGAAAACATTTAACAAATGCAATACAACAATTAATATAATTCCAATTCAAAAAAGGCTTGTTTTCTTTCTATCAAAAGGCTTGTTTTCATAAAGCATTGTTGGCCAATACATATACAAAATTGTGGGTTGTCAATGGTTTTCAAATCTTCCGGAAAGTTTTGTCATATAAGAACACATTACGAGGGAATCCTTTTTTGCCTATGATTCTGAATCATAGTTGTCCTTACGTCTGCCACACGGAATAAAAAAGAAAAATTTGGCTGGCCACTATATTTTAATTCCTACGCTAGTGTCAAAATTGTGACAACACACCTGTTACATGGTGAGATTAACTAATTTTTCATTTTTTATGTTATAGGGGAAGCTTGATCTTTTTCTTGTACAAGAGACAGAGGAATGTGCTTTGAGTCCGTATATGGATCTATCTGCTAAAACTCTTGATGCCTACAAATATCACACTGCGGTATTGATATTTTGAAGAATATTCTACTCCTCCCTTGCAACATCTCCTACTGACAAAAGTGATGAATCGACATCTGTCTTTTCCTTCAGTAATATTTCTGGATCCATCTTATGCTCCTTGATTATCCTTCTCAATGTATTATTATTTTTATTTAATACTATGCATTTTCCTTCATTATACAAATAAATTCACGATTTTTCTAGGGCATTCTTCAAATGTGCTTCAAATACAGTTGCTTCTTTCTTTAAATTTTCATATTTTTCTTACAAAACAGAAATATAAATGTATTAGTCTATTAGATAAGTTGAAAAAATATATTACGGTGCTCATAATATTACGATTTTTCCTATAAAAATGGCTTACCACAAATTTTTATTTTTCTATATTTATTATTAAAACATTTGTCTTGTCTTTAGCCCATTTTTGTATTAATCCTCTGCTTGAAGAATCGATTTCTCACCTTGTTTAACATTATGTCTATAATATCATCATCATCATAATCATTATTATATGAAATTTTGCCTGACCGAGCTTTGTTCAAAGAAAATGTCAAGCCTTATTAGTTGGTTCTCTACGAAAGGTGAACAATGTATTCCTTTGAGCATGATTATGGTATCTGGGTATTTATTTATTTAATCAAAATTTTATCCCTCCTCTCCCAAGTGCACACTAAATCCACATCATACATTACAAATTCTTGAATTGTGGCCCCCATACTATCTGATATCATATTTTTGAATGCAAAATGTGTCTTCTCATCATCTGTTTGTGGAGATTTACTTAGAGGAGGAGAGTCTTGTACTTGATGCACATGTTGTTGTGGTTGTGGTTGAGGAGTAGAGTAGATTGAATCATATCATGGGTGTCAAAATAGTTACCCTTGTCTACATCACCACTATCGAAGCCCAAATACTCCTCATCAAGATCAATGTTGTTCAAAATTTGGGTGCTGTTACACTTAAGACACCACCTAGTGAGAGTCCAAAAATTCTATTGTTACAGGATGAAGTGTTCTTCTTGAGTCCATAGGAAACCTTATATTCTTTCCTGAAGATCTTGTTGTTGTTTGGATTGTACGTGTTGGTGGTATTGGTGGCTTGCTTGGAAGGTGTTGAGAAGCTCTATTACCTACAAGAAGCAAACTATAAATTATTAGAAAATTATCATTATACCCTTGGGCCTTGTAAATGCTAAAAAAATTGTAACTAAACAAAACATGCTAAATATTATACATTACCTTGCATGCTCAGAGACATAGACGTGACAATTCAATCTTGACACTAAGAATGAGTTTGATCTTCATCATCAAACTCAAAACTTTCTGAACACAATAAATGTAGAAATATTAAAATATTGTACTACTTACATAACATAGGTTGATTGTGTTTCATCCTATTATCTATACTAGTAGTTTAAATTGGTTAATTATATAAACAATAAATTTTATACATATAGACAAATGTGATGGTAGGTGTGATGGAGGTATCGACCCCCTAGGTCATTTTTTATGAGGAACTTGTATTGGTGTTGATTCTGCTGAATCCATGTCAAAATCCATAGAGACCTCTGGAGGGGATTTACCTCGAGCAATAACCTCCTTATGAGATATTGCAGCCATAATTCTTCTCTGCAAAAGAAAATATTACAATTATTATTGTATTCAAAAATATTTAATGTGAAATCGTTATAATGTGAAAACTTTAAAAGTAATTGTTATATGTTTTTTTTCAAGAGATACTATTCATTTTATCATTAATTGCAGTTGGAATTTGTGTGTGTTACAATTGGAAGAAAGCTTCTTGATAGAAAGCAAGTAAATAATTGCAAGAATAGAATACAATCTTGGATTTATCAGATATATTGGCACTAGCATGTGGGATACATCTACTTTTATTTGATTGAAAAAATATGTGCTCCAATCAAATAGTTTCCTTGCTAGTGTTCGCATTATATATTGAACTACCCAAAATGGAATGTCTACATATCTACCCTGTAACACAATCCTGGCCTAAAAAATTGATACAACTGCAAGAAATAATTTATTTGTAATACCTTGTATAACAAGGCCTCTTTTGAATGATTAAGAGGAGTTGCAACAATATACAAGAAATGTTAGATTCTTGGTCGTTGGGTAGTCGAGTAATATTAAGAAAACAAATAGCTGAAAATAATAAACATACCATCAACCTGCACATTGTAATGAGACTCCAAAAAAAAATTGTCTTCATCTGTAAGGAGTGCCTTTATAGTCACGTGTGGCTGGTTTTGAATGGTAAGCCAGTTAAATGATGTACATCTGCGGGATCAATTGTGAAATAAAATTGATGATCCATGAGGAGAATGGAAAACTCTCCTTGTTTCTGGTTGTAATATGCAAGAAGGTAATCAAGCACAAAAGTATCAATTTCAAATTGGGGCATGTTGACAAGCCCCAGTAAATTGTGATTTTGTAGCCATTCATGTTGTGTCTTTCAATTTCATGAGAGTTGTAATCTGTGGGCACATGAGATTTTTGTATTAGAATTTGGGCATAGGAGTAGACGTGGTGCTTGCCATTATTGAAATTTATAGGAGAGGGAGGAAAGAAACTTGAAAGGTGCACGTAAGTTTGGGAGAACTTAGAAGATTGGAGAGCTTAGAGCGCTAGAAAAGTTCACAGAAAATTGAAGAAATGAACCTCGTAGGGGTATATATAGGGCTCATAAGGGTTTAAGGTACACGTGGCGACAAACAATTGGCTAGGTTGGTTGGTCATCTAACCTAGGCTCGATAGTCGTCCAACCTATGTTGGATGGACATTTAACCCAGACTAAATCAATCCGTCTAACCTAGCTTGGACAAACATCTATCCCACTAACCCATCGGATGGTCATCCAACTTATCCTTCTAACCTAGGTCGTCCCAACCCGGGTTTGACAATCGTCCAACCATACAAACCCATCTAGCTTGTTCTTCACTATTTAATAATTATGTTTTTCATATTGTTTCAGTAATATATAGAACAATTTTATTTTTGATTATTTCTTGAATATTATTTCTGTAACACTTTTATAAAACTATATGTAGACATTTCACAAACTAATGCTCCTTGAATCTTGATTATACTTTTCAAAGTATTTGTTTATTTAATAATACAAGTTTTTCCTTCAACTGAATAAATGCATTGAAGCTTTTTTTGCATTCTTCAAATGTGCATCAAATACAGCTTCTTCTTTCTTTAAATTTTCATAATTTTCCTACAAAACAAAAATACAAATGTGTAAGTAGTCTATAACATAATTTATTGCAATGTTCATTATATCACGATGATCAACTACACCTTTTTATGAATTTCAATACACTATTCAATGACAACTTCCCTCATCACTGACATGTGAAACAACATAAAATTAAAATAAAACAAACTTCTTTATTAACATTTAAGATTATACCAAAAATTAATAAATAAACAAGATCCATTACCAGTTGGTAATGATGTGTCGTATAAAATGAAGCCTCATAGAGTGCCTTCTTCCAGTCCTGAAGCATCTCTAGGGTATATCTACCCTTCTCTTCGTGGTGGGAAATTGAGGAGCATAGACTCCTTTTCCTTTATCAACCCATCAGTAGATCGCATGGGTCAACATGATAGAAAATTAGAACTATTGGCATGGGATTTTTGAGCATAAATGACAACTCTGCCAAACACCATGGGGATTCTACAAATTTTTTTGAATTTTTTTATTTAAAGCTAGCATTGGACATTGCTTCTTTTATTTCTCTGGGAAAGAAATCCCTGGTTTCAGGTTCTTCAGAAGCAAGAAAACCCTTAGTCTAGGGTATCATAGAAACTCATAGCCAATGTCTATTTGACATCGAGGCCATGGTGATTAATAAATACATTGTAGAGGGCAATGGCAATTTTTGATTCGTTTGAAGAAGTAGACGGTGCAAATCCTTCAAAAGGATTCTCAGTCATAGAAGATGATGTAATGTAGTTCACACATAGGGGGACTGAGGTTTCGCTACATTAAATTTTTTTCTTCATATCATAATCAGAGGATGTGTAATAAAAACTTGTAAATTTGTAAATACATCTACTTTTTTGGGTTACCTATAACAAGAGGAAGGGAGGATTCAAGTTGTTTGAGAAAAAACATGCTTTTCATTCCATTATCCAACTCTTTTCAAAATGATTAGAACAGTTCTAGGTGTGATGCGGTGCATCATACCTTCTTCTTCTCATCGAGATGCATCGACACTACCACACGGCTTGGCATATAGAGGAATGAGTTGCCATTGTGTTCCTTTTCATATCAAAGATTTGAGATGCATGACCAATTTGCGGTTGTTTATTTCAAAAAGGAGAAATTACACACAACCTGCTTGCAGTAGCCATCCAACTTTGTTACTGCTAGCCATCCAACGATCAACCTTGTTCATGCTTGAATTAATCTCACCCCTATTTGGTTAAGATTTGCCATTGTTGTCTATTATATTTTTCTATTTTCCTTTGGGTGTGTGAGTTGGCCTTTTGGTTCTTCTATGTATGGATTATTCTTTCCTCTTTTCGGTTGAGGATCATGTCTGGATGTGCATTATTTTGAAGTTTCTTGTGGGGAACCCGTGTGTTTTAAGTTTTGAAATTGGAGGGATCACCTGTTGTAAAATGTTCCAGGTCTTGTCTTTTTATTTGTGTTTTCTCTCCCATTGCCCACTAATACGTGGAAGCTCCTAATTGATTGCGGTATGGCGGATCTAATTTGTAAACTTGTAATTTTCTATCACATTCACAAAATGTAAAATCATCCCCATGACCCGATAAATATTCTTCGAATATTCGCAATCATAAAGTAGCACAAGAAATTTCTCAATTAGTATCCAGGAGTGTACATTTGTCACAATTTGAGTGGATGTAGGAAGCGGTGCATATTTGTAGCTTTGTGCATTTAAGAGGAAAAGAATAAAGGTGTAAAAAGGTTCCCAAAACCCACAAGGGACATGTGGCTCCTTTTATGCAAAAGGCGGGGATGCGGGTCATCGGGGCACTCAAACATTTTTGGTTTTGAATTAGAAATGAAATAAAACTGCAGAAAAGGGCCATAACCCTGCTATCACCCAAAAGTGACCACGTGTCAAAACCTGTGTTGAAATATAAAAAGTGGATGGGTGGGTCAAGTTAGTCAAAAGTGTGTAAGTTCTAAAACACTACAAAATTACAAAAAAGTGCCCCCGAGCCCGCGTTAACGAAAAGACTTTTCTGCGTGGATGACACATTTTCAAATTTGAGAACGGTGGAATGAATAGTCACGATGTAATGCATTTATTTCTCGGAACCATTAATGTTGCTATGTAAATCAAGGACATTTTAAATTTTGTGAATGCTTTCATCTTTTATTACCAATTTTTTGGATTTTTGTTGCTACCTTTTGTGATTTTCGTGGAGAATTATCATGTTTTTAACTGTGAAGCTTGAATTGTGAACCTGAGGATTGAAAAGGCTGTTGATTTGGATTTTTTCTGCGTGGACGACACATTTCCAAATTTGAGAACGGTGGAATGAATGGTCACGATGCAATGCATTTATTTCTTACACCATTAATGTTGCTATGTAAATCAAGGACATTTTAAATTTTGTGAATGCTTTCATCTTTTATTACCAATTTGTTGGATTTTTGTTGCTACCTTTTGTGATTTTCGTGGAGAATTATCGTGTTTTTAACTGTGAAGCTTGAATTGTGAACCTAAGGATTGAAAAGGTTGTTGATTTGGATTTTTCTCATGCGTGGACGACACATTTCCAAATTTGAGAACGGTGGAATGAATGGTCACGATGTAATGCATTTATTTCTTCCACCATTAATGTTGCTATGTAAATCAAGGACATT
This sequence comes from Taxus wallichiana var. yunnanensis, assembly GCA_018340775.1. Lineage (NCBI taxonomy): Eukaryota > Viridiplantae > Streptophyta > Pinopsida > Cupressales > Taxaceae > Taxus > Taxus wallichiana. The sequence continues at coordinate 62,191,400 of CM031235.1, read as the reverse complement.
TTAAATTTTGTGAATGCTTTCATCTTTTATTACTAATTTGCTGGATTTTTGTTACTACCTTTTGTGATTTTCGTGGAGAATTATTGTGTTTTTAGATGTGAAGCTTGAATTGTGAACCTGAGGACTGAAAAGGTTGTTGATTTGGATTTAAATTACTCATGAACTTGTGGATTGACTAGTAAGATCTTAGAAACTCTTGTGTTTCTCCTTCATTGGCAAGTTGGTTTAAAGTAAAGCTAGGGTTTTTGAAGATGAAGACCATGCCATCTTCATTCTCGGTTGCGTCAGGGGTCATGAGTGATTTGGAAAGATTATAGACACGGAATTGATGTGTGTTGATCTAAATGATTTTCTTCAAAGACTTAATAGCCCCCATAAGAGTGAATCCCTAAAGGCAATTCAAGATAGCCGCATTGCTTTAGTAGGTGTTATCCCACCAGTGGTTCATTGCCCAGAGTTGGTGTGGCATTGTGCTATGAATTATGATCCAAAAAGAGGGAAGTATTAGATGGGAGTGGGGATGTAGTTTTGACATTGATGCCTGCAGCCATTAGAATAATGTTAAAATTTCCTGTAATCACCAACCCAATCACCATTGCTATCAAATTAGCCTTACGGGATTATGAAGCAAAGAAAAGGATTATGCCAAGATCATAAATACAAAGTGGCTCATTACAAAAAAGACAACTAGAATCCCTAAAAATCTAGTTAGGGCACAATTTTGTTGAAGAGGTTGAAGATGTCATTGTGTTATTAAGTTAAATGGCGGGGTTGGAAACTATAAATGAATTTAAGGAATGGATGGTTACTTACATATGGATCATTTTGGAGAGAAAGGGGAGAATTTTCTGGGCTACTTTCATTGTAGAAGCACTCCATGGCCACATGGTCACCTTAGCAAAAAAATTGAGATGGGTGATAATTCAGAGCTAGAATTTTATATGATGACTTACTTAATTTACAATGTTGTTGGGCATAGACATTTCTCGGGTTTGTCACCATGTGCAGATTTCAAGTAGTGCCAAATGCATGAGATATTCCCTCAACTATAACTGATCAGTGGGAATGTGAGGTTATTTAATGATGATTTCTTTTCCCCAATCATTTGTCTTTTCAAGCAGTGGGGACAATATAGAATTTTGAACAAGCCAAAAAAGTGATTTTGGAGTACGGATGCTACTTCATTCAATATAAAAAGTTCACATACATAAGGGTTAGTGGTTTTGAAGGCAAGCCTTGTAAGTTGCCTAGGTATTTAGATGATAAATTGGTTTATGTGAACTAGGCAAGGCAGCTAACACTTGTGCATAAATTGATTTCCGAAAGGCATAAGACAAATATCAAATTCCCTATTAGAATTAGAAGGTATTCATGCCCTTCCATCATAAAATCTAGGTTGATTGAAGATGAAATGCAAAAAGTTTGACATGGAAAAGTTTGAGGCAAGGGCCAATTATGACATCGATGGGTATTCAACAACATTGTGAATAATTTTGAGCATGAGCCTCAATTTGAATATTATTGGATGAATTATAGGGATGAAGAAGAGGTTAGATTAAGGGATTTCTCTAGAATGACCCTTTCACAAATAATAGATTTCAAAATTGCAGTTATCCCAAAAGGAATTATGGATGATCCACATACAATAAGGGTATTATGTTGATCAGAAGGTGGAAGCACAACCCATAATCCCTCCATATTGGAATGAGATAGAATCTATGATGATTCTTATATTAGGATAACTGATGTAATGAGAAGAACTATGAATTTGTTAACTCAAGAAGGGCATTGACCTATCAATTCAGAATACCATAATCTTAAATAACTTCAAGAGTTTGGGAAACTTAAATGATGATATTCCACCCTTGAAGGAGGGAGCAGATAGAATGGATCCTCTATGAGAGGAAATGCCCCTCAATTTCCCTAAAAAAGGCCCACTCTTGAACTCATAGATGAGTGGACCTCCGCTAGTGGGACTAGTACTCCTATGTCAATTCTTAGGAAAAAGACTAAAAACATGCTTTTAAAATCTATGGAAAATTCCCCATTACTTTTGCAATGCCAATCCAAGCAAAGGGGAAGGGCTTAGCATCCCATGTAGTTTGCTCAGGTGTTTCACCAAAACCTCATAGTACTAAGAAATTAATGAGTGGAGCCATAGCAAGTGGTCTTACTCAATCTAAGCCATATAAGGAAGGGCAAAAGAGCACTCCTGATCTAAAAAAGTTTGAAAGGGAACACAAGAAACATAAGGTTGCTCATGTACTAGTCTTGGTGAGAGTAGGTGCCCACACGCCTAAAAAGCACAAGCACAAAGATGTGGTAATCGATCCTCCTGAATTTGAAAGGAGTGATGTTTATCAGGCACAACATGCCCCATCATTACCATAAGTGGAACAATCAGAGTTTCTATTCCCACCTCTATCTATGGAGGAAAACAAAATGAAATCCACTCAAGATCAAGCAACCTAGGAAAATGTTGCAAATAGTTTAGTAAGCAGCCAAATCTTAACTCCAAGTACAAAGACATCTAAGACCCTACTTACTAAGGATATGAGTATGCCTTCATTTGGAACATTGTATGAATCTACAAAGGCCCAAGATGATGTAATTGATGTTGATATTGGTGAGGGATTTTCTATGTTAGATGCACTCAAATTATCTATGAGTGAACCATTGATGACACCAGTAGATGACCTCCAAACAAGTAAGGAAATAGAGAGAAATGCTCATCCATTAATTAGTAAAGAAAAAATCTCAAGCAACAGATGTTCCTTCTATAAGACAAGTGGTTGTAGAATCAGATAAACCAAAATTGCTTAGTGGAGAAGATGTTAATACAGAGGTGTTAATAGAAGAGATTGTTTCTATTTCTGTTGAAGTTACTAAAGTTGATGAACTTTCTCAAAAGGGAAAATCTATTTTTGAAGAGAAAGTAGAAGTAGCACAAACCACAATTGCTAGCAAGATAAGCATTATTGATAAAGACATGCAACCTCTAGATGGAAATGTGAAGTTGGCTTCAGATGAACAACCTACCATGTCATTACCAGGAGCATCATCAAAGCACGAGGAGGGTAGGATGCCAACTTAGCAGAGTTTGAGGAATGAAGAGCTCACAAGCCAATCAGTAACTCAAGAAAATGTTGGAGGAAAATTGGGTCTAGTATGGCATCCATTGAAGAAATAAGGAAGGAATATCCCCTAACTAATGATACAAACCAAGAAAATAATGATCAACTTTAGTTTCCAAACCAAGGAGAGGAACATCCGAAAGAATTATTAACACAGGTGAGAATAACAAGGTGGTCATCAAAATAAATAATGAAAATAGGTAGAATCACTAGTTCAGGATGAACAAGGGTTTTCAAATAGTTGATGGTTTTCCCTGAGGAACCCCAACCAGAATCACAAGAGGCAAAGGCTAGAACAAATTTGGTGAAAGGGTGGATCGGTGAACTAATTTCAAATGAGGAAAAGAGGTCCTTCCTGTGTAAGATATTGACCTTACTGCTCTATCTTTTCCAAAGACAATAAGAGCCTCAAAAAGAGCTAGAACTATCACTAAAACCCACACTGACTCATCAGAGCCAAAACTTTGGAAGTAACAATCCCCTTTGAAGGAAATACTAGGGAAGACATAACAACCAATGATTATAATGTCTAGATTATTCCCTTGGGAAATCCCTCAAGGGACCAACTAAAGCAAGGGGTATTTGAAGTTGTCAATGACCTTTTACAAAAAGTGGATGAAGATAGAATGACAAAGAGGTAGTTAAAAGAACAAGTTAAATCCCTAAGCTCGAGTTTACAGCAATTGATTGGGAAACCTAGTCAAGCTCAGACAAGTGCCTCCATAGATACCCCTGAGGGAATGGATAAAATAAACAAGGTTGTCAAGAAGGTCCAGGAAGTGGACACATGGATTGAAAAATTAACCAAGAGGGGAAAGGAAGCAATTATAGAGGCCAGGTCAAAGTATGAAGATCTCAAAAATAGACTCAATGAAATTGATGAGATAGTTGAATAGTGTGACAATGAGATTTTCTATTTTGAAGGAATTCTTCCCAAGCTAGACCACATTACCCAACTCAGTGATGAGTTAGTTGAGCAGAAGAAGACATTGTGCCAATAGTAGTCAAAGGAAGCCAACATGATATTGAAGATTTGTCAAAGATCAGAGTAGAAACCTTGAATGGGATCAAGGAAAAGCTTGAAATCAAGAGAAATTGGGTTGATGATACTCTCAATGCTATTGACTTAAAGTTAGAGGATATGGTAGCTGATAAATTCAAAAAGAGCTACGGGGATATGAAGATTGACTTTTTGCTTAATTCCTTTGAAAAGAATATTCTAAAAGAATGATTTCTCCTATGAAATCATTAAAATGATGAGAAGGATTGAGAATAGAATTGTAGAGTTAAAATCAAGACCACTGGAATACAAATAGAAAATGGGCCATTGCATTGATGCAATATCTAGGCAAGCACTAATTTTCTAGCATCATACGGGACTAGATGAGGATGAGGTTAATGAGTTATTCAAAAGGTATGATGCATATGTAGCAAGGTTTCCAAAAGAACAAGATACAAAAGTGGAAGATGAAGAAGAAGAAAATGCAGATACAAAAGATGATGAACATGCTTAGGCATTGTTCCTTAAGTTGTATTTTCTTTTCATATTCCTTCTTTAAACTGATACTTTAAAATAATACTTCTATTACATGGGATGTAATTGTTTTTCTAAATTTTATTGTTCCCTTATTTCAATTGTAAAGTGGAAGAATGCAGTAGTGTCATATTTACTTTGATGAAGTTTTACATACATTTGGATAAGCATGTAAATGATTGATATTGTTGTGCTTCTTGAATTTTGAATAAGGAACAAAATGGGGTTCTATAGGGGCCCCTTCCCATGACAAAAAAGAAAGATATACACATGCCAAAAATAGAGACAATGAAAGGAAAACAACATCTAGACATTTTTCAGCCCTACTTCATAGTTTCCTCCCAAGTAGGGGAAGCTTGTTCAAAAGTTTGTTTTTCCTCAACAAACTCACTTGAGCCTTGTGTTGTCTGAACAAAATGATTGGCCTGCTAGGTCCCGAGGACATTCCCATGTCCATCAATGCTTCCAGAGTCATTCTAGGATGACTCATGATTTTCTCAAGCTCAACTTTTTTCTGTTGTGATGACACCCAATCCAAAATATCTAGACCTCCTGTGAAGAATTTCATCTTTCCTTTCCCTTTGTGAAGGGTCGACGTGCTAGGAGTAGTTTGAGAGGGGATGCCTAGGGTGATTGGAAGGGAAAGTACTACATGTTGTTGATTAGGCTGATTGTGAGGCCTTGAACTTGACCCAGCCTCCCATTTCCTTGTGAAAGGTGGATTGTCTTTTGAGAGAAGGAATTGGTTGAGGCCCCAAAAACTCATGCTCTGACTAAGGATCATGATGCATTAAGCGGGTGGATGACCAAATTGTAAATCTCCCCTATTTCCCGAGTGGAGGAGATTTCTTCCCTTGAATGGTGAGTAGATAATGATTGGTCCTCTTCTCCATCTTAGAGATAACGATTGGAGGTTGAGGTTGTGGTTCACCCTTCCTCTTACCTGAAGATGACCCTAGTGTTGAAACTGGTTGCGAAGGCACAATCTCTACTTGTTTTTCTCCAGGGAATTGATTCTCTCTCTCCAACTCATCTATTTTGTGGGAAATAATAGGCACAATGTCGATGGAGGATTTATCATACAACACATATGATTCCTTGGGAATATATTTTGATACAAATCCCTCATCACATAAAAAGGGACATTGAAAACTTGGTTTTCCTAGATACCTGAGGTCTTCTCTCGACCCAAGTATCTCTTTAAATATTTGGGAGATTTCAAGTGTTCCCATCTAAAAAGATGAAAATACATAACCTGAAAGGCTACAAACATAGGATTGATCTTGATTAGCCTTGTAAGAAGTGCTAACTAGACTTTCTGATATGTTAAGGGTCCTCTGGTGTCACCCGCACACTCTATATCAAATAGAGCCCTAACAAAGGCTTCATCAGACCACTCAAATCAAAAATCTGATTTAAGTCCTCTAAAGAAATTTCCTTTAGGTTATGTGCTATGAGTACCTTCGCCATTTTTCTGATGAAATTCCTTATATTCAAAACAAGAAGGGAAATGCATGATGACAATGAAATTGAGCCAAGTTTTATAATGAAAAGGAGACATATGTTTTTGATTTGGTAAAATATTTCCCATGAGATGAAGGATATTTTGTTTAATTCACATAAAGGAATTTAAGAATTGGAAAAGGTTAGGAATGAGCAGAGCTAGTAAATCAAGGTGATTCGATAGGAACTATGTGTGGAAATTAAGCCAATGAGACATAAAATAGAGTGTGTGGCACCCAAGGTGGATTCTTGAAAAGTGAATATGGATATATGTCATATCAGAGTCATCTGGAAGTGTTCAGAGATTATTTGAAATGATTATCTAATCAATATCAGGAAAGAATGATTAAAGTAATTTTCCGAAATGATGACCTGATATCCCATTCGAGCACAAGTGGAGCTGATTGAAAAGACTTGCGCTTTGTACATCTGGCAGTTTTAAAAGAAAACTTTTTAAATGTCATGTTCTAGAACAAGTTTTGTAAAAGGAAATATTCCTTGGAATATTCATGCTTTTGGGGAAAACTTTGAAGGTTAACAAGTGAAGAGGGTGATATAAAAGGAAAAAGGATAATCACACCAGAGGGGGTTAATTTTTCTAAGAATTATTCAAAGAAAAGAGAAGGAGAGAAAGCCAAGAGAATCCATTTTCGAGGAACTTATCTAAGAAACCAGTTATTTCCTATGTATCTTTGAAATTGATCATGTCAAGATGGTTGCAAGTGTCCAACCATTGATAAGATTTGAGATTGTAAATAAACTTTCCCTTGTTGATCAATTTGAAGAACCTTGAGTAAATCATGTTAATCATGAACCTAGTTATGTCTGCTTTCATTTTGAGATATCTTCAAATAGTTATATGTGTTCCTGTTGCAATCTTATGTTAGGAGTTCCTCTGAATCACACAAGATCTTGTCCTCGTGATAGTATTGTGGCATTTTCAATTACATTATGAAGAGAGTTTTCATTTCATGATGCAATAAATGATTTAAATTCACTTTACTTTCATTTTGATGATACAGATTGTTTGTCAGTCTATGAGTGTATCATAGGCATGATGAATCAGGGACTTCTAATGTTTAATTAAGTCTTTAACATGATATTTTGTGTTGAATCCTTGAAGAATGTGTGAAACCATGTGTCTTTGAGCTTTCATAGATGCACATCCTCTAGTTGAAGGTTCATTCTGACTATTTGAAGCCTTTTGTCATTTTGCTTTGTAGATTTTCCAACATTTGTTAAAAGTTCTCAAGAATTTGGTATAATCAACTTTATCCTGCTTAACTTCCCAACCACAAATTATACATTCAGTAATAAATCATACATGAACCATCCCTATTGCACTTTGTATATCCAAAAATGTTGAAGAATTTCATTGAATTTGCTTATCCTTTACCAAAATATGCAGATGCAATCAATTTTTATCATTGTCTTTAGTAACCTGGACCTTTTCTAGAAAACATCTTCATTCTCTAAGGTGACAACTTGTGAGAGTTAGGTTATGTTGCATTGACCATGTTTTCTCAAGGTCTCCTTCAAACATTGCAAAGGGAGAGTCAAATACTATTAATTTGTTGATATTCTTCACCAACACAGTTACAAAATGGGTCCTCTCACCCTGGTTGAAGGCACAACCTAAAGTAGTGAGGGTAGGTCAAACCCTTAACACGGTGTTATCTAGTCCTTTCCAAACTAGAGTAATAAAGAGTCATCTAAAATCAATTTGAATTCCAATGTGTCTCTTGAATCCTTTCAAATCCTTTTTGGTTTCACGATGTTCCTAATTTTCTCTATTACGCCTCGATATGCTTTATCTCACTCCTTGACACAATTATGATCGAATGATGCCTTTAGATCATTTTGGAGAGTTAATTTTATTTTTTGATATGTGATTAAACCTTAAAAATAAGTGAGGATGGAAAAAATCGGTGAGATGAGTGAAAACAGAGCCAATCAGTAACTTTTGCAGTGACAATTGAAACCTTCTATTTTTGGCGAGTTGGACTAAGAATTGGTATTTTGGGAAATTTTACCTTTTTCTCCAATTTTACATTCTAAATATCCTAGAACACTTAGATCACCTCAATTGATGATGATTTAATATTTTTAGGAATTTCTTATTCTTATCGGTTGTTTTTTCGAAATCTGTTATTTTGGGAAAATTATCTATTTTACCCTACTTGTTGTTTTGCATCTTTTTTAAATGTTCTGATTGATTGGAGATTGATTTTTTGAGAGACTTACTATTTTTAGTAGGTAACTATACAAATAACTTTATATTTTTATAAACTGATCATATTGGTGTTGATTTGCAATGAAAACACCATTATTGGATTCAACTCTGCACCATGATCCCGTGCTCTAATTTTCGTCATGTTCCATCTGCTGGAACTCTTGTAAATAAAAAATATTTTTTTTGGAATGGAGGGTTTAAATTTTTCTGATATTTTATGTAATCCATTAATGGAGGCTTTAATACTTAGTTATTTTGAAGGTTCCTAAGAGTATAGTAATCGATTAAAATCTTAGTGCAATCAGATTTCAGGTTGGTGAGTTATGGGAAAAGCTTCATTTTTACAGTCATGAATACTTTGGAACGTGTTGGGAAGCATGGATATTATTTTAAGATGTTTTTATGTATTAAAAATTCAAAAATGGAGGTCATTTCTAACTTGCAAATAAAACCAACTTAGAACAAGCTAACTTTGTTTTATGTCTTCACAATAGCGGTTTTTAACCATGGTTGAATGATAGTTGAGTGTGGGTTAAAAGTTGGGTTTAATGGCTGGTGGGGGTGGTGGAAATTTGTTTCCCATTTTTCCCCTTGGTGATAAGGGACATAAATGGGTTTCTAAAGAAATATTGTGCCAAGTGTAATCATTAGATGCAATGTGAGGAAGATGGAGAAAGCTCCGACAAGCACCCGAAATGGGTCAAGATTATCACATGGAGAACCAAAAAGGGGATAGTGGGGTGGAACTCATTTTTTTACTCTATTTAAACTTGGTTAAAAGGTAAAATAAGGACACAAATTGGAACTTAGAGTAATATTGTTCTAAGTGGTATGATCTGGTGCAGTGTGAGGGAGAGCAATTTAACTAGTTACGCCCCCGTGGATCTGGAGAGGGTCGTATGAGAGATCAGAGAGGGGACAGTGGGGGTGATCATTTTTGTCCCATTTTTTCCATTTTTAAATTGACAAGAGGGATAAAAATTGGAACTATGATTGAAATCATGACATGTGGCAGTGATAAAACTGGCTAAGTATGAGATCAGCACACTCTACACTAGAGGAAACTTGAAAACAACATTCCTAGAGCTTGGAAGGGTCTTTTCAAGTGAAATTTTATATGATTTTGACTCCAAGGAACCTTAAAAGATCAATTTATATTTTTTAGAGCCTAATTATTCCCTAAATTCCACAAAATGGGCCTATTTTTATAGACAACGAGGTGTGTCTGCATAAGTTGAGTTACCTTGTGAGATTATCGGTCTTGTGTAAAATATAATTATTCAAGCATGAAGAGTATTATATTATATTTCCAATGCCTATTTTTTTCTTATAAATCCTTATGAATCTCCTATAATCATCTCAAGAATCCTAGGTTCACATTTTGACCCTTCATTCCTTACACCTTAAAAACCTGCTTTTGCACAGGATGTTCCTACACCATTAAATTTTTCCTAAACTTTCCTAAACCAATTCCAACACCTTCAATGCTCTCCAATACCACCTATAGATGATTATGATCTTTTAGAACCTCCCTAGAGGATCCACACCTACCTTGAAATGGCGAGAATTGGCCTTTCTAGGCTTTTCTGTAGAAGAACTAGTCTTCTATTATACTTGATTGAATGAAAAGAATAGCCTTGTTACATTACTTAAAACAATTACACATGCTTTTTCATCATATTGGGAGGAAATTCAAGGTTGGGATGATCATAAAACAAAATAAAATCTGACAATGAGAGGGATTTAGGAGGATTTGGAAAATGTTTTCACATTTGGCTTAGTTGTCATGGTTCAAGTTTTGAAATTTTGGGCTTATAAAAATGCATGACAACAATGTTACAAAGGTCCATCATTGAATATAAATTGAAGGGGAAATTTTTTAAAATTTATATGATAATCTGTGAAGGTTTTGATCGAGACTTGTAGGAGATGAAAAACTAATCTAGGGATTTTCCTTATAGACTTTTTAGGAAACGATGCAAGAGATAAATATCATTATAGGATACTTTTTTGCATGCCATGAAGAAACCTGTTCTCTTGGGTAATTTTTTCCTTTGTACTTGTCAAAATTAGGAGTTTCTAAGGATTTAGGAAATTGTATGTGTAACATGTATTTATTGAATGGATAGGGAAAAGATCTTGAAAATTAGATTGTTTCATTTGTTTTTACATCCCCATTATTGTTTCTTCCATGCTTTGTCATTCTTGAATGAATGAAGAATTTTGAGATGAATATTCACCATTGTTTCTATTTCATGACTTGGTTGAACCTTTTCCTCATTTCCTTTACCAACTTTAGAAGCCATATTAGAAAGTTTTTTCATCTCTTGAATTTTGGTGAATAAGGCTTCATTTGATGTGTTTGTGGAAGCACTATATTTTTATTTGTTTTTGCTAGATTTGGGTTTATCTATAAGATGTTTCAAATTTTCATCACCAAAATCCAAAGGTAGTTTAACTCCCATTTCTAGGAGATGAAGAAGAAATTTATGTTTGTTTTGTCTTAAAATTTCATCAATTTTTACATGTTCTTCTTCTGAAATCTTAGGTTGTTTAACTTCTTCCTCTTCGTCAGAACTATCATTGTCAAAAGTATTTTTTCACACTTTCCAAATATATTATATCTTTTGGTTCGATTTTCCACCATTTTATACTAGGAAGGGTAAAAATATAAAGCAAGAGGTGATATTGGTGAATCTAATTCGTAAACATTATTCTTGTGATATGAATTTAGTTTTGAGTGATTTGCTTACACTTAGATAAAGTGAATATCCAAAAAGTATAAGACTTTGAGTAGAATTGAGATTGATATGCTTAACTTTGAATAAAGTGAATATTTAAAAGATGAGACTTTCAATGATTGGATAGGATTTGGTTTAGAGTCTAGTGAAACTGCGATTAAGATTTTCTTAACTTTGAATAAAGTGAATATTCAAAAGATAAGACTTTGCATGATAGGATTGATATGCTTAAATTTGGATTAAATGAATATCCAAAAGATAAGACTTTGATAGGATTGATATTCTTAAATTTGGATAAAGTGAATATCTAATAGATAAGATTTTTATTATGATGATTGATTGATCAAACCTTGATTGGATTTGGACATATTTTGATTTTGATTTTAGATTTGGAAGGGATAGGATTTTTTTTGATAAATTATTTTTGAATTAAATTTAATTTGGATGATATGAGATGTGGAACACAAACTATCTTAAACTAACAATCCAAACGATAACGGAAAATAAATTTTAATTTTTTATAAGCGATTTTAAAAAATTATTTCAAACTAACAATCTAAATAGTAATGAAAGATAATAATATTTTAATAATGATGTTCAAGTTGAATTGAATTTGGATAACATGAAATGTGGAACATAGATTGTTTTGAATGAATAATAGGAACAAAAAAATAGTATTTTTTTATAGTTGATTTTCAAGAACTGTCTTAAAATAACAATGTAAACAACATAAGATAAGATATTTTTTATAACTCATTTTCAAGTTAGATTGAATTCATATAACATGAGACATGGAACATAAACTTCTTAAACCAACAATCTAAATAGTAATGTAGAAAAGGTTGGCCTTGGTTTGATAAGTTTCCTAAGGATGTGGAAAATTCACTCACCCATGTTTTTCCAAATGAGTACACATACCATAATTTTTCTTAATATAGACTATATCCCTCAATCAATTAAGAATGGGGTCGTTACGGTAGAAAATATTTGGTTTTCCTCATAGGTGATACTATTCAATCAAGATGGGGTGCTACCCATTTCATTGGCCGGTCCTCTCAATGTGTCAACTACTTTGTGGTTCCTGTGGTACTCCTCACAATGATTTTAGGGCCATGCCCGAGTACTTACCACGATTAAGTGGATGGGTATTAACCCTTATCTAAACCCACATTTTAAGATTTTTTTATTTTGTTAAAATTTAGAAAATTTTGGTTTGTCTTTATCCAAGGAAATCTGCATGTAAGATATTATTAATTTGTTACTTGATTTTGATAAGATATCCAAATGATACGGTCACACAAAAAACTAATTAGTAGTTTTCATGAAAACACAATATTAAAATAAAACAACAGCAAAAGATCGCAGTCATTTTTATTTTCAATATCGCACAAGAGCATAAGAAAAGAGCATATGTGGATTTTGATCAAAATGAAAAATGAAAGGAAACTAACAAAAACTTAAGATGTTAGCACAATTATAACTGATTAAACTACATATTAGAATCACTGAAACACACAAAAAATAGTATAACAACGAAAAGATGCTGGAAATTTTGAGAAAATAAGATGAAAATTTTCTACATAATGCTCGTGCACATACTAGAATGTTAATGCATCTAAAAGAATGCTAGTACGTGTAATGAAATGCTAACATAAATAATAAGGTATTGGTGCAAGTAGTTGAGTGGTAGCTTTCACACTATGACGGTAGTGTAGATACTTTGACGGTAGCGCGCACCACGATGTTTGTAGTGTAAATAATAAGACAGTGAGTGCGAGATAGTTGAATGGTAGAACATATAATAACATGATATCATAAATATTTGAATGGTAGTGTTGATAATAATACATTATCAAAAATTATGTGTTACACTAGCATAGGGAATGTAATAGTAGCATAAGTAACCTATAATCGCACAAAAAAGTTGAAAACATGACCAAGTTGATTGTATTTTTGAAATTGGTCACAATCTACTCCATGAAAGGCCTTGAAAATTGGTCAATGATTATAAAATAGCTAGAAGAACATAAAAAACAAGGTTAGTTCATGAAAATGATGAAGAAAAAAGAAATATGTGGGTTTGTCCCATCGGGCGTGCTAGAAATGTATATAAAGAAAAACTACAAAATGAAAGAAATGATGCAAATAAAAGCAAAGCAGATCCTTATTCGTATCTCCTTGAAACCTTGGATGAGATTTTGAAGCTTGGAATGAAGCACCAAGCTTGTTGAATCTCTTGATCAATTTTTTTGTGGATGTTCCAAAGGTGTTCTGAATGGAAGTAGAATTTAGCTACGAACAAAGCGATTAAATGACTGATTTGATTGTAGATTTGTGATCAATTATAAAATGTAATGGTGTGTGATATTGAATGGAAATTCAACACAATAATGATATAAATTTCAAAGCTTCCAAAGATGATAATTGGAGAGGAATGAGTGATTATTTATAGATGAGGGAAGAAAATCTCAAATCCTTGATTTGTATGATTAACTTCTCTAATATAAAGTTAACTGAAGCATGATTGAATTATTTAATTGATTTTCCAATCTATTTGAGGATTTGAACCATTGATTTGAGCTTGCATAGATGAGTTATTTTTGAGTTGGAAAAGGTGGCACATGCTTTTATATATTTAGAATTAAATATTAATTGCATGTCTTTTGTTTTATTCACCCAAAAAAGTGACATGACTTTTAGCTTTGAGATATTTTCTTTATTTTTGGAATGTCATGATTTTTGGGAGATATATTTTATTTTGGAATGTCATGCTTTATGGGATATGTTTAGTTAAGTCAAATGCATGATTTGATTTAATATAAATTTGTCCTCTTGCATATATTTAATGATTTAATCTTTAATTGATTATTTTTCTCTAGTTAACTTGAGATGTTAACTAGTGAAGTGAAAGTGGATAAGAGGTGAGGTGGAAATGGATAATGTGTAGGATTTATTTAATTATTGTAATATTTAAATTAGCTAATGGGATAGGAGAATGAATAATAAGAGTGATATGATTAATTAATTAATCCTAGGAATGGGATATGAGTGTAATAAGGTCCATAGCATGAATATTTAATAATTTGAGACCATGTGTGAGTGATAGGAATGATTATGGAAGTTGTGGGAATGATAGAAGTATATTTGGGATGATAACGTAAAATATTGCTAATGGTCGTAAAATAACAAAATATAGTAAAAGTGGTGGAAAATGGTTGTAATGTATTGTGAAGTAATTACAAGATGATTTCGAAGGTTTAGAATGCATAATGTGATATTTTAGGGTATTTACACCAAAGACATGTTTCTCCAAAATCTAGCAACATGTACTCAATTACAGGTTACTATCGGGTATAACAGGGAACAAAATTAGTGACAAGTTACATACTTTGGGCAAGGGGACTAATTATGATGTTTTCTCGGTAGAAATAAGGAATAGAAATTAGGGCATATGCAAGACAATAAGATACCTAGAACAATGTGTCATTTGTGACCATATTCTATTGCGTTTTTGACCATCTACAATGGCACTTATCCGTGGGAAAATGTTAATGATTGGAGGGAAAATCCTATAGCTCTCCCAATACTCTTTCCCTTTGCGGTTGGATGCTTAAATCCTTAATATAGCGACATGGCGCTAAAATCCTTAGTTCAGCGACATGACATCTAATTCCTTGATATTATTCCAACCATCTACAAGAAAACAAACATTCAGGAACAATTTTCTATCTCTTCTCTCATAGAATTTAGGTTTATTCTATCCTTGATTCACTTATTTTTCAATACGCATTTCTATTTTCACATTTACTAAGTTAAAGTTCAATTCAATTTAACATGAGCATTGGTCCTACACTTATCTTATTTTGTAGGTTTTCCTTACTCGACAAAAATCAACACATAAATGGAATAAGGAACAATCTCAAACACAATATGCTCTAGCAAAGGTAATATTCAAGGAACAAATACAAGTATCATTTCTACTATGCACATAAGGTCACCCCTATGATCCTTATCCTCTTCTAGATTTCACAATACACATTCTATAATCTCCATTCAACATGATATCAAGTACAATTCTCATTTGGCATGATATCGGTTATAACTCCCTTCGTTTACACAAGGTATGCTCTTCTTATCTACTTTATGCTACCGAATATTCATTCACGAGCATGAAGTGGGGAAAATGTGACACATGATCACACACTTACTACTTACATCATGTCTCTAAGTATGTTATTATATGCATGATTCCTAAGTAAGAAGACTAGACATTAATAACACTTGTGTTTCCTTTACATTTCTTTATTGTTTCCACACTTTTGCTATTTGCTTTTCTAGAATGACCACTTTACTTGTGAACATTGGAAAATGTGTGGTGAGCTTTGTATTTTCTTTTTATCCTCTCGAGCATCCCATACATTACTTCCCATTAGAGATAGGAGAACTCAAAGCTCTCTTTGTCCATTTTGGGCGCTTATATCCTTTTCTCAAATTTGAAATGCCATATCATTTGTTATATTTTCTAAAATATTTCTTATCTCTTTGGGTCACCTTTTTTAGTTGTTAATAATGAAATTCAAACAAGGGAATCATATATATATATATATGACTTATCATTAGGGGTTGGACAACTTAGGCTATTACTTACTATTTACTACTTGGGAAAAGACCGACCTTCAAGGAATACATTTGGGCTGCATTATTCAATGCATATGATGGGCTATTTTTGAATTCCATCTCACACATTCATCTTGGGGGAAAATTAGTTGTAGCTGGTTATTTTGGTACAATTAAAACAAGGGCAACCTATTTTTAAAGGAAACAATTCAATCACACATACCTATTATAACTACATAGAGTCTGAAATGTAGTGCAATTCTTGGTGACAATCATATTGGGAAACTATTGATGTCGGTATGACTCAATCATATGCATAATTTATTTTATCTAATGTTTTCTTGAGCCTTGTGCAAGTAGCTATGGTTTTGTTTTGTATTTTTAGGTGTAATATAGGAACCTTATAACGAAGTGGATACGATAAAGAGAGAAAAGAAGAAGACAAGTTTAGACCCTAAGAAGATTAGATCCAGAGTTGTTCCTAGGACACTAGCACCCTAGCTATCTTGTCCTTATCTGGGAAGTCCTATCCTAGGGAGTTTTAGATTCTATTTTCCTAGATGAAGCTTACTCATTCCATATCCAACATGTTCCACTCGGTTTTTAGCCTAGGATCATCCCAAATCTCCAAATACAAGCTAAGTTACTCCTATTTCACTATTGTTTACACTTATTTGCCTCTTGTATGATAGATCTTTCTTATCACAGTTATATTCATTTGATCTCAATCCTCTAATTAAGATTTCATTTTTTTAAATCAACTAGGCCCTCAAGTATGGTATATATCTAAAGAATTCTTCCAATTATTACCCTCAAAATAATGGCTAAGCTTGAGTCTACCAACAATAACCCGATAAAAATGATGAAAAGGATGATGCAGATGAATCAAAGATAGTGGCATATAAAGATCAAAAATTCTCTTTGGGCTGCCAGGATCACACCAAAAAGAGTAATTGGAAACTATCCTTTAATCCTTGTATATGGTAGAGAGGTGGGCTTTCATTATCTTTGGAATTTCCTTCTCTATAGTTATTGTGTCAATTGGAATTAGGGGTGAGGATAAAATAATTGTAAGAATGGAGAAATTGGTTGAACTTGAAGAATTGATGTAATCTGCCATGATCAAATTAGAGTAACATCGAGGTCAACAAAAAGCAGTTATTTGACAATAAATCCAAAGCATAAGCTTTCAAAATAGGAGATGTGGTTTTGAAATGGGATGCAAAAAAAATATAAACTAGGGTGGCACTCTAATTTTTATGCACTTTGGAGTGGTTCATATATCATTACTATGTGCAAGTAGGATAACTCTTTTGATTTATCTAAGCTTGATGGGTAGGCACTTCAAACCCTAGTTATTGGGATCTATCTTAAACCTTCGCATTAGTTTATTCTATTTCATCATGTACATATTTGTTGTTTTATTTTTCTTTTCCTTGTTTTTTTGGAGGGTCCCTCTTGTTGTGTGTTACGATCACTGATTGAGTGTCTTTTCTCTCAATATGTGTGTTGATCTCTTGGATAAGTGCTTTGTTGCACAAATGTATGTTCAATTTACATTCTTTAGGTTGAACTCGACAATACAAAGAAAATTTGAAATTTTTTGCCAAGATATATACTTCACGGAATGAAGGAGCAAGTTATTTCGAGAGGTCTACGAATGGTGAGAAGAAAAACTTCATTTTAAAGTCAAATCTCAAGAAGTATGCTAAATCCATGCTCAATAGATATATCGGAGTTCTTGATTGACTCATCTAATAGGTAGATGTCCCCTTGAAGTCACCAAAATATTGTCCAAAATATCACCCTTTTATTTGGACAACCTCATTCAATTCATAGACTTGCGTGGCTTCAATAAAAACACATGTGGAAGGAAGTTGTAGTGTTCCACGAAAATTAGGAACTTAGTGCTCTGCGAGTTTACCTAAGTCATGGAACAAAGGCTAAGTAGTTCATGACATTGTGGGGATAAGTTAGTGTTCTACATAGTTTGAGAAAATTTAGTGTTCTCAAGCGGAGTTGAAAATAACATACTCGTGGGGAAATACGTTGTAGAACAAAGGAAAAAAGCTATGCAAAGACATTACGGAGAGGGAGTAGAGCATAAAGGTGATTAAAGTTAAGCACGGGCTATAAGTCATGCAAGGTGTAGAAATTTGTGTAATAAATAAAATACACATATCAAGGAGAACCCACGAAACAAAACAAATAAAATACTATGAAACACATAAAACTCCATAGAATGTAGTATATTAAATGGGACAAGAACAAAAATCCATGGGTGGTGAAAATAATTACACAGTTAGTGATTGATTGCGGATTAAGGAAGAAGTCGAAATGAATCCATGGGTCACCAAAGGTTCATCAACCTTGATAGAAATCCATGAAGACAAGATCAAGGTGGAAGAACATTAGAATTTTGTGATTCATAACAAGGTCATAATTGATTTAGTCTAAGCGATCAACAACTAGAATTTAATTTTGAACAACATTATCCTCCTGTATTAGTGATTTTATGACATGAAATTGAAGAAAAATGAGGCACCCATATATGTCCTACAAAATCAATGGTGATTGGTTGTTGGTACAAGAAGGGTAGTTGAATTCATTGATTGTGGATGTGATCATTTCCCTCTTCTTCCTCTCTCAAATTCTATATATGTAAGTATGAAAGCACATGCAAAGAATTTACATTTCTACTAAGTCTGAGATATTTTCCCTTTTGAGCTTGAATAGTTTACTCACGGACTTATAATAAAACAAATAAAATACTATGAAACAAAACAAATAAAATGCTATGAAACACATAAGACTCCATAGAATGTGGTATATTAAATGGTACAAGAACAAAAGGCAATGGGTGGTGAAAATAATTATGCATTTAGTGATTGATCTATTATCTTGGTTCAGATCTACACAATAACAAATATAATGAAAACACTGAATAATGATGTATAAAATTAAAACATTCGGGATATATTATTCATAAAGAGATTACAATATATAGAGATTGACCTTCCTATTATGGTGGAGTCAAATCTCATCTTGAATCCACTTATCTCTCCACAAATCTCTCAACTTATCCCTAGGATAACTCACTCAATTCTATCCGTGAGTTGTTTATTACAACTTCACACTATATTATTATTAAATGAGTTTCACATCTCATTTAAATAATAATACACACAATACAATAATGTTACACAATATATAATATATATTTGCACACACACAAATATATAAATATCTAATGTTCACAATAACAAGCTAATTCCTAACATTCACCCCCTTAGTGTGAACATGGGAAAAACATACACACTCTTATCTGCAGTATGCTCTCCTCTATGGAGCATGTCAAACTCTGTGACTCATGACCTTGATACTAATGAAGGGAGAAATGCTCAACCTTCTATGGTTTTACAGGTTTACCACAAACCTTGACGTGTAATAGATCCATCACCTATCCACCTCGTGTGGTTTTCTGGATCTCCCACAAACCTTTTCAAGATCCATGAACTGTCTTACACTGGTGCTTTTGTTCACCTATTTCATTACATCGGAGTTTTATAATTGAACAATAATTTGTTCTTATTTTCACAATAGCACATTGAAAGCAAACACTCGTCACACAACTAAAAAACATGGCCACCAAATTTGTGTCGTGGCCTCGTCGATGGTGCCTAACGAGAGGTCACTGATCAACCTCCTTCCTCTGTTGCCTCCAGCCTCCATCAATGTCCCTGCTAACTCAGCAGAAAGTATAGTCGAGGATGATACACGTTCCCTATCGTGATATAGGGTGGGGCTAAGGGGCGGAGCCCCCAAAGCCAAGAATGGTTTTCATTTGCATTTTCCCTTAAAAATTGAGTGTCGGATTACACCGAAAATGCACTCATTTGTCCTTTTTTTTAATAGTAACAACTTTTTGACTCAATTTTGATGACAATAGAATGATACAATAAAAATCCTAAGATCACCTATTTAATAAGAATATGAAATGACCTTTTCACCTACCAAAATATGACTCTTGACTCGACTTTTTACTATAGCACTTGATTTTAATTGACTATCTAATGAATAACTATGACACAATATACTATTTAATAATGATAAACATGTGTTTTTATGCCGAGAAGAGTTCACCGTGGAAGCTATGGGAGTGGCCAAGCTTGTGGAACTACAGAACACGCCCTTGGTGGAAACGCCGGTGATGAGGAGCATACAAGGCCGAGTTTAAGCGTTGGTGCAGAGGAGAAACCTAGCTCGGTTCGATGCAAGGCTGCCATCCACTAATACTGAGTGGAATTTGAATGCCAATGGTGCATGATTTTTACCAGACTCCACTGTCACGTCCATCCTATCGCCATTCTTATCTACAGTCTCTTTGAGTAATAAACCTTTGAGCACAACCGTTGGAGTTGAACGTGGCACTGGTAACCCGTAGGAATTAGGCGAATGAGTCTTGGATGGCGAATCCACAAAATGCAACTAACCCAAAACTGAACACGTATTCAGATCTCTCTATGTCTCTATCTGACGTTGGCGATGAAGTATACAGAGTGCTCAAATCATGCTCAGATATTGTATGCCAGAAGTATCAATGCACAAATACACTTGTAGAGGTTGACAGTCCGCTGTATAGGCATTTAGATCAGCATTTAAATCTTACATACACTCAGATCTTGAGTTTGTAACACAGTATAATGTAGTATAAAGTGCAGACCGGTAATGCTTGAATCAATGTCCTTGGAGTATGAGAGCCAAAACAAATTATGATCAATCTATCTCCAATCATGTAATAATACGCAGTATGCTAGCTGAGCTGAAAATGAAATCACTCGATACCAAATATTGTCTTGGTTCATATCTACACAATAATAAATATAATCAAAACATTGAATAATGATGAATAAAATTAAAACATTCGAATATATTATTCATAAAGAGA
The DNA here is from genome assembly GCA_018340775.1 of Taxus wallichiana var. yunnanensis. Lineage (NCBI taxonomy): Eukaryota > Viridiplantae > Streptophyta > Pinopsida > Cupressales > Taxaceae > Taxus > Taxus wallichiana. The sequence goes on along the minus strand of CM031235.1, from coordinate 62,170,690 downwards.
TTACAATATATAGAGATTGACCTTCCTATTATGGTGGAGTCTGTCGACATTAAAATTTTCTTCCAGTAATTTCTATTTTATTATGTATGTATTAGGAATAGGATGTTGTTAAGTATGATTAGTAGTGGTGTATGATAGAAGATAACGGCGCCACGATCGATGCAGTGCGGATAATTAGAGTACGGTAATAGTCAAAGTACAATAGGAATGTTGTGGTAAAAGTAAATATTTATCGTAAGTAGTCCGGTAATGTTAAAATGTTAAAGTTGGGGTAAGTAGAGAAGTAGGGTCTACATGATTAGGAATTAGAAATATTATATTTGTAATAAGGACAAAGAGTGATGTCATAAATATTTTATGTATTTTATTTGTAGAAAAGTCTAAAAAGGTGGAACCCATGTGAGATGATAAGGTTTATCTTATCTTAAAAGATAAGCATACATGTAAAGACAAGAGTTTAGGCATGGAATATGATTGGCCTGAAAATATTTACTATCCTATCTTAGAGATAGGGTGGATAAGCCTGAATTCCTATAAATAAAGAGGCAACCCCCTCATTTAGCATAGAAGGAAGTAGTGAGAAATATTTTATGAGTAAGTGTGTAAAGGAAGCCATCATTTTGAAGGTGCGTTAAATAAGCCATTAAGAGGTGTAATTGTGAAGTTTCTCCCATAGTTACTATTGGAAGGCAAGTGGAGTCAATAACACTTGAAGTACCTCATGGGTGCGATTGTAACAATTTCATGTTGATATTATAATTTATACTGATATTTTAGATTTATCATCATTCCTTCTTATCATAGTCTATGGTATTCTTGTGTTATGTTTTTTGGTGTGTTTCCAGATTACATCCACCAAACTAAAAGTTGTGTATTATTAAATAATCATAGCATGAGGAGTTCTGGTGAAGAATTATCATAGTTCCGAATTGGTGTTGACATTTTGGTTCATTCTTAGGGACCATTCCTTATTGGTGGATTTTACGGAGAGATATTCCCACTTAGTTAGAAAACATTTGGAGGGTAACCTTGTTTTTACCGTGCATAGTATTTACCACAATAAATTCACTTTTTACCATGAATAGTATTTACCAGAGTAACTTCATTTTTTATCATGAATAGTGTTTACCCCAGTAACTTCATTTTTACCATAAATAGTGTTTACCACAGTAAAGTCAATTTTTACCGTAGTAAGTCAAGTTTTACCATAGTAAATGTAAGATTACCGTGGTCATTCCTATTTTATTGTAGAAAGGTGTAAAGTCACTTTCTATTGTAGTGATTCTAATTATTTGTGCACATAATTCTTACTGATTGTACTTGTGAGTTGGTATTTCACTGTGGTTACATTTAAAAATGGGGAAGATTCATTTTTTCAGCCCAATCTAATGAAGATGCTTCCTCTTTCATTCAAGAGTTTAAACGATCTTGTATTTGTAATGGCCTCATAAGAAGGGAACAATGGACTAAATTTTTTCCTACCTTTTTGGATGGTTCAACACTTAGGTGGTTTGAAACACTAGGTGATAATGTGAAAAACTCATGGGATTTATTAACTGAAAGTTTTCTTGAAGAATTTGGTGAACAACAGAAATATGCAGATCTCATGATCGAGATCACAAAGCTAGCCCAAGGAGAGAAGGAGAAGATAAGAGATTATCATGCTCATGTTCTAGAGCTAAGGAGGAAGCTCGATGCCCAGATCCAAAAGGAAGGATTAGAGGATGGGTTGATGAATTGCATGGATAATCTCCTCTGTAAGCACTTCATTCTTGGGATGAAGCCGAGAGATCGAGACAATGAGTGAAGTATGAATGCCCAAATCTACCATTTAACAAACAAAGGAGATTTCAAGAAGGTAAGAAGAAAGCATGTAATAGGAGCCCAAAGAAATTGTTTCTAAAGTAGAGCCTACACCAGCACCTTTGGTCCAAAATCCACAACCACTCTCGGTGAGCACAAATCTTTCTCCTAGTACATCTACTGAGTATGAAGATCTACTCGGGAAGACGGGCCGATTAACTATTAATCTTCTTCAAAGAAAATAATTTAGTTCTCAGGGAGGAGATAGAGGTCCAAAAAGAAATATTTCTGAAGTTGTATGTTATGGTTGTCATAAAAAGGGTCATTATAAGTATAATTGTCTAGATAGAGCTTCTACATCCAGTACAAGAGATAATGATAAAGGAAAAGCACTTGTGAATTCTTTTGATGTAGTAGATAAGAGCATAAATAATGAAGTAGATGTGTTTGTAACAAAAAGAAAGAAAGAAAAAGATAACCAAGATGGAAATGATCCTAAGAAGATGAAAGGAGAAACTAGTAAGAAACATAGGAGAAGAAAGTTGGGTGTGCAAGATTTTTTGATTTCACAGGACAAGGACCATACTCCATCTTAGAAGATCTATCCAAAAGGCCTGCAAATATTACATATGGTCAACTCTTGGCTATGTCTTCTGAGAAGAGGTGGGAGCTGTGAAGTGGACTTAATGCTCGATGAAGGAAGGAGGTTGAGGTCCCTATTTTAGAGGCAAAGGCAGATCTCTGCACCTGAAGATGAGGTATTATGCAATGGTATTTCAATTCATGATGTCTTAGTTGATGGAGGTGCTGCAGATTAATGTAATGACCAAGTCCTGTAATGAATATGTTGGGTTTAAAAATTGATCTCCCTCAACACTTATGTTAAGGTCATTAAATAAGGAAAAACTAAACTAGAAGGTGTTGTTTCAAATGTGGCAATATCTGTTATGGGTGTTGTATGTGTGGTAGAATTTCAGGTGATGAAAAATGGTACTGTTGCGTACCCAATGTTGTTGGGAAGACCATGGCTAAGGAGAGTTCATGCAAGAAACTACTAGAATGAAGGCTTCATGACACTTGGACGTGGTAGAGAGAGGGTGAAGATAAACGTGATCCCTTGGCATCATAAGATAGAACCTATGGATTCAAGTGATGAAACTAATGATTGGACATCCTCTTATTACTCTAGTACCAGTGAAGTGGACACAAAATATGAAGAAAGTGAGGTTGATGTTTCGGTCATGGATATCCTTCTAGTCACACCGACTCATGAACCCATAAAATTATCTGAAGAAGAAATTGATGATTGTCTCCAACAAATAAAGATTGGTGATGTTGTGATGGAGAATGAGAAGGAATCCTACCTCCAGCTCTTTAGAAGGTACATACACCTATTCACTTTTGATTACAAGGAACTCCGTCAAGTAAGTTGGGTAGAACATTCTATTGAGCTGGTAGATGGTGCTAAGTCCATAAAGAAAATTCCATATAGAATGAATCCTAATTTTTCTAAGACTGTAAAAGAAGAAATAGATAAGTTGCTTGATACAGGATTCATATTTGTTGTGGAGAATTCAGAATGGGTTTCTCCCATTGTGATATCAATAAAAAAGAATGGGACGCTACGCATTTTTGTTAATTATAGGAAGCTCAATAAGGCAACAAAGAAGGATCATTACCCTCTTCTATTCTCAGATCAGATCTTGGACGAAATAGCTGGCCAGGAGTGCTATAGTTTTGCTTATGGATATAGCGGATACAACCAAGTTCGTATAGTGGAGAAAGATCAACTGAAGACCACATTCACCACTCCTTGAGGAAATTTTTCTTATAGATTTATGCCTTTTGGGTTGTGTAATGCTCCGGCAACATTCCAATGTTTGATGAATAGGGTGTTTGAACCCTACATTGGGAACTTCATCAGAGTATTTCTGGATGATTTTTGCATCTATGGGAGCAAGATGGACCACCTGCACCAGATGGAGACAGCATTTCAAAGGTTAGATGAAGCACAAGCCTCACTAAACCCTACAAAGTGTGTCTTTGGATGTTCTAAAGGTATTTTGTTAGGGCATGTTGTATCCAGAGATGGTATTGGTACTGATCCTGATAAAGTTTCAAAAATCAAAGAGTTACCATTTCCTATGAATAGAAGTAAGTTGAGATCATTTTTAGGCCATGTGGGTTACTATAGAAGTTTCATCAATAACTTCTCGAAGATTTCACAGCCACTAACCTAGTTCTTGAAGAAGGATGTTACTTATGAACCGGAAATAAGGCGCATGAAGATTTTGAATAACTTTGAAGGAAGCCTTGGTGTCTTCACTTGTTTTAAAGAATCTAGATTGGAGCAAGCCATTCATTGTGTATATTGATGCCTCGGATGAGCATTAGGAAGTACTCGAGCCAAAAGGATGAAAATGGAAATAATCATCCAGTTTACTTTGGGAGCGCATAACAAATGAGCAAAGCTTTGAGGTAAATTATATTGTAACTGAAAAGAGGCTCTAGCTATCATTTTTGTTGTAAAGAAGTTTAGAAATTACTTGCTAGGGTAAAAATTTATAGTTGTAACAGATCATCAGGCTCTAAAATATATTGTAAATAAGCCTAACCCATTAGGGAGGATAGAAAGATGGATAATTTTGTTACAAGAATTTGAATTTGATATTATAGATAGGCTAGGAAAGAAGCATGTCAATGCAGATGCACTCTCTCGAGCCTATGATGGTTTAGGTTCATCTTGTGATGATGATGATTTCCCAGATGTAGCATTGTTATCCCTTGACACAATCCCTAGTGAATACATAGATATTTGGAATTATCTGAATGAATTCAAGTTTCCTAATGGTGTCAATGTAAAGACTAAGAGGAAGATTACTCAAGTCAGTCATCCATATTCTATTCTGCATGGAGTATTATTTTGAATAGGACCTGATGGACAATACAAGAGGGTAGTTGGACATGATCAAGGGAAGGAGCTGATAGAAGAATTCCACAATGGTACATGTGGAGGACACTTCTTTAAACAACTTACAAAGAAGAGATCTTGGATGCAGTTATCACCGCCCACTCTTTTTAGAGATTGTTATAATTATTGTAAGACATGTGATATTCAATCAAACACATAGTAACCATGAGACTTCATTAGCTCCATTATGCCCTATTCTTCCACTTGATCCCTTTGAAAAGTGGGGAATAGATATTTTAGGCCCACTTCCAACTACCCCATGCCAAAATAAGTATATTGTAGTTGCCATGATTATTTAACCAAGTGGGTTGAAGCTAGGCCATTGAAAACAAATTTCCCATGGATGAAGTGGCAAGGTTCATATATGAACACATTGTCACTAGATTTGGTTGTCCATTAGAAATTGTAACAGATCAAGGAAGCCACTTCATTAATGAGGTGGTAGAAGCCCTAGTCAACAAGTTTTCTATTAAGAACAGGAAGGCAACAACATACAAACCAAGCACAAATGGACAGGTGGAACAAATAAATTTTGTGTTATGTCAAATTCTAGCAAAAGATGCAGCCTTACAGTACATAAGTGGGATAAAAGGATTCATGTAGCATTGTGGGCATATAGGGCAACATCAAAGTTAACAATAGGATACTCCCCATTTCAATTGGCTTATGGCATTGATCTAATTCTTCCTATTGAGTTTGATATTCCCACCGTGAGAGTTATGAAAAATGAAAGGAAGGATGAAAGTGATTTAGTAAAAGAAAGGTTGTGCATCTTCATTTGCTAGAGGAATGAGGGAAATAGTGAAAGATACAAGCTATAAGAAGAAAATGAAGCGAGAAGGAATACTTTGATCAAAAGATCCGTTGGTCTCCATTTCATGTGAATAACTTGGTTCTAGTATATGATTCCGATAAAAAAAAAGAAGGCAGAGAAAATTTCTTCCCAAATGGATGGGGCCCTACAAAATAGCAGATTGTGCATGAAATGGTACATATCGACCGGAGGAATTGGATGGCACTTCCATTACTGAAATGGGTCAAACCACGACAAGTTAAATTTTTTCCAAGCACTAGAATAGTCTACTCCGAGGACGAGTAGAAGCTAGAAGGGGAAACTGTCGACATTAAAATTTTCCTCCATAATTTCTATTTTATTATATATGTATTAGGAATAGGATGTTGTTAAGTATGATTAGTAGTGGCGTCTGATAGAAGATAACATGGCGCCATCAGTACGATGCCGCCAATAAAGTAGAGTATGGTAACAGTCAAAGTACAATAGGAATGTTGTGGTAAAAAGTAAATATTTGTCGTAAGTGGTCCGGTAATGTTAAAATGTCAAAGTTGGGGTAAGTAGAGAAGTAGGGTCTACATGATTAGGAATTAGAAATATTATCTTTGTAATAAGGACAAAGAGTGATGTCATAAATATTTTGTGTATTTTATTTGTAGAAAAGTCTAAAAAGGTGGAACCCATGTGAGATGATAAGGTTTATCTTATCTTAGAAGATAAGCCTACATGTAAAGGCAAGAGTTCAGGCATGGAATATGATTGGCCGGAAGATATTTCCTATCCTATCTTAGAGACAGGGTGGATAAGCCTTAATTCCTATAAATAGAGAGGCCACCCCCTCATTCAAAGATATAGAAGGAAGTAGTGAGAAATATTGTATGAGTAAGTGTGTAAAGGAAGCTATCATTTTGAAGGTGTGTTAAATAAGTCATTAAGAGGTGTAATTGTGAAGTTTCTCCCATAGTTATTGTTGTAAGGCAAGTGAAATCAAGTAACACTTGAAGTACCACATGGGTGAGATTGTAACAATTTCATGTTGATATTATAATTTACACGATATTTCAGATTTATCATCATTCCTTCTTATCATAGTCTATGGTATTCTTGTATTATGTTTGTTGTTGTGTTTCCGATTACATCCACCAAACTAAAAGTTGTGCATTAGTAAATAATCATAGCACGAGGAGTTCCCTGAAGAATTATCATAGTGTTTGATTGGTTTTGACAAGTCAAATCTCATCTTGAATCCACTTATCTCTCCACAAATCTCTCAACTTATCCCTAGGATAACTCACTCAACTCTATCTCGTGAGTTGTTTATTACAACTTCACACTATATTATTATTAAATGAGTTTCACATCTCATTTAAACAATAATACACACAATAGAATAATGTTACACAATATATAATATATATTTACACAAATCACACATATATAAATATCTAATGTTCACAATAACAAGTTAATTCTTAACATGATCACGGATTAAGGAAGAAGTCGGAATGAATCCATGGGTCACCAAAGGTTCATCAACCCGATAGAAAGCTGTGGAAGACAAGATCAGGGTGGAAGAACATTAGAATTAGAAGGTGGAAGGGTCAAGGAGAACCCACAAAACAAAACAAATAAAAATACTATGAAACACATAAGACTCCATAGAATGTAGTATATTAAATGGGACAAGAACAAAAGGCCATGGGTGGTGAAAATAATTACGCAGTTAGCGATTGATCGTGGATTAAGGAAGAAGTCGAATGAATCCATGGGTCACTAAAGGTTCATCAACTTGATAGAAAGTCGTGGAAGACAAGATCAAGGTGGAAGGATCAAGGAGAACCCACAAAACAAAACAAATAAAATACCATGAAACACATAAGACTTCATAGAATGTAGTATATTAAATGGGACAAGAACAAAAGGCCATGGGTGGTGAAAATAATTACGTAGTTAGCGATTGATCGTGGATTAAGGAAGAAGTCGGAATGAATCCATGGGTCACCAAAGGTTCATCAACCTGATAGAAATCCATGGAAGACAAGATCAAGGTGGAAGAACATTAGAATTTTGTGATGCATAACAAGGCCACACTTGATTTAGTCCAAGCGCTCAACAACTAGAATTTAATTTTGAACAACATTATCCTCTTGTATTAGTGATTTGATGGCATGAAATTGAAGTAAAATGAGGCACCCATATATTTCCTACAAAATCAATGGTGATTGGTCCTTGGTACAAGGGTAATTGAATTCATTGATCATTGGATGTGATCATTTCCCTCTTCTTCCTCTCTCAAATTCTATATATGTAAGTGTGAAAGCACATGTAAAGGGTTTACATTTCTACTAAGTCTGAGATTTTTTCCTTTTGAGCTTGAATATTTTACTCACAAACATATATGAGGCACTTGTGAAGATTTTGTGCACCTCGACTCTACTAGACTATAAATGGATAAGTTATTGATATTGAATGCAAGTTTGATTTATTTCCTTTGAATTCTTTAGTGTTTAATGTAAATATTTCTATCCACTTTTTGGTCTTTAGTATTATTTTGTTTATAAATTGTCTCGGTCTTTGTATATGTTTTCATATCTATGTCTTTGGAGATAGAATCCAACCCTATTCTAGTTTAGTGCATCACCTCTCTTTATTTCATCATTTCCCTCTTTCAACCTCGGTCCCTTGGAATACTTAGGATATGATTAGTTAATGATTTAATGAAATTTAAATCTTAATCAAAGGAATGAGATCAAATTAATATGACAGTAATAAGAACAATCTATCATGCAAGAAAAAAATCAAATGTGTACAATAGGGAGATAAGAGTGACTTAGCTTGTATTCAAATATTTGGGATAGAAACCGAGTGGAACAAGTTAAATTTGACTGGATATGCTTTTTCTAGAAAATTGGGATTTAAAACTCCTTCGAGACAGGACCGCCTAGATGAGAACATGACCACTTTGGTGCTAGTTTCTAAATTAGGTTCTAGTTTCCTTGAAACAACTCTACTTCGATATTTTTAGTGGTCTGAACTTTTATTCTTCCTTTCATTATTTTTGCATCCACTTCGTTATAGGGTTTCACTATCACACCCGAACCCGAAAAAAAAACCTAACTACTTACACAAGGCTTCAAACAAGTATTAGATGAAATGAATAATACATATGCTTGAGTAATACTAACCTCGAGGTTACCCCAATGTGATTTTCACCAAGCATTGTAGTTCATTTCGGACTCTATGTAGTTCTTTTGTGTGTGTGTGTGTGTGTGATTGAATTGTGTCCCTTAAAGTTAGGTTTCCCTTGTGTCAATCACACCAAGATATTTGGCTACAACTAATTTTTCCAATGATAAATGTGTGAGATGGAATTCAAAAATAGCCCCTCATATACAAAGTGAATAATGTAACCCAAATGCAATTGTTGAATGTTTCTCTATCCAAGTAGTGGATAGTAAGTAATAGCCCAAGTTTTCCAGTCCTAATAATAATGATTAAGTCATATATATATAAATGGTTCCCTTGTTTTAATTTCATCATTAACAACCAAAAAGACCAACCCAAAAAGTGATATAAGAGGTTTTAGAAAAGATAACAAGTAATGTGGCAATTCAAATTTGAGAAAAGGAGGAAAGGGACCTAAGCACTCAAATTCCTAGTGGGTGGTAGTGTTCGGGATGCTTGTAGGATAAAGTGAAAAATACAAATTTGGTTAACACATTGTCAAATGTTCACAATTAAAGTGGTTATTCCGAGAAAAAAAAAAATGACAAGAGTATCAAAAGGATACAACAATGTAAAAGTAAAATAAGTGTTGTTAATGTCTAGTTTTCTTACTTAAGAATCATGCATATAATAACATACTTATAGGTGTGATGTAAGTAGTACTTGTGTGTGATTTAATGTCTACATTTTCTCCCGCTTTATACTTTGGTGAATGAATATTCAATAGCATAAAGTATATAGGAAGAGTGTTTTTATAGAGATTTGAAGGGGTTTATAACGATATCGTATCAATGAGGATTGTACTTGATATCGTGCCAAATGTAGATTGCGAGAATGTGTATCGTGGAATCTAAGATAAGATAAGGATCCTAGGGGGACCTTATGTGCGTAGTATTAAATGATGCTTATGTTTGTTCCTTGAATATTTCCTTTTCGAGCATCTTATGCTTGAGATTGTTCCTTGTTCCATTTTTTTGTTTCCTTTTGTCGAAGTAAGGTCCTACCTACAAAATAAGATAAGTGTAGTGAATTTTCATGAAAAATTAAATTGAAATTTAACTTTTTAGATGTGAAAATAGAAATGCATACTAAAAACAAGTGAATCAAGGATCGAATACACCTAAATTTCATGAGAGAAGAGATATAATTGTTCTTGTATGTTTATTGCCTTAGAGATAGTTAGAATCGTATCGAGGATTTAGGCTTCCTATCACAAAATTAAGGATTCGGACATCTTATCACTAAACTAAGGATTTTAGCATTATGTCACCAAGGGAAGAGTATTGAGAGAGTTGTAGGCTTTTCCCTCCAACCGTTAATGCTTCCCCATAAATAAGTGTCACCTTTATATGGTCACAAACCAAGAGAAATTGGTCACGGATGACATGTCATTATAGAAACATTGTTATCTTGCATATGCCCTAGGTATCATTCCTTATTTGATCTCAAGAAAATAGATTAGTTAGTTCCCTTGCTCAAAGTATGTAACTTTCACTATTTTTTCTTGGTGTGCCCGATAATAATCAGAATCGAGTACTTGTTGTGTTCAATGAAAAGTTATAAAATCCATGGATTTGGGGTAAGAATCTCTAAAGAAACCCCAAAGGCTTTTAGCAATCTGATCAAGGGACCGTGTGATAAGAAATGAGCAAGGTTTTCTTCTCTGCATACATTAATTTGAAATAAACATGCAAACTAAGAAAATGAAGTTAATCCCTATTCTTTGAAAGCTTGAAATAATGAACCTAAGAGGATCTAAGCATTCAGTTTATGTGTTAAAAGAAAGAGATCTCCCCATTAATGGCTTCAAGGCCAATGGATCTTCCCTTTTACTCCATGTTAATGCAATGAAATACAAGATTAAATGCTTTTATCTCAAATGGGAGAAGATGAAATACAAACTAAAGCCTAAACAAATTGTTATAATCTATGCTAGGAAGAAGAGAGAATTCTTAGGAAATGAGGGAGGGGGTATAGCCCTATTTATAGTTTTTGGTTTGGAAGAAAAGGATATTTCGGTGCATGTGTGACAAAGGCTAAAGTCCAAAAAGAACTTTTAGCAAGTCAAAGTGTACTTTGACTATGTTTAGGTATTTAACCTAGGTTAAACTAATTAATCTCTCTTAGAAAGTAATTAGGGTTACAAGGGCTTAATCAATCCAACGAAGTGGATTGATCTTCCAGGAGCTAATAGAAGCAATCTAGAAGAGAATAAGAAGCTAATGTAGTTAGAACAAGGCTATAACAACCTGTTTAAATGGTTTATAAGATGAAAAATGACCAAAATGGGGTCGTAAGAAGGGAGTTAGATAGGTCTAATCAAGCGGTGTGCCATCAATTTACAAAGGGAAGAAGTATTAGTGCACCATTAGAAATAGTAGTTTGTTGATCAAACTATAGGTGTCTACATTTGCCCTCTTTGAGGTGACGTAAGCTACGTCACTTCAAAGAAAGTAGACAAATGCAAACAAGTAGAAATTTTTTGAAGGGGTAGAAGAAAAATTAATAGGACGAAGGATGAAAAATGCCCCCTCGAGTGTCAATGGGGTGACGAAGAAACTCAATCGACGATTGAAAAAGAAACAAATAGAAAGAAAAGTGATAGAGAAGATGAGAAACTAGAAGAAAAAGGGATATTGAGCTATCCACAAATCAATTGCTAATAATACTTAATCATCATAATGCTTAGAATCCTCCTCATGGGTCCTTATTAAAATGTGAGCATGCGATGGAAGCATAAAATGACATTAAAAGCCAAGATATAAACAACCGTATTATGCTAAAAATGAACAACTCCATGCAACATACATGAATGCAATGCAATACGAGAAATAAATAGAATCACCTAACAGGAAATAAGTACAATCACACATACTTAAACCAACAACATTTAAGATAGTTGCGCAAATATTTTGTTATTGAGATGAAGTCCCAAATGTTTTGATAAACGAAAAGGTGAAGAATGATGCCCCAAGCAAGGTGTATTATGTAAGAGGAAATATGGAGGACACTTGGGTCCCTCAAAAAGCAATTTGCATGACAAAAATAGTACCGAGCAATTGATAGTGCCCCAGTACGAGGCGAAGTAAGCAACATAGATTTTGTAGGTGATTGAAGATTTTGGTGATGCATGAGTCATTGTTTGAAATGTTTGAAAATGTCAACAAGATCTGGGATGAGTTCCATGCAATAGACACAAAGTTTAGCCATAGATGATCGGTTTTAGCTGATTTTGAGACATTTTTTATGTATTTCAATATTTTTGTTGTTTTTCGATATTTTTGTGAATTTTTTATTTTTCAAGTTTTTATTGGTCAAGAATTTCAAAAGCCCAAGATCTTATAAAAATACACACAAAGGTGGTAATGGGAAGGTGAGGCTGCCAGAGAGGCGGGATATACGCCCATAAGAAGAAAGATTTGCAATCGAGAATAATTTATTTAAAATAAATTAGTAAATAATTATCACGATGGGGGAAATAGATGAAAAATAGAGGAAAAGGTGGGAAAATGTGCCTGAAAGTTTCATAAATTATCTCAAAGCAAGGTGCGATGAAGAAGTGACCGTTGGACAGCATGAAGTGCCCCAGCGTGTGAAAATTAGTAAAAATAATTATTTTAATACAAAAATAATTATCACAAAGAGATAGAAGAAGGTTAGAATGATCACAACGGAGAAAACATGCCTCAGGGGCATCGCAATGGGTTAATATACCCACCTGGGGTTGGTAAAACAATCACGATCAATTCATTTTTATCGAGCCTTTACAAATTTTACCGTGAGTGAAAATGAGAGCCACAGGAGTGAGATGGCGAGGATACTTGAGGAGGACGAGGTGTGCGGAGATTGCATCCGGGAGTACATGCGGGACCTAGCGAATGGACCATTCATGAGTGGCCTAACCCCTATTAATTATGCATTTAATGCCTTTTTAGAGTTTCTTAGGGTAGGTAGGATGAAATTTGACACATGCGTGTGGGCGTATGCATCGATTTGATGGGTACATGCACGCACATGCGTCAAAAACAGACATGGAGACACACAAGCATCTGTCCATGGGAGGCGGAAGGACGCATACGCATACCTATTTGAAAGAAGTGGGTACACACACATGTATCCATTGGGAAAGGTAGGTACGCACATGCATATCCATAAAAAATGTTAGAGGGGGAACATATACATCGGTTAGGGTTTTGAATGGCCACATGCATGCATGTACATTGAAGCAAGCACGTAGGCATCATACGGGTGCGTATGCATCCTATATGGCTTGGCGCCAAAAGGAAAAGAACGGTTGTGCGTGTATGCATCCACAAGGGTGCGTACACATTGTTTAGGTGTGCGGTGCCAAAGGAGGCATGTATGCGCTAGAATGAAGTGAGAAAATACTTTTGGCTAGAAAATAGCCAAGTATAGAAGAATATAGGTGAGATTAGTTCAGAAGAAAAGAATAATTAGTAAGTTAGATGCATTAAAAGAATTATTTTTCCTTAGAAAAATATATAGAAATGTTAGATGCCTAACACTTGCATTGATTTTGCAGCGTATGTTACCCGTTCTTCAGACTCACGAGCGCTACAGTCGATTAGCTGTGATAGAGGTGTAGTTTGATGATGATGATAGAGCGACCCTGGTGAGCCTTTTGCATGTGACGGGACTGACTCATGTGGCCGAGATGCCCCAGATCACTTTAGATCATAGCCTTTTGACAGCCATAGCAGAGTGATGGCACAGCGAGAGCCAATGCTTTCACCTCCCGACCGGGAGATCACCATTACCTTGGAGGATGTATGGCGCATCATGCGGGTCCCAATTCAGGGACATCTTATCGAGACTATGAGCCGCTAGACCGACATTCAACATCATATCATACATTTGTTCGGTGTTCCTATTATACCATGGCGTGGGATGTCCATCGAGACTATCCCGATGTATAGATGGTCTAGAGTTAGACCGAGTAGTGGTCTATATGATGGCTCTTGTCGGTGAGTTCTACTCCCTAATAATACTAGTGCTTCATTTCCGCTTAGGCTCCTAGGAGTGATTCTTGGTTTAGTGGAGGGACAAACCTCTCTTTGACTGGGGTCGAGTGTATTCTAGCACACTTATACTTGTTACCTTCATTTGATCACATACTACCGTCGGAAGACAGTAGGACCCGCTCACTTACTACAGATTAGGGCATGGGACCACATTGTTGGTCACCTCTTAGATGTTCTGAGATTTTGGGCTCCCGACGAGCCTTCTATGATGGGCTGGGTCCCAGTAGGGGATGATGTGTGAGTATTTATGGGAGTTACATACCACTACTTCACCGCGAGTTGGATGAGTTGCGGTAGGCCTCCATTGTATGGAGGCCTTATAGACATTTCCATTGGCCAAAGGATGGTTTAGAGCTCAGCACTACTACCGTTGAGCATTTTATCTTGGGTAGCCGCAGCTATATGCGGGAGTTATATAGAGTAGATTGGTGCCAGAGGTAGTTTGGCCTTACCCAGGATGTTCCTGGGCCAGATAGATGGTATGCTCGTAGAGCTAGAGAGCATTTTGATATGGGACCACAGATTTCCCGTGACAGAGCACTGGCCAGTTTTGATAGGTGGCACCTACTATTTGGGTGCCACTGAGATAGATTAGAGATCCGGGCACTACACTAGAGTATGGGCCATGGTACCATGGTGTGCTCCCACACCATTTGAGCATTCCCAGAGTGGCATATGACATTGGCATGAGACCTCCTCTAGTGGGGCCTCCTAGTGGTGGTGAGGGTGGAGATGATAGTGATGATGATGATGATGATGATGAGGGTGGGCCCGATGCACACCAGCATGTTAGAGGTAGGGGACAGGGTCCCATACCACAACAGCCATAGGGATAGGGCCCTAGGCCTAGGGTGAGATAGGTATACAGGGCCATGGATATAGAGTTGCCCCCAGTGGGCATTCTAGTGGGGATATATACCCCTCTTTAGTAGGTACTTCCAGAGTAGGGGCCACCACCGATATTCCGAGAGTAGCGATCTTTGGTGGGTAACGAGCTGCTCTTCAAAGCAGTAATTACAGTAGCCATTGTTGTACATTTACATGTGGTTGGTGAGAGAGACACAATGAAGGCACAGTATAGGCCCTCACACAGAGAGTGAGATCGAGGCACTCACCCAGTGCAAATTTTGACATCGAGAGAGGACCGAGGCTAGAGAAAAGGCCACTCGGAGCAGCGATAGTGTTTCATGGTAGAGTCAATTGTGAGAGATGGCCACACAGGGTGCTCAGATATTAAGCCTCCTACACTAGTCCTAGACTCGGTGTGGATGGTTTTTGCTCAGAGGGACCATGCATAGGCACAGTCACAGGGCTATCTTACACAGAGGGATTAGGCACAAGCCAGTGCGCAGTTAATACTTAGAGAGATATCGAGAGGCTGCTTACCTTGAGACATGCCCATGCTGATATTAGTAGTTTGACAGACGGTGAGATGCCACCCTATAGGCAACTCTCACTTCGAAGATGGAGACTTGATACGAGATGCCATGAGATCCGATGTCAAGGCCTTACATTACAAGACTGTCTACTTGAGTGGTAGTTCCGGCGGAGCGGTGAGTAGTCTCACTCCAGATCTGAGGCTAGCGTGACAGCTCTAAGTCACAAAGATTAGGTCATTTGGTGAGATCAATTAGGCAGCCTATGCCTGATCAGCCAGCTGGATAGGGGCCATCTAGACAGTTTGGTGGTGCTCCTAGTGTAGGTCCATCATAGCCACCATTATTCCATCAACCGTGTGAGACCTCGGAGCCACTGGTGAGGGCGAGAGGCATGGTTGAGCTCTACATTATTTTTGTTATACGATATTTTGTATACATGCATCTTATGAAGGCTGATTTTGATGTATCGCTATTTAAACCTTTATTTTGATGATGCCTCATAATGAAGGATCAATTCTTTTTATGCATGCCCCTTTTTGACAGCAAAGACATTGTATTAATGATGTATTATTTTGAGTATTGACTTGGACAGTTATACATTTATATATGGACATTTGATGTATCATTCTATGATGTATTATTTGTTCTTTCCTTCATGTATGTGGCATATCTTAGATTCAGACATGTGTATATTTCCTACTTTCATATTTGATGATGTATATGTAGATAGCACCACATGTTTTGGATTCATGAGTTATTTCTGATTTTTATGCTAGCACTTGGGATGATACTAGATTATATTGGTGTGGGGGGGGGATAGATTTGTGATTATGCATAACCCCTCTTGCCCCATTGATGATACAATATTTGATGATTTAGTTTAGCATACATGCATGATGTAATACTTAGCATTTTTGGTATATATATGATGTAGTGAATGATGTTAGAAATGTGGTGAAATGATATATGATAGATGTGATAACAAACAACTATGCAAAAACACACAAGAAAAAGTTAACAAATATACACATACAACAAACAACTACTAAACAAACACATGCAAAAACTTAACAAGAGATTAAAAGAGATCTAATCTAAGCAAGTAAAAATGAACTTTAAACAACACACATAACAAAATAGAGAAACCTACAACAATTGTTTACAAGCATGAGAGTTCTCAAATGTATGTAATGCAATACATAATTTAAATCAAACAAGATTCAAAATCAGATAAGAAAATGATCCATTTAAAGAACCAACAATTCAACGGACTAATTACACCAAAACTATACAAACCAACGACTAAAAGTAATTAAAGCACTACTTTGTTTTTGCAGGGACAGCATTGACATATTTTCTATTGTTTTTGGGTTTATCTAAAAAGATAAGTTTTAGGAGCTATATTTTTCCACTATTGTCTAGGTGTTCCTAGGAGAACGTTGTGAGTGAAAGTAGCTTTATCCCTAAAAGGTCAATTTTCTAGATGTTTAGATTTTTTGTGTATCATTTTCCAATTGTTTTTGTATGTTTCAAGGTCATGTTTTGAAAGCAATATACAAGAATCAAAGAAGCATGGATGCCCCAAGTGTGATGTGGGAATTTACAAAAGGTAGAATTCCACCCGCATTTTTGCAAGAAGATGACAATGGTACTTTCATGCTCAGCATTAGATGGGAGTATACAAAGGCGATGTCATCCATGCAGATATAAGAGTAAAATAACTAGACCATGGCAAGGAAAAGGTGGTCCTAGTAGGATTCCTAGATCTAGCTTGAAAAGTCGTATCTAAAAAGTGGTAACGATTACCCGTCCTTCCATAAGAGTAACTTGTGTCTAGTGAATCTTCCTTGAGTGCCAAAAATTGGTTTTCACTTAAGGACCTACCCACTTTGCGCCATAATTGCATGGTTTTCACACGAGGACGACACCGCTTTTTCTTTACTATTTTCTCATTTTTCCTTTTTTTTTGCTTATTTTTTCTTTGTTTTTCAACTTTTAATTCTTATTTGATATTCTCTTCATGCCTAAGCATATAACCACTTTAAGGGCATGGCATTCATAGGTTTTGGAAGCTCTTCAACATCTGAATATGCAAGCTTGTAGGCTCTGATCCATATTTTGTAATTACAACGTAAGGACCTAACCAGATTAGCCTCGAACTTTCCTTTCTTTTCTCTATCTTTGATGGTGTTCTTCTTATTTTCTTTGAGGACTAGATCTCCTACATCATTTTCCGGTGAATGATGTGTTTGTTATATCCTCTGGACACTCTATTCTGATAGAATTTTAGGTGATTGAGCACTCTGATACGCCTTTCATCTAATAGTTCTAACTCTGCTAGGCGAGCAACTCTATAGTCTTCATCTTTATCAAGATAGTCTCTAAGAGATATTCTCGGAGAGGAAGCTCCACTTCCAAAGGTATGATGGCTTCAATGCCATAGACAAGTGAATAAGGGGTCACACTAGTAGGAGTGTAGATAGAAGTATGATAGGCCCAAAGGGCGGGATGTATCTGCAGATGCCAATTACGGCCGGTTTTACTGACCATTTTCTCCATAATCCGTACAAGGGTCTTATTGGTGGCTTCTACCTATCCATTACCTTGAGGGTAATAAGGGGTAGACCACTTAAGTTGGATATGGAAGTGTTGACACAATGTTTTAACCTGTTTTATTTTTAAGGATTTACCATTATCGGTGACAATGGCCGAGGGGATCTTGTAACGGCATATGAGATGGTTCATGATGAATTTTGAAATCTACACACAAGTGACATAGGTAAGAGGGACAACCTCTACCCATTTGGTAAATTATTCGGTGGCGGTGATGATATGAGTATGACCGTCTGATGAAGAAGGATGGAGCTTCCCTATGAGATCCAAGCCCCATTTAGAGAATGGCCAAGGCATTGTAGAATATGTCTGTTTGTAAGGCTTGTGCTAGCGCATGTATTAAATTTCCATATTTCTGGCATAGTTCACACTTATTGACAAAGTTGCAACAATTAGATTCCATGGTAGGCCAATAATAGCCTACTCTCAACATCTTTTAGCTAAGATCATACCACTAGTATGTGCCCCAAAAATACCACTATGTACTTCCTTAATTGTGTGGATAGAATCAGCAACATCCAAATAGCAAAGTAGATTCCCGTCGTAACCATGATGATAAAGGGTGCCTCCCAGGAGGGTATAACAGGCTATGTGGTGAATAAGGGATTTATTTTCAGAATGGGTGATGTCAGCGAGGAGAATGCCATCTTGTAGGTATTGGAAGATAGGGTCGTACCAAGGGGATAAAGGACCAACAACTTCACATGCCAAACATGACTCTGATATATCATATGTAGGTACCTGTAAATGTTCCATGAAGAAAGGCATCTTTCTTTCTTCGGGTGCTATGTGTAAGAGAGACCCAATAGTAGCCATAGCATCCATGGATCTATTATGCGACATTGGTTTTTGTTCAAATATCACTTATGTGAAATATTCCTTCAAAGTTTCAACCATTTTCTTATACAGAATAAGCTTCTCATCTTTAATCTTGTACTCATCATTAACCTTTTTTATGATAAGTTGAGAGTCCCCAATGACTCGCAGTTGTCTAATGTTCCATGTAATAGCTAGCTTGAGGCCAGCGATGAGTGCTTCATACTTTGCAATGTTATTTGTACACAGGAATCCCAACCAGAATGTTCATGGTATGACATCGCCAATTGGAGTGATGAGCACCACTCCTACTCCGGATCCATGAAAGGTAAAAGATCCATCAAAATGAACCTACCATTCTATGGATTCTTCAATATACATCATAGATGCATCTGATAAGTCTAAGCACAAGGGTTCCATTCCTAGGAGAGGAGCTTACGCGGCGATCAACCAAGACTATCCTTTTAAATACTTCTGATTCACAAACTCAATGTCAAACTCACTCAAGAGAATGATCCAATTAGCCATTCAGCTTGTGAGGGTAGGTTTGGATAAAAGGTACTTGAGAGGGTCAACTTTGGATATGAGCTTGGTTTTATTATTTAAGAGATAGTGGTGAAGCTTTTGAAATGTGAAGACAACCGCTAAGCAGGCCTTTTCTATTTGGGGATAATTCAGCTCGTATGCGATCAAGGTGCGTCTAAGATAGTAAACTACTCTCTCTTTATGGGTTAAGTCATATTGGGCAAGTAATGCACCAATGGCGGCTGGGTAGCGAGATGTATAAGAGGAGAGGTTCACCGGGGGTAGGTGGCATTAGTACAGGTGGGTTGGACAAGTATTGTTTGAGTAGCGCAAAGAATTTTTGACAATCAAGTCCCCAATTGAATGTGACATCTTTCTTGAGCAAATGAGTAAAGGGGTGGCACTTATCCACAAGTTGTGAGATAAAGTGATGAATTTCTGAATATTTCCTTATAGACTCCTTAGCTATTTGAGAGTGGTAGGTGGTGGCATTTCTGTGATAGCCGTAACCTTTGCAGGATCTAGTTTAATCCCTCTTTGTGAGACAATGAACCCTAGGATTTTTCCTGACAAAAAACCAAAGACACGTTTCTTAGGGTTCAAATGAACCTTATAGTCTCTTAGACACTAAAAGATATGCCTCAACATTTCAGGGTGTTCTTTTCTACTTTTGGATTTTCCTAAGATATCATCAACATAATCCTCCATGATGTCACTTATCATATCATGGAAAATAACTGTCATGGCCCACTGATAAGTAGCCCTAGCATTCTTAAGCCCGAAGGGCATGACTTTGTAGAAAAATTTTCCCTAAGGGGTGATGAATGTTGTCTAATGTTGATCCTCTTCCACAACTCATATCTGGTTATAACTTGAAAAACCATCCATCAAGGACAACATTTCATAACCAGTGTTGAATTGACTATCATGTCGATGTTAGGTAGGGGAAAATCATCTTTTGGACATGCTTTGTTGATGTCATGGAAATCCATGTAGATCCTTATGGCAACAGATTTTTGTGTTGGAACTATGTTAGAGATCCATTACGAATAGTCAGTAGATTTAATGAAATCAACAACTAACATTTTCTAATTCTTCTTTGACCAAGAGCGCCACTTTAGGATGCATCTTTCTCAACTTTTGTTTGATTGGTTTGGCATCTGGGTGCACAATGAGGTTATGTACAACTAGCTCGGGGTCTAAACCAGGAATATCTGCATATGTCCACGTATTCTTTTAAGATCTCTACAAAGGTCTTTTGTTCCTGAGCTGAGAGTGAATCTCCCAACTTGACTATTCTAGGTCAGGTTGCTTCTCTGAGCCAATGTTGACGCTGATTTTTTCCTCAATAAGCAATTTAGAAGCATCTTACATCTGCGTAGGATCGGAGGGAAGAGTAAGATAGACCTCTGTGGTAGTTCATGATCATCTTTGAATGGATAAATCACTTCATCTTTAGACTCTTCATTTTGTTTGTCTATGAGCTTTTCAAAGAGTTTGTCACTATGGGATTTCCATTGAGCCTTCTTGTTTGGTTTCTCGAAGTGGGTGTACTTTTATTTACCACATTTTTATTCAACCATCCACACATCTCTACTTCTTCCCCGAAGTAGGCGCAAGCATCTAGTTGAATCTTAAATCCTTTCTTGTGGTCTCCAGTAGAATAAAGTCCCTGAGTCCCATGAACTCTACAAATGCCTCATCATTTTCAAAGAAATCCAATGGCACATGAAGTTGTTGATCCCAATCTATAAGTTCAGGATATACAAGGGCTACTAGATATTTATCTAGGGGGATGGATTTGGATAAGGTAAGGACCAATGAGTCTGGGAATAGGTTAGTGGAGGCAAGATCCTCTTAAAGGCTACATTGGGAATCAGGTCACTATCGAATGAGATGAAACATCCTTATGTTCGAGAAGAGGTGGCGTCATTCTCTCGAAGGTAAAGTGTCATGGGGCCTTACTCCAGGCTATTTTTATTAGTTTTAAAATGAGGATAGGCTCCAACCGGCCTTGTGCATTAACACCACATCCGAACCCGCTATAGCCCATGAAAAACATCATGCGGGGACCTTTGATGTCTTGAGGTGCTTGATTTCATGAAGCCATGGTGCCTTTTGGGTCACTCAAAATGGTAATCACCTACCCTTCATGACATAACTTGATGCACTAATGAAACGTTGATGGGATAGCTTGCATTGCATGGATCCATGGGCGTCCCAAGAGCATGTTGTACGAAAGGTCCAAGTGAAGGACATGGAATGTCATGTCATGACATGTTGGTCCCTACTGCATGGGGACCACTATAGTTCCCGATGACTCTCTTTCTTCATTGTCATATGTTGTTATTGTGATAGTCTTGGCACCTAACTCTATTTCTAAACAAATTTAGCTTTACCAGCTTCAAGGTGCAAATATTCAAACCATATCTCCCATCTACAAGTACTCTTTTGATTTTGTGACGGGTAACCACCACTTCTAGATACAATTGCAAGTTATGCTCTGGGGTTGTTATGCAAGATTGCGGTATGATCAAAATTAATATGATTGTTGGTGTCTAAGCGTGTAATCATGGCTTAAAAGTTTGTGGGATCTACATCTGTGGAAACCCCTGAATTTTGCAAATTTTTGTATAGTATGTTCTTATGGGCATTAGAGATCTTGAGAAAATTGAGAATAGATATCTTAGCAGGAATTTTCTCTAATTGCTCTATTAAGTTATACTTGACTTTCTCGAGGACTAGGCACGTGGATCCGGTATGATTAAGTGGGCACGTATTGTCCCGATTGCATAGCTCTTTTCTAAAATCTGAATGGTGTTGATCTTTTCGTTATATGAGTTAATACATACAATGAGGGAATCATAACGACTATCATTTGTAGGGTACACATAGGCAACAGTCCTATAGTCATTGGAAGTTTTCCCTTGATCTATTTTCTTTTTCTTTTTCTCGCATGGTCAAGAAAAGGTTCCTTGCAAATACCCATTTTCATTTGAACTTTTCTTGGTCTCGAGAGGGAGACTCCACAGCAATCTTCCCTTCCTCTATGAGGTCTTGGATATAATGGCGTAATCTCAAACATCTATCTGTTTTGTGTCCTTTAACATGGTGGAAGTCGCAATATTCATGATCTTTGAACCAAACCGGTTTTGGAGCATCTTCCGGATATGGTACTGTTGCAGTTGGATACTCTACCATTTTTGCACCATCTAATTGTTTTAGGATGGTAGATAAATATTCTGTCAAGGATGTGAACATATGTTTTGTAGGCACTTTGGGACGAGGCCCTTGCGAAAGTTTTAAGAGTGGGCCTGTCTGTACAACTTGGACTCTCTTGGAGTCTGTAATGCCATCACCAACAACATGTTTATTCTTATTGAAGAATTTAGGTTTGTCTATGGATTTGGATTCATGTTTGTTTTTATTAATAGGTTTAAGCGTGCCTTTGGCAATGAGCACTTTCTTAATTTTACTACCTTTCTCTATGACTTCTTTGAAGTTTGAGGCACAATGCATTTGCAAGTGGAAGGCTATTTCTGGGTTCAAGTTAGGAATGAATATGCTCACTAACTTTTTTTCTGGTAAGGCACAAGGAAAGCGACTAGCTAACCCATGCCATTGTTGTAAAAATCCCACAAACATCTCATTGGGTTTTTCTTTTGTGTTGTATAGATCGTTCGTTGTGATGTTACTCTCCATATTATAGGAGTAATGCCTTATAAATTTCTCTGCTAATGTGGGACGGTTGTAATGGAGCCCTTGGGTATACTATAAAACCATTCCAATCCCACGGTTCCTAGAGCTGCGAGGAAAAATTCGTATTAAGAAATTATCACTATACGCGACCTCTTGGAAAGCCATGTAAAATTCTTTTATATGATCACAAGGATCACTTTTACTCTTATACTTATCAAACTTGGGAACAGTAAAGTGTTTTGGGAAAGGTTGTTGTAACATGTCCTTATCAAAGGGTAAGGACATAGTTCGTCATCTGAATATTTTCTATTTTGGCCTACATTTCCTATTATAATGTAGTGAGCGTATCTTTCATAGATTTCAATTCATCCCGAATGAGTTGCTCTTTAGTTGGAAATATTGACCTTTGAGCTGAGCTACCTTAAAGGTATAGTTTGTATGCGCAGATCAAATTGAAACTTGTTAAGTTTGTTTTTGTCTTTGTCTTTGCATATGTTTCTTTTTGAAGATCCTAGGTTTGCTAGTTGTAGACTCAACTTCAAGATCTATTTTGGAGGATCTCCTCCTCAACCAGGGGGTCCTCTTCTTCATCAAATTTCGAGAGGAGGAAGCTTTACGCTCGGTTTTCACTTTACGTGAAGCCTTAAAGTGAGGTTTACATGATGGTTCACCTTCGACAGGCCTTATGTTTCCCAGAAGTGGAAGCGTACCCCACATCAAAAGGATTATCTGTGTCTAAGATGAATCTTCACTCTCCTAGGTTAGGGTTAACGACCTTTGTTTCTTCTTCGCGCTCATGTGGAAGTTTAGCTCCTAATGCCAAGACTCTTGTGATTACTTGATCTTTGTTATAATATAGGAGTTCATCAAATCTACTTAGGTCTAACCTTTTTTGTTCTACCGAGAGAGTTTGACTCTTCTCCGCTATGATCAATTAACAACTTTGTATCTTTGACTTGAGAGAAGAGCGGTCCTAAATTATGACCACTGAATGGGAAGGTGTCGAAAGGATTTTCTCCCATATCTTTCTCATTTGATTTGGCTGCCATTTTTATGATTTTAGGCATCACTAGTGGACGTTTGTATGTAGCTAGCGTAACCCCCAAGTGTATGGTTTTCTGCAAGTCGTTCAAGGTGATGTTGGAATTATACTACAGTGTATCCTAGATGTAGTTTTATGCAATCATCTTTATCAAGGAACATTCATATGCACACCTAATGTAATGACCACTCAATTTGTTGTCACCAAGCCTATGCTCTAAAAATAGATAACAACAATGATATATCAATATGTAAGTCAAGTTAGAATGTCAATAAGGTCTAAGCACTGACGTGATGATGTCGTAGTCCCTTGACAAGGTATACTTAAAACTAGTTTGAATGCCGAAAAAATCCAAACCTTCTAAAAAATGGAAGTCGCGAATAGATATAGTGTAATAATGTCACCATGATACATTAACTAACCAAGCAAGGTGTTAGTACCATGACAACTTTACTAAAGACTTAAGCAATCGTTTTGTTTACTCCATAAGGGTGAATGAATATCATTTGAATTGCTACATGGCCAAGTTTAGCTATTCCATTACTAACCTAACATGGGTGTAAGATGAAGCTATTTTAATGGAGGATAGCCAAGATCAAATGCCTTATTAGCTTGGCTAATGCAAATGAGCTCTTAGGATTTCTTAGGCTTGTTTTGGCTTTAACTTATGTAAAGTTGTGTGTTTGAATGGGTAGGCTTAGCCTTGTATTTATATTTTTGGTTTGAAATAATTTAGAATTTGGGTGCATGTGGTACTAAAGATTATAAATCACTTTAGTATTAGATTAGGATAAACATGCTTTAGGCTTAGTTAAGCTAGGTTTAGGCTAGTTAAACTTGATTAGAAAGTAATTATAGACTCATTGAGAGTTGGGAGGGAGTCTGGATAACCAATTGTGGACCGATAAGTAACCTACAAAGCCAATAAAAGTGGTCTAGAGAGAACTAGGAAGGTTCTAAATGGTCGAAAGGAGGAATGTTTAGCTAATAAGAGAGATATTTTCCAAATAAGATGATTATGGGAGGAATACAACCGCTGGAAGAGTGTCGTGAATGGGCATCCGAGAGTGGAGTGAAGATGGGTTGATTAACAAAGTGTCGTTAATCGAGTTGATTGGGAGGAAATGCTAAGTGTAACCATGTTTTAGGTGTCTACACTTGTTGCTAGATTTTGGAGAAATATATCACTAGAAACCTATTGATAATGTATAGTACCTATTTTCCCCTAGGACATAACCACCCAGGTGGGACAATAGCATCCACTATTCTTGTTTGCATTGGTTTCTATCCATGCACTTATTTTGGCCCAAGTTTGATTCTAAACCATGTTATGAGATCATGTTTGTTCTGATTTTGCTAGTACCATTTTTTGTTTAGTCTATGAACATATGAGAGGGTGAAATAATCACCTGATGATTTCTCCCACTCATTTGGGGAGCATTAGATGAACCAAGGCGGCGCGGCCCAAATGAGGAAATATGAAATTGATGTGCACATATAAAATAGAACTACTACAAGGGGAATAGGGAATGTGAATGGTAATAACCATGGCACATGTAAAATAATGAGAAATTATAGCCAAAAGTGTTAGTCACAACAAACATGGAATGATGCAATAAAAACAAGTTGAAACACAAAACAACGTGACAAAATACATAACGAGTAATTGGTTGACTATATGGGAAACCACTCATGATGTCGTAAGGCACTCGAAGCCTTCAAAGATATAAAATTAAAACATGTAATCAAATATAGTGCATAGCCTATAAACAAAGTGATAATCAAGACAAAAAGTATAGACAAGACACAAGCAAATCGAGATAACCATGGTTGGGAGTATGCCTACGAGACAAATGTTGTTAGGAAATCTATGGTTAGTGCTCCACATATATGTGTGTGTAAATAATAATTACGAGATTATATATTATCATGTTAATTAGTGTTAGTAAATATGTCAATAAATAATAATTACATTGGTAATTATCATTATGTAAATGGTAAGTTAGTAAATATTTGTTATAAGTTTTTTTATTAAACAACTATAACAAATATTGTTGTGTGAATTTAACCACTCACGTATATAGAGTTTTGGAGAGATATTCATGGAATTTTAGTTATACCTACATCCTAAAATATAGGAATTATATTCCTATATATATGTAAGTATTGCAATATGAAAGATTGATGAGAATAAGTTTGAATTAAATTTTATTCGCAATAGTTTTCTATCTTGGATCTTTACAACTCACCTTTGATCCTCCTCCTTTTCTATCATAGTGTCCTTATCCTCTCTATGTGATGGATTTTTGAAAGTATCGATGGGAGCAGTGTTGTGTTTGCTCCTGAGTATGCAAAAAAACTATATTTGGTTTGTGTTTGTGATTTAATATAATAGTGTAGATCTTAGTTTTTGTTTATTTGTATCTACATGAGAATAGATATCTTCTTAGCATTTTTTTCACAATTCTCCTATTAACTTGAGGACTAGCACCAATTTGTAGTAGAATGTATTTTTATTTCTTGATTCAACCATTATATTTGTAGACATTTATCTCCTTCAATCAAGAGGAGGTTTCTTCCACCTTGAAATCCTTAAAGATGTAAAAAGAAAAGAAAACATTATTTATTTCCAGATCAATCTTGGTCGATAATTCATGTTACCTTAAACATCAACTCTATATTTCACAATCTGAAGTGATATAGTCTTTAGACACATGGATTGGCTAGATATGTAAGTGGTATGTTAAAATTATCGAGTGATTGACATCATCCACAATAATCGTGATTGATTATTTGGATTGACATCAATTTTATGATCGATCAAAATCGATTCCTATAATTGGAATCAATTTCTATGCAAAATAACAAAATTTTGAAGGTTGTAATAAAGGAAAAAGTGTTTGGCTTGGGGATCTTCCCTCAACCCCACCCTTTATGGCATCACACCCATGGTGTTGCCCAAGACCTTGCAAGGGTGATACCCCTTGAACTGTTGGGGTTACTACTCCCAAACCCCGCTTGGAAATTTTAGAGTGTAAGTAAAAATTGGTGGGAATCCACATTGACAAAAGAGGGTGCAATTTTGAGCTTTATGTTCACATCCAACTGAGATAACAACATGAGATTGGAGGACGAAGGCATAGGAGCTTAGATGTCAATCGGCGACCTCTCGGAAGGGTACCCATGGTGACAATTGTGTTTTATTTTTCATCATGATGTGCTTTTTAGAGTTCCTATTTTTATTGTGTTGGTTTGCTCAATAAACCCCTTTTATAATAGGGACCTTGCAAGGGTTACTTCCTTTTGACCCCACTTTGGGGTTGCCACCCCTAGACCCATGCTTATGAATTTCATAGCAAAGCGAAAATTGGTGGGGAAGCCACATTGAAAAAGAGGGTGAAATTTGGAGCTTCATGTTCACATCTGATTGAGCTAGAAACATAATATAAGAGGATGGAGGAATATGAGATTGGAGGTAAATCGGTGACCTCTCTTTAGTCGCCATCGATGAGACCGCATAAAGGTTTAGTGACGTGCGTGTTTTGTTTTTCATCATGATGTGTTTTTAGAGTTCTTATTTTTCAATGTGGTGGTTTTCTCAATAAACCCCTTTTCGAATATTTGGGAAAGATTCATGTTTTCAAAAAACTCAATTTTAGGGAGAAGGAGAAGATTACAAGGTAAACTCGGGGATGGTTATCCAATTAGTGCCAAGCTTGTGGATCTTATCGATTCAGAAATTCAGGCACCCTAGGAGAAAGGGAAAGTCTAACAAGAACCCAAAGAGGTAGGAAGTATTCCTACATAATTCGTCTCGTCACTATGCCTTCATAAGGATAAAGAGATAACTTATGGAGTTCTTACCTGGTCTAAGAAATTCTTTCAGGAGGTGGTTTGACTTCTTCATGATTATTCCCCATGTTCGCACTAAGGGGGAATGTTAAGAAATATATGGTTAGTGTTACTGCATACATGTGTGTGTAAATAATAATTATGAGAGTAATTATTATCATGTTTATTTATGTTAGTAAATATGTCAGTAAATAATAATTACATTGGTAATTATTATTATGTAAATGGTAAGTTAGTACATATTTGTTATAAGTTGTTATATTAAACAACTATAACAAATATTGTTGTGTGAGTTTAACCACTCATGTGTATAGATTTTGGGAGATATATTCATGGAGGTTTAGTGATATCTACATCCTAAAATATAGGAATTATATTCCTATATATATGTAAGTACTACAATATTAAAGATTAATGAGAATAAGTTTGAATTAAGTTTTATTCGTAATAGTTTTTTGTGTTGGATCTCTACAAATCTCCTTTTCTCCTCCGAAAATGTGACACATGAAGCACTTGTTAGCATGTTAGAAAAAATTATAGTATGTCATAATGTATAGAACTAAAAATAGGAATGAAAATAGTAGATGTTGTAATGATAGAACCTGAATATAGAGAAATAGAAAATGTAGATGCCCCCAGGAGTTGTAGTGGGACTAGTAGAGAATAATGTCAAGAATCATACATCATGTGATAACTCAAGTAGCTTACATTCACCTCAAGAGTACCATGTGAATGTGAATGTGTGCATGTAAAAATGATAGAGCATATTATGAATCAAAGTAACATGGAAAACAATGTGCAACATATAAAAATATAAGCAAGGATACATCCAATCAATATCTAGGCTATTTTTATGAATTTATGCAACTATTTGAATGAAATGGTATGACTAGGAGAGGGGAGGAAGTTTTCCCCCATTGTATGTGTGCAATGTGAGGAATATGTAGATAATTACACCCTCAATAGTCGTGTTTGAAACTAGAACAAGAATGTGGCATCATATAACAAGGGGGAATAATATGCCCCCAAGTGTGAATGCCACAGTGATCTATCTATAGACAAAGGAAACGACTATGCAAAAGTGACCCAAGTGATGCTAAAGAAGACACATGTGATTTAACTAGGGTGTTATACATTTTATTTTGTGTTTCTTTATACTTTTTAGCTAGACAACGAGAAATGTGTAGTTCATTGAATGAAATATTGTCATATGCTTTAGAAATAATGAGATTATATGGCGGAGTTTTCTCTTAGATTGGGCCCGTTGTTGCTCAAATTTGATTGTTATCTTTGTGGTGTGTAATGTCTTAGGTGAAATTTATAGTTCTTTAGGTTGCACAATAATAGGATGTGATGTTGGGACTAAGGTTGGTACTTCCAAAGGAGGTATGTCATTCTTATGGCCTTATTTAATAGGTGGATCTTGTATTATTGCATATAAGTTACATCATTCAATATGGAATTATGTTCATTAGTCATATATGAATTAGATTTTGGAACCCATTGAGATTTTTAAACTTGAGATAAATGTGTAGCATAATATTGTGAAGCAAATAAAATAAATCATTTACACTCAAGTTGTTAGATTTTGTGTTGTAAGGAATTGCAATTATTAGCAAAATAATTTGTCGTGAGAAAAAAATGTGGGATTCCACCAATTCTCTGGGACTAGGTCCCTCTACTTGAATGACCCAGTCCATTTATTGAAATCAAGGAAATTAAAATAATCTAAACTAATTTCTAGGGTGTCTTGAAGATCGGGGATCACACATAAATACTTCCCTAAACCTATGGAAATTACTTGTATGGAATAAAAGGGAGGAAAATTTCTTATTGAGGGATATAGGAGATGTATTTTAATCAAAAATAGCATAGTTGAGTTGGTTGCATTAAAATCATAACACTACACTTGCATCAATGAGAAGAAACCATTCATAAATAAATAGGAACAATAAAAAAGAAACACAATTTTATTGCATCATGTTACAAAGTTTACAATGTTCATGGAGTACAACTTGAGATGGAGATAGAATAGTAATAGATAATAAATAGAGGAAATGAAGGCACTTGTTTCTAGAAAGACAATGAGAGCTAGTAAACAAGCATTAACCATCCCTTTATAATGAGGAGATCATCTCCTTTTATAACTTACAATCCATCTCTTCATCTACCCCCACATGATTTTTCATGTTCCCATTCATCTTGTGACTTTTCATTATCCTAGGAAAGAACAAATTAGTCCCCTTTTATAATTGTAAAATGGACTTTTACATTGCACAAGTATTACATAGTCACTTTAATGAATAAGATAAAAATTCATGATCATGCACAATGAGGAATTAGAATGAAGGGGGTAGAAGCAGAGTGAGAAAGAATGAGAGAGGAAAGGAAGCATTCTCCAGAAAATGAATGGAGACACATCTTCCTTTGATGAAGATCACCTCCACTAATGTTGAAGATGAAATCTTGATCCATGATGGCCCTCTACAACACTACAATGCTTTGTTGATGAATATTGCTCCTTTGGACACTTTTCCCCCTTGTGAATCTCCTTAAAATGAATTCAAAAAGGAAACTTACATGTCTGCATGTTCTTCATCTGATAGAGCATAATGCTAGAAAATAATATTCCTTCATAACTTTAATTCAACATATTTTACCAAGGCAAGAGAGGTCTCATTGAAAATTTGATTTTCTCGAGGATCTCATGCTCCGATTAATAGCTCGTTTGGATCATTGCAACTACAGATATCTGAGGATGAAGTTTTCCATGGCTAAAAGTTTTTGATTTCCATAAAATTTTGAGGATTTCATCAGTTAGGTCATGAAAACACTCATTTTAATGGCATTCATGTAGGGAATCTTCAGTTCGAATCTCGTGGAAAATGGAGCAAGGATTTGTGAAATATGAACAAAAATGTGTTTCCGGGCATAGGGTTTCTTAGAAAAACTCAGAGCATGGATAGGCCAAATAAGAAATGGAGGGAAAAAATATTTTAAAATGGGATCCAAATTTTTTTAAGGAATATTTTAATGTTTGGAAGTTAATCATGGTTGAGAAAACCCACCTCTTGATTCACTTTCACTCCTTCTACTTAACCCGGGTTAAGAGTGAGTTAAAACTTTTCAGATGGGGGAAGTGAGCATCCATTCCACCTTAAAACATTTGGTAAATGGTGAAATGGTGAAAAATTTCTTGCAGCATTGAGAAGTGTGCCATGGGGTCAGTCTCATGAGGAGGGGGACTAGTTTGCACATTGGAGTGAGTTATTAACAATTTCCTAACATGTAAGTTAAGTGCTCAAGTGCCGAGAGAGAGAGGGTTTCCAAGGGGTCACACTTTTTGCACTTGATGTAATTTTACACCTGGTGAAAAGGTGAAAATTTTCTTATAGGCTTGCAAAGTGCACCAAGGGTATGTTGCTTCATGAGGAAGGGGGTTTGGAGAGGTGTGAGGTGAAAACATGAACCTAACCACCAAAGATGTCACTCAAGTGACGAAAGATTCTTTCTTCCTTGGGGTGCCACTTGTTTTCACAAATTTTAATTTTACACCTGGTGAAAAATTTAAATCAGACTTGCAAATTGCGCATAGGTGGTGTTGGAACATGATGGAGGGGCCAAGTTTGTATGTGAGTTTTTAAACTCCACCTAACCACCAAAGATGTCACTTAAGTGATGAAAGCTCAACTCCCACTTCTTCACCAAGGGTCACACTTTGACGTACCCAATGCACCTTTTCACTAAGTGAAAAGGTTAAAAATTATGTAAGGCTAGAAATTTTTACCCGGACACTTATAGTAAGCCCACCTTCACCAACCGCTACAAAAATAGACCTCAGAGAGTGAGTCTTTGCGCCTGGAGCTTCCCGAAGATTTTCATGGAAAAAAATATTTTATTTTGACTATAAAATACCTTTTGAGATGAATTATACCACTTTAAAGATCCAATTATACCTCAAATTCAAATTTTACCCTAGTTTTTATTCTGGTCAAGCACGTGTGTCGAAAGGTCAAACTTCCACCAGAGAGGAACTTGCATTTTGTCTAACTTATCACATGGGACATATAAAGGGTTTAATTATAATCACATTTATTTTTTAATCAGGTCCCAAATCCCTTTGTAAATCCCATAATGCTTATTTTAACCTCCACTAAGATTGAAGATCTTCACTTGCATTATTGGGCCAATATTTCAAAATCCTGACCACATAATCTCCCAAACTTTTTGAAATGTGAAGTATAAATATTTATATTTCTAAAAAGTGTTTGGTAACTTACAAAAATTACCCGAGGTTCCTAGACCATTTGGAACAAGGTCACTATCTTTTTCACTCATTTCATTTCCTTGCAACGTGCTTCTGAGCCCGGTGTTGCACAACTTATTCCTAAACTAGTTTCAACTTGCATAAATTACCTAAAATACCTCCAATGATATAATATATCTATCACACACTACTTGGAGGATTTATCTCTTCCTGGTACATCCCCATGAGATGTTCATTAGGTGCAAGAGTCCTAAAAATATGCCTTTTTAGGCCTCCGAGAGAAACTTCTTCAAAATGAATCTCAATGAACTCATGAATTATCTCCCAAAAAATTACCTGCACATGAAACACACTCTAAAAATATAGTTAGCTCATCCCTCTTAGCCATGATGGGTTTACATAGATCAAGTAGGAATCCCAAAATCTCAAGAAATTAAGAGGACCATTTCCTTATCCATTGGGCTATATCATCATTGCATAACAAGGGTGGATATAGCAAAACCTCATTTATTGAACACAATGCATGACAAAAACAAACACACGATAGAAAGGGAAACACACAATGGAAAGGGAAACATGCAAACCTATATTCACTTATGGTACATGTAAGGGACAACCAACTTTCACTAAAGTACTTTTCTTTTCAAAAGTTACCTGTGCATGGGTAACATTGGGTGGTGGTGTTCCACAAATCCATTGACTGGTTCAAGGAATTTTCCTCCTTTCCTTAACTTCTTATGATATCCAAGTTCTTTCATCAGTTCATCTATGCTTGGGAGGAGTGAGCCTACATGATCCTTTTGATGCTCGAGCTTTTCTCACAAATTCCATCAATTTTAGATTACAAATTATCTTCTACATTCACCCACATTGTTGATTTCTCGCTTAGCATTTCACCATTGCCCCAAGGATGATTTTTTATTGGGTTGTTTAAATGTTCTAAGTTATCCTCTTTCCCATATTCATGCTCCTTAACAACTTTTTCATTAATGGCATTGATTTCATTTATTTCTCCTACTTCATCATGAAATATTTTTCAGTTGAATGAGGAATCAAAATTAGCTTCATACCTATCTTATATGTCCATAGTATGAGCCAAGATGTCAAGACTTAGCTCAAGATATTCCATAATTTCTGCAACTTTCATGATTTCTTGCACAGGATCCTTCTATGAAACTACTAAAAGTTCACCTTTACATTCGTTTGAAGAATCTTCATTTCAAAATTCAAGGAAACAATTTGGAGGAATTGATTCATTATCCCAAATCTCATTGCATCTCACTACTTCTTTGTTGAGGGGAGTCTCAACTATGAAGAACTCAAAACTCTTTGTCTCAACTTTTTCATCATCGAAAGAATCTTCCTATTCAAATGGAAAAGAGAAAAATTTGATTTCATCATTACATCCATCAATCATTGCTTCAAAAGGGATATCATATTTTTCACCTTGCTTTATTTCATCATGACCAAATTTTGAATTGGTTGAGAAACCAACACTAGATTCATACATGTATTATAATTCCATGGCTCACATAAGGAGTTCAAGGCTGAGTTAAGGATCTTTTTTTCTCTCAAAAATTATCATTTAACACCTTTCAAAGGATCATCACAAGTTATCATTTATTCTTCTTAGATAATATGATTGAGAAACTCTTCACCTACAAATGGAAATGAGAATGCCTGCTCATCATGGATAAACACATTGACTAATTTTTAAGCTTATAACTCATCTAGAAATTTTGGGATGTCCCCTTGTAAATTTAGATTTTTCCATGCTTCTTCATGATCAACACCCCATCGAAAAGGAATGTTTGGTCCTATCAAGATAGGAATCTCATCCTCCTCTTTGGATGTTATGAAATGATTCATATTCCCACTATCTTGGTACAAGATGTTAGCTCCTAGATTTCCTGACTTTTGCACCATATATCTCATATTTTTCACTAGAAGAAACTTTTTCATATCTCCCTTAACTAGAATGGTTTCGTAAGAAAAAAATTGGATTTTACCTCCCAAGTTTCTACAGAATCTTATACTTAACAACATTCCAAATGAAGCTAGAATGTCTTCTACCAAGATAGTTAATGACACCTTATAGTCTATAAATTCGGTGAGAGCCACATGTGCATCCTTTATCTTCCCTACAAATGGTACTTCCTTTTACTCCATGGAGTAACAAGAGCCACTGACCCCTATTAAGGTAAGTTTGAGAGCATTAGAAACCTTTATGTTCTAGTGTTAATCTAAATAGGAGGACTAAAACACTTGTATAAATGCTATGAAAAAAGCAATATGAGATAAATATAAATAAAGTATTCTAGATGAAATAAAACCCTAATGTGTAAGAGAAGAGTAAGGAATAGACTTAGTTGATAATAGGATATTGTCGTAGGTTGTCCCGGTTATGGAACTAGGATTCGGCGGTGCGGATGAACACTCACGGGCCCTGCGAAGGGTAGATCTAGATTATCTAAAGTGACATATGAACCTACGAGAGTGTATCTTGGGGTGCCCAGAGCCACCTGGTCTGTGCATTCTAGTATGGGCTCTGAGAACAACATAAATGCTCAAAACCCTAATTTGGCATGGTCACTAAGTGTCTCTGAATACTCTTTGTCTTTCACACTAGATTCACTAGATGAACTAGATGACACCCTACACATAAAGAAGAAAAAGGGGTTAGACTAACCTCAACTTCCAAACCGGTGGACTTATTGTTGAGTGTTGCACTACATTATGAACCTTGATGTAGTTCTAGTGAGTGTGTGTATGTCATGCCCTAGGTGCTCTCATGTCATCATCACACTTTGTGTAGTAGTGAGCTATGATAGCTATAGAAGATGTAAAATGTAGAATAGAATAGATAGAATCCCTCCTCTAAGAATGTGTGAATGGATGTGATGTAGAATTTGCTAGCTATGATGCATGGAGCTATGTGGATGGAGATGGTGCAATGGATGCAACCCTAGATGGAGTGATAGTAGTGATAGGATGCAATGACCTAGGACCCTCATTATGGTCTTATAAGCTTTATATTTATAGGGCTCTCAAGTTTGATTTCACAATTAATCCCAAAAATGTCGACTGAGGAAAAGATAAGGAGACCAATGGCTAGAAGTGACCCAAAAAAGAGCGAAAGAGGTTAAACATAGAGAGGGGCACCCAGGTGGGACCACTAGGGCCCCGGGGCCCCAATATAGGTTAGGGTGCCCAAATCAGGGCTAGAATCTTGGGGAAGTTGTGAAATGGGTGGATAGGTATCGGGAAATATGTGGGAAAGATGAAGTAAAATATAAAACAAAGATGGAAAAAAGGTGGGATTAATTGGTACTTTGTACACTTGAGAACCTTCTAAATAGTAGTATAAGACCGGGCTAAATATTGTCTAATGTGTAATATTTGTGTCTACATTTTCCCCACTTTATGTTGGTGAGCAAACAACTCGGTAACATAAAGTAGTCAAAGAAGCGTACCTAAAATCCATGTAGAGTGTAGAAGAAAGAATGCGTCGATGGACTAGACTCGAATGTGGAGGAGTGTGGATTCTAAAGATGAAAAATGTAAGTAAAAGTGATGAGAGTGAACCTAGGGTGGAATGTATGTGTAGTTGTTGCATGTGTGTGGTGTACTTGCATGGTTAGTATGGAAGTACCATCGTGGTGTGTTGTCATTGTCATTGTCATTGTTTTGTTTTTTGCCCCCCAATTTGACTACTTGTTTCTCATATGATGGACTGCAAGGAGAAAATGCTCAAGTAGTCAAATATGTATGTATGTAAAAATGTTGTGTAAAGTACACAAATGTAAAGTATGCTAGAATAGAAAGTGTAAATGGAAAAATGGAACATGTGCACCTGATCCATGTCGAGAGAAAGGGTGTAGAAGGATATCTTGTGATGTCACGAGTTTTTCGGGTGATCTCACACCACCCTAGTTGAAGAAGTGTAGGGAGGAAATGCTTGTGTCCTCCAACTCTAACCACTTCTACTATAATTTGTTGAAGAGATATTTGTATTACGCTAGTTTTTTGGGTGATCCTATGCCACTAGATGGAGAAGTGTTGAGAGGCCACCCACTGTAACCCCTGAGCCTATGACTACTCCACAGAATTGTAAGGACACCATGTCCTATTGAGGCCATTGTGTATGGATTTTGGTCTGATTTGAACTCACTCATTGTGTATGGAGTTTGGTCTGATTTGAACTCACTCATTGTGTCTGAACCGGTGTAGATATGTTGTGTTAGTAGAAAACCCATAATGATGCCCCCTCTTTGGGGGTGCATGTGATGACCCTGGAAGGAGAATGCGGCCCCAAAAGAGGACCAACCACACTCTACCTTGTAACCAACTCATCCCTATGCAGGGGGGAAGGGAAAACACTTGGTAGATACCAAGGCATGCACAAAAGGGATGGCTAGCCAATACAAGTGTTAGTCCAAACACATGCATGCAAATAAGTGTAAAAGACATAATAATGTAAAAAACTACTAAGAAAAGTAGTGTAAACATGCAAGAAAAACAAGGAGACCACACAAAGTGGGTTTCAAACATGGGACATCACTCACGATGTCACAAGACACAAAGGCCATCATGGCCACAAACAATAGAACAAGTGTGCACACAAGAAAAGGGAAAATCCCACATACAATGGAAAACAAAGCATACAAGTAGAAATACAAGTAGTCATGGGAACATGTAGTCTGTAAAACAAGTGTTGCACATGGAACACCCGTTAGCATGTTAGAGTGAAAACCAATATGTCAAAAGCATGTATAAGCAAGTAGTAAAGATGCTAAGTACAAAATGAAACAATAACACTTGTATAAGTCGAATGTGGATGCCCCCAGTGACCAATATAGTAAGGGTAGAAGTGAGCATCCATGCCATGTGTAGAGTCTGTATCTGTGATCACACTAAACAAAGGCATGAACACATGTGTGTATGATAATGACATATAGGAAAGAAATCTAACATGTGTAATAGAATGAGCATGCAAAACACTAGTAAGAAAAAGTAAATGCTACCAAGACAATGCAGTATGTTGTGGATGGATGGAATGGAATGCAAAATGGAATGATAGGAGCAACATGCCCCCAAGTGTATGGAAGTGTATGCAGTGAGGTTCATTTTTTTCCCCCTCAACAGTCAAGAATGAACCATAAACGAGAGTGCATCATCGGGAAATGGTCGAGTAGTGTTGGTTGTGTCTAGCGCTGCTGATGAGTGTGTATGTGTAGTGGTGATGTAATGCGACATGTGGAGAGAATGATGTGCGTGAACCCTATAGCGAATCGTATATCATGAATTTTTATTGATCGAGGAGTGATGATTTATCCCTAAGCATATATCACTATAGAAGATGAGAGGATGGTGATAAGATGTATAGAAATATGTGTGTGGACCCTATAGCCTAAGCATATACCATGACTTTGTTGAATTGGAAGAGTGATGATTTATCCCTAAGCGTATATCACTACATGATGAAAGAAGAATGTGATGATCTAGCCTATATATGTCACTACAATATGGGCGATGAGGGTGTATGAAGCGTAGATAAGTAGCGGTGAATAAAAAAGGTAGTGATGGTAGCACTAAGCATAGACCACTATGTGATGAATAAGATGAGGGTGGTGATTTAGCCTAAAGTGTATACCACTACATGATGAGTAGGAGGAATGGTGATGCAATAGAATGACGTAAGAGAGGATGATATATAATAAGTGATGTATCAGATGTAAGATGATAATGAAAATAGATGAATAGGAGTGGTGATTTAACCTAAGGTGTATACCACTACATGATAATGAAGGAGTGGTGAGTAATGGATGATATTTTGGGATTGATAAAGTATAAGATGATATATAATAGATGATAGAAGTAATGAGGATGATGTAGAATTGATGAAGGAGTGGTATGGAACCTAAGGTGTATACCACTACGTGATGATGGTGTGGTGATGATATAGCCTAGAGCGTTGGTCACTAGTCCAAGGAATGTGGTATGATGATGACATGTCACATGTAGGTAAGGTCCATTTGATTGGTAAACCCTCGAAGTTGAGTATGGACCGAGGAACTAAAGTGTGCATCATAGGGTGGTGAGTGCAACATGTAGAACAATGTAGTGTAGATGACCAAGGTAGGTGAATGTGTGTTATAGGAATGTAATGTAGCATGTGTAGGTAGGTAGAAATAGAATGTGTATATGATGAGAGATGAAACTAGACCCAAGTATAAGGAAATCTAGTGTAGGGTGTAGGATAGGTAGGGTGTATGAATGCAATGTGGGTAGATGTGTAAATGCAATAAGTGTGTAGATAGGAATAGAATGTGTAATGATAATAGATAAAACTAGACCCAAGTATAAGGAATATAGTGTAGCATGTAGAATGTTTAGGTGCATGGATGTATATATAGGTATGTATGATTGACTTAGGAAAATAGGTCATATAGGATGATCTAGTGTAGCAGTAGTGATGTGAAATGAATAATAGAGGAGGTATGTAACCATGTAAATGTATAGTATAGGTGTGTCATAAGTAATGAGGGTGATGTAAGATGTGATCCCTCAATATGCATAGAAAGAACACTAAATAGCATATCGTAATGTGAATGTAAGACTATGTAACTAGGGTAAAAGAGGAGGGGGATGTGTAATTGCTATGCCCCCAAGTGTATGATAATGCATGTACTATGTAATAAATGATGTATATGGGTGATGAAACATGATGGACTTCATTTAATTGATAATGCGTAAGAAGTGTTAAAGTATTATAGATGTGTGTATGTAGAGGTGGTGATGTAATGGAGAAATGTAAGATGAAACAAGGTTCTTCATGGTAAAATACCCCTCAACAATCATATAGGAACCCCAAGAATATGAGTGTGTCATCAGGAGGGTAGAGTAACAAGAGTCATCTACCAAAGGCCTAGTTTATGTGCGGTGTGACCTTGTTGGAAAAGTTTGTAGTAGAATTGGGTGGTGGCAGTGAAAGTGAAAATGTGTCGTGAACACTAGAGGAGGATTAGTTGCTTTGAAAAACTTGATGGGTTGGAGTGTAGAGTTGGGAAGAGGCCTTGTTGTACTGAGTCTCAAGGGAGATTGCTTAGGTTTGTTTGATAATGCAGTAGATGACCTAGTAGGAGTGGTTTGTGAACTAATTTTGATAGGTGGTGGACATTGTTGACTTGGGAAACCATGGGTGATGGCTTAGGTGGCACTTGACTAACCGAAGAAGGTATAAGAAGCAAATTGATGTGTAGTAAGTGGAGGAGAAATAATATCAGAAATAGGAGAAGCACTTGTTGAACTAGGAGAAGGATCACTATGCATAGGGAGGGGGTTTCAATATCACTGATGTAACGAATAATAGAATTGAGATCTTCTTGAGAAATATCAGGAGGAAGGTCACTAGTAACCTGGGAGCTTGTTTAGATGGATCTAAACTAATCAAAGGAGAAAGAGACTTAGGATCCCATGTGGGTGTAGTATTTGTAGGTGGCATACAATAGGATGTTTTCTAGTGAATGAAATAAATCCCTGACATTCAAGATGTTTGATTCTACATTGTAAAGCATAGAAATCATGGTCACTATGTCCATTGATTCGATGATAATAGAAAAATGGATGATCTAGATACATGTTGAGCCGATAAGTAGGATAGTAATGAGTAGGTGGAAAAGTGATCAATTGATGACTAAGAAGCTCATTAAGCATGTCATGTTGCTTGGTATTATAGTCAAGTATGAGAGGTTACGTAATGGAATAACTTGAGGTTCAACTAAATGACATGTAGTGGACATAGATGTAATAGGAGATGACGAAGGAGAACAAACATGAATTTTAAGTATCCTTAAGTTGTTGGATTTCAGATCAAAGGGATGTGATGGTGGATTCCATAGATTGAATAGAGGATGTTATGTGATTGAGAAGCATCTTTAAGTTGTTGAAGTTCATATCTAAGAGATGTGATTGTGGAGTCCATGACAAAAGCAAATGTATTTTGAAATAGTATATGTAAGGCTGCAAATTTATCTTGAAGTAAGGCTTGAATCAAATCTAAGATGGGTTGGTTAGATGGAAGGTCATCAAGATCAGGGTCAACAAAGAAACTATGAAGCCTAGAACTTAATTCGTGTGGTAGAAACATTATTGTCATCAAAATACATGGTGTTAGATTGTTGAAAAAGCCCGACAAGTGGGATGTATTTTAAGTAAATCAAATAAAGAAGCTTGACCCATGATAGAAGAAGAAAAGAGGATCTTAGTGAAAGATGTTAGGTTCACCAAAATGATTAACAAAAATAACTACCTAAAATACCTAAAGGGAGGATTTAGGGTTCTAATGTTAATCTAAATAGGAGGACTAAAACACTTATAAATAAATGAAAAATAAAGCTAAAGCAATATGAATAAATATAAATAAAGTATTCTAATGAAATAAAACCCTAATGGTAAGAAAGAGTGAGGATAGACTTAGTTGATAACTATGAACATGAGAGACTTGTCACGTAGGTTGTCTAGTTCTAGAATGGAACTCGGCAATGTGAGATGTAAGATCACTCAGGGACCCTGTGAAGGGTAGATCTGGACTATCTAAAGTGACACAGAACAAGTGCCCGGGAGTGTATGGGGGTGCCTCGGGCACCTTGGTCTGATTATGGGTGTTCAAAACTATGTAAAATTTCAAAACCCTAACTTTGGCATGATCACTAGGTGTCTTTGAAACTCTTATCTGCATCACCGGATTTTGCTAGATGAACTAGATGACGCCCTGCACATGAAGAAGAAGAAGGGTCAGAATGACCTCATCCGGAAAACCAATGGACTTATCACTTGAGTGTTGCACTACATTACGGACCTTGATGTAGTTTTGTGAGTGTGTGTATGTCATGCCCTAGGTGCTCTTGTGTCAGTCACTTTGTGTAGTAGTGAGCTATGATAGCTATAGAAGATGTAGAATGTAGAATAGAATAGATAGAATCCCTCCTCTAAGAATGTGTGAATGGATGTGATGCAAACTTTTCTAGCTATGATGCATGGAGCTATGTGGATGGAGATGGTGCAATGGATGCAGCCCTAGATGGAGTGATAGTAGTGATAGGATGCAATGACCTAGGACCCTCATTATGGTCTTATAAGATTTATATTTATAGGGCTCTCAAGTTTGATTTCACAATTAATCCTAAAATTTTGACTGAGGAAAAGATAAGGAGACCAATGGCTAAAAGTGACCCAAAGAAGAGTGAAAGAGGTTAAACATAGAGAGGGGCACCCAGGGTGGGACCAGGGTGCCCCATGGGGCCAATACAAGTTAGGGGCCCAGGCTATAATCTCGGAATTAGGGCTATAATCTTAGGGAAGTTAAAAAATAAAATGGGTGGATAGGTATTTTACACTTGGGAAATACGCAATGAAAGACAATGCAAAAAATATAAAACAAAGATGGAAAATAAGATCCTTGATTTTTTTTGATTAGAATAGGCTGTAGATGTTTGGGGAATATAGTTGACTTTCAAGGTACATTAAAGACTTTTGAAGGAATAGATTTTATAGAATAGAATTAGAATTATAAGGATTCTTACTTGGAATAGTAGGTGACCTCTTACTTACCGAGGATCCACAATCTAGATTCCATGGAGGAAGTAAGATCTCTTGATTATTGATTTTGAGTCTAAGAGGATTTTCAATCTTCTTCTTTTTGACAACAAGGGAGGAATAAGATCTCTTTTGAGACTAAGAACATGAATAAACATGAGAAACTGGGTGTATCTTCGTCATCATCTTCTTCACCTCCTGAATATTCACATAATATGATTTGTACATCATTCTCTACTTCTTCAATCTCTAGGAAATCATTGTCTTCACTTTCTTGTTCAAGTCCTTCTTCATCTTCTTGAGTTCTATAAATTTCATTGATAGGTGGAGCCTCCAAGGCAAGCCTTTGAGGTACTCCTACATTCTGATTTATGTTATAGATTTGATGGGATGTTCATTGGGAAACCTCCCTCTTCAACATCGTTAATTCATTTGCCAATTTCTGCAATAGTGAATTAGTTCTCTCATTTTTGGAATTTTGGGCCTTATCCTTCATTGAAGGGTTCTTGATCTTTCTTGATAAGATGAGGTCATCTTCTACTTTAATGGAAATTTCTTGAGCTTGTGTGAGATCCATAGGTAAAGATATTTATAGGATGAATCCTACCTCGGAAATTGAGCATTGATGAAGAATATTTTCACATTGTCATCGAGAGGGCAAAGCTTCAAAGGGTATCCTCTTGAGAATCATATTATAGCAAGCTATGAAGTCTCACATAGTCTCATTGGGATATTTTTTCATCTAAACCAATTGAACTAGGAGGTCTTGACAATATTTAGTAGACTTAAACCTTTTGAACCCTATTGCACCAGTTGGTGTTTTCATTGATGTCACATGACATTGATGGTAAAGAATGAGTTAACTCATCATGTAGATAGGTATCTCGGTGATGTGTAATAGTTTCACAATGATCTCGAGTGCTACAGGATTAAACAAAGTGAGGATGATGTACATTGAAGGTTTAAAATTCTTATTTCAGATTATACAAGAGATTTTAGTGGTCATGGAGGAATTGGACTTTGAGAACTCGATGAGATCTTTCCAATAAGTCCAACTTTATGAAATTTTGAGCTCTCGGAGGAACATATGTCCATTCAAAGATTTGCAGGTCATGATGAACGACAACAAGCGGAGACACAATCAAATTAGGGACATGTGGCCGAAGATGGATAAGACATGCGAAAAAATCAAAGATAGTAAATGAACACGTCTCCTATCTCGGGAAAGGTTGAAAAGTCAATAGGACAGTGTGACCAAGCAAAAGGCGCCACTTGGTGATAATATGATGAATGAAGGTGGAAACATAGCAGATTCCGCTATAGTTTTGAGAGATGACTCCAAGAGGATGTGAAGTCCCTAGAATGAGTCAAATTATATGGTATTTTGGGTCCATGATGAGGTAGACAGAGTCATCATGGTCGAGAGTAACATGGCAAAGCATTAGAAGATGACAGGTAGAAATTCCCTATTGGATTATGTGTCACAGTG
Source organism: Taxus wallichiana var. yunnanensis (assembly GCA_018340775.1). Classification (NCBI taxonomy): domain Eukaryota; kingdom Viridiplantae; phylum Streptophyta; class Pinopsida; order Cupressales; family Taxaceae; genus Taxus; species Taxus wallichiana. The sequence continues at coordinate 62,127,577 of CM031235.1, read as the reverse complement.
GTCAACAAAGGCTAAGAAAATCCTGAAAAGTGTGAAGGGCATGGAGCTTTTTTATTGGTTCACTTCTCATAGTGGACGGTGGAGGTTAAGAATAGTATGACATTGCGAAGGAGTGGATATTCCTTATACGTTCAAGCTTTGCATTCTCGACAAGACCGACACCACAAAGGTGTGTGGAGCTATTTTATTGGTTCAAGCTTCATAGTCAGAAAAGACTGACACCAAAGAGGTACGTGGAGTTCTCTTATTGGTTTTTACTTCGCACACAAAAAATACTGACACCAAAAGGGTGCATGGAGTTGTTTGATTGGTTTAAGCTTCACATTTTTAATAAAGTCCTTGTAATTTAAAGTGAATTACGAAGTAAATGTGGAGATCTTTCATTGGTTTGTGTTTCATGGAAAGGCAGACGAGTCGGATGTCGAGAGAAAATGTAGTGGAATAATGCGATGACATGTGGCCAATATTCATGACATGTATGGATGGAACAGGTCATATTATTTTAAAGCATAGAAATCCCATTTATGACCATGGTGATGACTGTGGAAGTTGAAAATGATCGAAACCTAAATTTTATTTGATGAAAATTTCCAAAATTTTCAATAATGTCCATAAGGAAGGCAAAAAGGTGTTGCAAAATAAATCAGGTTGATTCATCTTGAAATAAAGGAGAAATTTATGACAGAATTTTGTTAAGAAATTCTGTGAAGAAGATCAAAATTCATGGAACAATCAATGATAAAATTCCAAGTGAAGAAGCTCAAAAGTCAGTCGAGTCAAGTAGTTGAAGAAGTGTCATTTGTCAACCTATAAACACAAAGTTTTTTCTTTGATATCTCTTGTACGAAGGAAGGAAGACTTATGTGAAGAGTCATGAAACATGAAAAGTCAAGATTCGTGCCTGGGAGTCTTGCTTGTTCATTTAAGCTCAATTTTTGAGTATGTATGTTTTTCTTGCTAAGTAAAAATTTGTTATAGCAAAAAAGCTATGTGCAAATTATGAGAAAGCAAATGTGTTGAAAACCATGGAAGATTAACAGAGAAGAGGAGAAGAAGAGTGAGCTAATTTAGCAGTCATCATCAATTGTGAGAGACAACAAATTCTGTGAAAAAAACTAATAAAGTCTAAGTTACAACTTAGCATGTGGGGAGTTATAGCTTCCTATAAGTTGAAGCTTACTAAAGGTCAGTTGTTGTTGTACCAAATTTGGGAGTTGAAGCTTCCAAAAGTTGTATCTTGTCGAAGACTAAGTGGTTTCTCGCTTAAATTTTGCGGTTGTAGCCCGATTGAGTTGAAGCTCAATCATGAAATCATGTAACATTTATAGGACATTTCTGTCCTAAGCCTAGTTCTTAGTTTCAATGGATTTTTGTCCCTTACAGTGTTTCCCACATTAAATCTGGTCTCTACATATGTTCATGAATGTTTGGTTTCTTTTCTCTCTTCTAGTTGAATATGCATGCCTATCACAACTAGGTAATTTAAAAATTGGATGATTGAAAAATTATGAATTACACAAAATTTTAATAAGAACTGATTCACCCCCTCTCAGTGCCTAGATTTCCAACAAAACCTTGCTACAAAACTAGTGTTGATGTCTTCCAATCTAGTGATATATCTAGATGATAGGAGATGAAACCACTCCGCTACCTTTTCTTACAAATATTCTACAAACAATCTCATTGACACATCTTCATGTTCTACTCCCAACACTCCACACGTTGTGATGAATGTTGTTACATGTTCCTCTAGGATTTGTGTACCATTTCCTTTGAATTTAGGAAAACTCTTACAAGATCCCCTTGGTAATTCATGGATAGATGGAGGAAGGGTGAGAAAACTTGTGTTTCTACCCCATGGCACAATTTGCAGAGGCTTCTCTCTTTCTTTTTTCATCCTTACTTATGTTTCTTCTACTTCTTCTGGAAAGTCTTTTTCAAGATCTAGAAATTCTATGTTCGGTGGTGGGAGGAAGATAGGAGAATCAAAAGGATTTTCAAGAGGAGTATCAATAGGAGTTTGAATAGGATTTCTGATTTTTCTTGCTGATTTTACAGAGCCTTAAAATAAGGGTCAATAATTCCTCTCACTCTATCTAATTTGGTATATATTATATCAGCTAGTTTTGGGAAAGTGGATTCAACTTGAAGGAATATTTTAACTCACTCTTTTGTGGGAATTTGGAATTTCAAATTTACGATTTTTTGGTTTTTTGGAATATTTTAATTTTAGGATTTTGTGGTTCGTATGTTGGGTGCAAAATATGCCCCATGGTGGGCACCAAAAAATATTGGCAAAGTAATTTTTCATGAAGAAAAATTGTGGGATTTCACCAACACTCAGAGACTAAGTCCCTCTACTTGAATGGGGCAAATCCATTTATTGAAATCAAGGAAATGAAAATAATCTAAACTAATTTCTAGGGTAACCTTGAAGACCAGGGATCACACAAGAATACTTCCATAAACTTGTGGTAATTGCTTGTACAGAATACAAGGGAGGAAAATCTCTTAGTGGGGGAGATAGGAGAGGGAAATAAGAGGGGTATTTTAATCAACAAATAGCATAGTTGAGTTCATTGCATTAAAATTAGAACTCTTCACCTGCATCTATGAGAAGAAACCATTCATAAATCAAGAGTAACAATCAACAAGAAACACAAATTTTTATGGCATCATGTTACACAATTTACAATGCTCATAAAGTACAAGTTGAGACGGAGAGAATAGTAATAGACAAGAAATAGAGGAAATGAAGGTGCTTGTTTCTAGAAAGAAAATGAGAGCTAGTAAAAAATCATTAACCATCCCTTTCAAATGAGGAGGTCATCTCCTTTTATAGCTTTAAAATTCATCTCTTCATTTACCCCCTACATGATTGTTCATGTTCCCATTCATCTTGTGACTTTTTATTATCCTGGGAAAGAACAAATTAGTCCCCTTTTTATAATTGCAAAAGGGACTTTTACATTGCATAAATATTACATAGTCACTTTAATGAATAAGACAAAAAGGCATGATCACGCAAAATGAGGAATTGGAATGAATGGGGTAGAAAGAGAGTGCAAAATAATGAGAGAGGAGAGGAATAATGCTCCCGAACATGAATGAGAAAACCTCCGCCTTTGATGAAGATTAGATCCTCTAATGTTGAAGATGAAAAATTGCTCCATGATGGACCACTGCAACACTAAAATGCTCTATTGATGAATATTTCTCCTTTGGACACTTTTACCCCTTGTGAGACTCCTTAAAATAATGACTTTTTGTCATCACCATTTGGATGCACCGAGATGGAAAGTGATGAGCAATAATGAGTAGACCATTGAGAAACATGAAGGATGACTTACCTCATTGATAACATCCTTCTGATCCTTGAGACACTATCACATCTTCATGATCAACCATTTACATGGGAGAAATTGGATGCACTTTGTTCACATAACCTTGATCTTGATTTTGTTACTACAAGAGCACTGATAATCCGAGCTTTGAGAAAATGGATCCATCCATGAGATGAGGTGAAGATTACCTTAACCATGTGAATAATTAAGGTGAGAATATGGATGAAACATGTTTTCAACTTATGATCAACCCATCTGGTAAAGTGAGAAACACACCGAGACCGAATGCTCCACTATGACCAAAATTGGGAACTGAGAAGGATTCTCTTTTGTTTGAGACACAATGCCACTTTTCACCCTTTTAAAATAATTATTTAGTCCTCTATGAAGTTTGACATTATTGATGAATGGAGGATGAGAAACCATGACCATTTTGAGCCTTTTCTGGATACTTACTATTTTTAGTAAGTCTTTCTTGGGTGACTAGTTTTGGTAATTTCACCGAATTGTCACTTTTGAACACTTCTCCTCCTAGGGAATGAGCTTAGTGTCTTGAATCCATTCATTATTTGGAACTACTACCCTTAGTTATTTTCTTTAATGTGAAATTACTAAAAATACACATTGGCCACAAATAAGTGTCGATCAAATCGAAAAATATCTCCAAAAATTCTACTTCTCACCGGGATGCTTTGCTCCAATTTTAGGGGTTTTTCTCCTCCAAATCTTTATGAATTCAAAAAGGAAACTTGCAGGTCTACATGGTCTTCATCTAATAGATAAAAATTATGGAAACCTCCATAAATTTAATTCAACACATTTTCCCGAGGCAAGAAAGGGCTCATTGGAAAGATGATTTTTTGAGGATCTCATGCTTTGATTTTTAGCTCATTTGGTTTACTTTGCAGCTCCGGGTATCTCGAGGATGAATTTTTCCATGGCTGAAAGTTTATGACATCAAAAAAATTGGATGAGTGCATCAAAGAGGTCATGAAAACACTCATTCTAAAGGCATTCATGTAGGGAAGCTTCAATTCAAATCTTGTGGAAAACAGAGAAAGGATTTATGAGATATGAGAAAAAATGTGTTTCCAGGCATGGGGTTTCTTGAAAAACTTAGAGCATGAACATGCCACAATATAAATGGAGAGAAAATATATTCAAAAATGCGCTCAAATTTTTTTAAGGAATATTTGAATGTTTAGAAGTTAACCATGGTCGAGAAAACCCACCTCTTGATTCACTTGCACTCCTCCTTAACCTAGGTTGAGAGTGGGTTAAAAATTTCCAGATGGGGAAGCAAGTATCCATTACACCTTACCAAATTTGGTAAGTGGTGAAATGGTGAAAAAATTCTTACAACATTGTAAAGTGTGCCATGGGGTCAGCTCGCTTGAGGAGGGGGACTAGTTTGCACATTGGAGTGAGTTGTTAACAATTTCTTAACATGCAAGTCGAGTGATTAAGAAAATATTAAAAATAAATGCTAAACCCTAATTGTAGAGTCACAAGAAAATGATAAAGAAATGAAGTACATATCTGACCTAAGCAATAAGCAATTAAATTTAAAACCCTAAGTACAAGAGAAGGGATGAGATACTTAGTTGATTTCGTAAAATCCCTAAGTTTGTATCAAGCTGAAAATTTGATGGAACAGAAGATAGACTGTCTCAACCGAGCCCAAAAAGATGCGTAACTCTCAAAAATGTTGGGATTAGGGAACCTATACTGGGTTAGGTGTGCATAGGAGTTAAGGACCTTCTATAGGTGCATGTGACTGTGGAAATCAATGTAAATTTATTTCTTTAGTGTCACACAATTGTCGCTAGACTTCGCTTTTAGTCATGTGTGTGTCACACTATGCCCGTAGAATTCACCTAAAACCTACAAAGAGAAATAGAACATGTAAAACCCCAAAACACATCAAATCCTAAAAATAAAAATATGCAAATGGGAATTTCGATTGATCCCAACGATTACCTAATTGAGTGATCTTATGATCTGGGTGTTGCACTACATTTTAGACTCCATGTAGTTTTGTGTGTGTGTGTAGAATCATGCCATAGTTGGATCTTGTGCAAGATGCAATTGATAGTGAGAATCAGTTATATGTAGCAATGTAATTAGATGTGTGTATTGAAAAATGAACTTCCCCTCCTATGAATTGTATGTAGAAGAATGCATTCCCTTGTCCCTTGAATGGATGCTAGATGAATGCTTTGATGCTCTTGAAATGCCTTTAGATGCAACTTTAGGTGATAGTAGTAGATGCTTAGAGATTGGTCCTTTATTATGATCACGATATTTTTATTTATATGATTCCCTTGGTTGAATGTTGTAATTAACCACTAAAACGTCAACCCATAAGAAAACAAGATGCCCAATGGCTAGAAGATACCCAAAAGATGCGAGCAAGATACAAAGAGGTCGAGGGTGCCCAGAGGGGATGAGGGCACCTAGGTGTTGGCGCTTTGGCTGGGAATTGATGTCAAAACTCATAAAATCTGAAGTATCAAAATTCAGATTGGGAAATAGGGTGTGTAAGACAAAGAACGAAACTAGAAAGAAAACAAAGAGGCTAAATGTAGTGGTTAATTAGTACTTTTCTTGTTTATGAATCATATGAATAGTGGTATATGATCGGGACCTAGAAATATACCAAGAAGTATATGATTGAGTGTCTACATTGAGTGCTCAAGTTTTGGGAGAGATAGGGCTACCAAGGGGTCACACTTTGTTGCACCTAATGCGCTTTTGCACCAGTGCAAAGGTGCAAGCGTTCTTACAAGCTTACAAAGTGTGCCAAGGGTAAGTTGTTTAATGAGGAAGGGGGTTGGAGGGGTGTGAGGTAAAAACATGAACCTAATCACAAAATATTTCACTTAAGTGATGAAATATTATTTCCTCCTTGGGGTCACACCAAGGATAAGTTTAAGAGACATCTAGGAAATTGGAAGTGGAATATCTCTGGAAACACTTTCGTGAAAAGGAGAATTTCCCATGGTTTACGAATACAATATTCATAAGGCATAATTTTCCTTGTCACATTAAAAAAATTCTCTTGTCATGTGATAGAAAATTTGATTTTGCGTGACAATAAATTTGTTGTCATGCCACAACAAATGCCTTGTCACGCAACAACAAATTCCCTTACGTGCGACAACAAATGTCATGTCACGTGACAAGTTTGTTATCGCATAATAGGACATTTACATATTTACTTCTTACTTATTACACTCCTTAATATTTTTCACATGACTATACTTGTTGTCATGTTTCTTTCTCTCGCACTCCTTAACGCATTGTTGTGCGCCTCTCTCTACACTCCTTATCGGTACTTGATTATACTTCATCGTTCGATTTGCATACCTTACTAGTAAGTTACTAGTATACTACATGGTGAATTACCTATGTTTATATAGGATTATTTTTAAATAGTAGGTGAAGCTGACCCCTAAAAAAATTATACTAGAAAATTTAGGTGAAAGGTACACTATCATACTCAAAAATTTTGCCTTTTCAAATTTTCCAAATTTGGAATATTTTCCAAATTACAAATATTCACAACCAAAATTTTCCCTATGTCACACTTGTTTGCACTCCATCGCAATTTTTAACCTAGTGAAAAATTTCAATCAAGATTGAAAATTCTTCCAAGGTGGTGTTGGAATGTGAGGAGGGGCCAAGTTTGCATGTGAGTTGTTAAACTCCACCTAACCACCAAAGATGTCACTTAAGTGATGAAAGCTCGACTCCCACTTCTTCTAACCAATGGGTAATATTTTTTACATATAATTAACGTTTTCACCGGGTTAAAATGTTAAAAGTACTTACAATATTGAAAAGTGTGACCTAGACACTTATAGTAAGCTTGCCTTCACCAACAATTGCAAAAAATAGACCCCAGAGAGTGAGTCTTTTCCCCGGAACTTCCCTAAGAGTTTCATGGTCAAACCTTATATGATTTTCAATGGAAATTTTTTTTGAGACTTACTAAACCACTTTCAAGAGCCAATTATTCCTTAAATTCAAAATTTATCCCACTTTTTTATTATGGTCAAACATGTGCACCAAAAGGTCAAACTGCCACCAGAGAGGAATTTAAATTTTTATCTAAATTATCACTTGGTCCATGTATATGTTTGAACTAAATTCAATTTTATTTTTTAATCAGGTCCAAAATATCTTTGGAACTCTCAGAATTCTCATTTGAACCTCCGCTAGGATCGGAGATCTTCACTTGCACTGTCGGGTCAATATCTCAAAATCCCGACAATAGAATCTTCTAAAACTTTTGAAATGTTGATTTTTTTAACTTCAAAAATTATCCAAAGGTCCTGGACCATCTGGAACAATCTCACTAGCTTTTCACTCCTTTCATTTCCTGCATCGTGCTACAAGTAGCCCGGTGTTGCACATCTTATTCCTAAACCAGCTTTCTACTTGAAGATCTTCCATAAACTACCTCCAATGTTATCATCATATATATATATATATATATATATATATCACACTTATTAGAGGCATTATCTCTTCTTGTTTCATCCCTAAGGTGTTCATTAGGTGCAAGAGTCTTGAGAATATGCCTTTTTAGGCCTCTGGGAGAAACTCCTTCTAAATGAATCTCATTGAAATCGTGATTTGTCTCCAAAAACTTACATGCACATGAAACACACTCTAAAAATATATTTATCACATCCCTCTTGGCCATGATGGGGTTTACATAATCAGAGATTTGCCGAGGCAAGTTTACATTACCCCGTTTAGGGATTTTTTAGTGTGGGCTTAGTTGTCATGGATTTTTTTCAGCTTTTCATGCTAAACATTTAACATGACAACACAATAATTATCATGATCTCTATTAATTCCATGATAATTTTAGAATGGTTGACCTTTGGGTTTTTTAAGTCGGCAATAAGGACAAGAATGATTTGGTAACAAAGTATTAACGATGATTAAGTAGCTCAAATAGGATATCATGTTGTTTAGCATGCTTGTCAAACCAAAGAGTTGTTTTATGTTGTAGAAATTTACCCTCACTTATATGAGAACATGTAGCACATATATCATATTGCATAGCCTTATCCTTAGAAATATCATGATGCATAATAAGATAACTAATATGTGCATCGGAAGTATCCTTGAGGAGTTGTATCTCATCCTTAAGAGATATAATTGTAGCATTCATGGCTTGAAGTTCATCTTGAAAGTCATGGTGAAAATATTGAATAGATTATAAGATAGCCTTATGGAATGTGTCATCATTACTAATATGAGGATATGAAATACGACTCAAAATTTTATTCACTTGGAAAGGTGTTGTATTTTCAGGGAGTTATACTTGTTTCACTAGTTGTGTGAGAGTATCTCTACATGATGGGTGTTGCTTAAGTAAATGATACTTGAGAAGTAGTGTCATGGGCCATGATGGTAGAAAATAAAATGAGAGAGATAACCCCAAATTATATAGAAAATTGTATATGGGACCAAAAATTAAGAGATCATGGGGATAAAACCCAAAGAGTGATGTTAGACAAAAATGATTGTCATCAAATGAATAAAATGACCATATCTCAAGATAGAATTTGAATTTTACAAAAAAAAGGTAATTTTGAATGGTATGAATTGAAATGAAAACCTCTAAGGGATTTAGTCAAAAGTGTATATTTTTTGAATTATGCTTTAATTAGTAAATAATGTAACTTTGGACTTCTGAAACTTGGGCTCAAAAGTGTGGTAAACAAAAGAGGTTTCCGTTAAGTACGTAAAAAGGAAAAATAAGCTCAAAGGAATTTTAAATTAGAGTTTTTATTCTCTAGATATGAAACAAAATGTGATTTGAAAATTGAGAGCCCTAGAAAGTGACCCAAAGGGTAGGATGAAGCATGAAACCCTAGGATTTTTTTTGCAGATCTGATTTATGGCAAGTGATAAATGAAAAATAGGTTTGGATTTGAAGATAAGATGCAGATATGAACTCTAATTCAACTAGGGTTTGGGTTTAGAGAAAATGGATCTGTTAAAGAGTATGCAAGGGATCGGTTTCACCAAATGATTTAATGAAATTTAAATATTAGTCAAAGGATTGAGATCAATAATATCAAATGAACACACTAGTAATAAGCAAGATATATCACATAAGAAACAAACAAGTGTGTACAATAGGGATATAAGAGTGACTTAGTTTATATTCAGAGATCTAGGTTGATTCTGAGATGCAAACTGAGTGGAACAAACTGGATCTAGACTGGATATGCTTCATCTAGAAAACTAGGCTTTGAAACTCCTTCAAATAGGACCGCTCATATGAGGACATGACCACTCAGGTGCTAGTGTTTGAAATGAGCACTAGTGTCATTGCAACATCTCTACTTTTCATCTTTTTAGGGTCTAAATTTGTATTCTTCCTTTCACTCTTTATCGCATGCACTTCGATGTAGGGTTTCACCAGTTGCACCTAAAATTTCTAAAAAAACCTGACTACCTACACAAGGCTCAAGAAAACATTATATAAAATAAATAATACACATTCTTGAGTTGGATTGACCTCGGTAGTCACCCTAATGTGATTTTCACTAAGTATTGCACTACATTTTAGACTCTATGTAGTTCTAATGTGTGTGTGTGATTAAATTGTGTCCCTTGAAGCTAGGTTTCCCTTGTGTCAGTCACACTAAGATAGTGGGATACAACTAATTTTCCCCCAAGATAAATGTGTGAGATGGAATTCAAAAACAGTCCTCTCTATGCAAAGTGAATAATGTAGCCCAAATGCAGTTCTTAAATGTTTCTCTTTGTCCAAGTAGTAGATAGTAAGTAATAGCCCAAGTTATCCAGCCCCTAATAATAGTGAGTAATTCATGTATATATATGATTCCCTTGTTTGAATTTCATTATTAAAACCAAAAAGGTCGACATAAAGTGATAAAAGAGGCCTCGAAAAGATAACAAATAATGTGGCAATTCAAATTTGAAAAAAGGAGGGAAAAGGATATAAGTGCCCAAAGGAGATAGTAACACCTAAGTGCTCCTATCCCTAAAGGGTGGTAGTCTATGGGATACTCGGAGGATAAAATGCAGAAAAATACCAAGTTGGGTCACATGTTGTCCAATGGTCACAAGTAAAGTGGTCACTCCAGAAAAGTAAATGATAAGAATATCAAAAGGATTTAGCAATGTAAAAGTAAAACAAGTGTTATTAATGTATAGTTTTCTTACTTAGGAATTATGCATATAATAATATATTCAGAGGTGTGATGTAAGTATTAAGTGTGTGATTTTGTGTATACATTTACCAATAGTGTAGTACTAGTTAAATAATAACAATGAGCTAGGATAGAATGAAGTCAACCTTCTACAGAGATTGACCTCAAAAGGTGCCATTGTCCCACACTTTGGAGGTCTTTCCATGTTTCCCTGAGGTATTGAACCTAGTTTCAATAGGTAACAATCTCACGTGAATTTTTTTCTTAATGAGTATCATGATAATGATCTCAACAAAATTTTACTTGGTGGGATTATCTTGGTGGTTTCGAATAGCTCCTTCAAACTATCATCCCGAAAGTGATCATAAAACTACATAGACAATCGAAAAACTTAAAATTAATGAAAAATTCTATTGAGCTTAAATTTTTAACCCTAAGTCCACATAATAATTGGTCTTATAATGGTAGGGATTGTGAGGTGTGTGAGAATATAGACATAACACTTGGTCAGCTTTATCAAAAGGAAAGGGCTACAACTTGTGTGTTCATTTGATATCATGGTTATTGATGAAAGTGATGTTCTTTTGAGAAGGAGGTCATTTATGTTTTAGGTTTTACCATTTGATTCCCTCAAATTCCATAACTTGTTATTCTTTATGGTCTGTTACAAAATTCCCTTGATGGTAAATTTGAATGTGGTAGAGTGGTTATCCCGAAATGGAACCAATCGACGAGCCATTGAAATGAACATCCTCTTATCCATTTCCAAAAGAAAGTTCATCCTAGACCTATCCCATGATGAATATGGGGTTGGTGTTTTACACATACATGTGCCCAACATGTTGCCGAATATCCTCTAGTGAAGTTAAATCTCTAGTTGTCAAAGTCAAATCCCATGCACGTCGGCCTATCACCCAAGAGAGCCTTCGGATGCTCAACCATGGCAATGCGTGGGCACCAAGTCTCTCCTTTATGTGATTCTTATGGGAATGCATCATCTTATAATAGATATTCAAATAGAAATGAGTAGAAATAACCATGCCATATTCTAGAATGAGTTGTTATCTTATTGCATCCAGAAAAGAGAAATAACAAACAACATAAGGAAATGGTTCATACAGAAAGGAAATACACAAGTATTATGCTCCTGAACACATATATGATTTATAACAGAGCCTTATATTCATCTTAATAGGTTTAATAACCACATTACAATCCCTGAGGTCATGACAGACCCTTATATAACTATGCAGAGTCGAGTCATGCATCAAAACTACATTATGCTCACCATATTACAAAAACAAAAAGAATGCAGACCCATCCCTCTAGATGTGTCATTACTTACAAAGCTCTCCTAATCCCTAACCCATAACATCCTCCATTCAGTTTTGCAAGGCTTCATTCACCTCTCTTTTCTCTCCTCCGCACTCTCCACACACTCTCTATACAATATCTCTATATCTTCTTCTATCGGGTGCTTGTATTTATAACCTTAACGATCCACCGTCATGCCTTTTAGAGTTACAGATTGGTTGCCAAGTGTCGAAGTGGTCCTCCATGGGAGCATGCCTTCTCATATTCGAGCTCTCCACTCCTTGCAATGATGTCTTCTAGAATCTTCCATCGCATGCCCGGAAATATTCCTTTTTGATCCCACAGTCGTTAGGTTGGCACCTTATCCACAAGGGTCATGCTTTTCTCGTGTGCTCACCTGGGATGTCGAATGTGGCTAAGTACAAAACATGTTTTTCCTTGTGCACATGTGTCGTGTGTTCTCAGTAAATATTGTCAAAACCCTTCCCTACATGCCTTCAACCCACGTGCACTTTTTCAACTAGGTCTTGTGCGCACATGCACCTTCTTGTACTTAGCTGATATTTTGGGGCCCAACATCACCCCATACTACACCTATTCTCTGTCCTCGGAAACACTCTTCAATAAAGAAATAAAGAATGGTGGATCCTTACAAATGGTTGGAATGGAAGAATAAAGGAATGAAGAAATGGGGAAAAGAATGAAAGAATGGGGAACTTTACTTCTGGATGAGGAGAGGGAAATCCTTCCCTAATTCTACTTATAACTTTCCCCAAGTTTCGACCTCGATCTGAGCTTTCTAATAGAGGTCACCCACCAGGGTGTTCACTTCTTCAAAACTCGGCTCCTCCCCCTTAGCGCTCATTTTATCTACAATATCCTCCAGTTGTTTTCCCAAATCCTCGAGTGCATCCACCCTCTAAGTGATTTGGGGGTATAATTCCTTCAACTAGTTCTTGATTGAGCCCTGCAAGGTTTCAATGGCCTCCGATTTCTTTTCTACTTCGGCTAGGAATTTTTCTCGCTCAGCCATGTTCCCCTTTTTCTTTTCCTATAACTCCTTGAGTTCCACTTCATGGGTGGAAACTAAGATACTTTCCACTCTATCCATGTCCGCACAATTATCATAGGAGGCCTCGGAACCTTGCGCGGTGGCTTTTACATCAGCGAGGATCTTGTTGTACTAAGCAACAATTTCCACAACCTTCATCTTATTCTCTTTTTCTTGGCACGCCAATGCCTCTTCTGTAGATTCTAAGGTAAGTGGTTGCCTCTCCATAGTGAGTATGCAGGTCAAGTCCTTTAGGAATTTCAAGGATCATCCATACTTTTGTGCGGGTGGTGTTAAGTCTAGATGTTTTAATATAATGGCATCTCGTGATCATCTCTATCTTCTTGTATGCCTCACGCACTCTTGCCTTCTCATCCTTTAACTCACACCTTAACTAAGCACTGATTAGTTCCTCCTGCTTTAGGTCCTTAATTTTCTCAAGGAGCTCTTCCTCCCTTTTCTCCAACTCTACCTCTAGGAACTTCACCTTGTCATTTCTTCCAAAGAGCCTGGCTTCAACCTCAACTAAACTTTGTTGAGTGCATTGTAGATTTTCTCATCTGATAATTGTTGGGCATTTACCAAGGGGTTTACTCCCTTTTTTTTTCACCTTCAACAATGCTCCTTAGCTTACTTCAAATTCAGGCTCATCAATGTGGGACTCAAATGCCCATGATAGCATTTTCCTTGTCCGAGGGTATGCACCTTCCTCATCAAATGAAGCCATGGCTAAGAGTTGTTCCATTGGCACGGTGCTCTGGAAGCATGCGTGTAACACCTTGTTTAGATCATCGATGTAGCCCATTCTTTGACCTTGCACTACTTTTGTGCTCTTCCTCCCTATGCATGTGGCCCTTGGAAATCTTACAACCAAACTAGGATCTCCCCCATGCTGCCATATTCTTTTCCTACGCTTTCCTCCTCAACTTCCTTTAGCACCACATCCATGTTGCATTCAACCTCTTGTTCTACCAGGTCCTTGATGATTTTTTCCACTTCTTTCTCTACAGCCTTGTCTATTTGTTCCTTCATGAGGCTTGGGGTCCTTTGATCCTTTGTATTTTCTTCCCCGCCTACCCCCTTTCCTTGGGCCTCGCTTTTCTTTTGTCCTCCTTCTCCTCATCCCCTTCGTTATACTCCTCATCCCCTTCTTCCTCATAATCATGTATCTCATAGACTTGATGGTCTTCACCTTCCTCTGGCTCATCATCATCATCCTTGTCGCTGATGTAGGCATCTAGATTCTCCATCTCTTCTGAATCTGCCTCATTAGTCACCTTCTGCTTCTTCCTTACTGGGATTTCAATACATGAGATTCTTCCTTTTCCTTCTCTTTGACAGGTGATGTCTTCCTTAGAGATTCCTCCTAGGTGAGGGGATATTCATTCTCTGGTGCCTCTTCTTCTAGGGTCTTTGCCCTTACTAGATATTTCTTCCCCACGCGTAAGTACTAGGCTTAGTAATTTCTTCCAAATAGCACACCGCTTGTGTGGTTTGAACACTTTGTGTCTTCTCGCACCTCTTCTCTTTCTCTCTTCCTAAGTGTGGCCTTCTTCCTTTTGGTAGGGTATTTAAGGACAAAGACATCATTCTCTAAGTAAGTTCCTTTTTCAAATTTTTCCCTTATGCGCAGATACACCCTTGTTGCGATCCTTCCCGTAATTGGCGCGTTAAAGTATTCACCATATGTATCTCATGGGAGACATATCTCTCCATGTATGCACGTTTACGTGGGTAAGCAAGCTTCCGACGTAGCTTTTCATGGTCTATATCTACCTCACTAAGGTTTAACCTTAGTCTCTTGGCTTCTTTAAACCGATTAACTTTGGCTTGGAAGTATTGCACGGTGAAGGAGAAGGGTAGCTTGCACCATGGACTCATATTCCCATTTGTCAATATAAATTTACCAATGCAAAAGTGTTGGTACATTACAAATTTTCCTCTCCATTCATGAGCATGGGAAACTACTTTGGGATCCTCCATTCAGCCCCGAATGCATCACGCATTCACTTATACCACATCTCCAGGCACGCCTTGTGAGCGGCCGTCATGGTTTCACAAGTATATTTCACAAACCTTTTTTTGGGTAAGGGATCCTCTTCTGGATATTCCCAAACAAACTTTTCTATCCCATTGGGCACTCCAATCTCTTAAAATACAATGGTGAGGAGGACATTACCGAAGAGTATCTTCTCTCCCTCCTATGCACTGCTTATAATCTCATCTCGTGAT
The DNA here is from genome assembly GCA_018340775.1 of Taxus wallichiana var. yunnanensis. NCBI lineage: Eukaryota > Viridiplantae > Streptophyta > Pinopsida > Cupressales > Taxaceae > Taxus > Taxus wallichiana. The sequence continues at coordinate 62,112,431 of CM031235.1, read as the reverse complement.
GAAAGCAAGTTGTAGATGGTTCCTTCTGATATCTTTTGGCATATATTTAGCCATTCCTTGTTTACTTGTGTCCATCATTCCTGATCATTGAGCTTAGTCACCAAGCACGTGGCTATCCTCATAACTGGGTTTGGAATCTTGGCGATGTCAAAGTATCGCGACCCTTTCTTATAGTCATACGCAGCTACAATCTCCTTGATAGCCTCCTTGTTGCTCATATCATCATCTATGATATCTCCTTCACACATGAGGCATGTGAACTTGGATATTAGTTGTGGTGTGATGCACATCTTTCACCTCGTAAAATAAAAATGATCCTCATGTATGCATGACATCAACCACTGGTAAAGGCACTCAGGCTTGCCAAAGTATGGTAACTCATATAGTTACAATAATCCATCCTTCTCTAATTTGACCTTCACCTCGTCATATCAAATGGGCATTCCATCCGGAATCCTACTTTGTTAGTTGTTAGACCAACTCCAACGCCATTTCCTTCTCCTTTATGCTTATGCATTATTTATAATCGCTTACAAAGATCTTTCGTAAGTGTGATTCCCACTCTTTTCCTAGAATACCCCATCCGGGTACTACATTTCCGTGTACCATTCTTCATTGGTGCTTGTGACGGCATTGATTTTCTTTCCCTTTCCCTTTCCCTTTGTTTTCTTCATGAAATAGTTGGTTTCTGGGTGCCATATTTTTTTAGTCGACTAAACCGTAATCCTTCCTCTTGCTTTCTCTCTACTACTTATGCAATACCAAAGCTTACTCCAAAGCTTCAACTCCTAAAATGAATCCTTCTTTCTCGGGCCTAACTCCAAACCCTAACTAGGAAATCCTTCCACAAGACAATGTTCTTCACACAACCTTCCCCACGCCCATGCACTTCCTCCTTCTGGTTCATAGATTTACTCTAGATGCACACTCAAATTTCTCAGATTCTCCTTTCTTCACACAAATTTCTCTCTGGATGCTATAGTTTGCAAGAGCTTCTTTCACTTTGTAATCGCAAGGTAACAGATGACTTGCCCAACCTTGTATTTATAATTTTTGCTTCTTTCCAACATTAAATGTTATACCACCTACCAACGTACTTTAACATTAAATGTGGTTTATTCCATGAAGCCAACTTTAAGTGCCTTTACCCACATGCCACATCCTGCGTGAAAAACCCTTTAGAACCTTCTGGCATGAAAAAATCCAGGCACTGACCAAAGACTCTTGCGTGCGTGTCCACAACACCCAAGGTACTTCTTCTGCCTTATACCCACTTTTTTCCCTCACGTACCTCATGTTGTTTTTTGTGCTCTTCATCCTTTCTATATGTGGTTTATCCAAAGCCCTTTTGACACCATAATCCAATATCCACCATTTTCTCACACGCTTTCTCCACCTTACGTGCTTTCTTCTATTGGACCACCCAACTTGTATTACAGGCCTATACTTCGCATCACTCCACCACACACTAAAATAGATGCATGGTCCTCTATGCATACACAACCTCGGAAAAAATGTGGTTACCAGCGCACAAGGCACAAAATGAAACAAAAAGAAAGGAATAAGTATCAATAAAGGGAAACAGAAGAAAAGAAAAAGCATAAAGGGAAATTCTAAGAAAACTAGCAATACTACCTTATTACAAACACCAAGAAGACTTATTTATAGTAGGGCTTCAACCTACTCCCATTGAAGTAACTCCTGGTAACCTTGTCCCATCCAATGCTTCAGAATTAGAAAGTTCCCTGAATCAAGAACGTGCGAGATGATGTAAGGTCCCAACCAATGAACTTTCAACTTCCCAGATGGCGTAGATCTCGGGAATCATACAATAACATGAACTACCTAACCTCAAACTTCTTGCTCTTGATATGATGATCATGTCCTACCTTTTTTCTTACTTTTTCTATCTTTTGACTCCATCTACAAAGTGATCTGTCATCACCAATCCAAAGACTCGATAATATTTCACCGAACTCCTCGTGTTATGATTATTTTAGTAATGCATGATTTTGGTTTGGTGGTAGTAATTCATGAATTACTCCAAGTGTTACCAACTCCACTTGATTCCAACAATGGTTATGCAAGAAACTTCACAATTACTCCTCTTGATGACTTCCTTAACACACCTTCACAAAGAATCCTTTATTCATAAAATAATTATTACAACTTTACTCTATGATAAATGAGAGGGGATGGTCTCTCTATTTATAGGAATTCAGGCTTATCCACCCTATCTCTAAGATAGGATAGGAAATTTCTTCCGGCCAATCATATTCCATGCATAAACTCTTTCCTTTATATGTAGGCTTATCTTCTAAGATAAGATAAACCTTATCATCTCACATGGGTTCCACCTTTCGACTTTTCTACAAATAAAATACAAAAATATTTATGACATCACTCCTTGTCCTTATTACAAATATAATATTTTTAATTCCTAATCATGTAGACCCTACTTCTCTACTTACCCCAAATTTGACATTTTAACATTACTGACCACTTACGACAAATATTTACTTTTACCACAACATTCCTTTTGTACTTTGATCATATCAGTAATCTACTTTATTGGTAGCACCATACGACTTGTGCACCGTTATCTTCTATTGACGCCACTACTAATTATACTTAACAACATCCTATTCCTAATACATACATTAATAAAATAGAAATTACGGAAGAAAATTTTAATGTCGACATTTTCCCCTTCCTAGCTTCTACTCCTTCCTGAGAAGACTCTTATGGACATTCTCAAGTGGTGCCTAGAAAATATTCAACTTTTCATGGTTGACCCATTTTGTAATGGGAGTACCATCTAATTCCTCCAATCGAATATGTACCATTTTCATGCACAACTAATATTTTGTAAGGTCCCATTCATTTGGGAAGAAATTTTCTCTTTCTTTTTTTGTATCTAGAATCATATACTAGAACCAAGTCATTCACATGAAATGGAGACCAACGGATCTTTTGATCAAAGTATTCCTTCTACTTCATTTTCTTCTTATAGCTTGTATCCTTTGCTATTTCCCTCATTTCCTCTAGCAAATGAAGATGCTCCAACCTTTCTTTTACTGAATCACTTTCATCCATCCTTTCATTTTTCATAACTCTCACAATGGGAATATTAAACTCAATAGGAAGAACTGGATCAATGTCATAAGCCAATTGAAATGGGGAGTATCATGTTGCTGACTTTGATGTTTCCCTATATGCCCATAATGCTCCATGAATCCTTTTATCCCACTTATGTACCTGCAAGGCTGCATCTTTTGCTAGAATTTGACACAACAAAAAATTTGTTCATTCCACCTGTCCATTTGTGTTTGGCTTGTATGTTGTTGCCTTCCTGTGCTTAATAGAAAACTTATTGACTAGGGCTTCTACCACCTCATTAATGAAGTGGCTTCCTTGATCTGTTACAATTTCTAATGGACAACCAAATCTAGTGACAATGCATTCATATATGAACCTTGTCACTTCATCCATGGAAGTTGTTTTCAATGGCCTAGCTTCAACCCACTTGGTTAAATAATTTGTGGCAACTACAATATACTTATTTTGGCATGGGGTAGTTGGAAGTGGACCTACAATATCTATTCCCCACTTTTCAAAGGGACCAAGTGGAAGAATAGGGCATAATGGAGCTGATGAAGTCTTACGGTTACCATGTGTTTGAAAAATATCACATGTCTTACAATAATTATAACAATCTCTAAAAAGAGTGGGCTAGTGGTAACTTGCATACAAGATCCTTCTTGATGTAAGTTATCCAGAGAAGTTTCCTCCACATGTACCATTATGGAATTCTTCTATCATCTTCTTCCCTTGATCACCTCCAATGCCCTCTCATTGTCCATTAGGTCCTATCTCGAAATAATACTCCATGTAGAATAGAATATGGACGATCGGCTTGAGTGATCTTCCTCTTAGTCTTTGCATTGGCACCATCAGAAACTTGAATTCATTCATATAATTCCAAATATTTATGTATTCACTAGGGATTGTGTCAAGGGATAACAATGTTGCATCTAGAGAAATCATCATCATCACAAGATGAACCTAAACCATCATAGGCTTGAGAGAGTGCATTTGCATTGACATGCTTCTTTCCTGGCCTATCTATAATATCAAATTCAAATTCTTGTAGCAAAATTATCCATCTTGCTATCCTCCCTGATGGGTTAGGCTTATTTACAATATATTTTAGAGCCCGATGATTTCTTACAATTATAAATTTCTACCCTAGCAAGTAATTTCTAAACTTATTTACAGAAAAAATGATAGCTAGAGCCTCTTTTTTAGTTACAGTATAATTTACCTCAGCACTGCTCATTTGTCTACTCCCAAAGTAAACTAGATGATCATTCCCATTTTCATCCTTTTGGCTCAGAGTACTTCCTAGTGCTGCATCTGAGGCATCAGTATACATAATGAATGGCTTGCTCCAATCTGGATTCTTTAAAACAGTGAAGACACCAGGCTTCCTTCATTGTTCAAAAGCTTCATGCACCTTATTTCCGGTTCATAAGTAACATCCTTCTTCAAGAATCTGGGTTAGTGGTCATGTAATCTTTGAGAAATTCTTGATGAACCTTCTATAGTAAACCCACATGGCCTAAAAATGATCTCAACTTACTTCTATTCATAGGAAATGGTAACTCTTTGATTTTTGAAAGTTTATTAGGATCAAGACTTACAATACCATCTCTGATACAACATGCCCTAACAAAATGCCTTTAGAACATCCAAAGACACTTTGTAGGGTTTAGTGAGGCTTGTTCTTCATCTAACCTTTGAAATGATGTCTCTATCTCAAAAGCAGTGGTCCATCTTGCTCCCATAAATGTAAAAATCATCCGAAATACTCGATAAAGTTCCCAATGTAGGGTTAAACACCCTATTCATCAAATGGTGGAATGTTACTGAGCATTACCGAACCCAAAAGGTATAACTTTATAAGCAAACATTCCCCAAGGAGTGGTGAACGTGGTCTTCACTGATCTTTCTCCGCTATAGGAACTTGGTCAGATCTCGCTATATCCATCAAAGAAAACTATAAAGACTCACAAGCTTACTACTTCATCCAAGATCTGATATGAGAATGGAAGAGGGTAATGATCCTTCTTTGTTGCCTTATTGAGCTTCCTATAATCAACACAAATGCGTAGCTTCCCATTCTTTTTTATTGAGATCACAATGGGAGAAACTCATTCTGAATTCTCCACAGCAAATATGAATCCTGCATCAAGCAACTTATCTATTTCTTCTTTTACAGTCTTAGAAAAATTAGGATTCATTCTATATGGCATTTGTTTTATAGGCTTAACACCATCTACCAACTCAATAGAATGTTCTACCCAAATTACTTGATGGAGTTCCTTGTAATCAAAAGTGAATAGGTGTATGTACCTTCTAAAGAGCTGAAGGTAGGATTCCTTCTCATTCTCCATCACAACATCACCAATATTTATTTGTTGGAGATGATCATCAATTTCTTCTTCAGATAATTTTATGGGTTCATGAGTCGGTGTGACTGGAAGGATATCCATGACCGAAACATCAACCTCACTTTCTTCATCTTTTGTGTCCACTTCACTGGTACTAGACTAATTAAATGATGTCCAATCATCAATTTCATCACTTGAATCCACAGGTTATGTCTTATGATGCCGAGGGATCACATTTATCTTCACCCTCTCTCTACCACATCCAAGTGTCATGAAGCCTTCATTCCAGTAGTTTCTTGCATGAACTCTCCTTAGCCATGGTCTTCCCAACAACATTGGGTACGTAATAGTACCATTTTTCATCACCTGAAAGTCTACCACACATACAACACCCATAACAGATATTGCCACATTTGAAACAACACCTTTTGGTTTAGTTTTTCCCTTATTTAATGACATTAACATAAGTGTTGAGGGGCGATCAATTTTTAAACCCAACATATTCAATACGACACTTGGTCATTACATTAACCGCAGCACCTCCATCAACTAAGACATCATGAATTGAAATACCTACCCTCTGTCCAAGTGTCATGAAGCCTTCATTCCAGTAGTTTCTTGCATGAACTCTCCTTAGCCATGGTCTTCCCAACAACATTGGGTACGCAATAGTACCATTTTTCATCACCTAAAAGTCTACCACACATACAACACCCATAACAGATATTGCCACATTTGAAACAACACCTTTTGGTTTAGTTTTTCCCTTATTTAATGACCCTAACATAAGTGTTGAGGGGCGATCAATTTTTAAACCCAACATATTCAATACAGACTCGGTCATTACATTAACTGTAGCACCTCCATCAACTAAGACATCATGAATTGAAATACCATTACATAATACCTCAGTTTGTGGAGTATAGGGATCCACCTCTACCTATAAAACAGGGGCCTCAACCTCCTTCCTTCATCGAGCATTGAGTCCACTTCGCAGCTCCCGCCTCTTCTCAGAAGACATAGCCAAGAGTTGACCATATGTAATATTTGTAGGCCTTTTGGATAGATCTTCTAAGATGGAGTATGGTCCTTGTCCCTATGAAATCGTAAAATCCTGGACACCCAACTTTCTTCTCCTATGTTTCTTACTAGTTTCTCCTTTCATCTTCTTAGGATCATTTCCATCTTGGTTATCTTTTTCTTTCTTTCTTTTTGTTATAAACACATCTACTTCATTATTTATGATCTTATCTACTACATCAAAAGAATTCACAGTGTTTTTCCTTTATCATTACCTCTTGTACTGGATGTAGAAGCTCTATCTCGACAATTATACTTATAATGACCCTTTTTACAACAACCATAACATACAACTTCGTAAATATTTATTTTTGGACCTCTATCTCCTCCCCGAGAACTAAATTCTTTTCCTTAAGAAGATTAATAGTTAACTAGCCCATCTTCCTGAGAAGATCTTCATACTCAGTAGATGTACTAGGAGAAATATTTGTGCTCACTGAGAGTGGTTGTGGATTCTGGACCAAAGGTGTTGGTGTAGGCTCTACTTTAGCAATAATTTATTTTGGCTCCTCTTCCATGCTTTCTTCTTGCCTTCTTGCAATCTCCTTTGCTTGTTCAATGGTAGCTGGGAAGTCATACTTCACTCATTGTTTGATCTCTGGCTTCATCCCAATAGTGAAGTGCTTACAGAGGAGATTATCCACACCATTCATCAACCCATCCGCTAATCCTTCCTTCTGGATCTGGGCATCGAGCTTCCTCCTTAGCTCTAGAACACAAGCATGATAATCCCTTATCTTCTCCTTCTCTCCTTGGGATAGCTTTGTGATATCGATCATGAGATCTGTATATTTCTGTTGTTCACCAAATTCTTCAAGAAAACTTTCAGTTAATAAATCCCATGAATTTTTCACATTATCACCTAGTGTTTCAAACCACCTAAGGGCTGAACCATCCAAAAAGGTAGGAAAAAATTTAGTCCATTGTTCCCTTTCTTATAAGGCCATTAAAAATATAAGATCATTTAAACTCTTGAATGAAAGAGGAAGCATCTTCATTAGATTGGGCTGAAAAAACAGGAATCTTCCCCATTTTTAAATGTAACCACAATGAAATACCAACTCACAAGTACAATCAGTAAGACTTATGTGCACAAATAATTGGACTCACTACAATAGAAAGTGACTTTACACCTTTCTACAGTAAAATAGGAATGACCACGGTAATCTTGACTTACTATGGTAAAAATTGACTTTACTATGGTAAACACTATTTACAGTAAAAATAAAATTATTGGGGTAAACACTATTCATGGTAAAAAAATGAAGTTACTGTGGTAAATACTATGTATGGTAAAAAGTGACTTTACCATGGTAACTACTAGGCACAATAAAAACAAGGTTAGCTTCCTATTGATTTATGACTAAGTGGGAATATCTCTCCAAAAATCCACTAACGAGGAATAAGATACAAAATGAAACGAAACCAAAATGTCATCACCAATCCGACACTCTGATAATATTTCACCGGGAACTCCTCATGCTATGATTATTTTAGTAATGCACAACTTTTGGTTTGGTGGTAGTAATCCATGAATTACTCCAAGTGTTACCAACTCCACTTGATTCCAACAATGGTTATGGGAGAAACTTCACAATTACTCCTCTTGATGACTTCCTTAACACACCTTCACAAAGAATCCTTTATTCATAAAATAATTATTACAACTTTGCTCTATGATAAATGAGAGGGGATGGCCTCTCTATTTATAGGAATTCAGGCTTATCCACCCTATCTCTAAGATAGGATAGGAAATATCTTTTGGCCAATCATATTCCATGCCTAAACTCTTTCCTTTACATGTAGGCTTATCTTCTAAGATAAGATAAACCTTATCATCTCACATGGGTTCCACCTTTTTAGAATTTTCTACAAATAAAATACACAAAATATTTATGACATCACTCCTTGTCCTTATTACAAATATAATATTTCTAATTCCTAATCATGTAGACCCTACTTCTCTACTTACCCCAACTTTGACATTTTAATATTACTGGACCACTTATGACAAATATTTACTTTTTACCACAACATTCCTTTTGTACTTTGACTATTACCGCACTCTACTTTATTGGTGGCACCGTACTGACCGCGTTGTTATCTTCTATTGGACACCATTACTAATTATACTTAACAACATCTTATTCCTAATACATACATTAATAAAATAGAAATTACGGAGGAAAATTTTAATGTCGACAAATCACCTTTCATCTAACTACATCAACTTATCAATTATTTCTTTCATTGCTTGTTCATTAGCTAACCATCCCGCTTTGCGATATACGCAGCGATGGTAGCATGAATTCCACTAGTAAAATAGCCTCCATGCCAAACACCAATCAAACAAGGTGGCCTTGTTTAACCTCTTGTAGTTTGTCCTGTATGTCCATGTAATGTGATACTTTTTCATCCCAATCTTGTCTTCCAATGTCACGATCTTAGTTAATGTGTGACTTAGTATTTTGTTATATGCCTCGCTAGCCCCATTTGCTTGAGGGTGATATGGGGTAGTCTTATGATGGGCCACCATAAATTTTGCTAACATAATCCTAATTATTTCATTGAGAAAGTGTGTACCCTTATCACTTGTTAAACTTAAAGGGAAACCATGCGTATAATTATGTTCTCCCATAAAAATCGAGCGCTTATCGCTATGGTGAAATCCTTTATGAGGCTGCCTTTACCCACTGTGTCAAGTAATCAATGCAAGTGATGATATATTATGAGCCAGTCATTCGAGCGGCCGGCACAATTGGTCCTACAAAGTCAATTTCCCATTTTCCAAATGGTTCAAGTGCTAGCTATTGGTCACAAAGGCATTTCATCTCTCTTTCTAGGTTTTCCAAGGCACTAACAATGGTCACAGGCCTTGCAAACTCAATGCATTCCTTGTAGATGATTTCCCACCAAATCCTTGCTAATAAAATTTTCCATGTGGTAGCGATTTCCTACATAGTGTCCTCCCCGCAATCTCACCATGCGCTTCTTCCGTAATGGCTACGTGCTTATGTTCCAATACGCATCACCGAGAACCTCATCATGACCTAATCAAGTTATCCAAAATGAGCCCCTACTTATTTTGGCTAATTTTCCTTCATCCTTTCCTTCCTTGTGCTTCAACTTCAATTTTCACACATTTCGAGCACTCAAAAGATTCTGGAAATGGCTTCAATAGATAGATAATTTCTTCCCCTTTCCAGAAAGGTAAAGAAGTCCTCCTAACTCCTTGTATTTTTGAGTTATGACTCGGCAGAGTTTGAGGGAAAATTTGCCAAGGCGGACTGAGGGAAAATTTTTGGCACTTAGCCCTTTTGGGCAAAAAACTCAAAGGAAAATTTCGCCCGAAATCCTGCAGAGTAAAATAAATTGTTTGAGGCCCGCAACCAATCAAGATGCACCACGTGTCAAGGCAGAGCAACGGGTGCCAGAGAGAACTTCAAGTTTTTGGATTTTGGTCAAAATGTGTCAAAGGAAAAAATAGAACCGCATCCCCATGGCCAATCACAGGGTGCCACGTGTCCACATCAATGGCAGGGAATTCACCGGGAAGACCTTGGAAAATTTTGCCCTTGCGGGAAAAATGGGCAGAATGTGATTTTGAGACCCACGGACCAAATTTAAAGTGCCACATGTCATTAGAGTAGTGGGGATGTGGAGGATTTTGGAAAATTTTCCAATTTCACAAAAAGGGGAAAAAGGTCAAATTTTGGCCCATGACCTGATTTTGCCCTAATTTTGCCCTATTTTGCCCTAAATCTTCAAAGGGCCATATCTTTCGATCTAGAGCTCAGATTTTCACAATTTTGGTATCAATGGAAAGCTATCAAAATCCTCTACATGATGGACACTTAAATTTTGGATTTTGGTGAAGATTTGGGGGAGAAATTTTGCAAAACACGTTTTGGTGTGGAAAAGACAAAAAACTAGTTCCAACCACCAGATTTAATGAAGTATGGGTCATTTTCTTTGGTCTGCGAAGTAGATGCATGGAAATATGAGCTTTTGCATCGAGCCCATCAACAAATGAAGAATTAAAATGCATTTTGAAAAGTGGTTGGAGAAAATCCTGTATTTTTCCCTTCCCTTCTCGCATTTTTCTATATAATGTAACAGAGGCATCATTTTTCAGGGTTGTTTTTCATTCTTCTTCTCTGCCTCCCCTTTCTTTTCTTCCCCAGGGTTGAAATGGAGTTTGAATCTCCTCCCCTGCTCTATAAATGGTGTTTTTTTCCTCTTACTCATGTATGATGCTCTGTGTAAATTTCTGAAGCAATAAAACTCATTTTTGTGATGCGTTTGTCCATCCTTCACTTGTTTTCATTGCATCTTCTTGCCTCTCATCGTTCTGGAGTATTTTGTGCATGTTTTGGATGTTTCATTTGTAGATCTAGGAGCTGTGTTTGTGGGGATTGAAAATGGAGTTCTATGTGAATCTGACATTTGGTCTGTGATGTTGTTGTCCATCCTCTCCATTGCTCACCTCACCTCTCTTTGTTTCCATGGTCGTTTTGATAGATGATCAACATTTTCCTTCTCTGGTGTATCACTGTTTTAGTGTAGGCTCTATTTTTTCCAATTTTCTTTCTCTCCTTGTCTCCTTGGAAGTTAGATTAGGATTAGATTAGCTTGCCTACACTGGAATAGCTTATGGCAGGTAGTTTAGGAAGAGGAACCAACCTTCTCTGGAGAGCTTTCCCACTTTTGCAAGGTCCCACACCTTGGGAAAGTTCAATGTTATGCAATCACACCAGATGATTCTACCTTAGAAAATTAGATTTTTAGAATTCATTTGGGGGTGTTGTGATTTCACACTAACACTAACTTGCAGATCTCCACTAATCAACATATAGGGTGTGGCACGTATTGCTTTGACTTCTTTCTCTTCATATCCTTCATCTCTTCCGGTGCCACACCTTTTTTAGAACAATGCGATATCTTTCAAGTCTAAGGGCACACACCGCAACCTAAAAGTTACGCATCTAGTATGGTATCCTTAATGCTTTGCGCATCCTCTCCTGAGCTAATCCTTGATAAGTGGTCAGGTCTTGAATTTCTCTTTCCTGGTTTTACGACCACCGTGTGAACTTGAAATATTGAAATAATAGGACACAATGGCATATGCGCCCTTGCAGAACGGGTTTGTTGAATAAGTATTTCAATGCCATGTGGTCTTTATAGAATATAAATGGTGTTGCCAATAGATATTTCCTAAACTTATACAACACATAGATCATAGACAATGCTTCACGCTCAGTAGTTGTGTAATTTTGCTCTGCTGGTGTCAACTTTCTACTTGCAAAACACAAGGGATGATCAACAATTCCCTCACCAAGCTATGCCAAGATCGCTCCCATAGTTATCCCTGAGGAATCAACATGCACGTGTAAAGGCTTATCCCAAGAAGGAAAATGTAATATGGGCATCGTGACAAGCCTATCCTTCAAAATGTCAAATAACTTTTGTTACGCCTCTCCCTAATGAAAGGAACTCTTGTGTTTTAACAATTCCTCCAAGGGCACGGCGTTTCGACATAACCCTTGATGAAATTCCCGTAATACCTCGTATACCCAAGGAATTCACACACTTTTCTTTGATTAGTAGGTTCCCTAATCCCACAATAATCGCAACTTTAGCGGGATCTACTAAAGCAAGCCTCCTTTACATATAATGTATCATAACAAGGTTCCAAATGGAGTAAGAAAGACATGTTTCTTAATATTAAGGGATATCCTCAATTGCCGACATCTCTCAAAAATCAGTCTCAAATTGTCACAATGGTCTTTCACCAATCCATACATAGTCCAGTCATCTAGGTAAACTTGAAGAAACTTATGGATGAAGTCTTGAAATGCTTTTACCACGATGCGTGAGAACACAAAGCAGTGCATTCTTTAATCCAAAAGGCATAACCATGTAGGCAAAACTTCCCCATTTAGTGGTGAAATTTGTCTTTCTTTGTCTTCCTTTGCAATCCTGACTTGGTGATACCCTGAGAACCCATCCATGAAAGAGTAGACTTCGTGCCCGGCTACTCCCTCCAAAATTTCTTCAATAAAGGGGGTTGGGAAAGGATCGATGACACATACTACATTCAGATCCCTGTAGTCAACATAGATTCTTATCCTTCCATCCTTCTTGATATTGATAACCATTAGGCTTATCCATTCTAATTCTTCCACTGCCTCAATGATACCAGATGTTATCATCTTTTCTATCTCTTCCTTGACCCGTACGCGCAAATTTGGATTCATCTAATAAGGCCTCTTCCGAATCGAGCATGCACCTTCCTTCAAATTGATCTTCATCTCTCCCAAGGAATGGTGAATGCCTTTGAGTTCATGGTACCTACGAGGAAACAAATCCTAGAACTCATGCAAATGAATCAATGACCTTTGAAAATTCTTTTTCTAACCAATAGTCTTCGATGATAGCTTCCTTAGGTTTTGTCTTCATTCCAATGTTAACCTTATTTGTTTTCAAGGGCTCATGGTAGGTGATTGCTCACTCTTTAGCATTGTCTAAGACTTCACGCATACCTTCCGAATGGTAAACATTCAAAGTCTCCATCTCTTCTTTGTCTATTACATAGACCATTTTTCCTTTTTCTTTTCCATGCACGCATGCTCAAGCTGTACTTCCTCTGATTCCTCTTCATTGAGGCACGTCTCTAAGGCTCACCTAGTAGCTCCAATAGCATATCTTCTGTCATAACACTATCACCCATCATAAAGCACTTGATTACTTGTAATGCCTTATCCACTAATGGCTTGGTACTTCTATACTCAAAAGCTTGAATGAGATTAGCCACCAACTCCTATCAATTACCTATTTAACAACACATCTCTCGAATGAACATACCAAGTGCGTGCACAACATTATAAGGTAGAAAAAAACTTATGCACCATAATGAAGGTGGTAACACTTTTGCGCTCCCCATCTAGCCCTTCTCACACGCTTGGATATGAAATGAAGCAATCTCTTTACCATGGTAGTCTTGTATGATTTTGGGCACGTTGCTCCTGGAGAACCTTACCGAAAAGGTGATCCTTACCTCCTGCCACTCTATAAGGTTCTCCCAATGTGTATCCCACCAACGTGCTGCAATTCCGACTAGGTTATAAATGAGCATTCCCCTCTCTCATCCTCATTTTTCCACTAAGCTTCCATTTCTCGCAAGAAAATTTCAGGATATGCTCCTCCATAGTAACTTGGAAATTTCTTTCCTCCTAGGTGCTTGAATGAGCATGCCTTTATTACCCTTGTTACATATTGTTTCACATTTTTCTTAGATTGTTTCTTTGAAGTGTTAACGAAACAAATAGGGTAACGGGCATAGGAGGAATACCTGTTCAAATGTCGGTTGATGGGTTGTTGCATGCGTATGACTTCTGAATCCACAGCTGACCGTGAGAGCTTCCTTTTGGCTAGGAGGAACTACCTATAATGAAAATAAGACCACCGTAAGGAATTAAACAATATAGCGGTGAATTACCTAGCGTGAGCTAGATCCGGGAAGTATGATACTTCCTAGATGGTTGTCATTCCACTATTTTAAACAAATTAATGTTGTAAACAAAGTAAATCCTATTTTTATTGTAAAATGATTTAGGTATCTCACTTAAAACACAATAATAAAATAGATCTAATCTAACAGGCTAAGCTAGAATAGAATCCAAAGGTCAAATGGTTAGTTCTGGGTCCCGCAGGTCTGATAAAGGTCTTGGGTAAGTCATAGGTGAGTGAGGGTGAGGTAAAATTAGGTGGGTAGGTCTTTGTTTAAGGTTGTGTGGGCAAACACAGAGACCAAGATCGGTCGGGGGTGACCAGACCACCGTTAGGTATAACTGGCGCCGGTTACTATGATATCTGGGAAGTGTCACGTAACAAGGTTTTGGTCTCCTTTATGATTGCACAAAGGATTTAGGTTGGTCGAGATGAAGTATTGGGTGACTGGAATAGGATTTTGTGAGAGGTTTTAATGGGTCTATGGAGGTGAAAATGTTGGAGAAGGTCAATAGGGAGCAAGATAAACAATGGGTGATAACATAATGATGAAATGAAATAAACAAAAGAAGAATGACATTATACTTACTTTGATTTCATTCCTGAAGGTCTGATGTGTGAAGGATGGAGGTGTTGATGATGGGTTTGAAGGCTGCAAGTGATCACCAACTCAAGAAAAGCTTCAGATGGGCTGCATGCACACTCCTCCTTTTTGCTTGGATAGATCAAATTGTGGTGGGATGGCTATGCAGGGAGAAGATGCTCAATCTCCTTCCTTGGATGTGAGTTTCCACCGAATTGGCTCTCTCGAAGATGTGTTATCTCTCCGAGATATGTTCTTACTCACAACTTTCTTGCTTCCAACTTCCAAATTCCAAGTTTCCCACAACCTTGAGAATAAGGTTGTTTTGGGTTAAAAGGGGTAATCGACGGTGGTCCGGCTTAACCGGCGATGGTTAGGGGTAACCGACATCGATTAATGTGGGATTTCCTAGGTTTACTAAACTTAGGGACATCCTCCTTATTTTCTTGGATCTCATGCCGTTATCCCACGGATTAGACTTGAAGCCTCTTGTGAGCATGTAAGAATTTGGTTAGAGGGAATGTAGGCATTGATTTTTAGGGTTTGGGTAAGTCTTAGTTAGTTATGGGAACTTGCTAAGAATAGGTCTCAGTTGAGTTATCTTGGTGAGGTGTCTAAGTGAATCAGATGTGTAGATATTATTTAAATAAGATATTTAAATAATAAATATAGTGAGGATAATGCATTAAGTTAATTAAATTAATTAAATTAATATTAGTGGGGTGAAGGGGGTCATGGCTAGGTAAATGTAATAAAGGGTGCCTATATGTCGAGGGACAAAAGGGGAGTGTGACCTAATTTTAGTGTCTACATTTTGCCCCTTTTTGTTGCATAGCTTGTATTGGTAAGTGATGCTAACAAAAATAAGATGTGGTTGCCCCATGTGAGGGTGAAGGTGATCCCCTCAAACCAGAACTAAAGAGGCAAAGCAGTGCAGCGGTGAGTGGTTTGATAAAAGGTAAATGTGAAGAAAAGGCAAATGGGACAGGGAAAAAGGGGTGAAAGGTCTACTAGATGATCTAGGTAATGGGTCAGGGTCAAAGATAGCATAGCGAGAGTCAAATGCACGCACACGTATAAACTGCAAAGACACTACCGGGTTGAAGAGCGCAGAAAACTCTACATCATCTAAGCTCAATAGGTTTATCCAAACAAGGTTGAAGTGAATCTGGTATCCAAGGTATAGGATAAGGTCAGGAAACACAACGTAGGTTAGGTGCAGGAACGTTTAGGTATGTTCCAGTACACCAAAGGTAGGGTCAGGATAAACAGGTCATGACCATAGGCTAGGTAAGGTCATTGGGTCAATCAACACAGTAATGCAGTGCAAGGTATAGCGAACACATGAGGTAAAAGGTCACTAGCGATGGTCCAGGTCCAAATATCTAGGTCATGGCATCGGTAAGGTCGAGGTAAGGGTAAAATAATTAGTCCCCAAAGGAGGAAAAATGGAGGGAGGAAGTGACAGGTCGAAAACGTAAGCTAATGGGTTGGATAAAGGTATGGGGTAAAGAGCAAGGTAGAGGGTGGGGTAAAATGGCAAAGTAAGGGCAATGTGTAGGTAAGGGGACGATGATGGTGGTCATCGATAACTGACATTGGTATAGGAAAACTAGCGACGGTTAGGTATGGAACGAGACCGATGCCGGTCGAGGGGAACCGACGTCGATTAGGTTGGTTTTGGTATAAAAACAAAAAGTCACGTTTGGATTATTCATTTGTGATTTGTGAAGTGAAGAAAAGACAAGAAAGAGAGAAACGTGAGAAAAGCATCTGGAGGAAAAATAGTAGTGCTAGCAGGTGAGTTGATGGTGGGTGGGTGGGTGAGTAGCGGGTCCATGAGATCTTAGCAAGGGATTCAATTGGTCTGGAGGGTGCGCAGTAGATATTCGGAGACGACAGAGGCTAGAGAGGGATCGGGCGGACCATCGGCACAAAGTGGCTAGATGTGCCACCGAGATAGCGATGAGCGTGACGAGGTAAGCGCCTAACCTTTAAATGTTAATTAGATAGAGTAGAGGGTGTAAGGGTTGTTTATTTTTGGATTTGGGTGGGTTTTTGTATTTTGTGGGTGGGAAAAAAGTTAAATCGGGTATGAGGGGGAAAATGGGAAAAAAAAGGGGGCAGGGGGTAGGAAATTGGATAGGTGGGGTGGGTAGGGGTTTTGGGGTAGTGTAGGTCATTGTAGGTGGAGAAAAAGGGATAGGTGGGAGGGTTTACAAAAAAGGGGGGTTTGGGAAGTCACGTATTTTTGCACGATAGTGACCGGTCGGCATCGAAAGTTTGGTCAATGTTGGTCGGGTAGAACCAGGATCGGTCACCTAATAGGTGACCGATGTCGGTTACGTGGTAACCATGGTTGGTCAAGTTGAACCGGTATCAGTCACCAAATAGGTGACCGATGCCGGTTTAAGGGTAACCGGGTCGGTTAGGAGGAACCGGCACTGGTCGGGTTTTTAGGTAAAAAGGTCCAAAAAAATTATGTAAGTTAGGTGGTTGAGATGGGTAAGGTAAAAATAGGGTGGTGGGTAATGATAAGTGATGAATAAGGTCATGGTAAATGTAGATTAATGTTGTGCTTTGGATTGGATGTAGGGTCGATCGCAGTTAGTTACATATGTGAGATAGGGTTCCACCACTATTGGTGACATTACGCAGCCTAGTGAGCCCATTGGAGCTGCAGCACGTGGAGGCAGTGGGATTGAGTGGTATTCGGTGCTACCGACATGCTATTTGGAAGCCTAGTTTGATGGTCGCGCTCATCGATAGATGGGACTCCGTGACCAACATGTTCCACCTTCCGACGGGTGAGATGACCATCACCCTGAGGACATGTTCTAGATTCGAGGTTACCCATATTAAGGGCCCAGGTGTACTCTATCTCCTCCGAGGCCTCAGAGGAGCTGATCGGGACCATATTTGGCAAGGGAGTGGTGGAGCTAAGCTTCCATAGTGCCAATCTAAGCTATGGCGAGATGTACCTAGCATGTCCGGATGAGACAAGGCTAGTAGTTTTATTAATGGACGCGGTGTCTTTGTTATGCACTACCGAT
The DNA here is from genome assembly GCA_018340775.1 of Taxus wallichiana var. yunnanensis. Taxonomy (NCBI): domain Eukaryota; kingdom Viridiplantae; phylum Streptophyta; class Pinopsida; order Cupressales; family Taxaceae; genus Taxus; species Taxus wallichiana. The sequence goes on along the minus strand of CM031235.1, from coordinate 62,094,753 downwards.
GTAGAGGGTGGATGCTTTCCCCACTCACTGATGGGGGTGCTCCACGATATGATGGTGCATGAGACATGGTTTTCCTAGGCACCAACATTTTTGGTGCAGTTATACATAGAGTTGTGGGTGTATGGGCGGGCATGTGCACAGTTTAGCCTATGTTGTACATTTATACTACACTGCTGGGCCTATGAGGACATAGTCTGTGTTCGACCTATAGGGATGCCCTAAGCAGATGCATTCCCACCGAGATGTGTGCAGTTGGGATATAAGAGATGGGTGTCGACTGCGGGAGAGCGAGGGGTCAAATAGGCCGACAAATGATGTGGCCCATTTTTCAGCAATGTTGGAGGGGTTATCCGGGAGTGGACATTATCTAGAGGCCATATGTGGGATTCCCCTCATATATGCACATGCATGAGGAGCTAGCTGAGCTCCAGCTAGAGAGGTGGATTCAGGTCACCGTGCTTTAGGAGGATGAGATGATCTCGATTGACAGTGTCTCGATGATAGTTTGGGCTCATACAGAGATATTCCTCCGCCCTTCCCACAATATCAGAGAGATGACGTGGAGAGGCCTCTCCCTCTACCATAGCCTATAGTGCCTACAGGAGAGAGGAGGAGCAGCCAGTGGATCAGTAGATTGATGACGCCAGATGCACGATAGGTACGGTCGGTGGTGGGTGGCTTAGTTACGAGCCATACCACCTAGACCAGGGCCAGCCAGATTTAGCTACCGTGATAGTGCAGAGAGATGCCCTACAGGGCAGGTAGCGATGCCGATCATGCGCAGATAGGTATACTACGGACATACGCCTAGAGGGTCGAGGAAAAGGTAGTGGAGCTACGAGTGCACGGTGGCGATCTATGAGGCCCAGATGGCAGAGGGAGAGGGTGGAGGAGATGGAGGAGTTGGGGATAGAGATGGTCAGGTAGAAGCCCTTCAAGCTCAGGTGGCAAGATCATAGGGTCATTTGGCCATAGCCCAAACACAGATTGGGGTCTTACAGGCCTAGATACAGAGCACGAGGGGGGCATCACCACAGCGCAGGAGCCGGTCCCCACAGTTCACGAGCTTGCAGGGGGTAGATACAGGGGCCAAGACATATGGGACCACCACAGACCATGCCTATATCCAGGTTATAAGATGCCCTAGGTGAGGTGTGATACTATTAGGACCATCTCATGGTAGTCGGATAGACTTCCTCTCTTACGGAGAGTACAGGCATAGTAGGCATCCAGTGAGAGGACGAGATCTCACACACATAATGTGGAGAGCACAGGAGGGTAGCGAGCTCGAGGCTGATCGGGGCGAGGCCACCAACACACAAAGACTAGAGTGAGGTGATGTGTCGCAGCAGGGGCATAGGAGGCCGAGGGTGTAGGGGACACGAGATGGAGGACGTCCGTGAATATGTCCGTATGTGGCCACCCTGATTTTTGATGTATAGTAGTGGTTATTTTTATATATTTGTCGGCTGCGTGCCGAAGATAGTTGTATTTTTATCACATATTGGCCTACGTGCAAGATAGTGAGGATGTATGAGTGATTTTGTATATTGTGATCATATACCGCCTACGTGCAAAGATTTTTTTATATTGATTCATTCATTCTTTGTGTATATATAAGACTGTACTGCTGCGCATTGCGATGACATTTTGTATTGTATATCGGCTTGTGTGTGCCAACATTTTGAGATGATGGCCATGATGAGATAGAATTTTATTTTTTGAGATACACATTTATTGATTTATATGATGAGATCCATGGTATTTTGTGATGTGTTAGCATGCTTATGAGATATTGGTTATATGGCTTGTGTTAGATGAGATATGGATTTGTTACTTTGATATGGATGGAAAGTAGGTGAGTTAGGCATGATGGAATCAAAGTTGGTTTAGGCATGGATCGAGTCACATTATAGGCATGGATCGAGTCAGGTTATAGGCATGGATCGATTCATGTTGGTTTAGGCATGGATAAGTCAGGATGGTTTAGTCATGATTCGTTATGGTTTACAATGAATGATACTATGGGTCATATGTGAAATGTTGTATAATCTATGCATAGTGATGATAGAGAGATGGTAGGTGTAACAAATGTATAAAATGGTAAACAACTTGTTATGTATGTGGCTTAATTTCCAATTTTGTTAGAAAAGGGGAACTAAGTGAAATGTGGGGTAAATGGTGAGTTAGGCATGGTTGATGAATTGTTTAGGGTAGAGAGTGGCCGAGCTAACCTCTAAGGGCCCCATGCCCTTGGAGTGCTTTGCCTACATAGTCCCGGAAAAAGGGACCTCAGGCCGATGTAGTTCTCCCATGAGCTAGGGAAAAATATGAGAATGAGTTGGTAGGTTTTGGGCATGTTGTGGGTTTAGTTTTAATAGGTGTGGGTAGATTATAGGTAAAATGATGCGGATGAAGGTGATTATGGCAAAAGGGAGGATTACCCCAAAGGTAAGCGGCAAGGACCAAGTCCCGTATAAGGTAATAAAAATGTAATAAAAGATGGTTAAAAGATAATAGGGGGTAATAAAGCCACTGATTGGGTAAGATCATACCAAGTAGATCATACCTTGAAGGGGGTGATGAACACAAGATCTCGAAAGACATTGCATGATTAATGGTTCTATGGTGAAAGTAGTCACAGGATCACCAAATGTCAAAATTCCAAGATGTCCCTTGAGGAAATTTAGGAAATGAGAGTGGAAATGGTAAGGTGGGTGAAAAGTAGTTAATTTTATATGTTTGGAGTGACAGGTCTTTTGGGCAAGAGGTCCGAGGTCACAATGGGCAAGTCCATGACTAAAAGTGTTTTTGTTTTGATAGACTGATTGATGTGGGAAGTCTATATGGGATAAATAATATGGTACTCCTTGAGGTCTTCGTGAAGTTGATCGATGCGGGAAGCTTCGGTTTCTCTCTTTTTTTTTTGAAAGCTTCACATAGCTATCCTTTGAGGGAGTAGTCTATTTATAGTAGCAATTTGGTTGAGAGGAAGATGTCCTTTTGAGGGAGTCATATTTTTATTAGAAGTTTAACTCAAGGAGTTTGGTCCCATTAGAGGTCTTTGAAATCATGGACAAGACCAAGGTGAAGGATAGGACTCTTGTTCAAAAGGCGAGGTGGAATGACCATGGGATCTCATCTAAAGGTAGACGAAAAGTATCCATGAGAATCATGCTATGTGTAGTGTCGTGGTACACATATTCAAGAGAAGATAACAAGTGACAGTACTCACATGATTCTTGTTTAATCGTTAGGGAGGTGTATGGAGTGAATAGCACTCAAGGGATGAGCTTGTAAAGAGATAAAGGGTGAGGTAGGACAACGAGTCAACAATAGAATGGTTGAAGATGCAATGCATTAAGGGGCTCAAGTTCGGGTTTACCCTCAAGTGAGGACAAATGATAAGCACCCGATCCATAGGTATGAGTTACGATGTATGGTCCAAGCCAATTAGGAGTGAATTTTCCCGTTTAATTTTTTTTTGCTTTGGTTACATGTTGATTTTCTTTCAAGACAAGGTCACCGACTTGGAAGGTTCATTCATGAACAAGTGCGTTTACTACGTTTATACATTGTTGGTAAACTTGAAGGTGATCCAGAGCATTAAGATGATGTTCATCTAATAACTCTAGTTGTGCTAAGTGGTCCTGACAAAATTCATCATCAGTAAACATGTCCTGGAGAGAAATGTAGAGCGAGGGGATCTAGACTTCGAGAGGTAGAACAACCTGCATGCGTAGACTAGCGAAAAGGGTGTGGCCGCAGTGGAAGTGTGAATACTTGTGTGGTATTCCCATAGGGCAAAATGAATGTGTGTATGCCAATACCTCCCAAAGATCGTCAACCACTTTCATGAAAATTTTGTTGAGGGTTTTGTTAGTGGATTTAGCTTGGCCGTTGGTTTGTGGGTAATAAGGTGGTGAGAAAACTAAGTTGAATGCCAAAGGCATCACAAAATTTTTTGCAGTGTTTTGTTTTTGAATTGTTTTCCATTATCGGTGATGAGGTGATGAGGACACCAAAGTAGCAAATGATATGATGGTTAATGAACTCACATATTTTCTCAACTTTCGTGGAGATGAGTGGTATGGCTTCAACCCATTTTGTGTAGTATTCGGTAGCGCTTATGATCCATTGATGGCGTTGGGAAGAATGAGGATTGATTTATCCGACAAGATCTAAACCCCATTGAGAGATAGGGCCACAGTCACAAGTGACCAGTAAGGCATGACTGGGTGTATGATGAAGGTTGGAATGTTGTTGGCATTTCACACAGCGTTTGACATAATCGCAACAATCATGGTTAAGGGTCGGCCAGTAATAGCCTAGGCAAAGAATACGCTTAGTAATAGTAAGGCCACTAAAGTGACCTCCACATATGCCATCATGAACCTCCTTAATGGTATAAGGAATTTTAGAACTTGTGAGGCATCGTAAGAGAATACCATCAAAGTCACACTTATAGAGGAGTCCCCTAGGATAATGAAATGGGAGACATTTTTAAGGAAGGCGTGTTGTCCGTTACGAGTGAGATCAGGAGGTAAGATGGAGAGGGAAAGGTAGTCGGAGTATTGTTTATACCAAAGGTCACTTGGGTCAGGGGTGTCGGTTCCGATTGAGTAAACATCGTGAGGTAAATAAGAAGGTGAATGGAGGCGTTGTATGGTGACAAATATTTTGGAATTGGCAAGGGAAGTGGGTATTTGGGAAGCTAAGCAGGCCATGGTATCTCAAATTTGTTGGTTGAACGTGGGATGGTTTGAAGGGTGTAACAATCAAAGGTGGTCAAAAGTATGTCTACATGATGTTTATACTTTTGAAGTATCTCATTATGACATTGGTACATACCATTGACTTGGTTTATGACCAATTGTGAATCACCAAATATGTGGATTGATTTGACATCTAGGGCATAGGCGGCTTGGAGACCTAGTACGAGTGCTTCGTACTCGGCAATATTGTTGGTGCATTCAAAGTCTAGTTTGAAATACAAAGGCATGGGTTCTCCATCTAGAGGAATGAGGATAACACCAGCCCCACCCCCACGCTGACACTTGGAACCATTGTTGAAGAACAGTGTCATTTGGTAAGGGGGTTTGTCCAGGGAAAGAGTAGCAATGGACTCATCGGGAAAGTCAAAATTAGAGGGTTGGTCCCCGGAAATAGGTGCGTCAGCCAGTTGGTCGGCGATATAGCTGGCCCTTAATGGACTTTTGGTGAATGAATTTGAGGTCAAGATCAGCTAAAAGCATAAGCCATCATGCGACATGCTGATTTTGATAAGGTTTGGCGTACATGAAGTGTAAAGGATCGATGTTGGTCACGACATAGGTTTTGTGGTTGAGTAGGTAATGGCGGAGTTTGGTGGAAATGAAAACTAAGGCTAAGCAAATATTTTCTGGATGGTTGTATCAGGTTTCATAGTCCAAAAGAGTATAGCTTATATAATAAACCACCTTCTCCCTGTGTTGTTCATCGCAATGAGCGAGCATGGCTCCCAAGGAATGATCGGTAGCTGATATGTATAGGTAAAAGGTTGATCGTCTTTAGGTGGAATGAGTATGGCTGGTTGGAGAAGGTATTATTTTAGGACCTCAAAAGCTTTGTGATGAGTCACCATCCCATATAAAGGAGACATCCTTCCTAAGCAAATGATGAAATGGTTGACACCGATCGATAATTTTGAAATGAAATGGAGAATGGACTGCAATTTACCTTACGCAGCTATGGAGTTGTTTAAGGTTAGTAGACGCGGAGGCATTTTTAGAATATCCTTAACTTTAGTAGGGTCAACTTCTATACCACGGAGGGAAACAATAAATCCTAGGAGTTTTCCCGAGAGAACCATGAAGACGCGCTTTTAGGTTAAAGGCGGATGTAATATTTAATGAGGTGGTTAAAGATGGTTTTAAGGATGGCAAGGTTCTCGGTGAGATGTTTAGAATTGGCCAAGAGATTATCCACGTAATCTTCCATTATGCGATGCATGATATCATGGAAGATGTAAGTCATAAAGACGTTGATATGTAGCACTAGCGTTTTTAAGGCCAAAAGGCATGAATCGATAGCAAAAGGTTCCCCAAGGGGTAATGAATGTGATTTTGTGTTGATCTTTCGGGGCAAGCAAAATTTGGTTATAGCCTAAGAAGCCATCCATGAGTGAGAGCATCTCGTGACCAGCGGTGAGGTCAACCAATTGATCAATATCGGGCAAGGGAAAGTCGTCTTTTGGGTAGGCAAGGTTGAGGTCTCGGAAGTTCATGCAAATGTAGAGTCCCCTTGTTGCTTTAGTAACATGGACAATGTTAGAAATCCAATGAGGATAATCAATGGATAAGATGAAGGAAATGGAAAGAAGGCACTGAAGTTCTTCTTTGACGAGAAGAGCAATGCGAGGGTGCATTTTCCTCAACTTTTGTTTGATAGGTTTGGCATCAGGAATGGTTACGATATTGTGGACCACTATGGTGGGGTCAATACAGGCATGTCTATGTAATACCAAGCTAAAGCGCGTGGTTATGATCTCAAAGAAAAGAAGTGATGGCTTCTGTTCAATGAATGATCTATCTAAAGATTGTCCAATCTTTAGGATGTGTCACGGTCGCTTGAGTATGAATGTTGATCTCGATATTTGATTCATTCAACATGGTTTTCCTTCACGTTGATAAGTCAAAGGCCCCAAGAAAATGGTGTTTATGAAAAAAAAGTTAAGAGGGATATATTCAGGGATCCATCGACTCCATCGGTGAGGGTGGTGATGAAGGTGGAGAAGGGCTAGGGTCCGCAATGAGTTCAATACAGGCCTATTTGGTAGGAGGTTTGGGGAAGCCGATACCACTACGGTCATTATGTTTGTGGGTGGTACATGGAATAATGGTATGGTGGCCTTGCTCATAAAATCCAAAACCAAAACCCTTCCACGCATAGCGGTGTAGGAAGGTGTGGTAGAAACGATGATTGGTAAGTGATTGGAAGTCAGTGGAAAATGGGTGGTGTTGTGATGGTGGTTCAGGTGTGTAAGTGGTAGTATCAAGTCCCCCATAGGTGAGACTAGTATGAAGATGAGGAGGACCATAAAGGAGGCATTCTCCTATATGGTGATCATAGCGAGGGTGTTGGTGAAGGCTTCCATACTTGTGTGGAGTAAGGAATATGTTGACACTATATAAAGCGGTACTCCCCAGTGAGGCGGTGAAAACACCTTCCAAGGGATCTGGTTGGTATGTGGGTAGCTAGTCCGGATGATGTTTTGGAGGTCAATGCGGAGGTGGAGTTAATGGATTGGGAAGCTAATGGGTTAATCGTGGAGGTTATAGCAGTAGTAGGAATAGAGGAGGTATGTGCGGTGAAAGTAGCATCTCAGACTGGTAGGTGGAGGTGTAGGTGAAGCGGTAGTGGTTGTAAAAGTAGATGGCTTGATAGGTATGAGCACATCATTAGGGTCGATAAAGCATGTTACATGTTTTGAAAGGTGATGGGTCAGTGGAATGGTATAAGTGTGTCCTCATGTTCAAACTTTACACAATGATGCAAAGTGGAAGGAACGCAACCCATGACACGGATCTAAGGTCTACCAAGCAAAAATTTATATTGAATTCCCCTTCAAAACATAAAACAATTCTAGAATAGTATGGGGGCCCACGCAAACATGAAGGATGACAGTACTAGTGTGGAGGTGATAGCATCATTGAATGAATGCAACATGACCGGATGTTTGTGCATGTAATTGTCAGGTATGCACATTTGAGAAAATGCATGGGATGAAATGATGTTAATGCTAGTGCCTCCATCAATCATCACATGGTGTACCCATATGTCATCAATGTGGACAGAGATGAAGAGGGTTGGGTTTGGGTCATCATTTTGGTATGGCGCGATCTCTTCCTCTGAGAAGCTAAGGGAGGCCACTTGGTGAACAAGGTGAGGTGAGGATGAAGGTGGTAATTTGGTGAGAGAGGATACATGATGGGGTGTGATAATGGAGGCTACGGGTGTAGGGTCATTGGGTAAAACCTCAATAGATTGAAGAACCTCCATGAGGGCTTGACGATGGGATTCCGTTTGGATGAGGTCATATAAGGAAATTTTGAGGGGATATTGGTGTAGTTGTTTGAGCATGGTGCGATGTGTGACGCCATTAGAAATGGGGTATGTGGGGCCGTGGATAGTTATTTTAGGTATGGGTGTAGATGGTATGTTGGGTATAGGATTGGTTGGTGGGTCAGCTACCTTTTCTTTACCCTTATGTGCACGTGTAGTGACGTGTACCATGTTGATTTGAGGGAATTTGGCAAATGGAGAAGGTGTAGGGTAAGTGGTATAACGACATGAAGGGCAAAACCTACTGGAGGAGAAAATGCCTATGAGGTCAGTTGGGCACAACAACATTTGGGTGGTGGTGTGGCAAGTTCTCTTATGTGAACCATGTTAATTTCAAATTTTGTGTGTGGTTCTGGAGCCGTGAGGAGGGTGGAGGTTGTGGTTGTTGAGTGGACAAGTGTGGGAATGGGTGTTGGTGAAGCAGGATCCTCGTTAAGAAGGTCATCGTTGTCAAAGTTGGTTTCTGGTGGACACAATTGGATAAGGATGGTTTTCAAGGCCTTGTAGTTCTCCACATCATGCCCTGGCACATGATGGTATGTGAAAATTTTAGTATCATCAAACCCTTTTGGCTTGGGTTTGAGGGGGTCATAAGGTCGGAGTGGCGGTAATGTGATAACAAAAGTCTTGAGGAGGTTGGTTAAAATTTTGGCATAGGACCCTACTAGTGGATCACAATGGGAAGTGAATGTAGGTTTGGGTGTAGGTGTGGTTGGTTGTCAGGGAATTGTCTTTGGAAGAGTAGGAACGGGTCGAGTGATGGATTTAGGTGCCGATGTGGTTTGAGGTATCAATCAGGTTTGTTTAGGTAGGGGTACATTAGATGGACGGGTAGGAGTGTGTGGAATTGTTTTGACTACCCCGTTGTGGGGTAGTGGGGTTTTTTTTTTTTAGGTTACACCTTCTTGGGTAAAGGTGATGTGGGTGTACGAGGTCTAGAAGGAAAAGTAGATGGAGGAAGAGGGAAAGTTACCCATGGGGATAACGGGGGTGCTATAAAGGTAGATGACATGGGTCGTACTTGGGGTGTGAGGGACAATGACTAAAGTGTAGTGGCTAGTGAAGCAATAGTTGAAGGGATTAGAGGTATTGGTGGTAAAGAGACTACAGTGCACGGTATGAGTCATGTTGTGTGCCTAGGTAGGTTAGAGGTATGTGAGGAAGGAATGGATTATTGTGTTATTGGTTTATGGATGGGTGAAGGGTGCTTGACCATGTTGGATAGCCGAGTTTTTAAGGTAGACAGACAAGTGCGGTGTGATTGGTGCGGTCGGGGTATGAGGTCGATGAGTTTTTTCTTTTGGTTTGGGTGTTGGAGTAGGTGTGGTATTGATGTTGGAGGATGTAGCTAAATCCAGTTTAATAGGTGGATGAGTAAGGTGGTGTTCGGGGTGACCCTTAAAGTGGTAATAGGTTTAGTGGAGGTAAATATTGTGGGTATGGGTTTGGGTTTAGGCATAGGTTGAGTTATGGGTAAGGTTGTGCTTGTGAGTGCTAACGGTATCATGGAAGGGGTTGACAGCAATTGTTGTAGTTGGTTTGATGGGTGGAAATGTGTTTGGGTAGATAGTGGAGGTGTCATCGAGGGATTGTTGCATATGTGTTGAGACAGGGAGTAAGAGGCGCCCCCATAATAAAGCTCTATCCACATAATCTAAGTGATCGGCCAAACATGAGAACAACACGTTTATGGGTGGAGTTGGTGAGGACATAATGGGAATTCCTATAAAATGCATCTTAGAGACAGGGAATTGGCCAGCTTCAGTTCTGGTGGGTAAGAGAGCTGAAAGTAGGTTTGTTAGATGTTGGGTAGCTGATGGAGAATGCTCGCTAAGAGGTAAAGGTATCTCCACTGGGTCTATGATGGGTGGAAGAGATGATGGGAGTTCCTCTATAAGTGGAGGAATAGATAGGTGCTCCTCTATGGGTGGAGGAGGTAATGGGTGCTCCTCATGGGTGGAGGAGGTAATGGGAGCTCCTCTATGGGTGGAGGAGGTATGGTAGGTAAAGGTTCTCTAAGTGGAGAAGCTAGGGGTGAGATGGTCTCAATGTTAGCAGAAGACTCCTCCATAGGTGATGTAGGAGATGAAAGGTGTTCTTCTGTTGGTGAAGGAATAGTGGAGGTTGGTTCAAATGTGGAAGGAGGATTTTGGGCTAGGATTTCCTCTATGGAAGGGATGTGAGGTAATTGAGAGGTGATAGGTACCTCGTTAAAGATTGCGTGAACCTCACGGGTATGGGTATTGTGAGTGGATGTCTCACCGGTTTGATTGGATGAAAGGGCATGATTGGGAAATGGTTTTTTGAAGATTTGTAGATTTTGGTTGGGGTGGCGTTGGGATTATCCACAATTAACTTTCCTTTCTCGAGCATTTCTTGGACAATATTCTTGAGAGTGATGTAGTTGTTGTCATTACTATGACCCTTCACTCGGTGATAGTTACGAAAATCATTTTCTTTATACCATGCGGGCATGGGGGAGCAGTGGTCAAAACCAAAGTGTGGTTTTATGGGTGGAAGGGTGATGGCTCTAGCTTTGATAAGCTTTTCTAAGACACAAGAATAAGGTTCCCTAATTGGGGTATATTTTCTCTGCTCTTGTCTGAATCAAAAATCTTGGACAGGTGATAGATTAGATGAAGATGTAGCTTGATTGGACAGATGAGATGGGCCAGCCTTGAGTACCACTGTGTTAGCGGTACCTTTAGCCTTTGAATAACTGTTTGGTGGTTTGGAAGAAGAAGAGGTTTCATTCGACTTGAATGCTGAATTCTTATTTCGTAATTAGATTTTCTTCTCTTCGATGGCCCGAATCTCTAACTTTCATGCCATAGTGAATGCCTCATCGAATGTTTGGAAAGTTTGGACCTGCAAGGTTAGGGAGATATGTCTGGCACAAGCTCGTGTGAAGAGCTCGATGAGTTTAGTTTGTGGCAATTAGAAGGTAAGTTGATTGATCAGGTTGCGCCAGCGAGTGACAAAATCTGTGATAGATTCATCCTCGTACTGACGTGTGGAATATAGATCGGTCATGGTAACCTTCTTGGTAATATTGATAGAAAAATGATCCAAGAAAGCTTGGGCTACCTGATTGAATGAAAATATAGATTGTTTGGGTAACCCACTATACCAATCTAATGTAGGTCCAGTGAGGGACATGGGAAAAGTTCTCAAAAGCAAGGCATCATCATGAGTAATCAGATAACACCCATGTTTGAATGAGTGTAAATGCTGTTGTGGGTCTTCCTTGCTATTGAAGTGGTTGAATTTAGGCATTTCCTAATACACAGGGTATGAACAGATAGGAATGGATGGGTGAATAGGATCGTTGCAAATCTTGTCGTAGGTGAGAGTGTTGCGAGAGCCAAAACCGATGCCTCCAGTGTCTGCATCTTGTCCAACATCAATTTAATTAGGTCATTGGTGGGTTATGATGATTGGATGCCTCCTATAGTGTGAGGAGGTTGGTTTTGGGCATATAATGGGGGTGACATTCCAGTGTATGGGGCTACCATGTAAGGTGGCGAGAGAAGAAGGCAATGAAATAGGGGGTACATACCTGAAATGAATGATAGATGAAACATGCGGTTATTGGTAGTATGTATATGGGGGTGCAAGGGTCGTGGTAACCCTAGTGGTAATAGGGGCTAATGATTGTGGAATAGAAAGAACCGTGTTCTGAAATAGGGTAGGAGTCACCAACACTAGAGGTGGGAATGTAACTACAAGTATATGTGAGACATTCGGGATGGATGAGGTTGTGTTTGGTGTAGTCATCGAGGGTATGGTGGATGTATGGGTGCCACAGAGATATGCAGACACGGCGATCATGGCGGGTATAGAACCTAACTATGAAATGACTGGGGGTAAGGTGGATGTAGGTAGCACAGAGCCAGATGGGGCCGATGTGGAAGTGGGTGTGAGAGTCGGGGATAGATACGGGCATGCCATATATCAACTGACCCGAGGCATCTCGAGTGGATGAGTGGGAGAGGTAAAACTGCAAGGTAAAGCAGGGTTACGGTCAATGAGTTGTGTGAACTCCTCATCTCCTAGTAGCGATAGTAGTAGGTTGGATGGGATCCATGGATGGTGATAAAATAGGTGGTGGTGAAGGACTAGGTGGGAGTGGTTGGTAATTGGCATGGAACACGAGGGTGTTCACTTGTCTTGTGTCAACACCATGTGAACCAAGATTGGTCGAGTAGGGTTGTTTCTCCTCGTAAATGATACAGAAACAAGACATGAACAGTGAATCTGTGATAAAAAAAAGGATGAAGTAACAAATGGTGGATGGAATGTGAAACAAAGCAACTAATGCCGATTAGGGGAAACCAATGTCGGTCGGGGGTAACCGTAGGTCATTGTAAAAAATAGACAGTGAGTAAACAACGAGGCAGAAGGTAAAATATGACAAGTATGCCAAATCTAGGGATGTGTAAAACATCAATGGGAATAAAATGACAGTGACAGAGACTGGAAAGTGGAAAAAAGTGAAGTGAAAATGTCCTTTTGAGTAGGTTAGCAAAAGGACCTAGAACCGACATCGGTTGGGCATAATCGATGGTAGTGAGGTAATCGATGACAGCTTATTGTGAAATTGAAACAGTGATCAAAGAAAGTGGTTATGAACTAAAATATGATGTAGAATCGGACCCGCACTGCGAAATGATGATGATATGGCCCAGGCACACTCATGTGAAGCCGAATACACCAGCTATGATGAGGAGCGTGCAAGGATGAACAAAAAAAAGTGATGAACGTGATCTTTCACCTCAAAACACAAGCCAAGCAGAAACACTAAGAAAATGTGATCCTAGGAGTGCCCTTTCTATTATGTTTGTTTATCTTATACTATTTAGGGACTGACATATGAATTATGAAAGAGACTTTTTGGTGAGGATGGCTTCCTACAAAGAAGGAGATCTAAAGGGTGAGGTTTCAGGTATGTTATGGTGGGGGCGGGCTTTGCTTTGAAGTATGACTCGACAGAGTAGCGAGCTGGGTGCCCATTGTGCCGTGATCGTGTGATCACCTACAACTTCTTCCAGGTAATATGTTGTTTAAGAATGTATGTATTTTGAATTTTTGTGTGGTTTGGTAAGACTCAGAGAAAGAGAAAAGGATAGAAGTGCTTTTCTATGATTCGTTTGTCAACCATCAGCTAGTCATGACCTCCAGCATATAGGTTGCCCTCAATTAATGTGAGCTAATGCAATAAATTAGAATGGAATGCAATTGTTTTTTAAACCCAAATAAAAATGTGAAATTGGATGACAAAATAAGATGAAGAGGAAGATGGACGCTCTTTCACTACGATGCAGAAAACATGAAGAAATGACTCTTTTTAATTACACCAAAAGAAAAGTTTCCTTTAGAGCAAATAGAAAGGAGATGTGGATTGCCAGGGAAGAAAATTAGTGTGTATGCTTTTAGCAGGGAAACAAACACACAATTTTTTTCTAGGAATGAATGAAATGTAAGGAACCCTGGATGGGTCCCACCAAGTGTGCCAAAATGTTTCACCTTTTTCTTAGATTGTTTCTTTGAAGCGTTGACGAAACAGATAGGGTAACGGGCGTAGGAGGAATACATGTTCAAATGTCGGTTGATGGGTTATTACGCACGTATGACTTCTGAATCCACATCTAACCATGAGAGCTTCCTTTTGGCTAAGAGGAACTACCTGTAATGAAAACAAGACCACCAGAAGGAATTAAACAATATAGCGTGAATTGCCTAATGTGAGCTAGATCCTAGGAAGTATGATACTTCCTAGATGGTCATCACCACTTTTAAAATAAATTAATGTTGTAAAAAAATTAAATCCTATTGTTATTTTAAAATGATTTAGGTATCTCACTTAAAACACAATAAAAAATAGATCTAATCTGACAGTGCTAAGCTACAATAGAATCCAAAGGTAAAATGGTTGGTTTTGGGTTCTGCAGGTCTGATAAAGGTCTCGGGTAAGTCACAGGTGAGTGAGGGTGAGGTAAAATTAGGTGGGTAGGTCTCTTTTTAAGGTTGTGTGGGCAAACACAGAGAGGCGCTTCACTCGGGGGTGACCAAATGCGGTTAGGTATAACTAGCGCCCGATTCTTCGTGAGATCTGGAAATGTCACGTATCAAACGGGTTTTGGTCTCCTTTGTGATTACACAAAGGATTTTGTTGGTCGAGACAAAGTATTGGGTGACTAGAATAGGCTTTTGCGAGGTTTTAATGGGTCTATGGAGGTGAAAATGTTGGAGAAGGTCAATAGGGAGCAAGATAAACAATGGGTGATAAAATAATGATGAAATGAAATAAACCAAAGAAGTATGACGTTATACTTACTTGGATTTCATTCTTGAAGGTCTGTGTGTGAAGGATGGAGGTGTTGATGATGGGTTTGAAGGCTACAAGTGATCACCAACTAAAGAAAATCTTCTGCATGGGCTACATGCACACTCCTCTTTGCTTAGATAGATCGATCGTGGCGGGATGGTTGTGCAGGAGAAGATGCTCAATCTCCTTCCTTGGATGTGATTTTTTGCTAGAATTGGCTCTCTGAAGATGCATTATCTCTCTAAGATGTATTCTTGCTCGTCAACTTTCTTGCTTCCAACTTCCAAATTCCAAGTTCCAACCTTGAGAATAAGGTTGTTTTGGGTTAAAAGGGGTAACTGATGGCGGTCCGGCTTAACCGGCGACGGTTAGGGGTAACCGACGTCGGTCAAGGTGGGATTTCCTAGGTTTACTAAACTTAGGAGATCCTCCTAATTTTCTTGGATCTCGTGTCGTTATCCCATGGATTAGACTCGAAGCCTCTTGTGAGCATGTGGGAATGTGGTTAGAGGGAATGTAGGCATTGATTTTTAGGGTTTGGGTAAGTCTTAGTTATAGGAACTTACTAAGAATAGGTCTTCATTGAGTTGGCTTGGTGAGGTGTCCGAGTGAATCAGATGCGTAGATATTATTTAAATAAGATATTTAAATAATAAATAAAGTGAGGATAATGCATCAATTTAATTAAATTAATATTAGTGGGGTGAAGGGAGTCATGGCTAGGTAAATGTAATAAAGGGTGCCTATATGTCGAGGGACAAAAGGGGAGTGTAACCTAATTTTAGTGTCTCGCACATATCCTCTCAACTATCTCCCTATCAACTCATACGCCTTATGTGCCCAATTATCATATGCCACACTAGTGGTATCACTCAAGGATTGAGTGTCTTCAAACTGGATAACTCCCTCCGTGGGGTGAATTCTCTCAAGATCTCTGATGGAGCGCACATAGATTCTATCAAGGACTTCTTCCCCAAGGGCTCAAGATAGCATGTTTAATTACCATCTCACAAAAGGAATGATCACCCTTTCTTCCTTGTTTTCAAAGCTAATATATCCTTTGTTAAACCGTAGGTCAATATTGTTCTTGTAACACCATGGGCGCCCAAGCAATGCTAGAAAGTTGTTTGCCTCGGCGAGTGCCAAGACTTTGAAGTCTCCAAAGTGAACTTGGACCCTTGAGTGGTGATAACGCATCCTTTAGAAATCCAATGGGCATTTCCTTCGTCTTGTTCGTTATATACAACACATTCGAAGATGGTCAGTGTGCGCGGACCTTCCAATTTGATGTCGCATCTATGGTAAGAACATTTACCTATGCTCTCATGTCAATGAGAATATTTCTCAAAAGCCATCCATCAACAACCGCATTCAAAGTAATCTCCTTGTCATAGTTAAGGTTGTGAGGAGGAAGGTTTGCATGCAAAACATGTCTTTCGCGCTCTACTTCGGTGCGTAGCACCTTCTCTCTCAGCCATTCTCCTAGCAAGGGAATAATATTCTCTTTCCTTAACATCCTGCACACTTCCTTGACCTCATCCAGGTCATCCTTTAGAACCTCGGCATTCTTCCTTAGCTCCAACTGCCTCGATTGCTCCTTCAAACAATGGATCTCCCCTTGTAAACTTTGAATCACATGCATAGTATCTTGATACACCTCTTTCTGATGAGTAGGGTCTGAATACTTTCCATGTACCACTTCCTCTCTTGAAACTAGTGTCCTTTGTCTTGGCATCTCCCTGGTGTGCATGACCTCTTCTCACATCGTCACCGGCACAAGTTCTATCCCTTACTCACGCACCATTCTTGGCATCCACTGTGAGTCAACCTTCTTAATGTTCACCATCCCAGTGCATTTATCCTTCCAATGCTTCGATTCATATGCTCATAAAGTCTTGGACACTCTTTGTACTTGTGTTTCTTTTCACACCATGAGCATTGTAACAGGTTAGGACACTCACATGTGTAATGCTCTCAGTATCCATAATTATAACAGTTCCTCACAGAACTCACTTTGTCCTCCGTTACGGTTACTACAACCACGAAAACCTCTTCCATGCATTCCTCCATCTGCATGCCCTTCATAACGATGGTGATCATCCTTTGAACTACTTGCAAGGCTAGTCTAGTGCACACCCAGATCAATAGCATCATGGATTTGATCATTCATCTGCCTCCGCAATCCTTGGTATCATGGGTTGTAGAGGTATAGATCTTACAATAAAGCAAGAAACATTCTTACAGATCGCATGTTGTAGTAAAGGGTATCTACTTGCATCATGCTCCCCATGGCAAATCTCGGTCTACCAACATAGTGCACACCGAATTCCAAGGAAACTATCCTTTGTATGCCCCTCCACTTCGCAGTTTGTACACCAAAGCCCACTATGGAACTCATGTGTTGAGTTTGCGAGACAACTTCTCTAACTCAGCTTGCCATTGCAGCAATTTGAGCCTCCATAAAAATACTAACAAAGATCAATGCTCCCAACAACTTTGGCGAGTAAGGAAGTTTCCAATGCCTTACGCGGTTCTATGAAAGTCTTGTGCGATAGAGCCCTCCTAAATGGTGTTATCAATCCTCCGAAAAACCATTGAGTATGTTGAGAAGGATGAATTTCATAGGATAGTTTTGACAAGAGAGTTTTGAAATGTGCATCATACTCCCACACACTCTTTGCCATTCCTGTTGGATCTCTTTCAGTGTTGATGCTCTCTTGCTTAAACTCAAGGATATGGAATTTTCTAGGAAGGTGTTCTTTAATGCGGTGTAGTCTACCACTTTCTGATGAGGGTCATACTTCATATACCAACTATACGCACGCCCTTGATATGTTGTTGTAAACTAACTTTCCTTCCACTCTGGGGTAGTGATTCCTTTTGCGTGCCATAGTAGTTCACACTTGTGCACATGCTCTGCACCATCTTTAATGCCCCTATAGTCTGGCAAGTTCAAATACATCTCTAAAAACACTTTGGGAGGTGGTTGGGGTCCTTTTCCTCCCGATCTAGAGCCTTGGTTCCCTCTGGTGTTTCCTCCTCCACGAGCCACTAGATCCACCGTGTCTTGTTCTGTTGACCCACCAAATCCACCTCTTATAGTAAGCAAAGGACCATAAGTGGTCATGCCTAGTGTTCCTAACGTCCCACTGAACTATGCGCTGATGATTTGTGATATTGTCCCACTTCTAGTTGTATGTCCCACACCACTCCCAGATGCGATACCCAATCCTTGTGTACTTGCACCTTGTCCAAAGATTCCTCCAAATACAGGAATGGCTTACGTAGCCATGGATGTTCTAAATGAGAAATTATATCTCCTGGGCATAGATCAGTTACTCCCACCGATACCAACTGGGTTAACAATACTTCTCCCTTGATCTAGAAAACCAAACGTCAGGGGTTGTTCATCATGTGGGTTTAGATGTGCACCAATGGCTCTTCTTTCTCCATGTGACGAACTCTCATCGGGCTGAAGGGGCCTCGTCCCATGCTTACCAAGATGGGGTAGTACATGATCGTTTGGGCTCCACATCCTCTACGTGAACCACAACTCCTTCTTGAAACTTCTATCTCCATAGATCCATCACACTTGCAACCTCATGTTGTCTAGTCATCTCCCTTTCACGAGAT
Source organism: Taxus wallichiana var. yunnanensis (assembly GCA_018340775.1). Classification (NCBI taxonomy): domain Eukaryota; kingdom Viridiplantae; phylum Streptophyta; class Pinopsida; order Cupressales; family Taxaceae; genus Taxus; species Taxus wallichiana. The sequence continues at coordinate 62,076,689 of CM031235.1, read as the reverse complement.
TCGCTATACTTGAGTCATCTCTCCTCCCTTTCCTTTTCATCCGCAATGTCCGCCATCTTCCTCCACCCTAGCTTCCTCTCCCAACACTCAGAGAAGCTTAGCCAGCCATGGGAAATGCTTCTAAACTCAAAGTAATGACCAAGAGCTTCATAGCCAAAGGAATAACATGCAAAAATGATCCTCTAGGCTCCCTCAAAACTCAAACTCAGTAACTTCTGGGAAAGAATACATAGAAATGGCATATTCAAGAGTATAACTGGTCAACACTCTCTTCCACTAGTGATCAACAACATGCATTCAAGTTAGATTTGCATCCTGCAGCCTCTGATAGTCATCTTGGGTCCATACGCATGATCTATAGTACCAGCTCGATCTAGATGCGTATGTTGAAAGCCATTCATATAGTTCTACTGGGAAGCAACAAAAGAATGTCTCATATAGCTCATGGTATAAGTTCTCTTCTACCCATCTATGTGCATCAAACTCAAGTCCAGTGTTGAATCTTTGAGAAAACTCATCCTCTATGCTCTTGAACCATCCTTCAACAATTTCCAAGGTCAAATGCTTTGTCATCATGCATTTCAGGGACAAATATGCATGTCATTTCTCACAACAACTTCGAAAAGAGGTCTCGGCAATGGAACTAAGGTGTATTCATATTGTATACCCTTAGACCAATAGTCTAAACCCATGCATGTCGGCCTATCACCTAGCAAGCACTGGGCTCTCACCCAAGGCACGCGTGGGTGCCGAGTCTCTCCTTTATGTGAGTCTCACAAGAATGCATCATCTTATAACAGATATTCAAATGGAAATGAGCAGAAATAACCATGCCATATTCTAGAATGAGTTGTTATCTTATTGCATCCAGAAAAGAGAAATAACAAATAACATAAGGAAATGGTTCATACAGAAAGGAAATACACAAGTATTATGCTCCTAAACACATATATGATTTATAACAAATCCTTATATTCATCTTAACAAGTTCAATAACCACATTACAATGCCTTGGGGTCATGACAGATCCTTATGTAACTATGCAGAGTCGAGTCATGCATCAGAACTACATTATGCTCACCATATTGCAAAAACAAAAAGAATGCAGACCCATCCCTCTAGATATGCCATTACTTACAGAGATATCCTATTCCCTAACCCATAACATCCTCCATTCAATTTTTGCAGGGCATCTCCTCTCTTTTCTCTCCTCTGCACTCTCCACACATTCTCTATACCATATCTCTATATCTTCTTCTATCATGCACTTGTATTTATAACCTTAACACCCACCATCATGCCTTTCAAAAGTTACAGATCGGTCACCAAGTGTCAAAGTGGTCCTCCATGAGAGCATCCCTTCTCAGATCTGATCTCTCCACTCCTTGTAATGATGTCTTCTCGAAATTTCCATTGCGAAGCCTAGAATATTCTCTTTTTAATCCCACAAAGTAGTCGGTGGCGCACCTTATCCACAAGGGTCATTCTTTTCTTGTGTGCTGCTTGGGATGCCAAATGCGGCTAAGTACAAAACTTATTTTTCCTTGCGTGCATGCGTCGTGTGTTCTATAAAATCCTCTCATAACCCTTCCCTACACACCTTTAACCCGCGTGCCCTTTTTCAACTAGGTCCCACACACCCATGCGCCTTCTTGTACTTAGCTGATATTTTGGGGCCCAACAAGTAAGACAATAGAACATGAATATTTGGAGCTATAGATTATGCGCAAAATATTTTGGATTTGGAAGATGATCATGTGCAGGACCGTACAAAAAATTGTATGTTCTAGGTAGGAGTTATAGAGTCCATGACAAGAGATGTAAAAATTTGGGCCAATAGACAATCGATTCTCAACCTATTTGTGTGTTTCACTTGTCTGGAAATGGTTCTCACCATGTGTTGCTCTTGCTCACACAACCTTAAAATGACTTTAATGAACTGCAAAAAAGTAGAAATCATAATAACCTATAAAACCCTTCATTAGAGTATTAGCAAAAAGAAGGAGAAAAACATGTGTGCATATTTGAGGCTAGACCACCTTGGGTGGTCAAACTCCTAGTTGCTTAATCAATCTTAGTGCTACACTATATATCCTTATCACAAGATAACAAGTTAAATATTATTTGTATTCTTCAAATTCACCTTGATCTTCTAAAATTCTCATCGAGATATTCACTTCATTCAACTCTTAAGTCACAAGTAATCCCTTTCTTCGTAGGACTCCCTTATCACCACCTAAATGGCATCTTCTTCCCTTAAAGATTCGTGCAGCCCCAACTCTCGTTACTCAAACATCTGATTTGGATTTTGAGTTGCGGTCCTCCCTTACTTTGTAGAACCTCCCTTATTCTCTGCCTTGACAACCTCCTCCTCCATTGAAGATCTGGGTGACCCCAAATTCATCTAAGATGACACTTATGTCGTAATCTCCTAAGTCGACACCCATGTCACATTCATCTAAGTCGACACCATGCTTTTATTTTCATCTCATATAAGCAATATCATTTATAGTCAAGCTCAATCCTTTCCTAAAGTCTTCAATGGGGTTACTAGATGGATATAAAAATGACCATGTATTCATTTGGAGAGGTCATTTCACTTTGTTTGGAGTAGCAACCATACCAATTCGATTTCCCTCTTAGATCTGTTTAGGTCTTTGTTAATTTACCAATTCAATATATTTGTAGGCATGATTAGCTATATTTTGAATCATATTTATGTTAGTTAACATTCCGTTATGATTTTATCTTTAGTGTTACATTCCTTGACTTAAATCCTTGGCTATATATGGAAATGGTGTTATCCTCCCTTAAATAGTCATGTTATTTGATTTATAGAGTTTAGGGTGCTTTCATTTGCACTCCTAAAGTGGGACAATACCCCATTGCATTCAATTTTTACAACTTTTTAACTTAGTTTAAAAGTTTTGCATTTCAAGTTTTCTAGCTTAGTTTCAAGTTTCATAGATTAATTTCAAGTTTTCTAGTTTAATTTCAAGATTTCTAAAGTAATTTCAAGCTTTTAGATTAGTTTCTAAAGCTTTTTAGATTGATTTCAAATTTTTAGAGTAATTTTCAAAGTTTTGTAGATCAATTTTCAAGCTAGGTAGTTATTTCAACTATATTAGTAGTAGAAGTTATGTTTTCATGTTCTTTGCAGGATATAAGGAGGCAAAGCCCTGTCAAAATTTCCTTAAAATGCCAAATTTTTATCTTTTTCATGAAATTCTTTTCAAAAGTCGTATTTTGGTCACTTACAGGAAAGAGTGTGCTTGTGCAAAAAGGGTGCACTTGTGCATCAAAGGGTGTGCCTATGCACTACTTTTGTGTGCACATGTACATCACCGATTTTTGGTCTCGAGTGTAAACCGTGTCCAGCATCAAAGGGTGCTTTTGTGCTCTACTTTGTGCACATGTGCACTACTGTGTGTGCCTGTGCATCACTGATTTTTGGTCTCTAAGTGTAACTTGCATCTCGTGCTTTAAAGTGTGTGCCCATGCCTCTCTAGATGCGCTGCCTGACAACACTTATTGTGTAAAATTGACAAGGGTGTGCTGTGCACTATCAGTATGCACCTATGATTCAAGATCTTTGCCAATACTCTACAGAGTGCGCCCATGCACTAAGAAGTGTGCATGTGCACTAAGGTAAAATTTCCTCAAACTTCAAATTTTTAATTTCTGATTTTTAGGGTTCTATCATTTTTAAAGGTTTTTAGATGTAGTTTTTATCAATTTTCTGATTTTAGAGCAATATTCCTAACAAAATTGCCTTAGGGTTTGATAAGGGATTTTTATTAAATTGGCTTAGGGTTTGATGAGTGATTATGTTTTCATACTTTGTTTGAGTTTGGAATAGGGTTGTGTATGCTCTTCTCTTGCACCTAATGTGATCTTGAGAATCAAAAGAACCTCTAAACCACTTTTTGCTTCTTGGGAGTAAGTAAGAATAATCATCATTCATTTTGTGTTTAAGGGAATAAATTTTCATTTTTGACATGTACTTGATCTTTTAGTTTAATAGATTTTTCACTTGATAAATAATCAAGGCTAAAAATTTTGTATGCTCTTCCCTTGCACCTAGTGTGATCTTGGGAACCAAAAGCAATTTTAGTCTTTCATTAAGAAGCACTTGGATTAATTGGGAATAAACCTTATTCTTACAAAGTTTGATCGTAGTTAGTTGATTAACAAGCTTTTTCATTGCTATCTTTCTATGATATTGTGAATCTTTTTGAACTACTAATCATTTGTGTAAAAGACCTAAACACTTGTCAAAGAAAGAAGGGCTCTCCACAAACCAAATTCTACCATTCACGTGTGTTGTCAGAGGTAGCCAATGGAGGTCTAAACCAAATTGCCTAATCCAAAAGATAAAAACACACCAACACAAATTCAAAACACTCGTATTGCAGATTTTGGTTAAGAGCTACGGCTCAAATCGCTTAAAACTAGGACATAACCCCTTTGGCATAATCCTTAAGCTAAAAATGGGGGTGGTCCTAGGAACCCTAAAGTAGTTCACGTAAGAGGGAACCTTGTGAACAAAATAGGAAAGTGCTCCACACTACCGAATTGACTAAGTACGCCTTGGTGAGATTAGAGTCAAATTTATTTCCATCATGCGACCCCAATGATAATACAACTAAACACACTAGTTACTCATTTATTGGAAGGGGGTAAAGTAAATTTGGGATACTATTTGGGAACCCTTGGCAAACCAATCTCGCATAAGTAAACTTGTGACACATAGAGAGAGAGAACCACCTAAGAATCTTTTTGGCTTGAAGAAATTTGTTTTTGACATCGTATTTTATAGAGCTCTTACAAAGTGACAACTTTGTGAGATTCAAACTCTTGTTTTTTTAACAAGGGAAAGAATCTCTTGAAGTTGAAACCACTTGATATTTCATCATGAAATCTATTTAGTGTTACTTTGACCTAGTTTTTCACTTGTCTTAAGACAAGGTGAAACTCTGCCAAAGTTGCACCAAGTATTTTTCACCACCACTTGGTTTACACCTTTGTTTTTTTGTTTCCCATGTTGGGACAAAAGGAAACAACATACGTGAATATTGCTTAATCATATTACATGTCCACCAATTTTGTATTCTACTTGCATGACTAGGTTACAACGCCAGAGTGCAAGTGGCTAAGCCTCGTTTGGTTCTTCGTGCTAGAGAACCCATTCGGGTACCCTATTCCCACCTTCATCTCATAGTTGGTGGTATGGTTTGGACACTTCGATCCAAATTATTAATCGTGTTCCTTCCACTCTTTTTTGAATCCAATCCAAACTATAATTTTGATTCTTCGATTCACCTCAATCTTCCGAAAATTCTCATCGAGCTATTCACTTCATTCGACTCTTACGTCACATTCCTCCCTTTCTTTGCAGGGACTCTCATTATCAGTCACTTGAACAACATATTCTTCCTCAAGATCCATGTGGCCCCAAGTCTCGCTACTCGAACATCTAATTTGGTTCTTGATTTGTGGTCCTCCCTTACTTTGCAGGACCTCCCTTATTTGCCAACTTGACAACCTCCTCCTCTATCAAGATCCGGGTGACCCAAAATTCATCTAAGCCGACACCTACATTGCAATCTCCTAAGTCAATTCCCACGTCACATTTATCTAAGTCGACACCATGTTTTGATTTGTATCTCATATAAGAAATATGATTTATAGTCAAGCTCAATCCTTGCCTAAAGTCTTCAATGGGGTTAGTAGATGGATATCCAAAATGACCATGTAGTCATTGAGAGAGGCCATTTTACCTTGTTTGGAGTAACAACAATATGAATTTGATTGCCCTCTTAGATCTATTTAGATCTTTGTTAGTTTAGAAATTCAATATATTAGTAGGCATGATTAGCTATATTTTGAATCATATTCATGTTAGTTAACAATAAGATTTTATCTTTAGTGTTTCATTCCTATACTTAAAGCCTTGGCTATAGATGGAAATGGTGTTAGCCTCCCTTAATTAGTCATGTTATTTTATTTATAGAGTTTAGGGTGCTTTCATTTGGCATGCCTAGTGGGACAATACCCCATTGCATTCAATTTTTGAAGCTTTTTAACTTAGTTTCAAAGTTTTTCATTTCAAGTTTTCTATCTTAGTTTCAAGTTTCCTAGATTAATTTCAAAGTTTTATAGTTTAATTTCAAGCTTTCTAAAGTACTTTCAAGCTTTTAGATTAGTTTCTAGAGCTTTTAGATTAATTTCAAAGTTTTAGAGTAATTTTCAAAGTTTTGTAGATCAATTTTCAAGCTAGGTAGTTGTTTCAACTATATTAGTAGTAGAAGTTGTGTTTCCATGTTCTTTGCAAGATATAGAGAGCGAAGCGCCAAAATTTCCTTAAAACGCTAATTTTTAAAATCTTTTCAAGAAATTATTTTCAAAAGTTGGATAATGGTCACCTACAGGAAAGAGTGTGCCTGTGCAACAAAGGGTGCACCTGTACATCAAAGGTCGTGCACATGCTCTCACTGTGTGCACTTGTATGCTACTATGTGCACATATGCATCACCGATTTTGGTCTCGAGTGTAAACTATGCCTGTGCATCAAAGGGTGCGTCTTTGCTTTATCTTGTGTGCATCTCAGTGCACTATTGTGTGCGCTTGTGCACTAATGTGTGTGTTTATGCACTACTGTGTGCGTCTATGCATCATTGATTTTTAGTCTCTAAGTGTAACTTGCGCTTTGTGCTCAAAATGTGTGCCCATGCCTCTCTGGACGTGCTTGTGTAACACCGAGTGTGTAAAATTGATAGTGGTGCGCCTATGCACTAAGGTAAAATTTTCTCAAACTTCAAATTTTCAATTTCGTTTTTAGGTTCCTATCATTTTTAAAGTTTTTTAGATTTTTTTGTCAATTTTATGATTTTAGAGAAATATTCCTAACAAATTTGCCTTAGGGTTTGATAAGGGATTTTTTTATTAAATTGGCTTAGGGTTTGATAAGGGATTTTTATTAAATTGGCTTAGGGTTTGATGAAGTGATTATATTTTCATACTTTGTTTGAGTTTGGAATAGGGTTGTGTATGATCTTCTCTTACACCTAGTGTGATCATGAGAATCAAAAGCACTTCTAAACAACTTTTTTCTCTTCTTGGGAGTAAGTAGGAACAAACATCATTCATTTTGTGTTTAAGGGAATAACTTTTCATTTTTGACATGTACGTGATCTTTTAGTTTAAGAGCTTTTTCACTTGATAAAAAATCAAGGCTAAAATTTGTGTATGCTCTTCCCTTGCACCTAGTGTGATCTCGGGAACCAAAAGCAATTTTAGTCTTTCATTAAGAAGCACTTGGATTAATTGGGAATAAACCTCATTCTTACAAAGTTTGATGGTAGTTAGTTGATTTACAAGCTTTTTCATTGCTATATTTCTATGAGATTGTGAATCTTTTTTAACTACTAACCATTTGTATGAAGGACCTAAACACTTGTCAAAGAAAGAAGGGCTCTCATCAAACCAAATTCTAACATTTTAGTGTGTTGTAGGTAGCTAATGACGGTCTAAACCAAATTTCTTAATCCAAAAGATTAAAAACACACCAACACACAAATTCAAAACACCGTATTATAGGTTTTAGTTAAGAGCTATGAATTGTATGATTAAAACTAGGACATAACCCCTTTGGCATAAGCCTTAAGCTACAACAATGGGGGTGGTCCTAGGAACCCTAAAGTAGTTCATGCAAGAGGGAACCTTGTGAATGAAATAGGAAAGTGTTCCACATTAGCGAATTGACTAGTACGCCTTGGTGAGATTAGATCAAAGTTATTTCCATTGCAACCCCAATGATAATACAACTGAACACACTAGTGTTCATTATATTAGAAGGGGGTAAAGTAAAGTCGTGATACTCCTTGGGAAACCTTGAAAAACTGAGCTCGTAGAATTAAACTTGTGACACATAGAGAGAGAACCACCTAAGAATATTTTTATCTTGGTTCCATTTATTTTTGACATCATATTCTATAGAACTCTCACAAAGTGACAACTTTGTTAGATTCAAACTCTTGTTTTTAAAACAAGGGAAAGAATCTCTTGAAGTTGAAACCACATGATATTTCATCGTGAAATCTATTTAGTGTTACTTTGACCTAGTTTTTCACTTGTCCTAAGACAAGGTGAAACTTTGCCAAAGTTGCATCAAGTATTTTTCACCACCACTTGATTTACACATTTGTTTTTTCGTTGCCCATTTTGGGAAAAAAGGAAACAACATACCCAGATATTGCTTGATCATATTACGTGTCCACCACTTTTGTATTCTACTTGTGTGACTAGGTTGCAATGTTGGAGCACAAGTGTTGAAAGTGTGCATGGTACGTACTCACGATCTAATAGGCCCTCTTGTCTCAAAAACTCATATTTGAGACTTATTATCATTGTAGTTAGGTGATATCATCATTGTCTTCTAGAGTTGTTATTCGCTCCCTCATTATAGCCATACAATTGTGATATTTATATCTTGTTTCCATTGTGAAACTTGGCCTAAATGTCTATATTGTATCGTTACGTTGCACACACGCTTAATAATTCCTTGATATAATTATACATAGTTTTTACATCCTAGCTTTGTCTTGAGTTTTGTGAGTATTGAGGTCACTTTGTTAGCATCGCTATAACATCATTTTGATACTAAAATCTTGCTTTCTTGCAAAGTTTGATTACGTGTCCAAATAGCATTATTGCTTACTCACATCAATATTGTCCATTCTACAACACTTAGACTTTGTTAGTGTTTAGAAACTGGTTTTTAGTATATCTTGTTAGAAGATCATGTCAACATGCTCTTATCATTTAGGTCTTGTTTCTTTCAAACTTTACCTAACTAGTGATATTGTGTTGTCACTATTTGGTTTCAAACCTATCTAGAAAAATCTTAGGGAGTAAAATATTTATTGTGATTGAATTTTGAGCATTTTACATCATTGTAATGTTCTAGGAAATCTCGTGTCATATATTATCTTGCTGAGGTAGATCATTCTTTATTATTTAGCTTCCTTAGGCTCATATTCACCTATTGGATTCATGGCTATTTTATAGTCACCTTTTTATACGACTTAGCATCGTTACACTGTTTGGTTTGTCCTAGGGCACCTCATTACCAAATGCTTAGCTAGTTTCATTGTGCTTCCAAATCGACACAAAACTTCCTTCCAATTGAAGAAGTTCAATTGCACTATCTCGGTCTAGACATTTGTATCCCACAAATGCCAAAGAATGACCAACTATCATGAGGTTCCTTATACATACAACATTAAGGAATAAAAGTTTCAGCATTCCCATCATGGCTAAGCCTCATTTGGTTCTTTGTGTTAGAGAACCCACTTGGGTACCCTTTTCCCCACCTTTATCTCATAGTCGGTGGTATGGTTTGGACACTTCTGATCTAAATTATTATTCGGGTTCCTCCCACTCTTCTTCTGACTTCGATCCAAACTATTATTTTGATTCTTCAGATTCACCTCGATCTTATGAAAATTCTCATCAAAGATATTCACTTCATTCAAATCTTGAGTCATAGTCCTCCCTTTCTTTGTAGGAATCCCCTTATCAGTCACCTAAATGGCATCTTCTTCCTTTGAAGATCTCAGTATGGTCCCAAGTTTCACTACTCAAACATCTAATTTGGTTCTTGAGTCATGGTCCTCCCTTGTTTTGAGGGACCTCCCTCATTCACCACCTCGACAACCTTATCCTCCATTGAAGATTTGGGTGACCCCAAATTCATCTAATCCACCACCTACGCCGCAATCTCCTAAGTCGACACCCACATCACATTCATCTAAGTTGAGTCCCATGTCACATTCATCTAATTCGATACCCATGTCGCAATCATCTAAATAGACACCTATGTCACAATAATTTAAGTTGACACCCATGTCGCATTATTTTAAGTCAACACTCATGTTGCAATCATCCAAGTTGACCCCTATGTCGCAATATCCTACCTAGATGAAGGATCCTATTGCTCTACCAACAATGTGTCATCTTCTAGGAAAACCTATACCAAGCTATTTCAAAACCACGTCTTCTTCTTCTACTCATGAGACATCCAAATCTAAATCTACTTCATCTCTTGAGTCATCATCTTCTCAATCTTCCACGCTAGTTGGACCCATTTCTTCTAGTCAACCTCCCATGGTCAAAGAACAAATACCCATTCCTGGTTGATTTCTTTCAGGATGAGGAAGTGATCAATGAATTCATGAGGTTACATGATGACACTCCTCTAGGGGATAATGAGAAAAGATTCAATTTTGACTTCGATGCGCTCACGCATGGGGAGGAAGAAATTGATTCCTTTTGTCAAAAAATAGAGGAAGACCCTAGGATCATCGAACTCGATCCTCCTCTTGTTCTTCCATCTTCACATTCTTCATTGGGTGATGGAAGGCCTAGGTCTAACATTGATCCATTTCCTATCTTCTCCTTACCTAATCATTCTTTATCTATCATGATTCCTCCATCACAATCTTACCTTGGGTCACCACATGGTAGCCCATCATCTTCTTCTATATGTGGGCCCCCTCCAAGTAGCCCCACATCATCTATATGTGGCTCACCTCCTAGTAGCCCATCATCTTCGATTCTTGGGCCACGTCCTAGTAGCTCATCATCTTCTACATATGGGACACCTCCAAGTAGTCCTTCATCTTCAGTCTATGGGACACCTCCTAGTAGCCCATCCTCTTCTATCCTTGGGCCTGCCTCTAAGAATCCCTTCATCATCTTTATGTGGCTCGCCTACTGGTAACCCATTTTCTTCTGTAGGTGGCGCACCTCTGGGTAGCCCCTCTTCATCTATACTAGGGGCACGTCCTATAAATCCCTCATCTTCGATTCTTGGGCCACGTCCTAGTAGCCCATCATCTTCTATCTATGGGACACCTCCAGGAAGTCCCTCATCTTCAATCTTAGGGCCACATCCTGGTAGTCCTTTATCTTCATTCTATGGGACACCTCTTAGTAGCCCATCATCTTCAATTCTTGGATTGTACCCTTCACGTCCATCACATTTTCCTTCTATTAATGATTGTGGCAAGCCCACCATCATTTCTCACATCAAGTCTAAACGTCCACTTTCTTCTCCCACTTCTCGGATCAGACAAGTCACATATTAACTTATAGGAAACCCAAATAGTTTCTTTATCAAACTAAGATCAAAAATTCCAAGAGCTCCAAAGCTCCCAACAATTTAAATAATCATAAAGTTCATAATCCAATGTGATTCAAAAATGCACATTAACACACCCATCAAGTATGGCATAAAGTGCAGAAACCTTTGGATAGGGACCTCAAGCTCCCACACACAAAATCCACATTTCATGATAAAACACAATCATCTATTGAGTATGAGCTCACCACGATCATTGAGATCGGGGATAATATGACTCTTGATAAACATACCTAGTCTTCCTTATCAAGGAAATCACTAACATTGTTGTTGGATCTTATCATGCCGAGTGACCTTGTCGGTCCCACTTTTCAAAAAAATACAAAATACAAAAAAAGAGAAAATAGTTCAAAATGTCAAAGGTTTACGAACACACACATTGCAATCGGGTCTTGCGCATACATATGGATGTTCTTTCTTCCCTTTCTTGCTCTTCTTTTTGCAAGTCTTCCGACCATTTTCATCCCTTTGGTGATATTCTAGTTAGCTTATTGGCATGCGCTTTTGGTGACATTTACCTCTACAAGATATCTGTTTGGCCTTGGTCTTTCATCACCTTGGTAAATTAAAGAATGAATGACCTCGTAGAGATCCTATCACAATCAACATATAATAAATTTGTTGCGAAGATCTTTTGGATATATTTTTTGACACTAGCCAATGTCATCATCGAAGTAGTTACGCCTCCTTTCATCAAGCCATCAATTGTTCTTAACCCCTTGTTAAACAAAAGAGTTGAAATAAGTTTTGAAAAGGAAAACAAAATCAATCGAATGAAAAAGCAAAAGCTAAAAGCAAAATCAAATTGATATATAACTCTCTCTTGGGGTATTTCCAATAATCTCTACCGAGGCTATGGACACTGACCTGGTGATAGTAGAGAAATGTTGCAACTAGAATCAAATGCATCTCCTTCAGTGGCTATGGACACTGACCCGACAACATGAGCAATGCATGTACGACTCTCCTTCCACAATCCATTCACAAAAAAATCAACTTTGAAAAAAGTCATTCTTACACATTGGATAGAGTGTCTTCACTTATTGTCTATCAAATCCTCCCTCTAAGAGGTAATAAATCACCACATGCACACATTGGATCTCTATGAGCAAACATGATTATTATGTTACCAAGTGTCTTTTTTTGGACCTTGTTTAGACTCTTACTCTAGTATGTATCTTGTCTCACGATTCGTGCCTTTGGCTAATCACTTCTTTATCACGAGGCTTCTAAGCTACATTCACAACATTCATGTTGTTCTTTTGCTTTTTTCAGAACATCCATGTGTATAAGATTGCCTTTTTACCATGTTTGCGGTCACCTTTGTCCCCTTTCACAAAAACAATCTTCTACTTCTCTCTATCATGTGCTTCTTGGCCAGCTTACACTGGGGGCATCCTTGCTCCTTCTTAGCACTTCATTGGTTTAAATTTCATCATCATGTTGAACCTATCCATATTGGCCTTGATCCGGATTCTGCACGTGAAGATTTTGGCTTTGTATATTCCCAACTAATGCTTTGAGGGAATTTTCACATCTTCACTTTCTTGTGCATGCATGTGGCGTTCGCCCTTGTACATCCCATCTGTCATTGGGGCATCCACGTTTCTTCATTTCTGTACATAGTTTCGAAAAAATTTTAAAAATCCCAAAAACATTCAAACATGTTTCAAAATCTCAAAAAAATTCAAATATGTTAAGTCAAAAAAATCAAAACATTCAAAAACAAACAAAACCCAAAACATTTGGTAAAAACATCAAAAAAATCAAAAAAATTGGTAAAATCATTAAAAAATCCAAAAATTGCAAAAATTAAAAAAATGGTAAACGACATGCACACAATTGAAGCATGTATCAAATGCGTTGTCCTCAAACATAGAAATTTGTCCTACAAAAACATCTTTCTTAGGTTCTTGTCTTAAACGACTTGTGGATCATCGTGATCTACCTCCATTAACAAAATTGGCTTGCTTAATATGTCGGTACTCCCATGCAACAGTGAGTTGTCAGAGACTGTGTCATATCGCACGAATGCTTTCCATGGGACTACTTGTGTCCTCCGTTATTCCCCTTACATGTATCCTTGCTTAGGGCACCATTTTTAACCCTTGTCATTACAACATGAACATTCGGGATTGAAGCTTGATAACAAAAACATTGGTGCAATTGTCTTGAATGTTGTTTGTTTGAGTATGTGTGATTATACTTGATTTCTGTTAGGTTATATGGTTTACTTTCTCGTGTTGCATTGCATTTTGTATGTTGCATTGAGTTAAGCATCGTTTTACTTTCTCGTATTGCATTACAATATGTATGTTGCATGGAGTTAAGTATTTTTAACAATGAACAAATGTTAGTAATTTAGATTTTCATGTTATCTTACACTTTTGTTTATTTCAATAAAGGCCATGATGTAGATCTAGGGGCAAAATGATACAACAAAGTTGCTTATTGAAAGATTGGATGCAAAGATTGGGCTTGTCCTATATTCTCTATTATCATTTATTATCACTACTAATTTTTCTTCTAAATCACTTGGGGCAATAAACAATCATGTTTATTCCTGTCCTATTTCTTCTATCCATTTCGATCATATTTTCGATCGTCGATTGAATTCTTCTATCACCCCATCGACACTCGAGGGGGAATCCTTCATTCTACTAATTTTTATTCAAAATTTACTTTCTTATGCTTGTCTACTACATTTGAAGTGAAGTTACTTACTTCACCTCGAACAAGGTCAAATGTAGACACCTAAATTCTGTTTTTGCAATGTTATTGCCAAACACACACAAATAAACCGTCATTCTTACCAATTCCGTTATAATTAGTGATTTCCGCTAATTAACTAACGTTTCTTACCATTTTTGCCAATTAACAACACATTGTTGATTGCCTAACCTCTTTCGCATTTAGGATGCCACTTTACGATGAATCGTAAGTCAAAATCCTCTTCTAAACAAACAATTAGCGATTATTAGTTAATTAAGCCTATTTTGCCCTTGTTTTGGTCAATATACCCTATTATTGGCTCAAACCCTCTTCCAACCACTTAAAATCATCCCACTTTCCTCCACAACATCTCAACAAGCTTCAAAAGCTTATCCTAGCCTCCTAATTGACCCTAAGTGGTTAATTAAGGCTCCTCACATCTTAATCACTTGTTAATTCACTAATTGTGATTAGTAAAGCTTAATCATGATTAACAATTCTAATCTAATTTACGCTTTTAGTCCCACATGCACCAAAATACTAGTTTTCCTCAAAGTGAAAACTATAAAAAAGACTAACCACAAAACCTTTATACTTTACACCATGTTTTGATTTGCATCTCATATAAGAAATATGATTTATAGCCAAGCTCAATCCTTGCCTAAAGTCTTCAATGGGGTTAGTAGATGGATATCCAAAATGACCATGTAGTCATTTGGAGAGGCCATTTCACCTTGTTTGGAGTAACAACCATACCAATTTGATTGCCCTCTTAGATCTATTTAGGTCTTTGTTAGTTTAGCAATTCAATATATTAGTAGGCATGATTAGCTAGATTTTGAATTATATTCATGTTAGTTAACATTCCATTAAGCTTTTATCTTTAGTGTTACATTCCTAGACTTAAAGCCTTGGCTATAGATGGCAATGGTGTTAGCCTCCCTTAATTAGTCATGTTATTTGCTTTGTAGAGTTTAGGGTGCTTCCAAGTACCTAACTTGGTAGTAGTGATATATGGTTTGCCTTAACTATGTGACCTAACCCTTATGTTGATTTGAAACCCTCGCACAAAGCTTGAGATGACTTTATTCTTATTAAGAAATGTCTTTTATGATCTTTGTATGCTAGATGGGTAAATTTGGACTCCTTGACTCGATTGAGTGCTTCAAACTTGTACAGATTGCCCTAGATGATGTGCAATTGATTTGAGCATATTTAGGAACCCTTTGAGTGCTTTTGGAATGATGTTTGCAATAAGAGATTGTAAAAATGTTAGGTGAGTTATAAAGTGATAATGACTTGCTTATATAGTCTTCCGTAGGCGAGATATTATGATAAGGCCGACCCTAGGAAGATGAAATGACCCAAAGAATGATTTAGAATTAAAATCAGATTCAGTGATTGAGAAGGGGTGGAACCATACATGTCGGTATGACTAGACCCTCATTCCGATCCTTTTATCTTGTTTTGGACAGAGAGAGAAACATCTAAACTGAAAGTTGTGTCACAAATAACATATATGTTATGTTGTTTTGATTGAATAATATTTCCGAATTAATGACAAAACATAGTGTAAAGATAAACAAGTTGTAGAATGACTAGAGAGATGAGGAGATTGGATTCCGAATGTGAGCATTTGTCTTAGTGAGGATACAAGGTCTAACTTGGCATTACACAAAGACAAGTTACCGAGTTTTAGTGTCTAGTCATGAGAGAAAAAAGTGCCTTTATAGATTTGTTTTATTTGCGATTCTTGCTCAATAAAAAAGAGGTTAATGCTTACACCTAGTCTCAATCTTTTTTTCAATTCTTTGTGTCATGTTAATAAATGTTTTTTATGCGTTATGGTGTAGATAATATTTTCATTATTATTTTTTAAATAGTAATAATAAATGTTACTAATAAATACTAGCAATTTTATATCTTAAGTGATACTAAAGGTTATACCACTTGTCTTTTTTAAATATTTATTTTGATAAAAAGAGAAAAAATAATACACCCAACTTATCAATTATAATGTTATTAGTAATCGCCCATGACAAGGTAACTATAGGTTTCACAATTACATAACCAGATTATTGTTATGCACACTTTTCAACCAATCAAGGTTTGTTATCATTTTCAAATCCATAATAAAACTAATAAACACTTTTCACATCTATGATAAATATTAGTAAAGTTGCATATTTCTTAACAAAACAATTACATAATTTCATTTATTTGCAATTTGATTGGCTTACACATTGAGATGTTATTGTGGCCTTCAACAATTTTGAAAAAATAGTGATGTCATGATATTTATTACACTGGCAACATTTAGTGAGAGACAAATCTCGTATCTCACTGCAAATGGCTAATACGGAAAAAATAGTTTAGTGGTTTTTAGATACGCCTGGAATTTGGACAAAGGAGCAGGTTGAAGCATGGAAGCCCGTTGTGAAGGCCGTTCATGATAAGGGTGGCATTTTCTTCTGCCAACTGTGGCATACCAGAAGATATTCTCATGTTGGTCAGTATTTATTTATACTTTCTTTTCAAGCCCGTATCAGAGGTTTTCTAATGCAGGGGAATCGTAAACAAATTGGGTGAATGGGGATGCAGATTATCAGCCCAATGGCCAGTCTCCTGTTTCGTCATCAAGCAAAACAATTTCAACAGACATCAATTTACCAAATGGTAAGGGTTTGGCAAAGCCATCGGCTCCTCGTCCTCTTGAAAAAGAGGAAATTTCGTGTGTGTTATCAGCAGAGTTACTGCAATGCCGCTTAGAAATGCGATAGATGCAGGTCGGTTTTGGAGTGCATTTTAATTCACATAAATCAATTTTTTGCAGTGTATTTGAATGTGGGTGTTAATCTTGTTTACAGGTTTTGATGGCATTGAACTCCATGGAGCCCATGGATTCATTATTGACCAGTTCATGAAAGAAAGTGCAAACGACAGGACGGATTGCTATGGCGGAACATTGGAGAATCGTTGCGGTTTGCTCTCGAGGTTGTGGAAGTAGTGGTGATAAAATCATATCGAGTGTGTGGGAATTAGGCTTTCTCCTTTTTTGACTATTTTGAAGCATATGATTCGAATCCGGAGGCTTTGGGGGTTTACATGGCGGAGGCTTTGAATAAATACAATATTGTGTATGCCCACTTTGTTGAGCCGAGGCATGAGAAGGGAGTTGGAATGGACAAGAGCCTATTTCCCATGAGGAAAGCTTTCAAGAACACTTTCATGGCGGCAGGAGGTTATGACAGAGATGATGGGAGTGTGGCAATTTCGAGTGGGAAGGAAAATTTAGTAGCTTATGGTCGACTGTTCATATCAAATCCAGATGTGCCGAAGAGATTTGCGTTGAATGCCGCGCTGAATGAGTATGACAGAAGCACATTTTATAATTCTGATCCAGTGGCGGGCTACATAGACTACCCATTCCTGCAATTATGATTCCATTTTAGGGTTCAAGTTTCTACTCTCGGCTTCGGTAGAATTATTATTTTCTTTTAATTTTATTTTGAATATGTTGGTAGAACAGGTAAAAACGTATCTTTAGCAAGAAACTAGGAAAAACAAATACCATTGACATTCTGGAAGCTTGTTGACATTCTTGAAGATTGTTGAATGACATAAATTATATCGAATAAATCCTTTTGTCTTGTTTTTATAACCTTTAAGAATCACCGTATTCTTCTCGTTCTCCATGTCCTTTGCAACTAACACCAATAAATACCAATGTGGATTGGTAATGCGGTAGCACCTATTTCTATCGACGAACAAAGTGTTTTGTTCCCCTCTTTTTCTTTCCGTAGTTGAAAACACCACCCAAGTAAGATAATTGAATCTTTTTTGTCCAATAATGCTAACATTTTTTCCCACGAGCAATAGGTGTCCATCCTAATCGGTTAATATTTTCCAACATTCTCGACAAAGATATACATTACAACTTAAACCGAGGCGTGATTGCAGCCTTCATCCTCCTTGTTTTATAAATTTTTATTTTGATAATTTTTTTGGTATCATAATAAAACTTAAAAAGGTCAAGTCATTACATACTCATCAATAAAAATAAAAATATGTATTTTAAAATTATTTTAATATTGTAAATTTACAATTTCAATATTTATATATCAGAAATCCTAATTTTAGTAAAAATTCTTTAATATAATTAAAAGAATATTATACTGAGCTATTGACGTGAAGAGATAAAAGGATACACTAACATCGAACAAATGATTATACTAAAAACTTATACCCACAAAAATACTAATTACAAAATTTTGAAAAGCTCTCTATTAAATAAAAAAAAAGTATAGTACAGTGCTACTCTTGATCGAAAACCTTACCTTCATCCATTTTCCACTTTCAATTTGAATGATATACCATTCCATCCCAATGAACGCTGTGGTTCCTATTCAACGATTTATGGTAGTAAATCTTCAATGCGAGCAAGTCCCACAGCACCCACTGCGATGCTCCTCTCGCTTTACCAGAAATTTCCTCTTAATTGCAGCTTTTGAATCAAAAGGGCATGACAGAAAATCAAATTATCTTAGAACTTTTTGTAACAACACCTTATTGACAGCAGCAACAAAAAACCACGAGGTTAAAACAACTCGTGCTGATGGGGATTCCATAGATTTAGGAACTGAAGAAAACTCCACCCATGGATTGAGGTGGACTGATGTACAAGTCCAAAATGTAGAACTTGCACAGAGGAAGCTCATTGAAGACTTGCCTCCAAAAATGCGTGGAAGAAGCAGAGCGGTTATCAAACATATCATTTGTATGACAGAGGAGGATGACCCTCATCCGATATTAATGAAATGGGTGAAAATCATGAAGCCCAAAAGAGTGGATTGGCTTGCAGTTCTCAAACAGATAAGTGCATATGACCACCCTCTTTTCTTCAAGGTTAGTGATTTTTCCTTTCTTTTGAATAAGCTTTTAGTGGAATTGTTTTACTCACAATAGGTCTTTATTGAACAACTTGTTGATTTGCCTGTGGGATTTAAAAAAAATAATTGTAGCTGAATTGTGTCTGGGGTTTAGGGTCATCTGATGTGTGTGTGTGTGTCTAGACTCTATATATATATATATACATATGTACATATACATATATGTATATATATATATATATATATATATATACATATATATATATATATATACATATGTATATATATACATATACATATATATATATATATATATATATATACATATATATATATATATATATATATATATATATATATATATATATATATAATGTTGATGGTTATTCTTGCATTTGAAGTCTTACATGCTCGAAATTTGGCAAAATCTATTATACCTTGTGACTGTAAACTCTTCAACTTTGGAATTATCCATAGAATCACAAATTAACACTGCTGTTCTACTTTCTATTAGAAAATGACAGAGATAGCTAGTGAATGAATTTTTGCTTATGCTTAGAATCCACAATTGCAGGAAAGGAAAGAATATAAACTCATAAACACCAACAAGTTTTATCCTAGGAAACCTCCAGAGGAGGAAAAACCAGTCGGGAAGGGCAATTGCTCTTTCTTCCCACTTTTATTGGCCAATTCAAACAATAAGTACAAAATTTACAATAAGTATGAAAGAGAAGTAGATAATATCTCACACTTCCTCCCAATTACTTGCTTGCTCTGTCTCAACACTCCTTTCTTCTACAAAACACAATTCCAGCACTAAGAACTTCTTGCTCACTTGCTTTCATGCTTCGATGATCTTATTCTCTTCTACAAACATATATTTATAGCCTTTCTCATGTCCTCCCGTGCACTGGAGAATGGGAAAGGTCATGGAGGAGAAGAGACACGAACAACCTTTCAAATTCTGAGGTTGTTCGTTTCATATTTTATTTTCTGTCCGAAAGAGCCAGGACCGCCGCCCAATGCGAATGGCGGTCTTAGGACTGCCGCCTTGGTTGGGTGGCGGTTTTGTAACCACCGCTCTGAGTGGCGGTCCTGTTACTATAAGACAGAACCTCCGTGTATTATTTTTCCTTCTTCGTGCTGACTGATCTGATGAAGTAGAGTCATTTTGGATCCCTATGGATCACCTTGGTTCCCTTTTTGTACTTTAATTGGAGGGCAAGCTGTAAAGATGATATTCTGTCAATTAGAGAATGTAATAATCTTCACTAGGGAGTGCTCTTCTCAAAATATGTGGCAATTTCTTGTTAGCAATCTCCTCTTGCAGGATGCCTGAAGCCCTCAATGTTCTCATATCTAATGGGCCACAGCCTGGTAGTAACACGAAGCAATTGATATGGTGAGACGGGGTTCATGTTGAGTCAACATCTAATCGGGCAGGGAAAACTTTGTCTCCAGTTACACTGGTGAGATTACTTGGCTTTTACCAATTGCAGGGTGTAAGTGATTCCTTCTGCAATTAACTTTAATCCCCAGGTCATCAGGATTGTCTGGCGTCAAGTGACCTGTGTGTACCCTCTATGGGAGAATTTCTCAGCAGCTGGGCCATGAACGCATACATCCGATTAGCATGGATTACTAGTGTTTGAACTCTAAGCCTCACCAACTTAAAATAAAAAAAATATGTAATAAAATTGATACAGCCTTTGGTATCATGGTTTCCTTCTTTGCATGTTGGCAGTTGAGGGAAAGCTCTACAAGATGATATTTTTTTCAATTTGAGAATATATTCATTTTCACAAGAGAATGCTCTGCTCAAAATACGTGGCATTCCCTTGCTAGTAACTTGCTCTTCAAGGATTTCTGAACCCTTCAATGTACTCTTAGACCAGGCCATTCTCCCAAGATCATCATCAGACCCTGTACGGGATCTTTCATGGTGCTTGACGAGAATATTACTCTTCTTCTGCTCCTGAATTTGATGCAGATTAGAGCTTTTTTCTCTATGGTAATCTTTCTCTTGGTTCTGTGGGTGGTTTCTTTCGGCAAGGAGCATTCCCTTAACAAGGTTGATTTGTATTGTGTTGATTCTCTCAATTTTGACTCTGCCAGTATTTTCCCATTTGGGTCTACTTCCCTCTGTTTTGGTTGTTATGTTTACTAGTTTTATTCTTACACACTAAGTTTTAAGTTGATGTAGTCCTTTTACATTCCTTGTAAGCTATTGTAACTTCTGTACTTTTAAGAATCGTAGGCAGTATTATAAATTCTCTCTCTTGTTGAAGCATAGGTAAAGCTGTATTTCTTATTTCAATTTGACTCCCCTTCTAAGGAGTCTCATTACTTCTCATATTGCTATTTTGCAGAAGCCGTCTCTCCTATTGGGTTCCATCTTTCATTTTATGCAATGATGAAAATAGTTCATAGGGTAGAATGACATTTAATATCCTTTTTATGATATAGATGCAATAGAAGTTCACTAATGGAAGACAAAGACCAACACATATCATGAGAACGTAGTCAAGAAAAGCTATAGGATTTTGAGAAATTTAGAAAAGTTATGGATCATGTTTAGCGTTTCCCAATGAAGAGAGCCTGTAAATTTACAGTCTGAAAGGAAGCAGTGCTTCTCTGGTAAAGTAAGCAGTGGAAGGTGATTAGTTTGTAGATACTGGGAAACCCTTCCTAAACAATTTTCACAATTTTTAAGTCTGCACAAAACTATGATTTGTGTTAACTTTTGGCAAATGTCAAGTGCATTAAGTTGGTTGTAACACTCAAATATATATACAGTCTAACCATCCTTTTTTTACCTTCATTTAGAGTCTCTAAAAAGAAGCAGTAATTTTCCTTGTTTTGGAGTTCATCATAGAGTAAATTCTGCCATGCAACTCAAAATTATTTTTCCTTCAATATTTCTATGTAGATGACTAATCTTTACTAAAATAAAATGTTATTCAACAAAATATGGCGTATCCCTGCTTTCTACATTGTGACCACTGTTGCTTCCCAACGCTGCATTTCATACCCAAGTGACAAGTCCACCTTTCATGCTGATAATTTTTAAACCGATTTTTTTTTTTGGTCATAGTTATTAAACTCTTCTGCCACCTGTCACAAGAGAAGGCTGGTTCAGAGACAGCGCAGAGAGGATGTGACAAACTAGCCACTGACTTACTGAGAAGAAGTGATTCTTGAAGTACATAAAACCTTGGTGTAGCTGGTAGATTCTATTGCACTGTCCCTAAGTTCTATGAAACAAATATATGCTTATCCACAAATAACAATTCATTTGGTATTGATTGAGCCACTGTTGATTAGATTTGTTTCTATGTTCTTAGGTGAACCGACCATTTATTACTCTCAAGTCTCAAGTACATTATGGTTTGGGAAGAACGTGTTAATGTGGAAAACCTAGTTGTTGATTTGCACGATATGGAGGAAAAAGATGATTGTGGACATGCTAGCTGATTCCAAAGGTGCCAATGTCATTGACAAAGTTGACATTTTCTCATGGCCCTACCAATAAACAAGATTCTAGGCTTCCTGAAATGCAACAACAAAAAATTGGAAATATTATTTCAGCAGATTTGGCCATGGTGAATTTTCGATTTAGCTTCTCATTAGATTATGATGGAAAAAATATGGGAAATTGTTATCAGTCATCAGTTTGACCATTCCTGAACAGAGCTCTGTAAAATGCAGTGCGAATCTGGACCACTTTAAATGTATCTTTTAAAATGTTGCTAACTTGATTTCATGTTTATTAGGCAATGAGTATTGGCCCTGATACTACTGTCTTATTTCTGATAGGTTTGGACTCAAGTTGTCCTAGCTAGTTAATTGTTTAGGGATATGGGATGGGCGATGCCATATACGATGTGTTCGCAAACTTATATAGCTGCAATAGTTATATGGGCAATCCTGGTTGTGAATTGGGACCACAGTATGTGTTGCGTTGGAATCGATTAATAGCTTAAGATGCGCATAAAGCTGCAATGCTTCCATGAGCATTCCTGATTGTGAGTTCGGACCAAAGTATTTGCCAATTGGGCCTCTGTTAATAGCTGGCAAGCTGCATATTTCACTCACTTTCTGTTAACTAATGTATATTTCAGTAGTTTGAATACAGTTGTGCTCTTAGAATACTAGTTGTTATGATATGAACTAATGGCCTTACCCTATTTATGTCAATCCCACTATTAGAAAATAGTTTGGGGCCTTAAAGAGACCATCCAGTTATTAACAATTAAGGTTGTGTGATGCCACATCTGCCCTACTAAGTTTGCTTGCCTGATTCATGTTTTTGTTTAGCAATATGTTAGTATAATACAAGGGAAGGGTAGCTTTTGACAAGAGCAATGAACTGCTGTTACAATCAGTCACGATCAGCCACAATTAATTGCATATCTATTTAACATGATGCCCGTTAGATACTAAGAATTGAACTTGGATGGGGCTGGAAACTGTAGACACAAAATCACGCACTTGGGTACATTTCTAGATCTTAACAACATACTTGCATTTACATGATTCCTAAGCGAGAAAACTAGTAATTGGCAGCTATCTTTGACCTCTTTAATTTGCTTCTTGTCTTCTTTCTGGTCTTTTACACCCTACAACCCAGTTGGTACTTTACTGCTTTATCTTTTATGACTTCAGACACCAACGCCCAACCAGGACGCCAACACCCTCGTTCCCTCTGGGTGCCCCCAACCTCTTTCTATCTTACTCGCCTCTTTTGGGCCTCTTATTTTCTTATGGGTTGGCCTTCCAGTTGTTAATTACGAAATTCAACCAAGAGAATCATATAAATACAAAGTTATGTGACCAAAATAAAGGACCAAGCTCTAAGCATCTATTATCATCACCTAAGGTTGCATCTAAAGGCATCTAAGAGCATCAAAGTCATCCATCTAGTACTCACTCAAGGGACAAGAGATTGCATTTTCTGCATACACTTCATAGGAAGGGGAAGTTCATTTTGCCATCTACACATCTATTTACATTGGTACATCTAGCTATCGCTCGCTATCAAGTGCACTTACACAAGGGATTCCTAGGGCACGATTCTTTCACACACGCACAAGAACTACATGGAGTCTGAGATGTAGTGCAACGCTCGGTCGTAAGTTCACTCATCGGGTGACCTGCAGCTGAAGTCGATCCCGACTCCCCATATTGCATCTTTTCTTTTTGGGATTTGATGTAGTTTGAGGGTTTTGCAGGTCATCATTTCTTTGTAGGTTACAGACGAATCTTGCGATCATAGTGCGACACATAGGCGACCAACAATGACTATCAACAACCACCTTGCGACACCAAAAACCAGGTTTTGAGCTCCTGTGCGGTCACAGGCGCCCAACAGAGTCTCTGGCGCCTGGCGCCCTTGCCCCAATCCAGACGCCCTAGTCCAGGCATATCTAATAGTTCCAGAATTTACAATGTGTGCGATTACGACATACCTGCCCTTCCTATTAATCAATTTTCCAGTCGATCGAGTTCTAGGGATAACGCAAATCAGCTAAGTCCTTAACTCTCTCTCTTACACTTAGGGTTTTATATTTATCTAGCTTATTGCTTGTGTCATCTATATTCTAGCAGTTTCTTAGCATTTATTTATCATATGTGACTCTGCAATTAGGGTTTTACAAATTCCATATTTGTTAAATCATTTGGTGAACCCATTGCTTGAACCCAACCTTGCTTCTAGGTATTTTGTCATTCTTTTATCATGGCTGAAACTCATGCACCCTTTACTGATGAAGACCTTTGTGATCTCAATGCTCATCTTGTTGAACATCTCGCAAGATCTAGATTTTCTCTTATTTGTTGCTCGTGAGGAGGCCACCAATCTCACTTGAGCTTAATATTCCTACATCCACTTCCGCTTCTATGCCTATTGCTACTCAACCTCTTAATTCCACCATTCCACCTACTTCTACTTCCCATATTCCTACTCCCACCAACCACTTCACTCTGCCTCTTATTTCTCACACGCGACAAGTCTCTTCCATTGGCACTCAAGACCTAGCCTCTCTCTATCAGGATCTCCAAGTTCAAATACGTCAACTTCAACAGATACTTCTCATGCATCTCCATCTCTTGATTCCACCTTACTTCTTCATACTCCTTTTGCACCCGCCATTTCCACTTATGCACTTCCTCCAAACTTCATCACTCCTAAGCTGCCCACCTTCAATGGCCATGGTGACCCTCAAGAGCATCTCCGAGATTTTCATGTGGCATGTCTAGATTATGCAGATGATCATACATTATTAGCTAAGCTCTTTCCTAGAAGCCTCCAAGATTATGCTATGCGTTGGTTTTACGATCTACTTGTTCATTCGGTAACATCATTCACGCATTTAGCCAATGCTTTTCTTGCTCATTTTTCAATCAATATCGGTTCTAAGATATCTTATGCTCAACTTGCACAAATTAAACAAGGATCTAATGAGCATCTAGTGGACTATGTTTTACGATATAAGAACAACCTAGCTAGGATGACCAATGTGCTCATTGACTCGGAACTTCAAGATCTATTTGTCCAAAGTCTCTTACCACCTCTACAAGAGAGTGTCATCTTTGAAACATCTCCTTCATTTGATCATCTATGTCATACTCTTAAATTATGTGAAGGCAAACTTATCTCTATGGGCAAACTCAAGTACCATGATCAAGCTTCATCATCTTCTAATCGGTTTCAAAGCAAATCAACTTTCAAGCCATCTCCTAAGCCCACTGAAGCAAAAGCTATCATAACGTTGTCTCCACTCCTGAAAAGCTTCAATGACAACCTCCAAAGCGTACATTTACTAAATTACCTTGTGCTCCACGCATTCTATTACCACAACTTATTGAGAGCAATCTTATTACGCTTCCTCCTCCACTCAATTTGGACCCATCTCGTCCTAAAGGACACAATTATAATGAAAATACTCAATGTGACTATCATCAATGCATTGGGCATCCTACCGATCAATGTTTCAAACTTAGGCATCTCATTCAAGATCTTATTGACAACAATGCAATCGAGCTCCCTGAGCCTTCAACATCTACGCTGGTCAATGAAAACAAAAAGCTCAAAATCTTTAATGATCCTCTCCTTAAGCATGACAAACAAGTTGCTGATTCTTCAGCCAATCATACATATCATGTTGTGCCCCCCTCCTTCATCGGGGCCTCTTGATTTTCTAGTTCTAATGCTTTGATGCATCGCCACCATTCATTACATTCTCTGATCACGATTATCATGCTACATTCTCTTCTAGATACATTACATATCAATGCTTTTATTGGACCTCATACTATCAATAACACAATGATCGATCCATCGATTCATATGAGTGTGTGCTCTATTGCACTCCTCGTCGCTATCAACTACCCACTCTCAATATTTCATATCCAGTTCCTAAATCTTATGGCTATGTCAAACTTCTAGTTACCGTTGGGCCTCTCACCATGCTTGTCCATTCGTTGTGGCACCTTTAGTCAAAGGTTGTGACATGCTCTTAGGTCTTCCTTGGCTCCGTGCTACTCAAGCTATCATTTCCATGAATCACTTGTGTCTCAAATTCATTCACAATAAGCAAGTTGTCACTCTCAAAGGTGTTCCACCATCCACTCCGTTGCCTCAGCCTCCTCTTGAGGTTGCCATTGCACTCGCTAGAGCATCTAGGTCCCCTGGACCTCTCAAATCTAAGGCATCTTCTGCACCTAGCTCACGTATTCGCACACAACCTACTCGTTCTCATCGGTTTACTAGTCCATCTTCTTGGCTTAAGTCCCCTACTCGAGCAACCCTTACACATAGGAGTTCATTACCTCCTTCACCTCCCCGGTTTCCTTCATATAGGTGCTCGTCACCTCCTCGATCCCCTTCACATGGGTGCTCTTCACCTCCTAGGCTTCCTTCACACATACATCGTCAGTCTCATACACCACCGATCTTAGAGCATGGTCACATGCCTTTATCTCCTCAAGCATCGGGTGGAGGACCCTTGCCCTTCACTTTCGTTGGATAACTTACTCATCATCACACACTTGGGGGCATCATGCTTACTTCTCTCCCCCTTCTAACATCATCAGGTGTCTATCTTTACGCTCTGTGCTTCATGTTTCATCGTTATAAGCATTCTTACACAACTTGATACACATATTGTATCGTCATTACTTAATGACGCACTCTTGTGCTAAGGTTCACACTTGACTGTTTAAGGGCATACTACATCCATGAACCTTACACACTACACATTTCACGCTCCACGCTTCGCGATACATATTTCTAGCACTCCATTCTCACACATCATACTATCCTCTTCTACAATCTATGCTCTGCGCTTCATTGATTTATCTTTTTGACACGCATTTATCAAACCATTTCCCGAGGACGCACTCTTGTTCTATGGTTCATTCTTAACTGTTGAGGGGTCTTGTATAAATAAACCTCATCTCATGCTTATCCATCCGCTCGGGGCACGCTCTCTATCACATTCACATTGCATATCATTCCATCTCACTCATACACAACATATTGTATATCTTGGTTGCATTTATTCTTGCTTGTTTATACTTACATGTACACTTTGTTTCCTATGTTAGCCGGATATCTAGTATGTCATTATCTTTATCATATACACATGTGCGTTCACTTATTCTCTAGTTGTGAATGCAGACTTTCTACAAATCTTTACATGCAACAATGATGCTTGGCATTGTACCTCTTACCAATCCCACCGAGGCTCTTGGGGGCATCTACTTTCTTACACATCACAAGTGCTATTGTTTCATTTTATACTACTTCCTATTCTTACTAGCACACTACTTTCCATTGATCTATACATGCTTTGACATACTCTTTATCTTTCTAACATGCTAACGGGTGCTTCATGTGCAACATTTGCTTTATAGGAACTATTTGCCACCATGGTTGTCGATACTTTGCTTATTACTATTTGCCATTGCTTGTTATTGTATGTCATTGTTTGTGGGCTTTGCCCTATGTCTTGCTTGATCATTGCTTGTATGTTTTTGGCCGCTTTGACCCTGATTGTCTTGTGACATTGTGAGCGATGTCCCATGTTTGAAACCCGCTTTTCGCGGTTTACTTTTTCTGCACTATTGCTTGTTTACATTATCTTCTATAACATGCTTGTCACTTTTTTCTACTAACACATATTTCTAGCCACTTTGTTTGCATGTGCCTTGGTTTCTACCATGAACATTCCCACCCCTATAAGATATTAGTTTCAAATCAGCATCCAATCCTCTCTTTTGGGCCGCATTCTCTTAGCGACGTCGCATGCACCTCAAACGAGGGGGGCATACATTAGGTGAATCAGTCACCCCATACAACAGTATAACACGGTTTAGTACAGAACAGAACACTCTACAATTACAAAAATGGCTCGAAATTTGAATTGGGTCCTCGGTCAAGCAAAACACCGGCTCCCAAATACATACACTAGTGTCTCGGCGCTCTTGACCTTTCTTAGGCGCCTATGACCATGGGGCGATTCTATGTTACTTTCTTTGATTAACACAGTTCATATTTTACATAGAAGTTTCACAAGATCGGTGTTGGCCTCGAATACATAATGCATGCAATCTCCTACAATCTCCTTTAATTGGGACAATCAGTACATTTGGAACAATACGAACTAAACACGGATCACACCATCTGCAGTGGTGTATAAATTTGGGAAGTAGTCATGGATGAAGAGTAACACTAGACCTCTCTCCCCAACACTCTTCTACTGTGGCGTGAGATTGCTCAAAAAACTCGTTCTTGGCATGAGATCACCTAAAAACTCTTTGTTGGCGTGAGATCACCCAAAAAAACTCGTTCTTGGCGTGAGATCGCCCAAAAACTCGCTCTTAGCGAGATCACCCAAAACTCACTCTTCTACAAAGCCAGCTCCTAAGACTCTGGACGACGGGATGTGGGGACGGAGTTTCCGGGATGGCAAAAAATTTCCAAAATTTCGGGATGGCGGGGGACGGCGGGGGACAATTATTAAAATAATATATAAAATTATAAATATTAAAAATATATAGATAAATTTTTTAATTTTTATGAATAAGCAATTCATATTTATATATCAGTCCACCATGTGCATACAATCCACATTCAGACGTCCATATTAAAAACTCGCAGCATACATATAGCTATACTAATGTTATATGTCCATATAACTTTTAATATTAATATGTATGCTGCTGGTTTTCATAGCATGTTGTTACAGTCCATGTGCATTTGTGCTCGAAAATTTCTGTATTCATATATCACTCTTGTTTCTTAATGTCTTTGTAATACAATACAGTCGGGTTATGGTTAACGGGTAAACATTTATAAAGAGAACAATAAACAAATTTAAATAATAATAATAAAAACCAAGTCCACGAAGCGTTTGGGGGCGTCTGCCAAATCCCCACATTCTCAAGCGTCCAAACGGGGCGTTTCTTCTTCTCGCCAAACGTCCCGGGGACGTTTCCTTTGATTTTTGCATAGCCGGAAAAACGTGGGGGAAATGTTTCCCCCGTCCCGCCGTCCCCAAGACGTCTGGAACGTTCTAGACTCCTAGATTTTGGGGGGATACGTCCCTGCGTAACTATGAGTTTAAGACATTTTCTATCCTTTTCACTCTTCACGGATCAGGTGCACACTTGCCTTTTTACACTTTTTACACACTTTTACACATGCAAAGTTTTTCATATATGCATATTTGACTACTTCTTTTGCTCTTCTTTTGCAGCTCCGTCCTTAATACGCAACAAGAAGCAACCCTACATCAAGCACAACAACAGTACAACACGGTACAACACAATACGCTTCACCCCTAGGGTCACTTCCTTTTTCTTAGCTTCCACGCTTCATTTTTATCACTCCACACTTTCACTTGTCTCCTCGGCACGCTATTGCCATCACACTCTACATGGTTATCAGGTACACATCTCTTATCTACTTTATGTTATCGAGTATTCACTCAACAACATAAAGTGGGGGCAAATGTAGACACAAAATCACGCACTTGGGTACATTTCTAGGTCCTAACAACATACTTGCATTTATATGATTCCTAAGCGAGAAAACTAGTAATTGACAACTATCTTTGGCCTCTTTGCTTTGTTTCTTGTCTTCTTTATGGTCTTTCACACCCTACAACCCAGTCGGTACTTTACTATATCTTTTATGACTTCGAACACCAGTGCCCGGCCCAGACACTAGCGCCTGTGCGCCCTTATCCCCTCTGGGCGCCCCGACCTCTTTCTATCTTACTTGCCTCTTTTGGGCCTCTTTTATCTTTTGGGCATCTTATTTTCTTATGGGTCGGCCTTCCAGTTGTCAATTACGAAATTCAACCAAGGGAATCATATAAATACAAAGTTATGTGACCAAAATAAAGGACCAAGCTCTAAGAATCTATTATCATCACCTAAGGTTGCATCCAAAGGCATCTAAGAGCATCAAAGGCATCCATCTAGCACTCACTCAAGGGACAAGGGACTGCATTTTCTGCATACACTTCATAGGAAGGGGAAGTTCATTTTTCCATCCACACATCTATTTACATTGGTACATCTAGCTATCGCCCATTATCAAGTGCACTTGCACAAAGGCTTCCTAGGGCACGATTTTTTCACGCAGCACAAGAACTACACGAAGGCTAAGGTGTAGTGCAACGCTCGGTCATAAGTTCACTCGGTTGGGTGATCACGGGTCAGCTTTGACTCACCATATTGCATCTTTTCTTTTTGGAATTTGATGTGGTTTGAGGGTTTTGCAGGGTCATCAATTCTTTGTAGGTTATAGGTGAATTACTGCGATCATAATGCGACACATAGGCAACCAATGATTTACGACTATCATCGACCACCTTGCGACACCCGGAAAAATAGGTTCTAAGCCCCTACGCGGTCACAGAGAGCCCAATAGAGGTCTCTCGGCGCCTGGCGCCTCGCCCCCAATCGAGGTGCCCTAGTCCGGACATATCGAGACAATTCAAGAATTTATAGTGTGCGATTGCGATAGTCCTGGCCTTCCTGTTCATCAATTTTTCACCCGAGATCAATTCATGGGATAGCACAAATCAACTAAGTCTTTCACCCTCTCTCTTGCACTTAGGGTTTTATATTTATCTAGCTTATTGCTTGTGTCATCTATATTCCAACAATTGCTTAGCATTTATTTATCATACGTGACTCTGCAATT
The DNA here is from genome assembly GCA_018340775.1 of Taxus wallichiana var. yunnanensis. Taxonomy (NCBI): domain Eukaryota; kingdom Viridiplantae; phylum Streptophyta; class Pinopsida; order Cupressales; family Taxaceae; genus Taxus; species Taxus wallichiana. The sequence goes on along the minus strand of CM031235.1, from coordinate 62,045,668 downwards.
AGGGTTTCACAAATTCCACATTTGTTAAATCAGAAACAACCTTCCCGTTTAACCAATCAACCTAGTGATCTCATCGACAATTGTTTGTCTTTTATGAAAACTACACCTAGGGGCCCTATTATCTATATGGTCTCTAGTTGGAGATATGTAGTTCTTATGATATTCCCGAGGAGAGTAATTTTCTGGGGAGTCCTACCACTATCCACGATAGTAAAATGAGATATTATAGGACATACATCTGATTTCTTGTTTGTAGATTCATTTAAGTGAAGGAAACAAAGATATTAGGGACCTTCTTACTAGTGTTTCATAATGGAAGAAGCAACTACCATCAATTGTATGCCATTTTAAGATACAAATATGCCTTAGAATTTGGTCCATGAGGTATTGCATAAACCCTAGTTGGCTCCTTTAGGGAAATGGTTGAATAATGCATTCTCGGTATGAGATTTTTATACCAAAAAAAGTGCATTATGTTTTATGTATATAATGTGGTATAGCAGTTATTTTTGCTCATCCGGGTCACTTGAATTCCTCGAAATTTAGGTCTAAGAGCCCGCACGATGTTTAGTACACCTCTTACGAGAATCATTAGGTCATTACTCAAAGGTTTTAACTAGTAAATTCTCTATGGTCATTTTGCATACATGTGTGATCTTGATTCATGTTTTCCATGGCATAGTGTATGGTTATTTTTGGCATGTATGTCTTTTGTATGGCACCGGAAGATATACATAAGCAATGGGGATATTATTATTATTATTATCGAGTTAATGTGGAGGGGCAAGTCTAGTGTCGTTGAAGGCTTGATGTACCCTAATTTTAGTTAAGACCACCGCATTGCAATGAGAATCGATGGAGCCAATGATAATCATCTTGTGAACATATCTATGGTACGTTTATGGTGTTGTGAAGTTGTGTATGGCAGGCCAAGAATGTGTCTCAATGGCTTGCACTCCTAAGTCTTCTATTCTACAAGGGTATTGAGGCAACGAATAGGAGACACACATGAACCGACACACAATGGGTTGATTTAAAGGGGCTATGACGAGCGCTAAGGTTGCATATCTAGAGGGTAGTAATCCCTACACTATGTCAACCTAGGGTTTCCAAGGCCCACAATCAAGATAGAGGAGAGTACCCTCTAGGATATTGGTAGATGGGGAGAGGAGGTATAGATCGATGATGGATAAGACAAGCATGCACAATATAATTGAAATGTAAATAAAGGAAAGCTAAGGAGCTGATCAAATAAGAGCACTATGCTAACTAACATCAATGTACATATAACACTAAGCTAACATAGAGCAATGGGAAGGGAAATGAACTAATCTATGCAAAATGACAAAGAGATAAGATAAGATAAATATATTAATGTCCAACGAATGACCACAGTAGGTCAATGGGACTGCAGTCCAAACAATATACAAAGTGCAAGTGGGGAAGACTCAAAATGAGTTCCCGAGAACAAAAGAGAGAATAAGAGAAGAACAAGAAAAAAACCCCCAAGAAAACAAAACCCCCACAGACGGGGATAATGAGTCAGAGGGGGGAAGGAAAGCGGAGAAGAGAATGAAGGAGGGGGCTGATCAGGAGCTGTCTACTCAGAAATGGTAGTCCCGTCCCTCCTAACATTCAAAGCTGATAAGAAGTAGCTACTGATGGAATGACTCCTCGAAGAGGGGGCGAGGCCCCCTCCCCCGCAGAGAACTAAGATTAGAATGACCGCCAGGAGGCGAGTAGATCTGGATTGCCCTCTGAGACGTGTACGCTGCCGAGCCGGCTGGTGGCCACTGGGGGAGTTGTGAAGGTCTAGCTGGGAACGAACTGATCTATGCCCTGTAATAGGATCAGAGTGGCTCTGCCGTTTGGTACCACCCACTGCGGGTAGAACCGAAAGAAAGATGTAATCCGTCTCGTGGAAATGACTCTCGGAGGTGGGTGAAGAATCTGGTCCCGGAGCTCCAGAGACTCACGGATATAGAGGGCAAGGCACCGCTGGTCAATATATCTGAAGAAAACCGGGAGGGTCTGAACCCCTCTGAAGAGGCAATGAAATCGTCCCCTGATCTCATAGTATATGGGGCAGCGGAAGATGAAATGGTCCTCAGTCTCAACCTCTTGGAGGCTACAGAGCCTGCAAAGTCTGTCACCGTGGTCAATATGATGATCCGTCTCACAACGCAATCTGTGGGAGCCCACCCGAAACTGACCCAGGGGTATGCGGAGGGCATGCATCCAATGGCGAAAGGTGTACTGGGGGCGGATGATGAGTCCGTCGCTGATCTCAAGAAAATGCTCTGCATAAAAGGCCATCTTAGGACGCAAGCCGCCATGGGGGTTCACCCAAGTAGTCTGAATAAAACACCTGTAAATATCCTCTCTGATGGACCTATTCAACACCTGCTTGGTGGGTAGAAGGTGACTGGGAGCATTCAGGGAATAATGAAAGGGGGGAAGATGATCCATCTGAATACCAACAGAACCCAACAAAGCCGAAGTATCGGAGAACCAACAACGTCCTCTATCCTGAGCAATACTCATAGAGGAACAATAAGCGAGATACGGGTACCTATTCCGCTCATCGGGGAAATCCCCAAACCTCCTGACGTGGTGGATGAAGGCCGAAATGTCAAAAACGGTCTCCAGACGGAAGGTCCGCACCGAATTTGGCTAGAGCACTTACCTGTGGGGTGGTCGCTGATGCATCTATCTCTCCAGAGAAGCAGCACACCGAGAGAGAATCGCTATTGGGTGGAGAAGGGAACACCGTTCTTGTCCTAGACTCACTATAGATGACCTAGTAGTGCAAGCAATCCAACCAAGAAGAAGAGTGTCCAATCCAATCCAAGTCAAGTGCAAGATGAACCAAGGGTTGAGCGAGTAGATGCGAAGTTGGCGCAGAGTAGATGGTAGTTCCTATGATTCTGGCTTCCTTCCTTTATGAGTGTCAAAGTGTGATGTGTATATATACGACGCCATCGCCCGTGGGTGATGGCGTCGGCTAGGGAAAAACCTAACACCGACATCAGTATTAGTTGTCCTTGTATAAGTTATCCTATGTGGCCCCGGTCTTAGTTGTCCTTGCATTATTTATCCGTGTCCCTTTATGTCTCATACACATTGAACGTCCGGCACCTTGCCTGTATCTCACCACTTGGCACCGTGTTCATCCATTTGCTTGATCCATGACACCTTCCATGACACTTAGGGTGACTACATTTGTCTCCCTAACACTTGTCTGCGCCCTGGCTTTACGCTTGTCAGTTGCATTTGCAACTACATTGTTTGACAAACATCCACTTTTCAATTCCGTTGCAAGCTCCCATGTGCACACAAGCTGGAAGGACATGGATGTAGGTAGAGGAGGGGTTTGGCAACATTCTGATCTGTACACCTCCTGCAACCATGTCATTGCATGTGACTTCAATGCCTGCCTTTGGGGCTGTTTGACAAACGGCTCACCTGCCTTGTGTATTTACCACATTTCCATTTTCAACAGCAAGAGGTCCAGGCAGTTGAAGGGCTTCATTCCTTCAAAGATTTTAAAGACATCAATGCAAATCTTTTTGACAAATTTGGCGCAGGCATGGGGTATGGCATCCATGTGCCTTCTCACCAACCAGCCCGCAATACCAACTCTTTCAATTTCACACCTACCTTCTGACTTTCTTTCCATTTATTTATTCTTTCATGCTCTTTCCAGTTCACAAAATTAGTGTAGATTTATTTATTTTTAATAAAATTCAACCTCCATTACCTATTTCCTACATTTACACAATTTCTTAAAGATATTATCCTAAAACACAGGGTGATAACAATTCTCCGTCTCTACTTATATCTTCTGGATAATATAAAACACAAATCCTTAAAATTAAAATTTATGGCCTTTGCTTATGCACGCCTGTCAAATGTTGATTGAAAAACGTCAAATACAGCAAAAGCCTCCAAAAGTAGCTTGACGGTGTCACTTCTCTCCAAAGCACCCAAACTGTCAAAACCACACTCTCTCACTCACTCTCCGCCTTCAGGAAGGCTTCGGGTTTAAACTTTATTTATTGTATTTCAGGGTATTCTCAGGATTCAGGGTATAATGTTTTTGTGAAAATAACAGATTTTTTCAGAGGGAGGGTAGGAGTTCTGTTCCAAAGTAAAAGAACATGAAAATTTCAAAAATATAAAAAAAAGAGACATTCCCAAAACGTCTGGGACACCACCAAAAACGCCACCAAAAACTAGGGTATGCATCCCTGCATAACACTGAAATTTCTTTTGTTTTGTAGTTTGTAAGACTGGGAGTGTATGGTTCAGAAAAAAAGGGCTCTGTAATTAGACAGTTAGTACAAAGTGACAACGTACGAGCAATTCAGAAAGAGAGCTGACCTGATGTGAGACATCTCGTAGCATACTGCTGATGTGGAAGTCTACAAAACGCTCGTAGGGCATCCTGTTTCACTCATAGATCTAAAATAATCAGAAATAAATTTCATATCACATCTCAGTATGAGGTTTTCAGTTTATACAATTAGCCTTTATGCCTTCTCTCCCTCCATAATGAATCACTTATCAAGAACAAGGAATCACTATTATCACTTTTAATCACTACAAAAATAGATTCGACAGAAACCACCAGCTTTAGCAACATATACACTTGCATAGTCCAGGAAATAAGAGAATCTTTACAGTTCTTCACGGAACTAACTAAAAAACTGGCTTCAATATAAAAGCATAATTTTTGCAAGTTAGAAATCATATCAGATGTTACCTGAACTTAAGTTTTGCAATGCAAGCTAACCATTGATTTATGATTTATCTGACTGTGGCTTGAAAATTTTACTAGCTAAAATCAGTCATGAGTGTGCATATGTAATGAATGCCATTTTTAATGTTAATTTTTCAGTCTTCATTATGCCAAGAGGCATTCCTACAATGGCAGCCAGGGCTGTAATGGAGTGAGTTGTTCACTTTTATTCTTGACATTAAATTTGACATCCATTTAACCATCACGTGACAATTCATCCATAAATTTAACTTCCATTGGACTGTCACTTATATGTTTTTTCTCCTTTTTGCTTAGAAAAGTCAATAAAAAACATTGATATCTAGCATAACTAAATAGGTGCCTCAAGATTGATATCTGTCTGCATGCTTTTAGATAGATGTATTTAGGATATCTATGCTGGTTATATTCTCATCAGAAGTCAGACATTCACGTAATTGTCACTGTTCTTCGTTTGGTGATTCACTTCCCTCAGCGTGAATTTGGGTCCACTGATGCCATTGATGGAATGTAATTGCAGATAACTGAAATTGCTCTCAGTTTAGAATCATTTGAACCCAACATTCGTGATTATACAAAACTTATAGATGCCTATGCAACTAAAGGTCATTTGGAAGATGCTGAAAGAGTATTTGGGACCGTGGAGGAGAGGGGTTTCGTGTGCGATGCAACTATCTTTACTGTTTTAATCCGGATGTACAGTAAAGCAGGCAAATTTGATAAGGCAAGATACATATTTGACAATATGAGACAATCCGGTTTTCAGCTGGATCAAAAAGCATATGGCGCAATGATTATGGCTTATGTGAGAGCAGGAATGCCTGAAGCAGGAGAGTCTTTGATAAGAGAGATGGAAGCTAAGGATATAAACGTAGGATTAGAGGTGTACAAGACATTGTTAAAGTATTTTGCTCGTCGAGGTAATGCTATTGGTGCTCAAAGAGTCTTCAACACTATGCAGTTTAGTGGGATTATGCCAAATCTCAACTCCTGCGCCCTACTTATTGAAGCTTATGCCTGTGCTGGTGAGCCAGACCAGGCTAGAATTACTTTTGAAAACATGATGAAAGCTGGTTACAAGCCAGACGATAAATGCACTTCTATCATGGTTTATGCATATGAGAAAAAGAATATTCTTGGAAAGGCGCTGGCCTTGCTATTGGATCTTGAAAAGGATGGCTTCAAGCTAGGGGCTGCGACATCAGCTCTTTTAATTGATTGGCTTGGCAAGTTAGGTTTTGTTGAGGAAGCAGAGCAAATTTTTCTAGAGATAACGGAAACAGGGCAAGCTCCCTCAAAAGTTCTTGTGAGTCTCTGTGATATGTATGCGAGGGCAGGCCTGCATGAAAAAGCAATAAACACTTTAGACACCATGCAAAATAACCTTCAAGCCTTGGATGTCCATGAATTTGAAAGGTTGATACATGGCCTTATAGGAGGTAGTCTTGCAGATCAAGCAACGAAAATGCATGAAAAAATGCAAATTCATGGGTTGACTCCTTCGGAGTCTCTCTCAGTAGCACTATATAGAAATAGCTAGCTTAAGAAATCTCAGAGGGGCCTTCTGAACAAGATAAAAACAGAAATCAAGAGGCCTTGTACACTCTCATACATTTGTATCCAAAACTAAACATGTATTTTTATGCCACTTTGTGTTGAGTCCTTCAGCAAACCTTTCTCATTGATGTAATCTGTTGTTCGTCACAGTTTGATATGTTTGTTAAAGAAATGTACACAAGCAGCCTGAAAAGAACTCGCACTCTGTGTGCAGTGACAAATTATTAGGGTCTATCTATGTAGCAGTATAACATTTTTGGTTAAATATTCTTAATTAGAATCCAGGTTGGTTACAGAAAATCTGGCCTTCAACATGCATTGTTATTTTTGTCTGAAAGATAAGGCTGGGTGCTTGAACACGATTGGCTTTGTGAACAAGTTTACTCGAATGCTTGGACGGAGTTCCATCTTTTTGACATTAACTAATTCAAATAGCAGTGGTGTGGACCCTTGGGGGTCATAGAAGGAACCTTCCATGGAGCAAATATATAAATTGGATACACAACTTAAGAATTGCTGGAATAAAAATTCAATCGAAGGAGATTAAACACCGTCAACTTGGGTTCTGAACTAGTGAAACTAGATTTGCTGTCTAAATTGTGTAAACAAACCATCATGGGCTACATTTGTCCCGTGGAAAAACTTTTTGTGCTTTTAAACCAAAATAAAATAAAATTTCTGTTTCACCCTAATATTTTTCTGCAGTCATTTTGGGCACAGCACCGTGTCTTTTTTTCGAGTTCAAAAGTAATTATTTGAGAAAATATGACTAATTTATGTCTTGATTAGGTGTGATTGCATAAATGGATGTAGAGTTGGGGCAAATAACACAAATTTGAGCACCATTTGTCATTATTTCATGATTGAAAGTCAATATTTAAACAAATTTGACTGAATTAGGTGTCGATTAGGTGTGACTTGGATAGATGTAGGTAGATTTGGGAAGAATTGGGCATATATGAGCACCATTTGGATTTATTTCATAATTGAATGTCACTATTTGAGAAAATTTGACCAATATTATGACAAGATTAGATGCAATTGGATAAATGAAGGTAGAACATAATTTATCATTATTTTTGTCATAGAATCTTATTATTCGAGTAAATATAATTGACTTAGGCCCCGATGAAGTGCAATTGGAGACATGTTCATGTATATTTGGGGAAAATCTATATATTTTAGCACAATTTACAGATATTCTATGACATAATGTTGTTTCAAAAACAAATCCCAAATTAGTCCTTGATAGTGTGTGATTGGACGGTTGAAAGTAAGTGTAGGGCAAATTGTACACATATGAGCGCTAGTTTTTGTTAGCGCATCAACAAATGCCATTATTTGAGAAAAATTATCTATAGGCCCACTTTAGATGTAGGTACATTTAGTATGTCAACTTTCTTATCTTTTGCTTGGACATGCTATGACAAATAATATTATTCTATATGTTGGACATGCCATTACACATCATATTCAAAAGTATAAACTGGATTACTGTGTGTGTGTGTGTGTATTGAAATTCAAAACTCGAATGGCATATGAAATTGCTTTGGGCAAGCTATGGTAACTTATTTATTGAGATGATAAAGCCACATAAGCAACTCATTTTTTTGTATTTGGCCACTTCATTAATATATTGAACACAATTCATTGTTTCTTTCTGGAATCCATGTGTTTACATGATGTAGGAGCATCCCATGCGGAATAATACTCCCGCATCACCCAAAAATAGAGTAGGGTTTCACTAGTGTTTGAGGCATTGGGTGTGTTTGTGAGTTATTGTAGCTACAAGGATCACTTAAGCATGCATGGGTCACCAACAAATCACTTAGAGAAGCCCCATGTTTAAAGGTGGTCAAAGGAAGGAAAATGTGGTGATTGCGTAGGCCTTAACATAGTAAAGAAGCAAATGAGCAGATAAGTTTGAAGTGGACGGGTAAACACAATGAAATATTGGTTGAAGTAGTGATTGCATTTGCGTAGTGCTAAGTTAGGCACTAGGGTAACAATGACTCATGATGAAGAGGAAGAACGAGACGATGCCACATGTCATCATCCCCAAAGAGTTGCAAACATGCAATTTTTAGAGTACAAAACCATGGCCACAAGAGGAGAAAGGGATAAAGATACCGCAATATTGTGAGACTACACGATTGTGACATGTGTCATAGTCATGCAAGGGCGAAAGATCACATCATAATTCAAAGGTGGGACAAAAAGTTCATAGTTAACGATTGGGAAGAAGAGAAGCTTTACAAGTCTTCATAGAACTAATTAAAAATCTGGCTTCAATATGAAAGCATTAGTTTTGCATGTTAGAAATCATATCGATGCTACCTAAACTATAGGTTTTGCAATGGAGGCTAACCATTGATTTCCCTGATGTGGCATCAAAATTTTACTAGCTGAAATTAGTGATTGGCGTGCATGTGTCATGATGTTTGTCTTAATGTTAATTCTCGAGTCTTCATTATATTCCCATAAGAAGTCAAACATCCACACAAATGCCATTGTTCTTCATTTGGCGATTCACTTTAGTCAATGTGAATTTGGGTCCATTAATGATGTTGATGGAATGTAATTGCAGATAATAGAAATCGCTCTCAATTTGGAATCAATTGAACTCAACATTCATGATTATACAAAGCTTATAGATGTCTATGCAACTAAAGGTCATTTGGAAGATGTTGAAAGAATACTTGGGACCATGGAGGAAAGGGGTTTATAGTGTGATGCAACTATCTTTACCGTATTAATTTGAATGTACAATAAAGTAGACACATTTGATTAGACAAGACACATTTGACAATATGAGGCTACCCTTTTTCAAATTGGATCAAAATGCATATGGCATAATGATTGGGGCTTATGTGAGAGTAGTAATTCCCAAAGTAGGAGAGTCTTTGATAAGAGAGATGAAAGCTAAGGATATAAATGTAGGAGTAAAGGAGTACATGACATTGTTAAAGTATTTTTCTCAAAGAAGGTAATGCTATTTGTGTTCAAAGGGTCGTCAACACCAAAAATTTTGTTGGGATTATGTCAAATCTCAACTCTTGAACCCTACTCATTGAAGTTTATGCCCATGTTGGTGAGCCGAGCTAAGCTAGAATTGCTTATGAAAACACGATGAAAGCTAGTCACAAGCTAGACGATAAATGTACTTTTTATCATGGTTTATGCATATGGGACAAATAATATGCTTGGAAACACTAACCTATCTATTGGATGTTGAAAAGAATGGCTTCAAGCCGGGGATGCTACATCATTTATTTTAATCGCTGGCTTGGCACATTAGGTTTTGTCAAGGAAGCAAAGCAATTTTTTCTAAAGATAACAAAAACATGGAAAGTGACCTTAAAAGTTCTTGCAAGTCTTTGTGATATGTATGTGAGGGTAGGCTTGCATGAACAATCAATAAACCCTTTAAATACCATGCGAGTAATCATAATGCGAAATCACAACACCCCCAAATGAGTCGTTGGATATGCTTTTCTAGGGAGACTCACTTGGTGTGATTGCATAACATGGGACCATCTCTCAAGCCGTGGACTTGCGGACTTGAGATGCCCCTCCGGAGAAAGCCGCGTCTTCTTCCTAATCCTAATGCTAAACTACTTCTAAGGAAGGAAATGCGACTATCTACTCCTAATCTAACAATTCTAAGGGACCAAGGAGAGAGAGAGAGAGAGAGAGAGAGAGAGAGAGAGAGAGAGAGAGAGAGAGAGAGAGAGAGATCTACACTACAAAGGTGATAGCACCAAGAAAAGGGAAGTGCTGGTCACAATCTCAGCTACCTGAAGTGGAGAGAGGTGAGCAGAGGAGAGGGTGGACAAGATGCACCATAGACCAGAGATAGATTTCACACATAACACCACTTCAAAACCCATTAAACACAGCTCCCATGACCTGCAACAAACATCAGAATATGCACAATATACCCTGTAACGACGAGAGGCGAGGAGAGATAATAAAATAAGCAAAGGATGGACAGATGCATCACAAAACAAATTTTATTGCTCCAAAAGTTCACACAATACATCGTTAGTGGGCAAGAGGCAAGAGAATGCCATTATAGAGCCATGAAAGGAGGTTCAAACTCCATTTTCGACCCTAGGGAAGAAAAGAAGAGGGGAGGTAGAGAAGAAGAATGAACAACTAACTAACTTCCGAAAATGTGCCTTTATTACAATATACAACAAAAATGCGAAAAGAGAGGGAAAAACACGAGAAAATCCGATTCTCTGCTCCAACCACCGACAACATTCATAAATTTGGTCAAAAGTCAAGGCTCCATCTGCAAATTCCATTCCCAAATGCATTTTGTCTGCTCGAGGGAGAAAAGACCCATATTTCATTAAATTTGGTGGTTGAAAACTGGTTCTGCGTTTTAATTCTTCATCTGTTGATGGGCTCGATGCAAAAGCTCATATTTCCATGTATCTACTTCGCAGACCAAAGAAAATGACCCATACTTCATTAAATCTGGTAGTTGGAAACTGGTTTTGTCTTTTCCCGTGCCCAAACGCGCTTTGCAATTTTCTCCCACAAATATCTACCAAAATACGAAATTGAAGACTCCATGATGAAGAGAATCTTTAGATCTTTCCATTGGTACCAAGATTGTCAAAAATGGAGCTCTGTATCAAAAGATATGGCTTTCTGTGTATTTCCTTTACGTTTTCTGCTAAAATTGGCTTAGGAAAATTTTGCACATTTCCCCCGCTCCTCTGTTGATGACGTGGCATCCATTGGGGTCGGCGGAGGCAGGGGCTTCCTTTTTTCCATTTTACATTTTTTGACAAAAAGTCAAAAAATCTCATTTGCTGAAGGTCCGCCGGCCCGCATTAGCTTTGACTCGGGTTCAAACTTTGACTTTTTCCTTTGCCTCATTTTGGAATGCGAGCTCGTAGGTCTGAAACGTTTTCCCTTCATATTTTCTTTATGTGCAGGCTTGTCTTGACCAAATTTGCCGGGGGGGTGAATTTGGGATAACAGTAACCTTCAAGCCTTGGATGCCCATGAATTTAAAAGGTTGATACTTGGCCTTTTAGTAGGCAATCTTGTAGATCAATCAAAGAAAATGCATGACAAAATGCAAATTCATAGGTTAACTCCTCCTGAGTCTATCCAAGTAGCACTATTTAGTACTTGCTAGCTTAAGAAATCTCATAGAGGGGCCTTTGACAAGATAAAATAAAAATCAAAAGGTTGTGTACACTTTGATACATCTATTTCCAAAACTAAACATAGTTTTTTTAATGTTTGTGTTGAGTCCTTAAACAACCTTTGTCATCGATGTCATCTGTTTCTAGTCACAATTTGATATGTTTGTTGAAGAAATGTGCACACGCAACCTAAAAAGAAGACGACTTTGCAACAACAAATTATTATGGATCTATCTACACATTAGTATAAGATGTTTGGTTGAATATTACCGATTAGAAAACAAGCTTGTTACATAATATTAGACCTTCAACATGCATTAATAATTTTGTCTAAAATATATTCTTTGGGTACTTTAACAAAATTGGCTTTATAAACAAGTTTGCCCAAATGCTTGCATAGAGTTCTATCTTTTTGACATTAACCAATTCAATATAGTAGTGGTGTGGACCCTTGGGGGCATTAAAAGAACAATTTGGGGACCAATATATGAATTGGAGACACAACTTAAGAACCATTGGAATAAGAAATATAGTTAAAGATTAAACATTGGTAATCGTAGTGCCCCCTCGGGACACCGAAAAACGCTCCAAACAGACTAAAATTTTAGGGTAAATTTTTTTTTGGAAGTGTTTAGTTAATACTATTACATCTTTTAGAACCTTCCCTGATAGTTACGAATTTTAACACTGTTTTAATTTACCCAATTAAGTGAAATATTAGCCTAAACCCGATTTTTAATTATTTACTTATATTTTAGATTTACTAGGGCCCCAAAAAAAATAAAAATAAAAATAAATCCACACCCCTTAAATTTAATCTACCATTTCCACCAATATTCCCATGACTAAAAGTGTGTAGGATTACATGTGGGCCCTAAGATCTGCCTAATCTCAACCCTAGATCTCATTTGACCTAAATTTGCCCTAGATATCTATATCCCCTTTTTTTTTTATCTTTTTCTTTTATTTTACTTCCTTCCATTCTTATTCTTTTTGTTTATATTCCTTGTATGAAAAACATATATCTATACTCATTTATTTTAAGTCGGGAGCGAGATGAGAGAGAGAGAGGTGGGTCCGTGGTTGGAGGGCGGCGTTACAATCGGGCACGGGAGTGATGGCGGGTTGGGCGGCCGGTTGGGACGCGGGACATGGCGGCGAGTTGGGCGCGGGGCCGTGACAGAGGGCGAGTGGACGGGAGGGGAGGTGGCGCGAGGGGCGGCATGGTGTGCAGAAGGTGGGGAGCGGCATGGTGCGCCAGCCATGGCGGTTGTTGGGGCGGTGGGCGGGGGTGTCCGTAGGGCGCGCCCCACGGCGGTTACTGATGATGCGGGGGTTCGGCCCCGCCCCCGCCATGTTTTTTTTTTGTAATATTTCACAAAGGATGCGCAGGGGGTGGGGGGCCGAACAACCAAAACTTGCACAAGGTGAAGGGTAAAACAACAATGAAACAAGCACACAAACATAAAGTTCACAACAACACAAGACTCCAATTTACAAGGAGGAGAACCCATGTTCATCCTCCAAAATGGGGAAGAGAGGAGAAAGTTCTCCAAAGTTATACATCAAAATTTCTTGCACATAAAAACATCTCCATATCCTCCTTATTGCTCCTAATCAAATCAAGCCCTCCTTATTCCTCCCCCTTTCTCCAAGTCCTTCTTGGAAGGATTTTCAAACCCCAAAGGGGTTTCCTTACCAAGAATGGGGAAGGAGATTCAAGCCAAATGAATCAACTTCCCCACCTCAACCATTGAGGGGAAAAATAATAAGACCCTACAAGGCTTGTCCATCAAGCCTTGAGGATTGAGAGGGAAAATTCCCTCTCTCTTCCCCCACACTCCAAACTCCATCATGCCATATGATGGAGGGAGTAAACACAAGCAAGCAACCAAAATCTACATTCAACAATTAACAATTTCAAGCAATCAATCTAACAACTAAAATAAAGCAACACAACAAAAGTCATGAGAGCCTACCTCAAGGAAAACTCTCCAAAAAGTTTTCCAACTTCAAGTTTTTCCACTCTTCACTCCAAGCAAAATCCCAAGCTCCAAATTCTCCAAGCATCCAAAAGCAAGAAGTTCCAAAAAAAAGTCCCTTTTCTTTTCCATGAATGAGAATTTGAAGAGGAGACAACAAGCATCCTCACAAATGAGGGGGTGACATGTGTCACCCCTCTCCCTCCTCATGGTCAAAGATGCCAAAACAAAAGAGAGAAAGGGTAAAATTATCTTTTTGCCCTCTTCTCCCAAATTCCCTTAAATGTTAGCAAGACAAAACTAGTTGAACTTTTGATAAACACACAAATCCACATCCCTTACATGGATGTGACAAAACAAGGGTAGAAAGGGAGGGAAAACTCCCTCTAGCCTTGAAAACAAGCCCCCCTACCCATTAGGTAGGGTCCAAGGGCTCATTTTTGTGATAGGGGGACTCCCAAGCTACAAAGGGGTCCCCAAAAATGCCCAAAATACCCTAATTTCGGGTTTTGCATTTTGGCACAAGGGTAGAGGGTGTGGGGACCACCCAAGGGTCTCACATGTGACCCTAAACCCTTGTGATTAAGAGACTCATTAACAAAAATCAACAATTTAAAAGAAAGTGGGATTATTAACTCCCAAAGCAAGTTTACAACTTTACTAACAACCCTAAACAAAAATTAATAATTCAAAGCAAAATACTTTACATACATTGGGGTCACTCATAGTGCCCAAAATTAATAATCATCTATCCTAAGGCTTCACACAGTGAACATGGCTAGGACTCACCCATGGGCCGCCAGCATGCAAGATTGAGTAGGTAAATGGCCGAATCCCACGTTCTCCTGTAAACCTGTCACCTGCACACTCATTGCACACATTAACCGCACCTGTCCGATACAATATAATTAAGTGACATAGTAAGATATCAATGCATGCTAAACTAACCTAACATCCTACTGAAATCAAGATGCGACAACGTGCACAATTATATTCCACATTCCAAAAGTTAGACAAGATGATAAAGTGACATATAATCCCACCATGCAACAACTATCCATCAATATAATTAGGTTTCCAAGCACATCATATTCATTAGTTTCCATGTCATAACAAGAAAATGCGACAATAAAGAAATTAGGCTAAATTGGCGCTATACGCCTGAATGTCACACATGTCTAATAAAATCAAATATCTAAATATAATGTCCAAGATATCACCAATCACTGTCAAAACATGTCTATGAGCAAATAAACAACAAGCTACTGAGCTATAAAAAGTGTGGGCACTACAAGAACTTGGGTTCTAAACCAAAGTGAAACTATATTTGCCATCTAAATTGTATAAACAAACCATTGTAGGTTACACTTATCTTTTGTTGTGGAATAACCCTTTGTGCTTTAGCCTTGGATTTTTTCGTCACCCTAATATTCTTCTTTGGTCATTTTGGGAATTACACTTTGTCCTTTTTCAAGATCAAACATTTGAGGAAATATGACCGATTTATGCCTCAATTAGATGTGATTGCATACATGGATGTAAAGAGGGGGCAAATAACACAAAATTGAGCACCACTTGTCATTATTTTGTGATTGAAAATTATTTGAACAAATTTAACTGAATTCGGTCTCGATTAGGTGTGTGATCAGATAAATGTAGGTAGATTTGGGAAGACCGAGCATACATGAGAACCTTTTGACATTATTTCATAATTGAATGTCACTATTTGAGAATATTTGACCAATATTATGGGAAGATTAGATGTAATCAAATAAATGAAGGCGGATCATGATTTATCATTATATTCATGATTGAATTTAATTATTCAAGTAAATATAGTTGAGTTAAGCCTTGATTAAGTGCAATTGTTCATGGTTATTTTATGATTGAATGTTTTCATTTCAGATTTTTTTCCCATATTAGGCCTCGATAATGTGTGATTGGACAACCTGTAAGTAGGTTTAGGGCAAATTGCACATCTTTGAGCACTACCTTTTGTTAGTGTATAAAAAAATGTCATTATTTGAGAAAATTTGTCTATATTAATGTAGTGCCCATAAAGACGTAGCCTCCTCGTCGATTATATCCTTACCTTGCTGTGACGTGGGTTGTATTTTTGTTATGCATACTTGAGCAAGATGCATATTGTTAATCATCATCATGTGACTACTTTGTTACTAGCCTTTGAATAGTCAAATCAAGTAATCGTACTATATCCGTAGTTTGACATTGCTTGTCACCCCTTCAAGTAATAACTTGTGAAGGAGGAAATGGAGTGTTATGTTGTAGTACATGAGAAGTTCGGGGTAAGGGTCTTGGGATTTATATCTCTCCATGCCACTCAAATAGTTATAATAAAAAATTTCCGTATGCATATTTATATAAATTGGATGCAAAGAGTTTTAACAAATACGATTAATAAAATATAAGTAAATACATAAATAAATTTGGAACAATCGAGTCAATGTTTTATGCAAGTGATCTATCAAATTTGTCGGTGCCTCGCTGTACCCGATCCGATGTGTTGGCATGGGCTTATGTTATGGGTTATAGGACCCGTGACCTCATTTATCATAATTACTTATAAATATTTATCATTATAATAATAACAAAAATTATGTGCCAGTTTGATGGTGGGCTAGTGTGTCCGTAAGTGGTTTGTATAGTTGAACGGTGAGTCCCTCTTGGCCAATGTTAATAAGTTTACCCTCTTCTTGGAAGGTCAATTAAAATATCGTAATATTGTGGTCATACAGGAGCTTGGACCCGTTTGCATCGGTCACTTTTTGTAAAGATTAAATTTGAAGATAATGGAGTTATTAATAATTCAATGTGTAACAAAATAATTTCTTTTTCTTGAGCTTTATCCTTGCAAGCATGAAATCAATTTACACTTCATTCATTGGCAAAATTGAATCGAGTTTCCCCACCTCAACCCTAGTGGCTTCATGTACAAGGTTTAATTAAACTAGGCTCATGAAAGTAAATTATAATATATGATGATATAATGTATGAGTTATTTAAAAAAACAAAAGAGATGAAATTATGTTCAAAGCCAAATGTAACATTTTCAAAATAAAATAAAATAAAATAAATCCACAATGGTTGATTAGGGAAAAATGTCGTGGTTATTCTTTTTGGTAATTTTTTTGGGAGCACTTTGGAGAGGGGTGACCAACATGGAAAAGGATGTGACATCTCAAGGCAATGGAGCAGGCCCACGGGTGTGTGGGTGTTTGGCAAGACATCTGGATGCCATGATTGCAGGATATGCACGAAATGGGTGAGAAAGAAGGAGAGACGAGGGCATTAAATATGGTATTAGAGTAGTGGTTCAAGCACTGGAACCTCTGGTTAAACATGTAATGAGTCATATGTAGGTGATCGTATGTGTGTAGCATGCGTGTCATGTTAAATGCTATTTGTGTGTTATGTAAAGGTATTGTGATGTTGCATAGCCATGTTTATTGTGCTTATGCGTGCGACTCATGCAAAAAGGTTGTATGGTGAATCCATATTTCTATGATATAAACTTGTATTGTGTGGACCCATATTGTGTTGGACCTTGTGTAGACCATTAGATGATGATTTAGATAAATACTCTATATGTTGATTCATATAGATATTTGGGGATGGTGATTCGATAGTATCTTTGACAACGACGGTGTTTAGAGTAATATGTTATTCTTATTTCCAAGCTATGCTCGATGTCCGGTTAGATCTTTGAGATGCACGCTTGATGATATAGTACCCTTGTGAGTGGCCTTAAGAGTCTGCATAGTATGTTGTGATGCGAATATTTTCCTTTGTATTTTTCTTTGTAAACTTGATTTTACTCGGAACCAACTTTTTGTTCGATTTAGTGAGAAGCTTCAAGGCTCTTCTTGTTGACCTATTACTTTATTGCGAGATTTTTTTGTGGTTTGAATGTGGCTACTTAGCAATTTGCCTTTGGTTGTCAAGATTTCTTGGTTTCGATTACTTTTCCAAAGACGACTCGATGCTTTATGGGTTTTGATCTTTGCTTGGCTATTTGTTCTAAGAATGTAAATGTGGTTTTTTAAACGGTTTGATGAGTTGGTTGCATATTTGTTTTCCATGGACTTGATCATGTTCTTGTGCGATTATGGGGATATGCCCAATGTGACATGGCTCGCATGCTTGTGGTGTAGGTGACATGGCTTTGATAATTGTGATATTTTAGATTCCATGATGATATTCCTAACCCTTGAAACATAGGTATGGATGTAGGGATCTCACGAGGTGGACAAATGTAGAGATTATTTTAGATGCACATGGGTATTCCATTTTCTCATATGAGGGATGGATGTAGGGACTTATGATGGCTTGTCTTGATTAGATACAACAGGGTGTTGAGGTGAGGAAACTACTTATCCAGTAGATCATAGAGTGACTTGACCTCACAATGATATTCTATTGCATAGTGTATGTTTTGGGAGGTCTACAGAGATTGGTGAGTCACTTCTACGAGTTCTACTCATCGATGGTCATGTGACAATTTGCTTCCAACATGCGACAACATTTGTCACACCGAGAAATTGATTTCTTACTTGCGACACTTGACTTGGTCCTTGATCATTCTCCACCTTATTTCATACTGCATTATAGATACATTGTTGACCTTATATCATAACATTATCACTTCGCAAGTCTTAGAATTCTTACTCTTGTTCCTAAAGCTATGGACATCCGATCATACTCATCACAACCTTATTCACGACCCTATATCCTCACCAAATGTTCAATGATTGAGTGCTTACATCGACACAATTGTTCTCCTAAATCTAAAAATCTCTATGCTACCCAAATCATGCATGGATGCAATTAATGATCAACCTTAGACTATTTTAATGATTAATCATATGACCCATGTAAGGACAATATTGGAGACCTATGTGCCTATTAGTGTCAACATCTTCTATGTACATTGCCCACTAGTGGAATTAAATGCTCTTGGCTGTGATATTCAAGTACTCCTTAGTGGAGTGGTTATGACACTTGATGCTTATGTACCCTATAACGATGGTGATGGTGCTTTTGTGGTAGATATGATGGTTTTATTCAGATCGGTTATGTACATTCTTAGACTTGATGCTTGATTCAAAGGTGGATTATTGTAGAGGATGATTGCACTTTTGGGATAAATGAGCCTCATCTACATACATATGACTATGATGTATTATTATCTTTGTTGTATATGTGTCGTTTATAGACCTTTATGTTTGTTAAACACACTCTTCCACATTGGTGATGTGAGTTGGGTGCAAGTACTCTTCCTTGTGTGAGTGCTAAGTTATAATTATCATGTCAAATGTGATAAAGGGTGTTTTAAGGAGTCAACTTGTGTTCTGTTGTTGGGGTTTGTATGTTGGGATGCCACCTATTGTTTGGGAAACTTGTGGAAAGTTGAAACTAAAATTGCTTAGTCATGAATATTCTTTCAAAATGAATAACAAAAAGAGTAAATAACCAATCTTCACAGAACATAAATATATGAAGAATATTACAAATTCTTGCTCATCCCTTATGGCCATGTACAATGACAATATTCTTCCTCTAGTGAACCTTAAGATGGATGTTGCATCGAGGACGATGCTCTTATAAAAGGAGGGTAATGTAGTGCCCATAAAAATGTAACCTCCTCCCTTGTTGATTCTATCCTTGTTGTGATGTGGGTTGTATTTCCATTGTGCATACTTGACCAAGATGCATATATAGTTCGTCATCTTTATGTGACTATTTTGTTGCTAGCCTCTAGAATAGTCAAATCAAGTAATCATAATATCTTGGCTATGCGATAAAATTCAAATCCGTAGTTTGACATTGCTTATCAACCCTTCAATAAGTAATTATTCGTGAAGAAGGCAATGAAGTGCTATGTTGTAGTACGTAAGAAGTTTGAGGTAAGGGTCTTGAGATTTATATCTCTGAGTGCTACTCAAATAGTTATAATAGAAAATTTCTATATGTATATTTATATAAATTAGAGACAAAGAGTTTTAACAAATATAATTAATAAAATAATAAGTAAATACAAAAATAAATTTGAAACAATGGAATTAATGTTTTATGCAAGTGACCTATCAATTTTGCCGGTGCCACGCCAAGTACCTAGTTTGATGTGTTGGTGTGGGCTTATGTTATGGGTTATAGGACCCATGACCTTGTTTAGTTGTAAGTGGTTTTTGTAGTAGAACTTATGGTGAGGCCCTCTTGGTTATTGTTAATGAGTTCACCCTCTTTTCAAAGGTTAATAGAAAGATCGTAATATTGTGGTCATATGGGGAGCTTGGACCTTTTGGTACTCATCATTTTCCATAAAAATTAAATTTGAAGGTAACAAAGTTATTAATAATGCGATGTGTACAATTTTAAAATGATCACACACACACACACACGCACACATGCACACAACTTTATCCTTTTTGAATGTGAAATCAATTTTGAATTTCATCCATTAGCAAAATTGATTCGAGTTTCCCCACTTTAACCCTACCGGCTTCATGGACAAGGTTTGATTAAACTATGTTCATGAAAATAAATTATAAAATATGATAATATAATGTATAAGTTCTTGAAAAAGAATAGATGAAATCTCGTGGAAAGTCAAGTATAAAATTATCAAAATAAAATAAATCCAAAATGAGTGATTAAGGCTAAATGTGAGGATTATTTTTTTTGGTAAAAATTTTGGGGACACTTTGGAGAGGGGTGGCCATCATGGAAAAGGATGTGGCATCTCATAAAGCAATGGAAAATACAATGATTGCATAGACCTCAACACATTAAGCAAATGAGAAGTTAAAATGTGAAGTGGAATAGGTACCTACGAGAGGCAATGAAGGATGATATGCCACGTGTCACATTCAACGTTCACGGTTGAGGAGTGGACATGATGGAATTCAATGCCGAGGTACAAATTATATCACTCCACACAACGAAGCAAAATCATGAGGTGTGGCACAATGAGAAATCACCACATCAACAGGATCAAATTTGAAGGGCTGGTTTGAATTTTATTGTGAAGGGCAAATATTGGACCAACCTTCGATGATGAAAAACAGTATGAATATTTTACACTTCATATGACAAGAATAAATCAAATACACATGTCATAAAAATTAAGAATAATAATTTGAAAATGAGAAATTGTTTTTTTAATCACCAATTGATTGACACCTTAAATAAAAAGGAAAATTCAATAATACAAACAAATGGCCCCTCAATCATAATGGTGTAAAATTAAGCTGCATTTAAACTGGTAAAATAATTAAATTATGATATAAAGAAATCCCAAATTTGTAATATTATAATTTCCTAAAAATCATCATAAATAAAATAATCATTATATAAAAATAATAATTAAATACATAAACAAATAATTGAAATAACACAAGAAGACACACAAATCAGTAAACACATAAATATCATCAAACTGTGTGTGGGACACTAGGATCTCTTATCAAAATCATTAAGAAAACTTGTAAATAATAAAATAAATAACTTTAACTTTTACTTGGATTTTAGTGCTAAAAATAAAACTCATTTGGATTCTTACCACTTCAATAAAAAAATCCATTCAACTATTTTAACCACTAAAATTAAAACCCATGTAAATTTTAATTAGTAAAATGCATTGAATTAGATATTTTCCAAATAAATTAAAGAAAATGTGCATCCATACATTGAAACACCCACACTAACTATGTCACCGACAGATACATCGAAATATTCTTGGTTAGATTTCAGATCCAAGAGTTTCACCTTGCACGCAAGATATGCATTTAATCTACTAGACAAAATGATGTTTTACCAAATTAGACTACTCCATTAAACACACAAACCCTTCGTAATCCTCTCTAAATTTGTTCACAACCCTTTCTTAACTCCTTAGGCATAGAGTTGAGCAACATTGTCTTGAGCACAAATGTAAATATATATAATTTTTGTTAGCCCCATCACATCCGTGATATTGAACAACAGTTAGAGAGAAGATATTGATGATGACTTGGAAGGGTTCTTTCAATGGATGAAGAAGATTATCTCTTCACATTCTCCTCCTCTGAAATGAGCTCCTCTCCTCTTCCATGCATTCTTCCATCTTGAATAGGTCCAATCAACCTTTGCATTAGGAAGCAACTCGACACTTAGCTTGGTTCTTCTTTGCAAGGGTCATAATGGGTGAGCTCCTCAAGTGACTCAACCTTTGTTTTACTTAAAAGCAAGCCCCATCTACCTTTTCCCCGAGATCCTTCTCCATTGCATACAAATAAAGCTAATCCAATCATCTTGGCCTATGGCTTGTCTACATACTGAGCTCAAATTGATCTAGGTAATTTGGATCAAGACCATTGCGAGCTCATCCCACCCTTTGGAACCAACATAACTCCAATAGAGCCTTCTCGACACCCTACATTGCGAGTCACAAATTGAAGTCACTCTTTGAGATCAATTCAACACTTTTCTCCAAGCTCTTCCCCGACCTCAGATATCCATCTCAGCCCATATCCAAACTAGTGGCCACTCTACACATTGGATATGTTCCAAATCATGTTGTGTAAGCTCCCAAGTGCGCAAATATTTGTGTGCAAGTTGATCCTAGCTTTGTTTTATGTCTCTCAGGTGGATCCTGCAACAAAAAAGCGAGAAAAGTACAAAGTGGTAGATAAAACATCTGAATGAATCCCAAGAAAAGGCCATAACTGTAAACAATAATATTAAATCTTTGGTTTTAGGTATTTGTGCTCAAGTATTCGTTGAGTTGGCATCAACAACTTGCTAGAAACTTGGAATTTGAGCTTAATAGTATTATAGTAGTAGTATATTTGTTATATTAAAACTTTTGGTAATTTCAAGTATTACGCCTTGTCTAATGTATCTACGAGTCATGCGTAGAGCTTGGAAAGCTGGAGGTGATTGTTGTTTGTAGAAGTCATCAATTTTTTTAAGATATAAAAATTTCACACAAATTATTGACAAACATTTTTCACCATAACCCTTCTTTTGACAATTTTAAAAGTAACTTACCTTTTGTATGTATTGTCAAATGATTTTATATTTTGATTTTTTTGACATGCAAATTTTTACCCACCCTTTTCTGATGGGTTTGAGGCCTTGGGAAGGGTTGTGACAGGCTCAATTTTGAACCCCCATGTGAAGAGAGGCCGTTACGAGAGACAACAATAAGATGCCATGTGTCACCCATTGGGAGTTGCAACGTCCAAAGTTCATGTGGATAAAATATGACTATAAACACAAATGTAATTAGAATAAATGTCTAAAAATGCCACACAAGCGTACAATTTCATATAGGTGCACAATGCCATATAAGCATAAAAAAGATGTCCCCAATAGTTATCCCACTCACGTAATATCATGCCTCTCTTTACCCAAGTCAAAGACAAATCTCACTACTAGAAATACTCCAATGTCTTTTCGGTGATCATACCTCTAAGGCTCAAAGGTTTACTATATTCGACCTTGTTAATATAACTTAAAAACGAGGTCATTTATATAGAGATTACACTAATGTTTACTAACTAGCAATCGTACGTGAAATGTACGATGGAAACACTAAAAAGGATGTAGTGAAGAAGTGAATGTGGAGAGAGAAAAAATTGGAGAGGAAGAGTGTTAAAGAAGAAGGGGTTTGTGGGTGGAGAAGTGTAAGGAAGGGGAAATTGGAATGGGAAAGCAATAAGAATCTTCACCCTCCAACAACCATATGACATTTATGTTAATCATTTGAAGTAGAAAAGGTGGGTTGTGTAAGACGTCGATGCAATTACTCATGGAGATATGTTGGAATGTAATGAGTGGTCAAATAGTTTTGACAAAGTGAAAAACTTTTTCCAATTTTAGCTCTTACATTTATTGGGTAGTTAGAAGACATTTAAATGCAAGGTGAATCTGAGTACACATTCCATGGGACACAACAAAAATAGGAATATGTGGAGTGGGCATATCATTAAAAGGTAGAGATTGCACACACATTTTGGATTAGGGTTTTTCAATATCTACGAGGATAAATGCGGATATGCTATTCCTAAAAAACATCATGATAGTGTCATCTCACAACAATCATTACCGAAAATGACATAACAACTACAAGGAATAACAAGGAACAACATACATTGTTCCTTGTTTGCAACAAGGGAAGAAATGACACCCACACACAAACATAAATGGAATGTTGGAAATTAAAAGGTGTGAATTAAATACTTGCATGTCCCACGGATCAAATATTTCCTACCTAAATAATATCTGCTATCCATGCTCTACTCAAGCATTTCCATCTCACAAAGAGGAAACAATTAAAAAGGGGGAAACTAAAAAAGGTTTAGGGTTAAAAACCCATCCGGAATGCTTGCATGTGTTGTAGTAATTTGTATAATTTTTTTCTAGTTGAACGCTCAAGTAATTGTAGGAAAGTAGGTGGTGTACGAACAACCATCGATAATTGAGTCCCTTAAGCCATTAGGCATATCAGTGAAAGGTAGATTATATATTTCAAGATCAAGCTTGTTATTTTTTATTTCATGGGAGTAAAAAATTCAATCGAACGGAGGTTAATTTGATAGGTAAGATGTAGACATGAATATAATGTTGGAAATTAAAGGGTGGGAATTAAATACCTATATGTCCCACACCTATTCCACAGAACAAATTGTTCCTACCCAAATAATATATGATATCTATAATCCACTTAATCGTCTCAACCTTGTGCACATTATTCACATGAGTGAAATGCGAGCTTAAAGGGGAAAAAATAAAAATTGGTGAGAATTCAACAGGGGCAAAGTTTGAAACCCAACCAATATTCCACAACTCAGATTGTTCCCACCCAAAGAACATTTGTTATATTTTCTCCACTGTATTGTCTTGATCTCATTCACATTATTCACATGAGTGTAATTTATGCTTAAAGTGGCAAAACAAAATATGCCAAAAATTCAATTTATGATAGAGGGTGGAAACTTACACCTTTTTATATCAAATTTAGTTTATATTAGTTTAGTTTTAATTAAAAAATAATTGCGACACATGACAAATATGGGAGGATATTTTGACATATACTTAGTTCTTAATAATGATTATTGTTACAACAATTGTAAATGCACATGATAAATAAACTCTTCCTAAATAACCCATTTATTAGAAAAATTCCACCATATCATAGTATATAACTTTAATTAAATTAACCACATAACTTTTGATTAAATAAATTTGGTTTAGTAAAATTTAATAATTTTTCTTTACTCAAGGAGAAAATAATGAGATAATCTTTCACACGCGAAGTGATTAAAAAAGCATTGATTTGTGTGTATGCTCAATTAAAAACAAAAATAACGCCTTGTAGGAGGAAGGAAATGTGAAAGGGGCAACGGGAAAGATAGTGATGGGGAAATTTAATTAGTGGTAATAGGGGAAAATGCAACACACATGGATGATAGATGTCACATCCCTCATTTTCATTATTTTTTGTCGTAAGGATAAGTTGTAATATGAAAAGTGGTTTACGAAGGCAAGGGGATATGTATTGTGACTTAGTCGAGTTTGTAGCTATACACACATATGTATATCATGAAAAGGATATATACACTTACACGTAGTTGTAAGCCTAACCGCGTAACAATGCTTGTCGTCAAGCATTCGTGAAGCACTTGACATTTATAACTTATTTTGTTGTACTTGGTTGTATAAATTTACTTACCTTGCTTGTTTGCTGTTGGTAATGACAATAAACTTGTTTCATGGTTGTATTAAGTGGGATGATTCTACTTGTTTCTTTGTATATTAAGGTTTCATCATTATATCTTTTACATTATTAAATGTGCACTATTTTGATGTTTGAAATAATTGTTAGTGCTTGGGTGTCATGACTAACCATCTTAAGATTGATATATCGAGTCATTGACCGTAATGCATTAAAAAGGTTTTTATTGTTGTTTTGGATATAGCTTCTTCAAGTGACGACAAGGTAAAAGATGGAATGTGTAATTACTTGCTTGCAATAAATATTAACTTAAATTACTGTTGATATCAGTTTGTTGTTAAGATGGTCACAAACCATAATTCCATTTAATGAAAATAGGTCAGTAATAAGTCAGTGGCCACCTTTGCGAGGATTGCGTAGCGAGAAGTTGTCAAATGCATTATTATTTGATTTATCATGAATCAAGGTTTCTATTGTTTGCGATTGACAATGAACTCCTCCTTTGGGCTTGGCTTATAATGTGTTAATAATGCTTAAATTGGTTACAAAACCATAATAATTAGCAAATGGTAGGTTGCGATGACAAATTTAAATTTGGTAGTTAATTTGTTTTATAAAGTCTTAGACCATAATTGTGGGCATTAAAATGTTAAATTTACGATTTTGAAGGTCATCAACCTTACCATAGCTTTGTTGGACCATAAGGATTAAAGGTGTTGTTTGAATTTGTAATGCCCGTTTGGCGGTAAACCCTTTTCGAAGGTTGATTGGGCTAGTAACTTTCCTTGAAGCCATTTCCATCCTGCTCCTATTCGTTGTCGAGCCAAGGACTTTAACCCATCGACAAGGGTTGATGAGTTCGGACGTTTGGTTTATTATCGCTTGGGGTTCGGTTTTGTTATGAGTTGGGATAGAACCCACTGTTAGTTGCAGAGAATTAAAAGACTGAGGTTTTTCGACTTGCTTTAGCCCAATGAATAAACTTGTTACTGAGTTACTGTTGGAGATGTTCTGGTGACTCTGGTAAATTTGGATTATATACACTCTTTTTTAAGTATCTGTTGTTGCGTACTTCATTTACATGGGATTATATTTTTTAAAAATAAAATACCCAGAAGACATGGGTGTAGAACGATATATGTATTTTTACACTAGTAAATCGAATCCTTAGATTCGAGTGTGTGGCTTCAGTTCGCATTATGCAACTTTTGTGTGGCATGCACCCAATCGACATTGGTCTAAATGATAATCTGGGTGTACGAGTTAGTTGTTTGCGTGGTGGATGTTGACTCGCCCTTGTGAAATAGTTGTTTAATGGCCATGTGCTTGGTCCATGATGCATTAAGAAGCAAAATATAGGTGTGTGGCGCAGGTTGGAAGGGACGTGGTTTTAAAGTCAAAATTCCATCTGTTTGTGCCTAAGGACCTACTGTCCCTCACCCCCCTTCCTACCTTCTAGACCGGTACGTGGCCATCCCCCACTGGCCTTACCTCTGCCAGCCGCCCCACCTCCTTTAATTCCTTTGATTTGCAAATTTCTTGCGCCCTGTGCTACCTGCTCCCTTTGACATGTTCTGGCCGCGTGAACAAGGAGTGTTTTTGTTGGGATTTGAGATGAATTGCTTCAGCGTGTTCTGGACAGTGGATTCATTGATGGTGAAATGAAGGTCTGTCGCCTGTTATTGCGTGGGTGGGTGTGGATTCTCAAATTCATGCTTTGTCAGTGCGCTTTCGGTGGAGCGTAGAACTGAAATTTCTCCCAGGAAAGTGCCGTGAGGAAGTGGTTCGCTATATGCAGCAGCTACAGGGTAGAGAAGTAAACTTACCTCAGAAAATCAGTGGCCTCCAGGGAGAGTAAGTGCGACAGCTGCTGCAGGGCGATCCCAAGGAACCGTTGGTGCCGAACCTGATGTTCTGGTTGCACGCGACCACAGTCGTGATCAGTGGTTGCAAAATCTTGCAGCTGTAGTAGAAGGACGAGATAAAGTTTTAGTTGAGCTGTCTTGCCTTTTCATTTTGGAAAGTCGCTTCTGTCCAGGTGGTGAATTTAACATGGAAGAAGCTCGATCAAATCTTGAAGGCAGTTTTAGGGTTTTGAGTAATCTTTCAAAGCTGCACCGGATTTTTGAAATCACAAAAGGAACTAAACTTTTGAAGTTCAGTGGTAAGGATGTTGAATACTTTTCTCAGTGGTTGAGCAAGCAGTATGAGTTGTCTTTTTTTTGTGCAGAGTTTATGTTTTGAGGTTTTCAACAAATGTGTAAGCTGTAACTGAAATTCTTGTGTTGTGATTCTTGCGAGGGGTTTTTCATTTTTTCACTGTAAATCAGTTCATTGTGGATGGTAACTGCCCTTCATTTTAGATAGACTAAGGCTACTGGTTTTCCGTACCCAGTTTTCACGATCTTCCATCGACCACCTACATATATTCCCCTTACAATATATATTTCTTCAACAAATGTGTAAGGTGTTGCTCAAATTCTTGGGAGGTAGAAATTCGTGTGTATTTATTTTTTTCACTGTAATTCAGTTCACTGGGAATGGGAAGCTGCATCTCCTCAGACTATGGTTCGAATCATGCTAAGCCTCTAAATTTGTTGACAGCAAAATTGATATTGATGGACGGGAGCATCCAGGAGTTTTCGGAACCTGTGAAATGCCATGAGATCCTCAGCAAATATTCAGGCGGAGGCCACTTCATCTGTAGTTCTGGTGGTCTGTACACGGGTGAACATATTTCTCAGGTCCTCCATGAGGATGACTTGTTGCAGGTTGGGGAGCTCTATTTTCTTCTTCCCAACCAGAGATTGCAGTTCGTGCTAACGCATTTCGATATGGCTTCTATGCTTCTCAAAGCCAATGGTGCTATTGAAAAGAGGAGAAAATTTAAGGGAAAAGTTCAGCCACTGTTCAATATTCATTTGCAGGAAGAGGATTCAACTCCGTCTGTTTGTTGTATGTCAAAGACTGCATCAGGAGCAACTAAGAGTAGGAAACAGAGGAGACAATCTAAGTTGGAGACGATTTTGGAGGGTTCATAGTGCCTTACAGTACAAGTTATATTAACAGAGACAGAGGTCTGTATCAGTTATTCAAGAAACCAGGTAAAAGTTGAGTCTATAACAGCTTAAAGAAGATGCTAAAGCTCTGGAATCTTGCATAATGGCAACATTATCTTCATGAAGTTCGATTCACAGTCGGGTAGACACTAAAGGCAGGTATATCTCAATAATGGGAGGTAAATGTTGTTCACGCTTCTAAATTCAAACTTGGGTCAGTGTTAGAGAAGCTGATGAGTCTCTATTGAGCTCTAATTCCTCAAACATGCTCCTAGCTCGATGAAGAAGTGCAAAAGACAGTTCTTGTCTTTTGACATTCTGTCTCTTGAACTTCTTTAGGAAGGTGAATTGACCTTCTTGAGTTTTCAAGATTGAAAGGTCAACTTAGGAAGTTGAAGGGGTGGCTCGAGGTTCTTTTGAAGAGTGAGATTAGTGTTGTGTGGAATCATGAATAAATAGATAAGAAAGGTGTTTGAGAATTGGATTGAGAAATATAGAAAATACAAGAGTTGAGAGTGAATGAGTGCGAGATAAAGAAAAAGTGAACCGATTCAAGGAGGGTGTTACAATGTGACACTGATGAAATTTATTTACAAAGAGTCTTTATTGAGATATTACTTGTTGTACGATGTAACTCATGGAAGAGAATCTCATAGGGGCGGATCTTTCATATCGTAGTATTTATGAAGCACTTTTTGCTTTGCATAATATGAGCTTCTTGAACGAGTCTTGACTTGGCGAGGCAAAAAGGTTTACGTCGGATTAATCACGCCTTACAGTGCTGCAGGTTGAAACGTTTGCAGAGAGTGTTTGATGCTATCCTCAACCTCGATGGAGGAAAAGGTTATTTATCATTACGGTCGATGCCTTCCAGGCCGAGTGTGAGGTAATCATTATGTCTTGTGTCCGAGCTTCAAATCATGGGGTTGGGTCGTAGTTGTTTTCACCGCGTGAATGAGGCGCTAGCACGAGCTCGCAGAGCACTTTGGGTTAAGGGCAAGCGGCGGCATTGAAACAATTATATGCATATGGAGATGGCGTTTTAAACCGGGCATGTTAAACTGCCCTTGCGAATCTTCTCTTTACCCTTTTATTATGTCATGAATTGAATGTCCTTCTATTTTCTTTTATCTGTTATGGCATTTAGAATGGGCTTACTTTTTCCTTGCTCCTCAATTAATTGCTCTCTGGCTTCGAAAATGGTATTTTGTAGCATAAAATTATTTCACAATGGACAAAATGAATGAACTAGGTAAACAATAAAACTTAACCTTTGTTTATGTTATTAGTTACTGCAATTGTCTGATCAATAATGGTAATTTATGAAAAGCTATCTCAAACCGATTACAATTCTAATTCCAGTTTTTAAAAAAATAAAAAAAATGGCTAGGTTGCTTTATGACTGCCTGATAATGCTTTTATTCTAAATGGATGTAATAGTGAAAGGCAGAAATTAAAATTGTAGAGTTTTCTCTTTCTTGGTAAAGTGTATGATGTTATAGACATTCTATGTAAATTATCTTCCTTGTGAATCGAACTCTGTAGTAGCAGATGTTTTCTTTGGAGCGACTATGAGGATAGGTCGAGTAGACTGTCGTGAGATAGATGGGTATACCCAAGCTATTCATATGTTGTTTTAGAGACGGAAGAGAAGGCATAGTTCGTAGGAAGAGTATTTTGCTTTGTACTTTTCCCCTTCGCTGACTGTTAACCTTGTGATTGGTGACTCGAGTTGGGTCACGGTAGAGGATCTTGTGTCGATTCACTTATATTTTCAACAGACTATCCCTTGCTTGTTTAAATTCAAGTATCGAATGAAATGGGTTTCTATTAAATCCATTTTGTAGCTTAGCAAACCTTCAATAATTCAGGTAGGGACTTTCTGAGTAAGTGTTGACTGAGGCATGTGTGAAAATAGAATGGTTATCTTTCTTCGAATTGGGTTAGACTTGTATGAAAATGAAAAAAGTATGAATCGACTCAGTTACATAGTTTAGTGAGCTAAGTCCTTAACTCTCACAATGATCATACGAGGGGTGGATTACGGGTTTATTGCTGATTATGTGATGTAAGATAATAACAACCTTTGGTGAAAAGACTTCTTCTTGATCCTTGCCTGTGTAATCCAACCATAGTTGTTGTATGTAATTTTAGTTGGATAGAATCTAATTTATTTAACTTCTTGATGAAAAGTAATTAGGTTCGGTGAGAATTGTTTGGTATATTGAACCTTCAGATTTAGTTATAGTGTTGTGACTATTATATGTATGTTGGTTTATTCAGCTGAGTGAAGTTAACTTTAATCTTTGACTGATTTGTGTTTATATATGGTTGGGGCCTATATTCTTCCTAAAACATGAATGTGCGTTAATGCAGTCTTGTTAACAAGTAATTTTGAATATGTTAAGTCATTTGACCGATCTTTATCTTTTTGGTTAATAATAATAGAATGATGTTTGGGTGTTAGATTTCAATCACGTAATCCATAGGATTACTTGACTGAAATCTCAATACTCTCAGCCTTGTTGTCTTCACCAATAAGGTCTCACCTTGATTATCTTTGGAATATCTCTCTCACTTGAATATTGGGATTCCTCCTTGTTGGCTGGTATAAATCTCGTCATCTTGTGAAACATGTT
Organism: Taxus wallichiana var. yunnanensis; assembly: GCA_018340775.1. Lineage (NCBI taxonomy): Eukaryota > Viridiplantae > Streptophyta > Pinopsida > Cupressales > Taxaceae > Taxus > Taxus wallichiana. The sequence continues at coordinate 62,014,746 of CM031235.1, read as the reverse complement.
GATTAGTGGTTTGTGATTTGATCCATTCTTGAGTTTAGAATTTTACTTTCATGATATTATAAAATGTTAGCTTACTGTTGCAATGGGTAGTCTTAACATGCTCAGTTCTCGCGAACTGATTCCAGCTAGTATTTGTGCAGATGGATTGTGCGAGTAGATTAAAGGAAAGAGTTGTAAAGGTTTCATCAGTGCAATTTATGAAATTCCTTGTAAAAATGTCCAATGTGAGGTAAATTTTGTAATAGTGATTGCAAAGGAATTTAGAAGACCTCTTGCCTTGGGTTGTTCAGAATTTGCGTGAAGATGTTATGTTGTCCTTCTGTAGGTAAACTGGTAACTTATCTTTGTGGGAAATGTTATTCAAACTTTCACTGGCATAAGCATTGTAAAACTTGGATCTTGAGAATTAAGTGTTAATTTAAATCTTTCTGAGACTCTGTATTGATGTGTTATATGTAAGTCGTAATGGGGTGGTTTTCCTTACAGAAGTTACCTAAAAGTTTTATTCAAAGAAATACGTTGTGGTTTAGATCCCCTTGAAAACAAACATTGCCTTAAGTAATCAAGAGTGAGACTATCCTTGCAAAGTGATTTTATATAGCGTGTTATCCCTAACTGAACTAGTAAAAAAAAAAAAAAATTACTTTTTTTTGGTGAACGCTAAAGACAAGCTTAAAGGAAAACAATGGTTAGTTTATAATAAGATTTAACAAGTAAGAGAAGAAAATTTTGAAACCACTTAATTTATCTCTCAGCCTATTTAAAAGTAAGTGGCTTCCTCTGGATAAGCTCTTTCGGTGAAGCCTAAGTAAGAGCGCTAATAACTACGTATAAAACCACGAGCTTCTATTAAACCTCAGAATGAACTAATGTCGTCTTAAGGGTGAATTCATTTGACCTTCTTCCTTTAAATTTATCCAGGGTGTCTTATCAAAATAAATAACCTCCAATCATTTCTTACTTGTGGCTTGCCCTAGTTTGTGAGAGTATCGGTGGTTGGTCTTCTATGTTGTTACTTTATCAAAAAAATATTGTCCTTGATAGGTGTGGACGTTTCCGTGCTGCTTTTATGGCCATCCTTGTATCGAGTTGTTCACAGAGTTAGTTGTAACCTTGGTGACGACATGTTGCGCCATGTTATGTGTCAAGCAAGTCAAAAAAAAATCCTGTCTTTTCTTTGTGTTGTTCATGTTGTGATTATTTGGGTCGTTCTGAATGGTCACAGACCATGGTGATTTAGCATTTATATATTTTGGTTCCTTGATCATATATTGGGACATAATAATGTGGAACATAGGAATAGTGATCGAGTTTTAAATCTACCTTTGGTCAAAGTCTACCACCATGCATGGTTGGCAAGTTGTTAAGTATTATGTTTTGTGGTTATTATCTTTGTTTGTTCGGAGAGCCACAATTCGAAATGGAGGGAAAATAGGCATGCCACTTTGTGTGGTACCTGCAAGACTTAATTGCATTCTATGTACGCATGGTTTTAGGGATTTGTGAAGCTTCTTGGAGAAGTTCATCGACGTGCAACATGGAAGTTTATTTTTAACTCTTCCTTTGGCCGAATTGAAGATCTTCCTTTGGTTGTGCATGGTGATGTAGAGGTTGTTAGTTGGGCTATTTTTACAGGTTTTAGTATGCTAAAAATACGTGCTATTATTATTGGGTTCATGACGTCAACAAAGTTTAAATTTGTTGATGTTTTGGGAGGAGGTTGTTCGATTACATGGTGATTTTTGCAAGAAGGTAACCGAGAAAATTTGCAGAGCCTTTGAGTGTATTAGACATGGTTTCTCAACTCTTTTTTTGGTTGTTTAATTATGAATTTGATGAAGGTTGTTAGGTTATCTTATTCTTGCTTTGTGTGATCTTGTTTCTAATTAAAAATGATGGGTAACAATTCAAAATTAGTTTATTCATCTGGGTGCTTTGAAAAATCTATCTTTGAAAGTTATTTAGTTTTAGCTAGCATTTAGGTTCATTTTGTTGATTTGTTAAGTTTGTTTGATTTGGTTGAAAGACCATATTGCAAGATTTATGAACTGGGTATGAAATATAATGTTTGATTTTTTCTATCTCCATCTGCATGCATTAAGATTTCAAGGATTTGGCCCAGAGTTTGACAACGGTTAAAAAATGGTCTTGGGTGTTATTTGGTTTGATTCTCATTTGCTTTCGAATTGCTAAACTGTTAAGACCATTTTACTTGGTTAACATGCATATTTTAAAGGTAATGGGAGATCAATATGAGCTCGTAATATTACTCTTTATCGGTTTTACTCGACCCGAACCGTTATTGGTTTGCATGCATACGATTTTAATTATTCTTCTTTAATCTTTATGTCTAGGACTACATTTGTGAATGAGATAATTTGTGGATGAAATATGTTACTTGTTGTTTGCCATTTGGTAGTAAGAAAATATTATGAACTATTGGAATATGATGTCCACAGGTATACTATCTACATGGTTACGGGTTTTGGGGTAGTTGTTTTGCGAGTTTTGTAGACATGTATTCTTCTCCTCCATTAAAAGTCATTCTATCATGAGGTCGATGTTTTGTTAATGGATACTCTTGAGGTTAAATGATGAAGGGTATTCTCTACTCATGTTTGCAGAGTTAATAAGGACATATTTATGGTTTATTTTGAATGAAAATTGTGTTTTAGAACAATAGAAACTCTACTCTTTTTGTGGATTTGTGAGGGTTTCTTATTAGGTAGTAGGCCTAGTTATCTTCCTCGATGGATCTAATGAGTACTCTTGCTTGATTTAATTGCTTAAATTGAAGTGATTATTCAATGGAACCCCTATGCAAATGTAGTTGGGTGGAGGATATTAGGAAGTTACAAATACATTTGGTTTCATTGTTAAAGATACATGTGGCATACTAATAAGTTCTGATGGTATCTTGCTTAGTTGATTTATTGGAATCCTTGGTTAGATAACTTCAATGATTGGCTTGTAATTGAAGAGATGTAAACAGATAATTATGGCACTTATGTTATCATTGTATCTTATTTACGATAATAGTATGTTGTAATAATTGTTGTCTGTAGTATATAAGAGTTGGATATTTGACATTTATTCCTTGACATGAAAATTTGTTACTTCATAAATGATGCTTTATGTAAGAAGATTGTTATGGGGTAAATAATATTAAATTACAGGGGGGTTTTTGTTACTAGTATGAAGATTGTGATTCTATTCCATATTACGGAAATGTTGATTTTTATGAAGTAAGGAATAGCAAGTTGTTAAGATATTTTATGTGGATTTAGAACAGATGTTTGATGGAAACATAGAACTTGACAATAGGTTCATTTCATTTGGATTCATATTTATATTTGGGCTAAATATGGTATGAGGAAGATATGATTTAATTATAAGTTAATCTTATTACATTCACCACTTCATAATGTAACAACATGATTGAGAGTTGTTAATTGATGCCAGGAAGATGAACTGACCATGCATACCATTTTATATATCATATAACTTGTAGGTCAAGGTAGTTATTACGAAGTGATTAAAGGATGGGATATCACATGAAACATCATGCATTGATTATTACTGCATTACTTTTCGATGAATGTAATGACTGCATTTGTACTTGGATTAAAAGAAAACTTTTGCTTCACAAATTGTAAAAGGCAATTGTGCCTAATGTGTTTAATGATTATCTATGATAATCACTTTATGACGATGTACTATTGTTATTAATTATGAATTTAATGACTCTTTTGTTCGGATCCTTATGATTAAGAAAAGAGATACACTTGCATTGTTGATATAGTAGAGCATTTATTGTAAATTGATGTTTAATGTGTTAACACAACTACTTAAGAATTCATTATGATTTAATGATTATGTGATGAAAACAATATGACAAAAATGATGAATATTATTACACTAACAACATTAAACGAACTATTCACGAATGATGGCAAGTATAACAGGACTTGTAATAACCTTATGGAGTGATGGAAGGTTGATAATTACGTCATAAATGTAAATAACACATTACATAGAGGCAATAACTTGAAGTTATATTTTAGTGTTTTGGTACTTAATAAATCACAACTATGCTATTTATGTCATCATGAAGACACATAAGCTTGCTAGTTATTCGACAAATAACAATAACACTATAAGGATATGTTGTTACCATTAGTTCACCATCACAAGCAATGAGAGGAAACGAAGGTGCAAAGGTAAGGCATTGAAATATTTTTAATTTTTAGAGTACATTTTTACCTAAGCATAATAATGGCCCCAAAGAAAGCTTGGGTCGTTGTGAAGGAGACCGAGGAGGCACCACATGAATGGTTTATAGAAATGCAACACCCAGAGGAGGTTATCGAAGAGATATTGTGGACATCACAGTTGAAAAAATGCAAAATTAGTGACTTCAATCATCAAACAAAGCAAACCTGGAAGGATATATAGGAATATACGGTGTTGGAGATGAGCAGGCGAACCATGGATGGACGGAGGGTAATGCAGCAATAGTATTTATAAGCTATTGGAAAGTTTTGGGTTATGTGGTTGTTTGAGTTTCCATTCTTTGGCTAGCCCGATTGTTTGTACTAGTGGCTCGTGTCACACGTACACAAAGATTACTTCTATTTTACGGGAAGGAGAATGAGAATTATAGAAAATTTGGTCGAACACGGTTTGTGCGACTCTTGTGAGGAGATTTTCGGTGACCTTTCTGATGATGATGGAGTAGAAGCGATGGCCACTACATTTAAGTATCACAAGAGGAGGTCAAGCCTTTAATGTTGCAAACATAGAAGACCAAGCTACAAGGGTAGTTGTGCCTGTTCAGTTGTAAGTTGGGTACTTCAGAGAGATGGAAGGAGGTAAACAAGTGATGGTTGTATATAGCACACAAAATGGCGAACAAGATGTATTATAACATCGTGAGCTACGTTGCAGAAGGCATAGTGGAAGAAGCGCGCATCCAAGATGACAAAGGTGAGAAGATAACTTGGGGCACTATCCTACTCATTATATTTTGTGAAATTGGTGTGCTCGATGGGCCAAAGGACAAGATGTGGGTGTACCCTTTGGAAAATAAGTCACTGAAAGAAGTTCGCAAGCTTCACATGCCAAGGCACTATAACGAGGGACATATAATCAGTTCACAAGAGAAGTGGTATAGAAGAATGTGCGATGCATTTGAGGGGGAATGGTACATCCCTAGAGAACTGCCCAACATTTTGGAAGGTCAGGCAGAGTTCGTGGCATATCAACACTTCATGCAGGGCACTTTTTCATGAATATGGGTAGTAAAATCCTGGTGTAAGTTCACTTTTGTGTTTACTACTCGTTATTTTAAATATTCAATGAACCGGCTACATAACACGTGTAAGCTACAATTTGATGTTGATAAGGTAGGTGCGAGAGATTCACATTCTGCGTAAAACTTATGTCTACCCTAACAAGGAGGCATATGTGGAGAGAATAGAGCTGGATAACATTGACCTCACTCTAGAAGTCATGGGTGTGGGGCGGATAGAGACCGCATGCATATATGTGTACTTAAGGCCTAGGTTTAAGGACGAAAACATTATTTTAGGTGAGGAATTGTCACTTTGTCAGGTCATCTTAAAGGTAAACATCTTGTGGGCATGAAGAGGCCACTTGAGGAAACACCCCCAAGGAAGGAAAAGGACTTACAAAATTTCCTCGAGAGAGAAGAAGAAGTGAAAGAAGACAGTATTGTGTTGGATCATGGCCAAAAAAACTACGCGAGGGGATGAAAGGCTGGATATGAGGGCACCAGGTACTTCACATCCTATGATGAGGTCACCACGCATAACTCCCATGAAGAAGGCTAGAGAAGAAAAAAATAAGGCACAAGTATGTGCCTGTGAAAGATAGTGATGAGGTGGGGTCGTTAGACAAGTCTGCGTCTTTAGGATGTCTCCATGCCTAACCTTGAAGTTTAAGAAGATGAAGGGATCGGTATTGAGAAACCATAGTTTGATATAAACATCCACAACATGAGTGTACAAGAGCGTGATGAAGAAATCCACATTGGGGAGATAAACAATTGGAAGGCAGGTGTTGAGCAACCGACCGGGTGGCCACGACGTTGGAGCCGGAGAAGAGAATAATGAAGGCATTGGAGTATAGGAGCATACAAATGAGTGCGCTAGTGGGAAGAATCATGAGGAGATGGTGTTAACCCCCAGAGTTAGGGTACATCAACAACCCTATAAATATTATTCGTGTGAGGTTCCAGAGCACTCTTTCCTGAAACAATTATATGGATGGGAGCTAATGGACCAAGAGATGGAAAACATGCGCACAAGGAAACAATTGCTCAAATATGCAAACTCACATGGATGAGCCCAATTTCGATGTGTGTGAGGAGTCATGTGCCACCATATGAATGAAGAAGGCTCTGCATTCTAAACATGTGACAATCAAACCCATAGAGTTCTCTAGATGAGCAGGTGAGAAATGCACTTGACAAAGATAGTTGCTAAGATCACGCGCCATAATGTTGATAAGGAGGATACCTTGAGAACTTTGCTAGAGGATAAAACTGAAAATGAATAGGAACTAGAGAACCTGAAGAAATAAAAGGAGAAGGCATAAAATAGAGCGGAGACTTTTCTTGAGATGGCCGAGGAGATTGGAGAGGAAATTATGAAGGCACGAGACACAATATGAGAAACATGTAAGTGGCACTTTCCATCAGCCCTGCATTATTTGAGGACCTTAGTGCACTTGTTGTTAGATGAGGGAACCAGTGCGTGTGGACCAAGTACAAAAGAAATAGTTTCAAAGAAAGAGAAAGGGGCTGTAGTTGAAAAGATACTGAGTGAAGAAACAAATAGCATGTAAGATAGTTGAATATGATGCCCTACTGCAAATAATTAAGGAATAATTGAAGAAGGCAGACTTGGTGTTGAATATGTGTGAAGATCCATAACCGGTCATTAAAACAAGGACATTGGTCAAAGAGAACGAGTTCTTTGTCGCAAATAAAAATAAGACTGCGGAGCGTGAGGAGAGGTTGACATTGCTAGCACGAAGTGTGATGTGCTTACTGACAGCCCTCGAGATCCTCACAAGGAGAAAATAAAAGAACTTGGGAAATTGATAGCATGAAGAATAGACATGATGGAAGCCATTACTTCAATTTTGGCGAATGTTCTCGAGTCTTGAAGAACAAGGGCAACAATATGACAATGGATGAAATAGGTTTTGTGCTCGCGACATTCCTGCTAAGGAAAAGAAGGGACTTGATGATTGGAATGAGTTAGAAGCGGACATTAAGAATGAGTACCCTAAACTTTTGTTTCCTACAGAAGAATAGTGCCCAAGTTTTTGAAGTATTCTTACATCCTTTCATTTTTGTACAATCATTCTTTACTTCATTATTCTTTATTCTTTGGAGAGATAAGGTATGAGTACCCATTGTCGGGCGAAATAACATTAGTGTGGGGTAATGTTGGCTTAGTAAAATATTACCTATGTATCAAAGGCGCATATGATAGTGGTGTGGAAGAAGTGGGAACATGGATAGGCATGGAAGGTTGACATATTTGTGCCTTGAGGTTTTGTGCCCAAGAAGGACAAGGTTCGAACTTAGCCATTTTTGACATCTGAGGGCTAAAAATAGGATGGAGTACGGGGCACACAAGGATAAGAACACGAAGACTTGTCGTGAAAGGAAAGGTTTTTTTGGAGTAAGAAGAAGACCAAGAGACATGTTGTGGTAGAGATAATAATAGGATTGGATCTAGAGTTAATTATAGATGATCTATTATTAAGCAAAGCTTGCATGCTTCTTTAGTTATCTTTGTAAATGGTGCATGGCTATTTTGAGCATGCGGCCTATTTTGAGAGTGCATGGGTGGTGAAGGGAAAGTCCCCACCCTCTCTCTGTGTGTGTGTGTCTGCATTGATTTACATAGTTTTGGGATCGCTATATGTAATAGAGGTATGTTGCCGATATGATTTTGCGTGCATGACCTTATGACAGTTTGGTGATGTATTCAGTTATTGGTTTGTCATGGAATAATATAATGGATCATTATGGATGGATATTGATTTTTGATGTCTTTATTCATGGTTATTGTATGGTGAATCTGATACTAATGCTTATGTGATCTATATGTTTTCCTTATTATGTGTGTTTCCAAATTGAGGTACGCAGTTATTATGAACTGCATGTTGACACCTTGGTAAGGCAAATAAAAAGAGAGTCCCAGTACCTTTGCGTGCTTCGGATGAGTGTTCAAATTCATCTGGATGAAGTGCCAGTGTTCCTAGGGTTTTGAGTGGGAAAATAAGACTACAAGATTATGTTGCCTCTACATCTTGTATACCACAACCCATTTCACTTTCAAATGATTGATAAACATGGCATGTGGTTCATATGTGCCTTCTGTAAGAAAGAAGAGTTTTGCATTGGTTCTCCCCACATTTTCCCCAACTCTTCAACATCTAATTATAGTTTAATAAAAATCAAATTAGTGAAAGTAAAGCATTGAAAACTAAATTCTTAACAATAATTAATATTATTTTAAAAGAAATTTTGAATTCTATCTTTGGGAAATTCTCCATAAAATTTGTGTTCTCTCTTCCACCATATGATGGAAAGATTGGAAATGGGATCCTTAAACATTGTTTAAGATATATTCTCCTAGCAAGGCTTTTACTTTCTTTCACCAACATTTCCCATCTTGTATAACCTTAATTTCCATTTGGCTATTCATTCTTTTGTGCATTTTTGGAAGAAAAAGTTCATTACAATATGGAATGCTATTTTAAAACCCAAGCTTTCTCATTTTTCTTCATGTTTAAATTATTAGGGTTTTCCTTTCATCCTCAATCTTATACATCAAGGTGTTCTAGAGCCACATTACCCATTCTACAACCACATTGCTCTTATGCACCTTTTTGTGGTATACCAGAAATGTCAAATTGTCTCGTCTTAGATTAATCACTTTTTCAAGCATTTAGACCAGATCCTTTTCACATACAAAACATATTTTTGGAGATTGGCCTTCCATCCCTATCATATTTACTTATATTTAGAATTATTTTAGAGTGGAAATTCTTTTTTATTTGGAAGGAGACAAATTCATCATTTTTTTAATATTGTTATCTATTGCAATATGTCAACTTATAATAGATATATGAATATTTTAAATGTATGTTTACTTATCAAAGTGCAATCTTGGAATGTGGTGTTGGAGGTGACCTATCTTTATACCTTTCTTTATCTTTGAAAAAATGATCCATGTACATGGCTTATGTCACACCTCCATCTACTTCTTACGATCTCTCATTGAGAGGATTATGCATATTGCATCCAATCTCGCCTCCTCACAACCACTCATAGTGAGGTTTGCCGCATATTTGCACCCTTAAGAATATAAAGTATATTAATATATAGAATGTAATGGATTTTTATAGGATTATTATTCTAAACTAATTAATAAACATTAGTTAGATGCACATTCAAAATAAAGCATTATTAGTTTAAACTATGCTAAAACAATACTTTGACTTCTTCACTGTTAGGAATTCATATTTGTTAGTGTTCTATTTATGTTTTTATTGTTGTATTATTATACCCGTTAGGAGGTGGTTTGGCTATGTAATTTGGCTATGTAATTGACTATATAATAGCCATAAATCATGTTGTATAAATATACATTGAAAAAATATATTATTGTCTCTAAAATTAATTATCTGGTTTTCTTTGCAATGCTCTCCTAATTCCTATCAGTGGTATCAGAGCAAGTGGAGTTCAAATATGAGAGTCGTTCAGATCTGCACTCAATAGTTGTTTATGAATTTCATATTGGATGTTCCTCAACACATCACCTATTTGAATCCTCATTATTATGTGAAATTAGTTTTGGATTTATAATTTATAGAGGTAGAAGTTGAAGCCCGCCATTTCGGGTATGGATCTATGAAAATAGGTGATTTGAGTCCCTCTTTCCTGGCATTTGAGTTGTAACGTATTCTGATCTGACAACACGTTCAAGAATACAAAAGGTTTATAAACTGTTTTGTGGAAAATTCAGGGCAACCGCTATTGTGGGACGCAGGCATCTATTGTATTCTAATAAGATATTGTCTGCAATCAAGGTTGGCATGTTCTATCTTGCACCTTCAGCAACTTGTTACCTCTCACGTGAGGATCTGCAAATGAATACAGGTTGATGCTATCTTGCATTATTATTTGCTAAATCTGAGAGTGCAGAGAAAGGATTTGCATCAGATACATGTATCTAGATCTGCGGTACATTTAAGCTTGTGATATTATTTGTTGCATCTACCCTAGTTGTACTACGGCCCGTGATTTTAGAAAAAGAAAAGATCTGCAATTCTCCCATTGGATGCTGAGTTATTAGTAGTCTTGGTGATTGTTCTTCCATTTTTCTGTGTATTTAATGTTTCTCGCAAAGATCAAGGTGTGTTGTTTGATCCAATTGGCTCGTAAGAAGTCTTATTGTTTATACAAGTGTGCCCAGATGAATCTCTATCATCACACGGAAAGTGCAGTTAACAAAGGTCCCTGATCTATCTGCAGTTGATGAGCATTTTTCAGCTGTACAGTAGTGCATGCGCTATAATGGAGGCCTGCCCGCATGGATCAGTCGATACGCGTGGATAACGGAAGGTTATACTAGCTGTTTTCAGAATATTGTTTAATATTTATCATTTTGGTGTATGAATTAATTGTGACGTGTCCCTTATAATTGTGTCATGTCTTTGTTCAAATTGTTATAATAAGTCTACGTGAGTCATATGTTTATATATTGTTCAGTTCGGTCGTATGTCTATTCTAATATACCTTTGTTAATTGCTTTTATTAAAAGTTTTTAAAATGTATTTTAGGTTAATAGTTGATGAGTCATTTTTTTAATAAGCGATTCTTGGAATAATGTTGTTTTAAAAGGTGTTAAATAGTGTATTTATCATTTTTAAAATGTGTGTCATTAATGTCATGGAGTCTATTTCAAGTCAAGTCATTTGTCAAAATTAAAAGTCTTATGATTATTGAGTCTATATATCATTTTTTATAAAAAGAGTCAAAGTCATATAGGTGATTTAAAGATTTTTTAATATTGTCAAAATAAATAAAAATTGTCTCACCGACGCACTTTACGTGTTACCCGACGTCCGGAAAATAAAGTGTTTCACATTGTGGGAGGGAATAAAAGAATAATCACAATGTGGAAACAGTTGAGCAACATGATCATATTTGTTGAGTAAGCAACATCATTCACTGGAGGATGGAGGCACAAGAAGTTGGAGGTCATTTGGTGACCTCTTGTCGATTGCCACAATGAAGGGGCCGCATATCAGCTTTGGTGACATGTGTGTGCGGTTGCTTTTACTTTGGGCGTGTGTTTTCCGTCGTGTGCCTATTTGCAGTGTTTCTATTTTCAATAAGTGAAAAATTTACATTGAGGGGGACATGATCCAATGTTCCATTTCCAGTTTTCAATTTGTGTGTATGAGCAGTAGAATTCAACAGATTTTCCTATGTTATTCCCTGAAGTGAGATAGTGATGAGATCCGATGATACTATTGCAACATCATGATATTGTGGTTGTTAGTTATCCACTGGAAAAACTATCCAGAGGTTGTTGGTATTGTCCTAAAAATCATATGTTGTGTGGTTGTTGGTTAACCACTTGGAAAACCATCCAGAGGTTGTTGGTATTGTCCTTGAAACCATCCAGATCATGAGCAGGCTACGTAGCGGCACGTTGCAATACAAGGCATGTTTTCCCCATGTTCGCACTAAGGGGGGGAATGTTAGGAATTCATATTTGTTAGTGCTCCATTTATGTTTTTATTGTTGTATTGTTATACCCGTGAATAGTATTCCGGGTTATTTGTTGTAACACCTCCCTATTTATTAGGAGGTGATTTGGCTATGTAATTGGCTATATAATAGCCATGAATCGTGTTATGTAAATATACATAGAAGAAATATATTATTGTATGTGAAATTAATTATCTGGTTTTTCTTTGCAATGTTCTCTTGATTCCTATCATTCATTCACTGACCCCTTTTGCATTTTCTCTGGTAGAAACCCATACCGCATTCTAACAACGTGTCGGTGACCCATATGCTCTCGTATGTCCAAACCATATATGAATCAACGACCTTGAATTGATCTTTGTTGTAACACCCATGTTATACTTCAACAAACTAAGGAAAAAATCTATTTATAAAACTTTAATTATGTTTTTATGCCTTCAATTATTTTTAGCACGCAACAGATAAATCTAGCATTCTAATTAAGTTTACAAAATCTCTTAATTCCTTTTATGTTGTAATGATTAACATTATTACTTAGATCAAAACTAAGTAATCCAAAATTATTAATATTCCAGAATCCATCTTGACAACATACGATAACCATGTGCAACTACAAAGGGTTCCAGATCCTTCTTGATCTCCCTTCAACACTCTATACGAATGACATACGTTGTATACCTTTGGTTAAACATTTTTTAAAGGCTAAGAGAACATGCGCATATTATTAGTGTCATCCAGTAAAGTATGCAAGTACTTCCCTCCATCTCAAAACACTATTGAAAGAAGAAATGGTGAAAAGACAATGCAATTAGTCAGTTGCACTACTATGCGCGTAGTTTTGGCATTGCGCTCATAAGTCGGTTTGAGGCTGCACACAATCCTATGAAACCATGTCTCCTTCACCGCACAACCACCTCAATATAGTTATCAAGATTCTTTTTTTAAAAAAGTATTTAAGTTTTAGTCAGAAGCAACATTGACCATGACTCATCATATTTGCGAAGAGATCTTGTCAATGCCACCTTAGGATCCCTATGAGAACGGTAGCGACTACATAATCATCATTACGTCTTCACTACCTCTCATAGCCATCCTAAGCTGGTATGAGTAGGATAACGCGCATAGGATGATAAGACGTAGTGACCATGCTTCACTTACATTTTATAGTTATCCAATATAGTTAAGTATGTTAGTTTATAATAACGAAAGGCTACTTAGTAACAATCTATGACATTCCTTTCCGGAAGATAGTCATGGTAACTTGCTTGGTTACTATCATCAACTAGTATCTGTCGGCGTTCTTGTCGTGTTACCAAATTTGTTAAAGAATATAGGATAACACGTTTTAATACGATATACTAATGCTATGACCAAGTATTTATTACACTATATACCGTTTGGGTTGGCAAGTCTAGGGCACCTTTGATTATCCACAGGGACAATGTAACAACAGTCATGATTGTTATATCAAATCATTAACTTTATAATTACTCAATGTTGTATTAAAATCAGCACTTAATCACTTTTAAGTTTGATAAAGTACTACGGTGACTCATCATGGTGTCATCATATCAATTGTTCATTTTGTACCTTTATACAATTGTTCACTCAAAATGAGGCAATCATCATCTACTATGACGTACCACAAATTATCATGTCATATTATTGTATATTATTGATCATAGGATAGCTTCTTGTTTGCCCAATATCCCGTGCCCTTGTGTGCCCTAATTGCGAATGTTTTCTCCACCAAACCTTAACAACGTGAATCTTCCCTTCTGCACACGCCCAACTCACTCAAAAAATTCTTCCACGCGGAGCTACATTACTGACCATGTATTGAAATAACTGGTTCACCTTGAAACAATTTCTCTTTGCACTTCGTCGCACTTCTCGGATCGAAAACACAAAGGATGCAAGATAAGAAATAACATTACTATCACCTTCCTTTATAGATGTTTTCAAAATTGTATGCATTAATTGCTCTTGAACCACCACCGTACACGAAATTAATTCCACACTTTCCCTCTTAGTGTGTCACGCCATATTTTTCCGCACTTCTAGCCGTAAATTTCTAGTGCGCCCACTACTTCTCCGCCACATATCTCTTTTCGTGCAACTTCTTGTGCGAAGTTAAAAACCACTTTGCACCTTATACGAAGCGAGTTTCCGATGCTTCTTCCTACCTCGCCCTACACTACCCATCCATCCATCTATGCATGGTATTCAATTTGAACAATTTTATTTAAGTACCTCAACTCCGAGCATGTGTAATATTTTTCCATTACACACCAATTTGTACAAAAACACCAATCACTTATTCTTTCCAATCCACCCACACTAAAAGTATGCGTGGTCCTCTGCATATGACTTCAATAGATAGTAATCAGCTCTTTGCACGCAAGTGCGCTTATTACAACAAAACACTGAAATAAATTGACAAAGCATAACAACGATGAAAGGAAACACATGAAAGGAAAATTCATTAAAGGGAAATCTGGTCTAAGTGGTAATATTGCCTTATTACAAATACCAAGAAGACTTATTTACGGTAGGGTTTCAACCAACTCCAATTGAAGTAATCGGTAAATAAAGTGTCATCCAACGATCGTATCTGAAAGCACTGAATCAAGTATCTTTGTTACTAAAAAGGGTCCAAATCAATGAATTTTCAACTTCCTAGGGTGGCGCGTAAACTTTGAGTCATATAGAAGTACCATCTTTCCAACATCAAGTTACTTATTCTTGATATGCCTATCATGTCATGCTTTTTTTCTCACTTTTTCGTCTTTTGGCTCCACTAGGCAATAACGCTTTGCTCATCCATCTGCATCGGTTTATGTATGCGTTCCTTAATGGCTTGTTAATCATCTAATCCTCCTACATGCATAATACGCAAGGATGGAAACATGAATTCCACAAGCAATACAACCTCCACGCCAAACACCAAATGAAATGGTGTGGCTTTATTCAATATTTTTAAGTGGTCTTGTATGCTCAAAGTACATCAGATACCTTATCATCCCAGTTTTTTCTTCTAGCCTCACCAATTTTTGTCAGTGTTTGTCCCAGAATCTTATTGTAATCCTCGGCAGTTCCATTGGCATGTGGGTGATAGGGTGTTGTCTTGTGGTGTGCCACCATAAACTTAGCCAAAATAATTCTGATGGTCTCATTAAGAAAATGGGTGCCCCTATCACTTGTTAAGCTCAATTGACATCCATACCTACAGATAATGTTCTCCCATAGAAATCTTGCTCTTGTAGTGGTGTGTAATCCTTTGTGGGCTTCTTCCCACGTTGTTAGACAGATCTGTACAAGTTATAATATAGTGCACACCAGTCCTATGCGCAGGTGGGGAAATAGGACCTACAAAATCAATTGTCAATTTCTCAAATGGTTCAACACTTGCAATATGCCTCAAAGGCATCTCATCTCTAGTTCCAGGATTCTCAAGGCGCTGACAATGATCACACTCCTTGACATCCTTATATAAAGTTTCCCACCAAAGGCCAACCATCAAAATCTTACGTGCGGTGGCATCTCCTCCATAATGACCTCCTAAAATTACACCACGAGCTTCTTCTATAATCCCCTCACGCTTATGCTCTAGAACACACCGGTGCAAAAATTCATCATGAACTATCTTTTATAAATCTCAACCTATCAACTGATAAGGTGTCATGCGTATTGCAATTTGTTTCTTCTCTAAGGTCTTCATTCCTCGGGAGCTGTCCCATCCGCAAAAAAGATTGCAATATCTTCCAACTCGGTGGGTGTGTGATTAAATATAAAGATTTGTGTATCTGACATTGTGTCCTCAATGCTCTGCGTGTCCTCACCAGAATTAATCCTTGACAAATGATCAAGTCCTGAGTTAATTTTTCCTAGTTTCAAAATCACTATAAACTGAAAATCCTGAAATAGTAGTATCCACCTACAAATGCACCCTTGTAAAATAGGCTTGTTGAACAAATACTTAAGTGCCATATGATCTGTGAAGAAAATAAACGGTGTAGCCAATAAGTATTGTCTAAACTTGTGCAATGTGTAAATCATGGACAAAGCTTCACGCTCAATAGTTGTATAGTTCTGTTTAACTGGTGTCAACTTCCTGCTTGCAAAACAAATAGGGTGGTCTATAATTCCTTCTCTTGGTTGTGCCAATATTGTGCCAATTTCCATCCCAAAAACATCGACATGAACATGAAATGGTTTGTCCCATGAAGGAAAGCGTAAAATAGGTGCAATGGTCAACCTTTCCTTCAGTGTTTTAAACATCTTTGTTGTGCCTCACCCCAATAGAATTTTCCTTTAGCCTTCAAAATTTCCTCCAGGGGTGCAAAAATATTTACATAGCTTTTAATGAATTTCATGCAATACCCTATATGTCAAAGGAATTCGCAAACTTCACTTTGATTATTAGGTTCTTCCAATCCCAAGATCACAACGACCTTGGCTGGATCTACCAAAACCCTTCCTTACAAATCATATGCCCCAAGAAAGTGCCAAAAGGTGTTGCAAAGATACATTTCTTAATATTCAGAGAGATACTCAACCGCTTGCACCTCTCAAACATAATCCTCAAATTGTCACAATGATCCTTAACCAAACCATACACTGTCTAATCATCTAGATATACATGTAAAAACTTATGAATAAAGTCCTAAAAATACTGTACAACAATGCGCGAGAACACAACAAGCACATTCTTCAGTCCAAAGGGCATAACTACGTATGTAAAACGTCCCCATTTAGTGGTGAAAGTTGTCTTTTCTGATCTTGTTTAGCGATACGTGCACTTGATGATAACTAGGGAATCCATCGGTAAAGAGTAGATCTCGGGACCTGCAAATCCTTCAAGGATTTCCTCTGTAAAAGGTGTGGGGAAAGGGTCTATGACACAAACGACATTCAACTCTTTGTAGTCCACACATATCCTTATCCTACCATCTTTATTTATGCTTATTACCATTGGGCTAACCCACTCTGACTCCTCAATGGGCTCAATGATTCCATATTTCAACATCTTATCAATCTCTTCCTTCACTTTGGCCTTACGCACAGATTAGGATTCATCATGTAATGTATCTTCCTAACTAGGAGTGCTCCTTCTTTTAATTTGATCCTCATCTCGCCCAAAGAGTGATGCACTCCTTTTAACTCATGATAACCTCACGGAAATAAGTCCTGGAAGTTGGGCATTGATTCATAATATTTTCCACCTCCTGCTCAAACCAATAATCACCAATAATCGCTTCCTTAGGTTCTGCATATGTCCTAATGTTAACCTTATTTGTTTTCATAGGCTCATGATATGCGCACGCCTTTTCATCTACTATGTCCATTACCTCACGTGTACCTTCAATGTGGTTAACATCCAAATTATTATCCTCCTCATCATCATTTACTATGCACACCAGTTTACCCCTTTACTTTTCTTCCCAGGCGTGGACCATTTATTCTTCTTCAGTCTTTTCAAGGTCAAGGCACACCTCCAAATCTAGCTCGCTAAACATATCTAACAGAAGTTCCTCAACCTTCACGCTATCTCCCAAAGTAAGGCACTTTATAATCTACAATGCTTCATTGACTAGAGGTTTAGTAGAAAAGTAATCAAAGGTGTGAATCATACTTGAGGTCATATCTTTCCAATTAACTATTTCCCGTGTCAATTCTTCAGGGACATACCATGCGCACGTGTAACCTCTTAGGGTGGCGTAGAACTTATGTACCCAAAGTGATGGTGGTAAGGCCTCATGCCCCTTCTTCCAAAGTCTCTCACATTCCCGAATGTGATGCGAAGTATGGGAATTCCCATGGAATTCGCATATCTAAGAAGGTATATTTCTCCTTAGAAACCTAGTAGAAAATACGATTCTCACCTCGCACCATTCTAATAGGTTATCTCTATGTGTAGTCCACCGACGTGCTTCTATCTCGCGCGGGTACAAACTAGCATATTTATTTTGTCACCCTCATTCTTCCACTGGGCTTCCATGATGCACAAAAAGACATCAGGGTTCCCTTGACTAGTGTACCGCGGTACCTAGTTATGACTCAAGTGTAGAACAACACGCGACACGATCATGCGAGTAACAATATTCTTGATCTCTCGCCCAAATACTTCATACGTTCCATACACCCAATTGTCCCAAGCAATACTTGTAGTATCACTAATTGAATGAGCATCATCCCATTGTATCACTCCTTCCTTAGATGGTTTAGTTACCTCAGGGTCTCTGATTATGCGCGCGTATATCCTATTCAAGTCTTCTTCACTCAAAGGATCAACATACGGGAATCCTTTACATCTGTCAAAGGTATAATGACGTGTTCTTATTTGTTCTCAAAGCTAATGTACCCCTTGTTGAAGCAAAATCTACATTATTCACATAACACTAGGGGCACCCAAGTAACACTTTGGGAAACTATCTTCCTTCGCGAGCTCCAATACTTCAAATTCCCTAGTAAACTTGGCTCCCTGAATCATAATAGTCACATCTTTTAATACCCCAATAGGATTATCCCTAGTTCTATTTTCCATATATAAAACATTCAAAGAAGGATGCAATGGTGGTCTACCCATCTGATTCCAAGCATCCAACATGAGTACATTAACTTCGCACTTGTATCTATCAAAATGTTTCTCAAAAGCCATCCATCAATAACCGCATTCAATGTAATCTCTTTATCATACTCATGATTATGGGGAGGTAGATTTACATGGAGTATCTACCTCTCATGCTCATTACCTGTATGCGGTACCTTTTCTCTCAACCACTCTCCTAACAAGGGGATTATGTTCTTTGATGCAACATCTACATACCTCCTTCAAATCATCTACATCCTTTTGAGGGATTTCAACCTTCTTTGCTCATTCCATCTCATGTGCATATTCCTTCAAGTCCTAAATTTCTCCTTGTAAATCCACGATAATGTCTATAGTCTCCGGGTAAAATTCTTTACGATGTTCAACATCAAGGTACACGAATTAATCACTTCTTGCTTTTCATAGTCGACTTATACTTCAGCAATTCACAAGCGCATGCAACCTCAACATGTGTGGTAACTAACACTAGTTGTAATTCAAAACTAAGTCTAACCTTCAACATACATTGATCTCTATTTTTGTGTTTGTATCTTAATCATAGCTATTGTCTTGTCTTGCTTGTGATGCTTGCTCATATTCTCATACAAGCAAGGGAATTCATCAAGTTTGTGTTGTTTTCCACACCATGAGAAAACCACATTTTGAGGACACTTGTGCTTGATAATGATCGGAAGATCCACAAGTCAAAAAAGTTCCTCTAGGAAATATCCACCATAGAAGCCTCTACTCTATTATTCCCATTATTCCACCCTTCATTATGATGTTCTCCTTATTCTTTAGATCCACTTGCTACACAAGTCTAGTGCACACTTGTCTTAATAGAGTCATAAATATGATCAATCACTCTGCAGTTAATAGTATCATGAGTATGAGTTTTGTAAATTTTAAAATACATAGATACATTCTTTTGGATCACGTGTTGCAAGAGGGGACATCTACTCGCATCATGGTCCAGATGAAAATCTCGCAATCCAACAACATGGCGCGCACCGAATTGCGAGGAAAACTATCCTTGGTATGTCCTTCAACCTTGCAATATGTACACCATATCTTGCTTGAGTTTCATGATATAAATTAGCGAGCAATTTTCTAATTGTTTCACCATAGCTATAATCTACGCCTCTAAAAATGGAGTCACTTTGGTGTCCACACTCCCAACCGCCTTATTTCACGAGCTTCCTCCAAAGCATCGTGCAGATCTACAAAGGTCTTATGAGATAACACCCTTCTAAACGGAGTCAACAACCCAACAAAAAAACATTGTGCATGCTGACTAGGGTGTATTTCATAAGACAAATTTAACAACAAAGTTTTAAAATGCGTGTCATACTCCCGACAGCTTTACGATAGGCCTTGCTTAATATCCTTAAGCGGCCGATACTTTTTGTTCAAACTTAGGGATATGGAACTCGAATAAAAATACAGAGCGCAAAGCATCATAATCCACCATAGTTTGGTGCGGGTCATACTTTCTATACCAGCTATGCACGCGCCCTTGAAGAGTAGTAGCAAACTAAACCGCCTTCCTATCTAAAGCAATGATTCCTTTAATGTGGCATAACAACTCACACTTGTGTACATGCTCTACAAAATCTTCAATACCCATATATTCTTACAAGTGGAGTTACATCTCATAATAAAATTATTGAGGTTTATGTTGGGGTTCTTTAGGGATGTGGGCCTTGTCCTCTAGATCCAGAACTAGAATCATCACCAATATTTCCTCCACCACTAGAACCACCTGATCCACTTGATCCCGACCCTCTTGATATGCCTAAACCACCTCCTATAGCGGGCACCAGACTAGTGTATGTAATTCCTTGCGTCCCAATAGTAGTAATAAATCGAACTCCTACGTATGTGAAGTTGTAGTACTTCCATACGTGTTTCTATTATTCTGCATGCCCACACTTTGTCTCGATGAAGCACTATAAAATATTCCTCCAATCGGTCCTCCAAATAACAAATATGATGTCATCTATGATGCCATAGATGTATGTGTTGTCTGATGTACTTTTGTATTCAAAGGAAAATTATATCTACCTGAAGCCATTGGATTACCTACACTCACTGTTTATCAATAGTTACTTTTGGGACTCAAACACCAAGTGCGGGATAGGTATCTAGGTGGAATCAAATGTGCGTTTGTGGTCCTTAGTTTTCCTCATCGATTCATTCTCATCGAAGCCGGAGGATTCTCTACTGTGCTTTCCTAAGTGGGGGAGAGCCTAATGCTCCACTCCACGTATTCTACATGAGCTTCAAATCCCTCGCGAGACACAATCCTCCGAACTCCACGAGACTCCTCAATATCACGCTGCTTTACCAATTCCCTCTCCGTGCTTCATTATACTTAAGTCGCCTTTCTTCTCTTTCCATTACTACCACCAGGTCCACCATCTATTACCACACCTTCTCCCGCCCTTGCACACGGGGTATGTTTAACTAGCCATAGGTAGGTGCTCTAAACTCAGCACCACCATCAAGATTTTAATTGACAAAGGAATAACGTGAATGTAAGATCCTCTAGGCTTACGTAAAAATTCAAACTCAACAACTTCCTGGACAAGAATACGTAGACACAATGTACTCCAAATTATAATTGCTGCACAACACCAACCCACCAATGATCTACAACACACATCCAAGGTTCATTTACATCAAACAAAGCTTGATACTCTTCTTGCATCCAAATCCTTGGTCTGTAACTCAAACTTTTCTTTGATGCATATGCAGACAACCACTCATACAACTCTATTAGAAAGCAAAAAGAATGTCTCATAAAGCTCATGATAAAGATGTTCTTCAACCCACGGGTGTGCTTTAAAAATCAGGTCCAAAACCATATCTTCACATAAATTGATCTTTTTGTCAATTACACAATCTTCAATAGCCGCAAGAGTCAACCAATACACCATCATCATGAAACATTGTGGTAAACAGTCTTAAAAGAGGTCCCGACAACGGAACCAAAATGTAGACTTATTTTCCAACTTAAAACCTAGGCACGCTAACACTTTATCTAGATGAATTTGAACGCTCACCTAAAGCGTGTAAAGGAACTAGGTCCCTCTTTATTCTTGTCTTACCAGGATGTTAGCATGCAAGTTCATAATAACCAGATCTCAATTTGGAAACAAACATAATAAGGAAAACATATTGATCACATAAGGATTAATAGCAGATTCACCATACAATAACCATTAATAAAGACATCAACAATCAATACCCATCCATAATGATCCATTATATTCATTCATGAGAAACCAGTAGTTGAATACATTACCAAACTGTCATAAGGTCATGCACGCAAAATCATACCAACAACATACCTCTATTACATATAGTGATCCCAAAACTATGCACACACACACACACATGGGTGGGGACTTTCCATTCACCACCCATGCACTCTCAAAATAGGCCGCATGCCCAAAATAGCCATGAACCGTTTACGAGAGATATCTAAAGAATCATGCAAGCTTCGCCTAATAATAGATTATCTATAATTAACTCTAGATCCAATCCTATTATTAGCTCTACCACTGCATGTCTCTTGGTCTTCTTCTTGCTCCAAAAATAGCCTTTCCTTTGCTGACAAGTATTCTTGTTCTTATCCTTGCGTGTCCGGCACTCCATCCTATTTTTAGCCCGTGTATGTCAAAAATAGCTAAGTTGTGAACCTTGTCCTTCTCGGGCACAAAACCTCGGGGCACAAATATGTCAATCTTATGCGCTATCCATGTGCCCACTTCTTATGTGCCACTATCATATGCGTCTTTGATATATAGCTAATATTTTAACAAGCCAAAAAATCTCGAGATATCTCGGAAAACAAGACATCAATAATGAATACTTCCACGTGAAACATGCATATGTTTGAATACCAAAGTATACATATGTTATATATGTAAATTATGTGTTGAAGGTTTCTTATGTCATCGATTTCATTCACATTTGTGACCGAGTCAACTCGATGTGTATTAGGAACAACCACAGAGACTCCCATTTGAAAACACCTATCAACATATTTATGTTTGAGGCACTTGCAAAGGAGGAAAATTAAATTTTTACGTGCACGCTTGGGCCCTCCTTCGATCCTCTAGCTCATCCAAGGTTATAAGGAGGGAACATTTCAATTTGAAGATTATAATGTAGTTCATCATTTGTCAAAATTTTCTCACATCTTTCTAGTTTAGAAAAATGGCTTATAACATTATTACTTCATAACATTACAAATTTAACAACCAGTATCGTGTAGTTTTGTGTGTGGATAATTTGTAGTTGGCCTTTCTTTTTTTGTGTATATATAATCGACAATGTATGTTTTTACAGTCTGTGTTTTTTTGACATAATGGAAGATTTGTGATTTGTGGGTTTTTTCTATTATTCTATGGTAGTTGGTAGGATGTGGATAAACATTTTGGCTCCTTGGGTCTTTCCACCCCCAACGAGTTGATACTTACATATGCAAGATGTGGTAATTAAATGACTTCATGTCCCACACCTATTCCACGACTCATTTTTTTCCTACCCAAATAATACATGCTATTTGTGCTCTACTTTGTTGTTTTGAGCATGCTCACATTATTTACATATGTGCAATTTGCGCTTAAACCAGGAAAAATAAAAAAAATGAGGAAAATCCAATAGGCTCCCAGTTCGAACCCCAAATACAATGTTGCCTTCTTCTATTACTTTTTTAATCCCTCTTTTACTTTTTTTGCTCGATTAATTACAAGAAAATAGGCTATGTGAGAACAATCAATGATGATTGAGCCCATCTAGTAGTTGGCCATATGATCACCGGGTATATTTTTTCGTGGATCAAAATTTATAAAATAACTCTTATAGGTTGGTTGGACTTAATATTTGTCTTTTTTTTTTAGAGAAGAAAAATTTGAAAATATATTTTGATATGTACAAAGAAGGTATGATTAAAATATTTTCCATATTGAGGAGAAAATGAGGAGACAAATTTTCGGGGTAGTAGTGTACAAATATGGTGAAATAAGTAAGTCCTACCCTCAACATTATAACTTTGAAATAATCAAAACATAATGTAAATTAATGAACTCTATTCTCCTAATTTCCTAATTTAACATTAAAATGAACCTATGTAGTCCAATGGCAATCAAATTATATTTGCTTGCTTTGATCCTTCAATGGATGCTTGGGTGTGAGGCTTAGCTCTTCAAGAATGGAGGATGGAGGGCTCAAGAATGACAAAATGCTATTAGTATGAAACTATGTGCTTTCTTTTGTCTCTTGAGAGATTTAGGTGTAGGTGTAGAAGTAGAGGGAGGGTTGTTTATATAGCCCAAAGGATAAATGATTCAACACATCCTCATGAATGTGGGACTAATGGAGATGTAGAGTTAGTTATGGATAAGGGGGGTTTAGATGGGGTTGAGTTAACTTTAGGAGGATTTAGTTTGTCCTCTAGTGGCTCATGTGGATAAAGGGGGTGTATTAATTAATCAAGATGATTAATTAATACATGTGCAAGCTTTTATAAGCTTTTAGATGGATTTTAGTGTGATTTGGACCATTAGGAGGGAATTAAACCAATTAAATAGTGATTTATTGATTTAATGAGAAGGGAGGCTAATTAATTAATAATAATTAATTAGACTAGATAGAAGGTGTTGATTAATGAAGGGTCGTTAATTAGGGTATGTGTTAGATAGGCGACTTAATTAATTAGCGTAATGTAATCAATTAACGACAATGGAAGAGAAGATGAGCGCTATTGACAATATGTCGTCAATTTGTGGGAAATGAGATAATTAGCACAATTTAAGTATTTAAATTTCTTGGGCGTAATTATAGGTGTCTACATTTGCCCCTCTTTGGGGTGGCGTAAGTGATGCCACTTCAAAGATAGTAGATGGAAGAAAATTTTGAAGGGATAGAAGAAAAATTAGTAGGAGAGAGATGCCCCCTCGAGTGTTGATGGGGTGATGAAAGAAGCCGATCGACGATCGAAAAAGATGTGAGAGAGGCAGAAGAATGGGGAAGGGGCAGGATGCCCCGATGAGAGGGAAGATTAGGGGTGAAAGGAAAGTGATGTAGAAGAAATATGGAGGAGGGGAGAGAAGAGCTTAGCCATAGGAACTACATCATCGGTCCTTATGAAAAATATAAGCATACGACAAAGGTAGAATGACATGAAAAGCCATACTACGAACAATTGTCCATTGCTGAAAATACCAACTCCACGCAACATACAATAATGCAATGCAATACGAGAAGGAAACAAGCTCATTTAACAGGGAAAACAAGTACGAACGCACATATCCAACCCAACAACGGTCAAGATAGTTGTACAAATGTTTTGTTATTAGTGCTGAAGAGATCCACAAGTTTGTGATTGATGACAAGGGTTAAAAATGATGCCCCGAGAAAGGATACATGCAAGGGGAAATGACAATGGACATGGGGTCCATGAAAAGTGTTTGTGCGCAACGAAACAACACCAGGCAACAAAAGTGCCCTAGAGTATAGACGAAGCAAGCAGCTAGCTTTGTGAATGGTTGTGAATCCGGTGATCCACGACTCGTATTAATCGGGGAAGATGTGAAACAAACCAACATGATATGGAGAAGATACCATGTGCAAGATACAAGTTTCAGCCGTAATAAGTAAGTTACCATTTTTGTAGGGTTTTTTACTTTTTAGGATTTTTTGAAAATTTTTTCCCTGTTTTTGGATTTTTGACATATATGTTGTTTTTATTGTTTTTGCTTTCCAAATTGTGGTGAATAGTAGAAGAAAGCGAAGGGCCTAGGGGTAACAGAAAGTGCCCTAGGTGGAAGAAAGAAGAAACAAGTGACAAATAATGTCCTTGTTTAGTGGAAAAATTAAGAAAAAAATAATTATTTGAAAAATAATTATTTACAAGAGTGTGGAGAAGAATAAAAATCGCCAGGGAGCAATAAAATTGTTCGAGGGAGAAGAAAGGGGTATCAGACAACAAAAAATGCCCCAATATGGTGAAAAATAATTATTTAATAAAAATAATTATTCCACGAAACAGAGAGAGAAAACGACGATCGAAACGGGCCTCCTGGCCCTCCTGACGGTGAAAAAACGAGTTAATATACCCCACCAAAGGGGGTAAAAACATCGCAACCAATTCATTTTAACCGAGCTGTTTAGAAAATTTACCATGAGGCTTTGAGACTGAGGATAACCATGGTGATCGCATGAGATCGATTGAGGCACGTAGATGCAGTCTGGGGGTACCAGTGGCATGCAGACGACGACCCCTTTGTGAGTATCAAACCCTAGCCTAGTGATTTTGGTCATTAATGCATGAAATTAGGCCTTTAGCCATAGGAAATCGCATTGGCGCGCTGCGCACAAAGCGCGAGCGTTGGATAGGGGCACAGTACCTTTTTGGGGGTGTATGCGCTAAAACATATACGTGCACACGCGCAGGCACGAAAAAACACACACCCACATGCATGCGCACACACAAATACATGTGCATGCATGTGCACACACAGAAGCAGGCGCACACACTAAAAGTGTGGCGCATGCACGAAAGGGCGGGCGCACACACGGGAGTATATGCGCGCAAGCGCAAGCACCCAATGTGTGGTGCACATGCCAAAAGGGTGCGCATACACCGAAAGGGGTGTAGATACCAAAAGACACGCGCACAAGCGCATGCGCCAAAAATGTGGTGCACATGCCAATAAGGGCGTATGCGCCTAGCAGTGGTGGAGAAAAGATGGGAAAGTGTCAAAAACATGACACTTAGAAGAATTTTTAGGATTTTTGGGTTAACCCTAAAAGGGGAGATAGATTTTTAGAAGAAATGTTAGGAATTGACTAGCGTCGTGTTATTTTGTAGAGACGATTACCAGTGTTATAGACGCGAGTGACATACCTAGATTGCAGAGCTAGAGGGTAGTATGTACCAGCGCGCGACCGACGAGCCATGACGATACTTCTCGAGGTGGTGGGGCTAGGCCTCTGTGTCTCGGATGCCATCTATCATACTGGACCACGACCTCTTGGCCGATCTTGCTATTCAAGTGATGGCATAGCGAGATTCAGTGCTTCAGACTGCCGATAGGAGAGATGACTGTCACCATTGAGGATGTATGGTGGATTCTTCGCGTGCTGATGATGGGCACCTTGATCGAGTATAGTTCTGATGCAGGGCTGATTAGAGCAGCTTGCAGTGCCCTTTTTGGTGTTGATGATATACCGCACGATGGGATGACCATAGCATTGCACGAGTGCATCTCCGACCCTACATTGCATTGGGGTCTCTTTACATCATGTCTCTTATCAATGGGTTCTT
Organism: Taxus wallichiana var. yunnanensis; assembly: GCA_018340775.1. Lineage (NCBI taxonomy): Eukaryota > Viridiplantae > Streptophyta > Pinopsida > Cupressales > Taxaceae > Taxus > Taxus wallichiana. The sequence continues at coordinate 61,987,992 of CM031235.1, read as the reverse complement.
ACTCACTGATAAGACATCAACCTCATTCCCGAGAGGACTTCTGCCTTTGGTTGATGGCATCTATAGCAGCAAGAGATATTGCTGGGGGTAGTGCATATTGGCCCACCTATACTGGGATTTACACTTGATTACATACCACGGTCAGAAGACCGTGGATCCAACCTCCTTATTACAGATATGGTCATGGGATCATATTGCGATTGGATGCCTTGTGGGCCCTTTTCGTGTTCGAGATCTTGAGGAGCCATCATATATGGCATGGGTAGCAGCTAGTGGGGATGTACATGACCATCTTGGCAGCCTATTCAGATATAGGTGAGAGTTTGATGAGCTGGTAGAGATAGATGTCATCTGGTGGCCATACAGGCATTTCCAGTGGCCAGAGGATGCCACAAAGCTCGGCGTGTGCCTAGTGGAGCACTTTATTATTGGAAACCATAGTTATATTATGGAGCTGTATCGAGTAGACATGTGCCAGCCAACTGGCAGCTTGACAGGGTGCATGGGGTCCCCACCCGGATATTTGCATGCACACAGGGATTCGTAGAGAGGCACCATGGGGCCTCACATACTAGTGGCCTGAGCTAGGGCGAGTTTCACACAGGTGGTCCCACAGGTATGGGACCCAGTATGACAGGTGAGAGATCTAGGGACCATAATTGACTATGTAGCTTGGTATGCTACGGTTTACCCAGTGTCTCACCATTAGAAGGAGGCTTGGGTAGCAGGAATTCACCCACCAGAGATATGGCATGGTGTAGAGCGCGGGGCGAGTAGTGGCACAAGGCCAGACCCAGAGGATCCTTTCAATGGTATTCCACATGATGGGAAGGGTGCCTCACAGGCGAGAGGACCGAGGCCTCGGGCCCCGACGTGCATCAAGACAACCATCCGAGGCGGGGGTCCTGAGCGGGGACAATCATCCAGAGCAACTCGGGACCGATCCTTGCGGCACACACAACCTCCCGGCCCGGTGGCACAGAGATAGCCACAAGATCTGTAGTTGTAGTTCAAAGCAGTCATAGGCCGAGAGAGACGCGGCCAGAGTAGAGAGAGATGAGGTTTGAGGCTGGGTCATGACTACCATAATAGAGCATGATGAGGCCCGAGCTCACATTGTTACCTTACTTTTAGAGCGGGATCAGGCTGGCCTAGGAGATGATAAAGTGGCATGGCGGAGTTAGATTCGGGAGATAACGGCACAGGGAGCTCAGATATTGAGCCTTCTTCATCAGTCCCAGTCACAGGTATGGATGGTTATCACGCAGAGAGATAATGTATATGCACGATCAAAAGCACTCCTTGCATGAGAGGACCAGGCTGCGCCGAGCTACATATTATTACTTTAGAGAGAGAACAAGAGGCTGCCTCCTCTAAACAGCCGAGGTAGACTGGGCCGAGTGATAGGCGAGAGAGATCTCGCCCTTGAGGCAATGCTCGCCTCGGAGATGCCGACTGATACACGCGCCGCTGGCTTGGTGGTGAGGCCTTATTTTATAGGACTGCTTATTACAGGGTGGTTCCTCCAGAGTAGCGAGTAGCAAGCTTGCCACGATGAGTCGTGGTCGAGTGCATCGGGTTCTCAATCACGGAGATCATGCCATTCTACCGAGATCGGTGAGATAGCCTATACCCGGAGCGGCCCGGTTGGGCCGGGGCCATCTCAGCCTCTAGTGTTTCGTCGACCGGAGGACAGATCTAGGAGCCCCAGCGAGGGCGAGAGCTGTGGTTGAGATCCACATTTTTGTTGTACAGATTATTTGTATGTATGCCTCTTATGAAGGCTGATTTTGATGTACAATCTTGTATACTTGTATGTTGATGATGCCTCATGATGAAGGCTTGATTCTTTCTGATACATGCCCTTTTTGATGGCATTGTGTATCGATGATGTATTATATTGAGTATCGATCTGGACATTGTATGTATGTGTATAGACATTTTTGATGTAGCATCTTTGTACGCCTCAATTGAAGGAATTTTTGATATAGAGCACTGATGTGTATCCAGTTTTGTTGATATAGATGTATATGACACACACACACACACACACACACACACACACACACACACACACACATATGAGGATTTAATTTTTGGGCTTAGATACACATGTTTATGAGATGATGTACTTTATTATTTTTGTGTCTTGTTGCATGTGACACAAGTGGGCATAATTTTATGATGTGAAATACCCTTTTTCAGAAATTACTCTATGTTGATTCTCAGTGCATGTTGCATTTTTTGATTCAGCACTTATGGATGCGTTATGATGTTATTTGATTTTGTACTTTGTATGTATCTGATTTCGATGTTTGATGTATACATGTGTTGTGGATGTTAGATGATAGATCCTTAGATGATATCAAATGCATTTCTCATGTGTTTTTGTAGATGTATATGGACGGGATGATATGATGATATTGGTGCGGGGGGATAGATTTTTGATCATGCACAACCCCTCTTGCCCCCATTGATGATACAATATGTGATGATTAGCTTAGCCTACATGCATGATGTAAAACTTAGCATTTTGTTTATATATGATGTATAGATGATGTTAGATGTGATGATAATGATGGTAATGTGATGTGAATGATAAAAAAACAATGCACATGCAATAAACACAACCAAATGCTAACAAAGAACACCAGAAATAATACAATACACCATGATTCACCATGCTTTATTAACATGTAACAAACACAATCAAATGTTAAGAAAGAACACAATGAATTAACACATTACATCATGATTTCCTAAGATTCACCAACATGCAAAAACATACCTGCAAGACGCACAAGCAAGAATAAATCTAATCTAAGCAAGAAAAGATGAATCCTAACAAAGTATGCCCAAGCAACAAACAACCCAAAAAGCAAAAACACAAAAATAACTATACAAGCAACAAGCAAAGCAAGAAACAAGACAATGCAAGTAAATGCAAATAAATGTTTTTGCAAGATTTGTGTTCATGCACCAATTTTCTATTGTTTAGGTTTTTGTGAAACAATTTTCTATTGTTTTTGGTGTTTTCTAACGGTTTTCTATTGTTTTTGATTTTTTTGTGAAACAATTTTCTATTGTTTAGGTTTTTGTGAAACAATTTTCTATTGTTTATGTTTTTTCTAACAGTTTTCCAGAGCTATGTGTAGGTAACCAAGAAAGCGTGGATGCCCCTAGCATTAGATGGGGAATATACAAGGGTAGAAGCCACACACTTATGAACAAGAAGGTGAAGTCATTGAATTTCCCCCAGTAGCAAGATGGGAAATAGTGAAAGACCATACCCCTCACAAATGAATAAAAGAAGGCAAAGCCGGATCAAGGCTTGACAGGATGGGGCACATAGGGAATCTCGAAGGCAGAACCAGGGCTAGGCCAAAGACAACTACCCTCCAGATGCAGGATGCTTGTGAACAACGAATCCTCCCGAGGTGCCGAAACCGGTTTTCACCCAAGGACCTGTCTAAAGTGCAACAATTGCGTGGTTTTCACTAATGGACAACCTGTATTCTCTTTTTCTTTTTCTGATTTTTGATTTTTTTGATCATTTTAACCTCTTTGCGCCATGTTTAAGCATTGAACTACTTAAGATGCATGGCATTCATGGGCTCCCGGAGCTCATCACCATTGGGGTGAGCTGTTTTATATTCCCCATCTGTCTTTGTGTCTTTGGCGACTATAACATAGGGTCCCGCCAATGTGGTTTGAACTTCCCTTTCTTTTCTCGATGCTGCTCTAGTGTTGAACTAGTTTTCCTTCATAACTAAATCACCAACCTCAAACTGACGAGGGATGATTCTCTTGTTGTAGTTTCTGGAGACTCTGTGTTGATACACTTTCAGGTGATTAAGAGCACGAATGTGCCTCTCATCTAGGAGCTCTAACTCAGCTAGTCTTGCCACTCGATAATCCTCATCCTTATCCAGATAGTCCCAAAGAGAAATTCTCAGGGATGGAAGTTCGATCTCTAAAGGGATGATAGATTTTGTCCTGAACACTAGGGAATATGGTGTCACACCCGTAAGAGTGCGAATGGATGTTCGGTAAGCCCAAAGGGCTGGATGGATTTGTAGGTGCCAGTTTCGACCTGTTTTGCTGACCATCTTCCCCATTATGCTTACCAAAGTCTTGTTTGTTGTCTCAGCCTGTCCATTACCCTGAGGGTAATATGGCGTGGACCACTTTAACCTGATTTTGAGCTGTTGACAAAAACCTTTCATAGTTTTGTTCTTAAATGACTTCCCATTATCTGTAACAATGGCTACAGGAATACCATATCGACAAATAATGTGATTCATGATAAATTTAGAAATCTGGGCTCCTGTGACATAGGTTAAAGGGACAGCCTCCACCCATTTTGTAAAGTACTCTGTAGCTGTGATGATATGTGTATGACCATCAGATGAGGTAGGAGTAAGTTTTCCTATTAAATCAAGTCCCCACTTGGAGAATGGCCATGGGGTAGTGATAGGTTGCAATGGTTGCGACGGAGCATGAATGAAATTTCCATACTTTTGGCAAAGTACACATTTTCTGACATAATTACAACAATCAATTTCCATGGTAGGCCAATAGTAACCTACTCTCAACAATTTCTTAGCCAAGACCATTTCGTTGGTATGTGCTCTGCACACCCCTTCGTGCACTTCTTTGATTGCCTAGATTGACTCCGTCACATCCAAACAATGTAATAGATTCCCATCGTAGCCACGATAATAAAGTGTACCTCCTAAAAGGGTGTAACAAGATATTTGGTGAATCAAGATTTGATTTTCAGAATGGGAGATATCGGGAGGGAATGTGCTGTCCTTAAGATAGGTGAAGATGGGTTCGTACCATGGGGAATTGGGACCAACAACCTCACAAGCTAGGCAAGATTCTAGCATGTCATACATGGGTTGGCGTAGATTTTCTACAAAGAACGACATGTCATTATTCCCTGGTGGAATACGAAGCATAGAACCCACCATTGCCATGGCATCTGCCGATCTATTTCTGTGCTCTTGGGATTTGTTCAAAGGTAATGCACACAAAGTACTCCTTTAGAGTTTCTACTAACTTTTTGTAAGGTATGAGCTTGTCATCCTTAACCTTGTATTCATCATTAACCTGTTTGATGATTAACTACGAATCACCCAAAACCTTGACATGATTAACATTCTACTTGATGGCTAGCTTCATTCCCGTGATAAGTGCCTCATATTCTGTAATGTTGTTTGTGCAAGGGAAGCCCAGGCGAAAAGCCTACGGTATAGGATCGCCAGAAGGAGTAATAAGGACCACTCCTGCACCTGAACCATGAAACGTAAAGGATCCATCAAAATGTATCTTCCATATGACAAATTCTTCAATGTAGAGCAAGGAGGCATCTTGCAGATCCAGATTCAAAGGTTCTGTGCTTTGCAAAGATGCTTTGCTAGCTGAACCGCAAGTACTTGTCCTTTAACTGATTTTTGATGGATAAATTCTATGTCAAACTCACTGAGTAGAATGATCCAATTAGCCATTCTACCTATAAGGGTGGGTTTGGATAGTAAATACTTGAGTGGGTCAACCTTGGATATTAGCTTGGTCTTAGTATTCAAAAGGTAATGGTGAAGTTTTTGAAAAGTAAAAACAACGGCTAAGCAAGCCTTTTCAATTTGAGGATAATTGAGCTCATAGGAAATGAGAGTGTGACTCAGATAGTACACCGCTTTCTCCTTATGACCAAGGTCATATTGGGTGAGCAGCGCACCAATAGAAAATTGCGTAGCAAAAATATAGAGCAAGAGTGGTTCTCTAAGAGTTGGTGGCATGAGTACAGGCGGATTAGCCAAGTATTGTTTAAGCAAAGAAAATTCTTGTTGTTGCTCAAGTCCCCGGATGAAAGTGACATATTTTTAAGAAAGTGGGTGAATGAGTGACAATTATTTGCAAGCTAGGAGATGAAGCGAGAAAATGGCTTGAATTTTCCCTTGTAAGTCACGATTTGCTTGATATTATCAGTGGAGGCATTTCGGTAATAGTAGACACTTTAGCAGGGGTCTACCTCAATACCTCGTCTTGATACATGAAACCCAACAATTTCCTGATAGCACACCGAAGACACTCTTCTTTGGATTCACCTAACTTTGTACTTACGCAGCGTTCAAAGAGACGCCGTAAAATGATAGGATGATCCTCTCTTGTTTTATACTTTCCTAGGATGTCATCCACGTAGTCTTCCATGATATCATGAATCATATCATGAAAAATCACTGTCATTGCCCGCTGATAAGTAGCTCCCATTTTTGAGGCCAAATGACATTACCTGATAGTAGAAGGTGCCCTAAGGAGTCGTAAAAGCTATTTTGTGTTGGTCTTCTTCAGGATCTTGATTTGATTATATCCCGAAAATCCATCCATGAGTGATAGAATTTCGTACCCTACTGTCGAGTCAACAATCATGTTGATGTTGGGCGATGGACAATCATCCTTAGGGAAAGCTTTATTGATGTCCCTAAAATCCATGTAGATTCGGATACCGATAGGTTTTTTCTGGACAGGAAAAATGTTCGATATCCATTTAGAATAATCAATTGGCCTAATGAATCCCACTACAAGCAATCTTTCCAACTCTTCTTTAACCAATAGGGCCACTCTTGGGTGCATCTTTCAAAGCTTCTGTTTGATAGGCTTAGCATCTGCGTGCATGACTAGGTTGTGCACGAGCAAAGTCAGATCTAAGCCGGGCATGTATTTGTAAGACCATGCGAACACATCAATAAACTCTTGCAACAGCATAGTGAACGTATTTTATTCTCTAGCCTGAGAGTGATGCTCCCAATTTTACTATCTTGGGATCTTCTTCTGTACCAATATTGACATCAATGGTTTCTTCGACTAGCAATTTTGATAAGTCCTCCATATGCGTAGGATCAGGAGGTAGGTTGAGATCTTCATCCAAGGATGTCTCCATGAGATTTTCATCCTTGGCGTGGTCACTTTGTTTGTCCTTTGATTTTCTTATTTGATTGTCAGCCAGTGCCTCAAAGAGGTTTTCATTGTGCGACTTGGACTTTGATTTTTTCGAGGCTTTTCTTTAGAACTTTTGCCCTCGCTTTTCTTTAAGTTTTTCTGACCATGAATTTTAGCCTCCTCGCCGAAGTAGGCACAGGTATCTAAGTCGATAAAGAAACCTTTCTTGTGATATCCAATGGGAATTGTATCCCTTATGCCCATGAACTCTGCGATAGCTTCGTCATTCTTGATTAAATCTAGCCGCATGTGAAATTATTGGTCCCATTCAACAAGGGAAGGGTATACAAGGTCAAGGGTTGGTTCCGTGGGGGTTATGGTTAGGACAACGTTGTTCATGAAAAGGTTTGTGGAGGCCAGATCCTCATATTGGCTACAATGGGAATCAGCCATCATTGCCTCAGTATAGTCGAGCTATCCTCACGCTCGAGAAAGTAGCGTCTTGATCGTTGGGGTGTGCTCCATAAGGGTAAATCCCAATGCCGTATCTTTCTATTTGAAATGTGGAAGAGGGACTGGTCTCTTTGTCCTTGTTCGTTTCTCCCACATCCTAGGCCTTTATAGCCCATGGAGTACATCATTTTACTAGATTTTTCATATTTCGGGGTTCGATAACAGGATGGCTGAGTATCCTCTGGGACCCAAGTTGTAGGTGGATCAAGCAATTTTTCCTTAGCTAACAAGCCTCCAGGTAAGAATGACCCAATAGTGTGTTCCTCTCTAGGTCTTCTGAAGTGGTAGTTGGGTCGACCTCTAGTCTTGGGTGACAATGAGAGGTCTGAAACCAAGAGTGCTTGTTGTACATTATACTCCCTACAACCATATTCAAGGATTTTCATCTCCCATGAATCAAATGGAGATGTTGAAGTAGACGCACCATGAGTGCAAGAACTAAGAGAATCTGAATCCACCCGGGATTCCATGGCCTCAGACTGGAGAGGGAAAACTATATCTACGGAGGGAAATGCATATGTACCATTTCGTGCAAAGCCATTGAGAGCTCTACAATGAGCAAAGGGCTCATAATCTACTTGTATTGTAATTGTATGTCCCTCATGCTTCAACTTAATGCATTGATGAAATGTTGATGGCACGACCTACATGGCATGAATCCATGGTCGGCCTAGAAGCATGTTAAATGGAAGTTCCAAGTCTAGGAGCTGAAACTTTGTCTGATGGCAAGTGGGACCCACCTCCATGGGAAGCGTGATGGTGCTCTTGACTCCCTTTCCGCGTTGTCGTATGCGGTGATAGTGATAATATGGGACTCAAGATCTTCCTCCGTATGTCCTAACTGTTTAACCAACTTGAGTGTGCAAATGTTCAACCCAGATCCGTTATCCACAAGCACCCGTTTGATCTTCTTGCGGGTGACAACTACCTCAATGTATAAGGGAAGATTATGTGTTGGATTCTTAGTAGGGATCTCCCTATGGTTGAAAGCAAGATGTTCACTTGGTACGATATTTGCCACCACGGCTTGAAGGTGTGTAGGATCAAATTCTAAAGGCACTCCCGACCCTGAAGAGTTTGGTACCAGAATGTCTTTATGCACATTGGATATCTTGAGAAGATCTAAGATCGAAATCTTAGCAAATGTCTTTTCAAGTTATTCTAAAAGGTTATATTTACCGGTTTGTGGGGTCGACGGAGAAGGTTTCGAGAATCACGAGGCGGGCATGCCTTGTTACCATAGCGCAACCCTTTCCCTTGATCCGGATGGTATTGACACGATCAGCAGGAGAGTGAATACATCCAATAAGTGAATCAAAATGATTGTTGTCTCTTTTGGTGTACAAGTAATTTGCGGTTTTATAAGTTTGGGATGACTCTCCCCGATCCAGCTTTGACTTTTCTGACTTATCATGCTTAGGGAATGGTTCCTTATATATCCCCATTTTCTCGTTAGGTGTTTTTGTTTTTCTTGGGTTATCCACCTCTATCTCCCCGTTGTCAATGAGGTCCTGAATATAATGATGAAGCCGCAAACATTTGTCTGTCTTATGTCCTTTGACGCGATGCATTTTGCAATATTCATGCTCTTTGTACCACAAAGGTTTTGGAGCATTGTCGTCAAATGGTTGCATTATAGGATAGGTCATCATGTGGGCGCATCCAATTGTTTTAGAATAACTGAAAAAGGTTCATTGAGAGAGGTGAACATTCTTCACTTTGGTGGTGGTTGAATTGAGCTCTTGGTCAGTTTAAAAGGTTGACCGAGTTGGACACGTTTGGAATCAGTGATTCCGTCTCCCACCACATTTTTATTTTTGTTAAAGATCTTGACTTTTCCATGGGTTTGACATTTTGGTTGTCTCTAGATTGGGTTTTGAGGGTGCCTTTGGCAATGAGAGATTTTTCTATCTGAATCCCTTTCTCGATAACCTCCTCAAAAGTACAAACACAATGCATTTGGAGGTGGAAAGCTATATCCGGGTTGAGATTGGGAATGAAAATACTAACCAACTGTTTTTCAAAGAAAGTGCAAGGGAAGCGACTAGCTATCCCTCTCCTCATTAGAGAAAGTTGGTGAAAGTCTCATTAGGGTGTTGCTTGGCACTGCATAAGTCTGCCATGGTGACATCAATCTCTATGTTATACGAGAAGTGACGCATGAACCTTTCTGCCAATTCTAGCCAGGTGAAAATTGATCCTTGTGGTAAGCATGTAAACCCCTCCAAGGGTTGACCTCCGAGACTCTTGGGAAAAAGTATGATGAGGTAATTGTCATTATAAGACACCTCTTGACATGCCATGTAGAAATCTTTAACATGATCCCATGGATCTCCTTTCCCTTTATATTTGTCAAACTTTGGCATATCAAATTTCTTTGGAAAGGGTTGAAGGGTCATTGTCTTGTCAAAAGGATAGGGGCATAATTCTTCATATTGATATTTCCTAATGCTCCATATATTGCTCTCTTGTAAGCTTGCAAGCGTCGCTTTCATAGACTACACTTCTTGTGCGAGAAATTGTTCTCTAGTGGGAGAAGCGGGGATGTATACATGATGATACCATGTGTCTTCTTCTCCTTGGTTTTCTCGATGGAGTTCATTGATCTTAACCTTAGGCCTCAACTTTTGAACATTCTTGTTTGCGTCCTTCTGTACATGGGAGGTAAGCAAAGCTAGTTGTCGACCTAGGTTACTTGATTTGTTGTTGGATTGTGGCTTCTTCTTCTAAAGGTTCCTCCTCCTCGTATTGTGGAGGTTCTTCACCCATCTCATGTTCTATCTTGTTTCTTCATGGCACTTTGATAAAGGGTATTCTATGCCCCACCACTTTATCATTCCTGCGTAAGAGGTAGAAGCATGTCCGTGTGTTAAAATATCTTCCATATTGATAAGGGGATGTTCTTCCTCAGTAGCGTCATTTACAGGTAGTATTGTTTCATTTTCAATGGGAAATTTGGCCCCTAATTCTATGACCCATGCCAACACTCTATCTTTGTTTTTGAGAAGAAACTCATCTAGTAAAGTGGGGTCAAAATCGAATTCTACGTGTGGTGATTCTAATTCATTTCCACTATGATTGACCATCTCTTCGGTTTCTTTTTCCGTAGAAAACAGCGGTCCTAGATCATGTCCAATGAAGGGGTTTGACCCTTGTCTATTAGAGATTTCCCAAGCTTGCACTTGTGGTTCCTCGTATGTCAGTTTCTTTAACCCTAGACGTGTTTTAGGAGCCATGTTTTTGTGATAGTTTCACTAGGGTAAGTTGTAAATGTGTTCAAAGCTTAGTGACCACCCCTAAGTGAGATGCAAGATGTATTTGTTAAGAGTATGAATAAGTCAACAATGTGAGAATACCAATGTGATAGAGTGAGAAATCACTAGTGACACAAGCGTTTGGTATCAAAACCTGTTTAAATGAAGTACCTCCTAGACTACGTTTCAAAAAGTAGTTTCACGTCATGCAAGATGATTAACAAGATGTCTTCACTTATGCCAAGTTCAAGGGAATGAAAAAAACATAAGTAAATACAAGAAGTCAATGCGACCTCCCAATCAAGATATATGATGAACAAGCTCAAACTTGATTAAGACCTATATCTCAAAAAGTGCCAATTACAATTCGCGAATGACACAACAATATCACCAAGATATGTTAACCCCCTTTAAGATAAAGTAAGGTATTGATATCAAGGTGCTATTGATATAACACGCACAAATGGTAACTCCTAGCACTCTTCGAAATCAAGGTAATAATAGAACCGAACTAAAAAGCTCAAAGTATAGCTAGGAATAGTTAAAAATGTGTGCAGCGTAACCCTATAATATAGATATTTATGTCACGTTTACAAGAAGCAAGACGTAAATATCAAAATTGTAGTGATACGATATAAACAAACTAACTCTTCTAAGGAAGTCCGCGGTGATGAACCATGCCTAACTATAATGACGACCTTGACATGGGTATCAAGATCACAATGGCTACTAATGACGTGAATATACCTCCGCACTTTAGACATTTAAATTACCCATTTCCGCAAACATGGATGGGCATAAATGGACATAAAAGTGACAAAAACAGTCAATTGGTAACACAAAGGTAGTCACCCTTCTTATGACCAACGAAGTGTTAAAAGAATGTGAAGGAAGGAAATAAAAAAAAAGATGAAAAATGCTGGCTTCACTTTGGCAGAGTTTCACCTTGCCCTAAGGCAAGTAAAAAATAGGCAAATGTAACGCGTCACATGTTTTACAATGAAAATATGGTTCACAACTCAACACTGTTTTAGAATGGTCAAAGTGGGCTCCTGGCCAAAGTATATCTTCCTAGGTGGTTCTCTCATCTTAGGTGTTACAAAATTATTCATGAGCGGACGATTTACCCAAATAGTCCCGACTATCTTGGGAGTATCTAGAGTTCGCCCCCTTCAAGCATAGTGGGCAGCAAATGCATCCATCGTGTACTTAAAAGGGTCGCGTAGGGACAACTTGTAACTCTATCTCACAAAGGAATTACTAGTCAGATAGGTAGTACGGAGCACTTCCCATTTCATCCACAAGGTTCCCTCTTGCGTGGACTACTTTGAGGTTCCTGGAACCACCCCCATTGTTGTAGCTTAAGGCGTTATGCCAAAGGGGTTATGTTCCAGTTGAGTGGAGAGGAATGTACCCTTTTCCAAAACCTCTGCAATACAGTGTTTTGAATATGTTGTTTGTTTTATCTTTTTTAATTAGATGTGGTTTGATTGAACACCATTTGGAAACCTTTATAACAACCGTATTATAGTAGTTTTCTAACTTTTTTCGATTCCTCTGTTCTTTGACAAGTGATGGCATTTTGGTCCTATATGATGATTTTTAGTAGTTTTCCATCAAAAGAGAAGGCATCATTTCTGATTCTCCAGATCGTCCAAGGACGCAAGAGAAGAGCATACGTGATGTCTTCAAAAATCCAAAAAGATATCAAATGGAAAAACACTTTAATTCAACTACGCCAAATTAACCAATTCCAACTCAAATACTCCTAACAACCTCAAAGCATCAAAAGGACTTAAGAATCATTTCTGATTCCCAAGATCACCCCAAGGGACGCGAGGGAAGAGCATACGCAATCCTTATTCCTATAAGTAAACAATGCAAAAATATTACCTAATCAGATACAAACATGTAAAAACAAACTTGCAAAGACAAATATATGATTAGATAAACCTACAAGAATGTTAGCACATCAACACCTTAATTTCAAAAATACAAAAGGACACATGCGCCCCTTTTTCAACATCTACGCGTGGGTTAGGGCATATGTGCCACTCGATGTTGTTTCAGCTCACAGTGCACTTATGCCACCCAAGAGGTGTGTGCGCCACAAAAACAATATACGCACCACGAAAACAGTGCATGCGCCACTCTACGGATTTTTTGACTTACCAAGCACCTGTGCCACCAGAGAGTGTGTGTGCCACAAAAATAACATATGTGCCACTCCCGAGAAAAATAAACAAAACAATCACATTACAAAATAATGTCTACGCCACTAAAAAAACATGTGCGCTCTGGTTAGGGCATGTGCACCGATCTGATAGGTTTCATAATGCAGTGAAGGTATAGTACGAAATGACGTTTGCGCCCGGGTTAGTTCACCTGTGCACTAGTTAGGGTGTGTGCGCCAGGGTTAGCACGCATGCGCCAAGGGTCAAAAATAGAGTAACATGTTTTACTAGTGTGCATGTGCCACTAGAGAGATGTGTGCGCCATGAAAACCGAGCCTGCACCATGAAAACCGTGCTCGTGCCACAGCGTGCCTGTGCTCCTAAAAATGTGCCTGCGCTAGACCTACAACTAAAATACGACAACAAACACAAGAAAACTCACAATATCTCAATTTTTGACAAGTTAGCTTAAGAATGGCAATAACCCATTAAAATTATGGCTATGAACATGAAGTTACACATATCAAATGAGCAAAAATTCCAAGAAAATGGACATTAATTACTACATGTGTATATCAAAAATTAGCCAAAACAATGAAACTTAAGCTAAAATGCCATGGGACTAAGTGTCCCACCCTGTGCCAAATGTGTGCAAGTATTTCTACAATTTAGCTAAATTTAAAGCAAGAAACTACCACCTAGAAATAGCTTCCTAACCTAGCTAGAAATGAGAAATGTGCACCATCATGATGAAGAAATAAGCAAGTCCTACCCTCAACATTATAATTTTGAAATAATCAAAACATAATGTAAATTAATGAACTCTATTCTCCTTAATTTCCTAATTTAACATTAAAATGAACCTATGTAGTCCAATGGCAATCAAATTATATTTGCTTGCTTTGATCCTTCAATGGATGCTTGGGTGTGAGGCTTAGCTCTTTAAGAATGGAGGGCTCAAGAATGATAAAAGGCTATTAGTATGAAACTATGTGCTTTCTTTTGTCTCTTGAGAGATTTAGGTGTAGGTGTAGAAGTAGAGGGAGGGTTGTTTATATAGCCTAAAGGATAAATGATTCAACACATCCTCCTGAATGTGGGACTAATGGAGGTGTAGAGTTAGTTATGATAAGGGGGTTTAGATTGGGTTGAGTTAACTTTAGGAGGATTTAGTTTGTCCTCTAGTGGCTCATGTGGATAAAGGGGGTGTATTAATTAATCGAGATGATTAATTAATACATGTGCAAGCCTTTATAAGCTTTTAGATGGATTTTAGTGTGATTTGGACCATTAGGAGGGAATTAAACCAATTAAATAGTGATTTATTGATTTAATGAGAAGAGAGGCTAATTAATTAATAATAATTAATTAGACTAGATAGAAGGTGCTTCGATTAACGAAGGGTCGTTAATTAGGGTATGTGTTGATACGTGACTTAATTAATTAGCATAATGTTTAATCAATTAATGATGATGGAAGAGAAAATGGGCGCTATCAACAATATGTCGTCAATTTTCAGGAAAGGAGATAATTAGCACAATTTAAGTATTTAAATTGCTCGGGCGTAATTATAGGTGTCTACAATCGGTATTGTCCATGGGGTTAGATAAGGTAGCAAAGCGGTAAGTTCTTCATAGGTAGACTTTCCTATACTCTTTGCACTTAATAGGAAGATATTAAAGTTACCAAATGACTTTGATACATAATCTTCCTCCTTGGAAGGAGTGATTTGGCTCCTATTTCTAGTTCTTATCTTTGGTATTCATGTGTTGGGTCAAGACACCTATTACATCAACCTATCCTCAACATAATTAGATACTTAACACCCCTAATTATTCATCAAAATTCAACAAATCCATAATATCCAAGGCACAAGAATGGGAGAACATCCCGTCTCAGTAAAACTAACAGTGTATTCCTTCCCCTGTTACAACTCTTGTGGCATTTATTTTTGCATTTTTCTTTACAACACTTTCATTACAATTTGAGTTAAATTTAATTTTCCTATTTTGGTCATTGACTGTACATTCTATGTTACAGTTTCATTTTGGAGCATACTAACACCAACACGTTGATATATTGAAAAACAAAGTTATTGCGAGAAAAGTAAAAATGCATATACACACCTGTATATTTTCCTTTGAGGCATGTAATTTTAATTTCATACTTAAAGGGAGGAAAATGTAGACACTCAAATTAGAAATTTACCCTTCAACATCGTTACTCTTGACATTGCACATTTGCATGCACAAATAAACTCTACTCAATCTTTCTTAGCAAACCATGATAGCTCTCTCGTCTTTGCACACCTATTTTTTTGTCAATTCATGAGGTATTATAGCATAAAAATACATCAAAATAGATACATTCAATGACCCATAAAGTCTAAATATGATTTTCCCTCCTGTCCAAAATTGTAGGTTTTGATCGATATTGACACATGTCAATCTTGACCTTATTATACGGTTTTGGATCAACATTTTTTGGGCCCAAAATCTCAATTCCATCATCTTTATATGGAATAATATCCCCTTGGCTGGAATTTCATGACAAAATAACCATTAGAAGCCTATATAAGCAAGTAAATCATACCTCATTTAGGGTCATGGCACTTTATGTTCTCCTCATGTTAAAATAAGCACAAAAAAATTATTACTCCTTAGAAATAGAAGTGACTAGTACAAATCCATTAGGAATCACCCTCTATAGGTATAAAGTATCTTCCCAGTGTCTAGGAGTCTCCATCTTCTTTCCACAAACAACCAAAGTGACCCTTCCCAAGTATTTAAGCAAGTGTGAAACTCAAGCAAGGCATTGTCAAAGCATGGTTATCAAGTTATGATTACACTACGATATATATATGATGTGTGGTTTGAGCGATGTACACATGGGTGCTCACAACCCACCTAGATTTGTTTAACATGAATTGTTATCCAAAATAAGCTCATGCTTATTTTTGGTTAACTGCACCCATTTTCCCTCCTTTAGTGCTTCAATCCAATTTTTTAGATATTCTAAGCACTTAAGGTTTCCTGAAAACATTTCCATCAGATAGGAAATTTCTTCCCCTTTCCAAAAATATAAAGAAGTCCTTCTAACTCCTCATATTTTGCAAGTTACGGGCCGGCGGGCCTTGGAAGGTATTTTTGCCCAAAAGCGGACCAGGCGGGAGTTTTTAAGGATTTTTGCCAATGTAGAGAGGTGGGGTAGCAGGAGATATTTAGAATTTTTGCCAAGTGGAAAATTACAGTTGCGGGGTTGTGGAGGAAAATTTTCCCAAGTGATTTCGGGTTGGCGGGTCTCAGGAGTTTTAGAACTTTTGCGCCTTTTGTAAATAAGGTGTAAAGTGAATTGCGGCCCACAAGCCCGTGGGTGATCTTAAAGCCAAATGAAGAAAAATTCCTAAATCCTCGTAAAGGGACATGTGTCCTCGTTGAAAAGTCAAAGTGGGTCGGTGGGTCGTCATAGGAAGTTTGAACTTTTTGCCCCAAGAAGGCGTTCTTGTTGCAAATCAAGCGCACTTCTGGATGCAAATCGGGTTTCTAAGTTGATGTTTCGGGCATCCAAAGTGATTGCACAACATTGAAACCTCTCTCCAAGTGTGGGACTTGTAAAATGAGAGAGGAATCTCCAGATTAGAGGTGGTTCTCAAACTCCTCGATCGATCTCATTATTTACACAATTGTAGATGTTTGAATCCTAATCCTACTCTAAATTCTAAGGAGACAGAGATAAAAAGTGCAAAAATTTAAACTAAACTAATAGGTGATACACCAAAGGAGTGGTGAACACTTCTTGTTCATGAAAATTGACACAATTTCATAAAATGCAACATGAAACATTATACACAAAGGTGATAAGATGCAATTAGAGTTCGAAATGAAGCAAGACAATACAAACAAAGGACTGAAAATTGATCACGAGAGTCACTGCTTTGTCATTTTTCATCAAAATCCTTACATTTGCAACATCAAAGAGGTAGAAACCTGTTACAATCATGAAGAAGGTCCGACACTTGCAAAATCACTTGTTGAAGGTGAAAGAAGAAGCTTGCTATCCAAAAAAATGTTCAACTCCCAAAAAATGAGCCAAATCTGGCTTTTACAACGCATGGGTCGAGCACAAGAGAGAGAAAACATGTAAAAAACGTGGGAGCCATTCCCCATTAAATGAAGATGCATTAAAACAGCATGGGCGTCCTTACAGACCCATGCCCTGACATTTTTGGCCATGCTGAAGAAGAATGCGACCCATTTTGCATTAAAATTGGTTGTTGAAACGTCATTTCTGGCCATTACCACGTGCCAGAGACGTTTCTTGATTTTATCTCTCCAAACTGAACCAAAATGAAAAATTGACCTCAGAATCATGTAGAGAATTTCACCATCTTTCCATTGATATAAAGAACGTGAAAATCCGAGCTCTGGATCGAAAGATATGGCGATTTGAAAATTTAGGGCAAAAACAAGCCAAAATCGGATCGGTGGGCAAAAAGTTTGAATTTTTACCCGTTTGGTCTTTGGAATTTTTTTCAAATTTTCCCCGTGCTCCGCCACTCCAAGTGCCATGTGGCACGTTTTGATTGGTCAGGCCCTCTAAGGGAAAATTTCCCACAAAAACTCTGCCGAGCCATAACTTGAAAAATATGAGGAGTTAGGAGGAAAACTTTACCTTTCTGGAAAGCTGAGAGAGAGATCTATCCAATGGTGCCATTTCCAGAAGGTTTTGAGTGCCTGGAAAAAAAAATATTCTGATTGAGGCACAAGAGAAGGAAAGATGTAAAGGAGTTAGCCACAAAATGAGTAGGGGCACATTTGGGATAACAATTTTGGCGACTCAGAGGGGTCATCTGCCTGCTGGATGAAGTTACCAGTTGCCTGAAGCAATCCATTGGGCATGGAGTCACTTGATTCTCTGTTTAATACCCCAACTGACTAGAACGTTGCAAAGAGGAACATGGAAAATCACCTGATGGAGCAAGGCCTGCAAACACATTCCCAGGAACAACAAGCTGTGCCAAAGCACTTAGGGAAAGCAAAACAACCTACAACAAAACAATGTGCACAAGCACTTGGAGGAATGAAAACCTAAGCTAATATTTACAAGGTGGATAATTTCCCTTTAGTAGCAATGCTTTAGATGGATTCCATTGACTGGAATCTGCAGTTCTTCGCCATCCAATGAAGACAATTGGAAGGCATTGCTGTCCTTACACTTTGTGACCATGTATTGCCACTCCAAATGGCATCAAATTTTGAATGCCTTCTCGGTTTTGCTCTTTCGCATCCGATTTTAACACTAGATCTCCAACTTGGAAGGATCTATTCTTGGCCTTTCTATGAAAGTTCTTCTTTATCAAAGCCTGATCCTTCTCTATTGCTTGGGATGCCTGATTTCTGATCTCTTGGAGCTCCATCAATTCTGCATATCTAACCTCCATGGGCTCAAACTCCAACAAATCCAACTGTTTCATGAGTTCCAATGTTGGCAACTCAAGTGATATGGGCAAAATTGCCTCTCTCCCATAAACAAGCTTGAATGGAGAGTTACCTGTAGATCTCTTGGGAGTTATCCTATCAGCCCATAAGGTTGATTTCAGTTTGGTATGCCAAGACCTCTGATTCTCATCAAGAGTCCTCCTAATGATCCTCAACAAGTTCTTATTTGTAGATTCAGCCTGGCCATTACCCTGAGGGTAGTAGTTTGATGAAGTACTTAGGTAGATCCCATTCTTGACAGCCCACTCAGTCACCTTGGATCCAATGAATGCTAATGCATTATCTGAGATTATTGTAGCATGTATGCCAAATCTGGTTACTATCCCCTCATAGAAGTCTAAGATGCTAGACTCATTTGCTTCCTTGAGTGCTACTGCTTCAGTCCACTTGGTGAAGTAGTCTGTGGCCATCAAAATCCACTTATGCCCTTGGCTTGAATTGGGATTAATGACTCCAATGAAGTCTAAACCCCATTACATGAATGGCTGATCAATTGAAATTGGATGCAATAGAAGGGCAAGAAGCCTCTCTTTACCTGTGAAGAATGTACAATTCTTGCACCTTTTGATCCACGCAAAACAATCACCAAAATCTTGGGCCAATAATAACCAACCGTCATGATCTTTAGAGCTATCACTCTTGGTGCAAAATGACCACCAAATGGTCCGCCATGGAACTCTTCCAACATCCTTTGAATCTGATTTTTACCAACGCATCTCAAAGAACACTCCATTCACATCTCTCTTGAACAAGACACCATCAACAAGGGCGTATGGGACAGCTGCAATCTGAAGTGTCTTCTTTGGGTCTTGTTCATCTCCGAAGGGCATAGACCTGTGCTTAGGAAGTGCATTATACCTTGGGTCCAGCAAGGAGTGGGGACACCATCATTCTCCTCTTGAGTGCTTCCTTGCTCATGGTTGTCTTGCTATGCCAAAACAGCCTCCTTCTCGTTGCATGATTCCTCTTGTTTGCTCAAGATCAGTTGCTCACACAATCCTTTTCCTCTTACCAGCTTGGTGACTTTGATCTCAGTGTCATACTCCATGACACGAGTAATCCAACCTGCCCTTTTTTCATTCAAGTCTTTGTTGAGGAGGAAGTCTTTAACCCCCGCATGAGAAACCAACAACTGGACCTTGTTGTTTGAGACTAAATGCTTGAATTTCTTCAAGCTTCTGATTACTGCAAGAACATGCTTCTCAATAAAAGAATACCTCACCTCATAGTCCTCCAGGATTTGGCTGAAGAAAGCAATTGGCTGCTCATCATTGTGCTTGTTCTGCTGTACCAAAATGGCAGAAATGGTATCATTACCCCCAAATGCATAGAGGATGAAATCCTTGGAGAAGTCCGGGTTGATGAGAGTTGGTGCTTGAGAGATGGCTTCTTTGATTGCTTCAAAACTCTCCTTGCCTTCTGCTGTCCATTTGAAAGCCATGCTTTTCTTCAACATCTTGGTGATAGGTTTGACAAGGGCTGCAAAATCTGGGACAAACCTCCGAACAAAATTTATTCTCCCCAAGAAACTCTGAAGTGCCTTCTTGTGGCTTGGCAATGGTAGTGCTCTTATGGCTTCAACTCTCTCTGGATCAATTGCTAATCCTTCTTTGGAGACAATATGGCCAAGGAGCTTTCCTTCATGTGCTAGGAAGATACACTTCTTAGGATTCAAAGACACTCCAAATCTCCTGCACCTTTGGAAGACTTGTCTCAAATGAGAGAGGTGGTCTACTGCATTCTTTGAAAAAATAGTGATATCATCAAGATATATCAGCACCATGTTGTTAATCAAACCTTTGAACGCCATGTCCATTGCTCTTTGGAAGGTAGCTCCAGCGTTGGACAGCCCAAATGGAATTTTCTGTATGCTTAAGTTCCCCATTTGGTTGTGAAGGCTGTCATGAACTGATCTTCTTCCTTCACCATAATCTGATTGTACCCTGAGTAGCCATCAAGCAATGAAAACCTTTCGGAGCCAGCAACAACTTGTAAAATCTGCTCCATAGAAGGAAGTGGGTAATGGTCCTTGAGAGATGCTCTATTCAAATCTCTGAAATCAATGCACAATCTGATCTCTCCACTCTTCTTTCTGACTAGAACTAAGTTGGCAACCCAACTAGAATGCTTGATTGGGAATATGATTCTTGATTCTATCAACTTATTCAATTCCTTCCTCATGAGAGGCTCCATGTGTGGATTGACTGGCCTTTGTTTTTGCCTGATGGGTTTAGTATTTGGGTCCAATTCAATAGTGTGTTGAGCTAACTTAGGATTGAAACCTTTCAAATCTTCATAGCTCCAAGCAAACACGTCAGGGAATTCTTGACAAAGTTGTATGAACTCATACCTTTCTTGCTCAGTTGTCATCTTTCCCATTTGCAATGGTTTGTTCTCTTCCACCAAGATGGATACTGAATCTTCTCTCTTGACTTGAATGTTTGCTTTCTCTTTCCTAAACTGATCATTGGGATTGAAAATGGACTCCAAAGTGATAAGTCCCTTAGGCAGCTTGTTAGTTCTCAACTGTACCACTTGGTCACCATACTGCTGTTCCCATTTTTCCTGATTTTAAGCTGAGAACTCAACTTCTTCTTGTAAGAAATGGATGATTTGCTGGTCATTCTCAAACACTTGCCAACTTACATTGTTATCCGGCACTGAAGGCCTCACAATCACATGGATGTTTGGCTATACCTTGTCCTTTTGAATGCTTTCCACAATATCAAAGGCTGCCCCAACTGCTGCAAGCCTGTCAGCAGCTTGGTTTTCTTTTCTAGGAATGGATTTTATGCTAAAGCCCTCAAAATCTTCAATGAGGTCCCACACCCTGTTCTTGTAGCACTTGAGCAGATTATTCTTGACAGCATGCTGCCCCTTAACTTGGTTTACAATCAATTCACTGTCACCAAAGACTTGCAAGTTCTTTATTCCTCTCTTTATTGCCCAATGCATCCCTTGCACCAAGGCTTCATATTCAGCAGTGTTATTGGAGCATGCAAACTGAAATCTAAAAGCTGAATAGTACTTTACTCCTTGAGGTGAAATAAGCATAGCCTCACCTCCTGCACCTTGTCTACTCCTTGATCCATAAAAAAAAAGCTGTCATACCTCATTGTCATCCTTGTGGTTTGGCTTGGTGATGCTAGGAATGGGCTGATCTTCTTGATGTATGCAATAGACCCCTAGCTCAGATTCTTCTACTTCTTGATAAGGATCAAAAGCATGCACCTTGTTTGCCCATTCATCAAGAGTTAGATCCGGGATGCTTCCAACCTTGGTGTCAGCTTCATCAGTGCTTGGGTGATCTTCTTGATCAAATGCCAAACAGTTGGCATTGATCTGACTTGGAGTGTAGGGCTCAATGTGGAAGTTTGCAATAGGTTCGGACACTGATTGTTGCTTTGGTTCCATACCTCATTCTGAACAACATGTGTGACCAATCAGCAGACAAATATCCTCCAATCTTGGCTGTGAAATCTCTTGACAAACATAGGGCAAAGAGTGGTGGAAGGTCTATAATTGATACATCTTGTAAAACAACAACATTTGGACATGCATGCAAGGTAAGACTCAAGTTTCTAATCACCCCAATTGTTACTCTTACTCGTCCCATCCAATCGCACTACTCCTTTGGATATGGTTTCATATTGAAGTCCTAGGTGATCAGCTATTTGCTTGGGCATCACTGAGCTACTTTCCCTGGAATCAATCATGCAATTGTGCACCAATTGGTTTCCAATGATTAATGAGACATAAAAAGGAGGGGCTTCAACATTTTACCTTCTTTGTCCTCCATGATTCCCTTGAGTGGGCAGCATTTGTGAGCACTTTCTCTTGCATTTGGACTTGTTGATTCGAAGTTGGCGATCCTTCATGGCAGCTTGTAGCAAATCTCTCGACTGGGATAGATAGGGATTCCCACATTGATATATTTACATTTTCTTCTTCATCGATTAATGATACTAAATGGTGATGAAGGATCTCTTTCTTGTCCCTTGGTTTGCATATTCATCCCTTGCATGTGGGTAGCAACAACCGGTGTTTGAGTTGGTCTAGGAGCTATTCTTGGCTGCCCTTGTACATTTACAATTGGATTTTGTTTGCCAACCATTTGTGGAGCCATAAAAGGTTGTGGATTGGTTGGAGCTAATGGCTGTTCTTCACCCAAATTCCTTCTTTTTGACCTTGTGTTGGCTGCAACACCTTGAGAGACTGTTTGATTTATGCCACAAAAATCCTCTGCCTGCCAGTTCACAAGTGTGGTGTCATTTGGAGCTGATTGCTGCTGGAATGTTTCTTGTTGTTGGTTGTTTCCTTGACTGCCCTCACCCTCCACACCAGTAGTTGTCACCATTAATGCTTGATTCAAGGCACCGTTGAAACACATAGATTGGTTGTGAGGTTCATTGCATGGAAAACACCAATCATACTCCTGAGCAACATTGTTTTGTGTTGGCACCAATGCCTTAGAGGCAGATATAGCATTTGGATTATAGGGCTGAAATGGTCTGTTGGCAGGAGGCCTTGCTTGATTTAGATTTATAGCTGGATTGGGTGGTCTATGAGGTTGATATGGCTGCCTGTTAGGCTGAGCTTGAGGCTGGAAGGAAGGTTTAAAACTTTGGGCTTGTTTCCTCTTGAGAGTAACCAACTCATTACCTAAATTTTGCAATTGCTTCATGACTTCTTGAAGTTCATTTGAGGCACTAGAAGATGAAGTGGAAGCTTCACTTGAATTCTGATTTCTAGGAGTGGGAGAAGGAGCCAAATTAGGTGTTTGATTAGTGTTTGGGCTCTCTAAACTTGGAAACAATGGCATGGGAGGTCTAGGGGCTAGTTTGCCAGCTTGGATCAAATAATTTTCAGCTCTAATGGCAATGCTATAAGCAATGGGGATAGTTGTGCCTCCCATGGACTGAATTAATATAGAAATATCAAAATTTAGAGCTTTGAGATAGTAAAGAAAAGCACCTTCTCGCTGTTCGCTTACTTTCGCCACTTGGAATTCTCTCCCAAGTCCTTTGAAATCTGAAGTTAAAATCGGTCACCGCTAATTGGGAGCTCTCTTGATGGTTGTCAATCGCTCCAAAAGAGACAAGTTGTCTCCCTTCTCTCCAAATTGCTCATGAAGTGCTACACATAGCTGGTTCCAATTTTGAATAGAAATTGAGGCAAGGCTTCTAAACCATTGCAAAGCCTTCCCCTTGAATGAAGATGCCAACAGTTTGATGAAAGAACTTGCATCTCATTGATTTCATGAATTGCACAAAGGTCGGCAATGCCTTTAACATGATCACCGGGAGTAGTCCGATTCTCTCCAGGTGAAGTATGGAATGTTCTTCAAGGCTACAATTGGAATTGGATTTTGTGCATTGAGAGCAGCAAGTGGGCTGCTTTGCCGGTGAAATTGACATAGGGGTTGTTTTTGCCATTCTAATTGGCCTTAGAACCCTTGTTGATTGAATGAAAGGCCTACTAGGTGGAGTTGAGAGAGTTCTGTTTGGTTGAGATGGAGACCTTTGGATTCTCCTCCCACTTTACCTTATTCTTGGAGATAATCAGATATTCAAACAGCGCCTCTTCTTCTCCGGCTCTTGACCTTGTAGTGATTCTTCTCATGAGTTTTCGGGTTTGCACCGCTTGCTTTAAAACCAGCCGATTCTTCTTCCTTGGAGTCGCCGGATGTGTAATTTATAGCTCTTTTAAAGCAAGAAACTCATGAACAAATGCACATCAATTTTGTTGCAATGAAGAAGATGAAGACCTCTAAGGTCCCATCGGGTGTGCAAAACTGTTGTTGCAAAATCAGCGGCACCCCTAGATGCAAATCAGGTTTCTAAGTTGATGTTTCGGGCATCCAATGTGATTACACAACATTGAAACCTCTCTCCAAGTGTGGGACTTGTAAAATGAGAGAGGAATCTTTAGATTAGAGGCTGGTTCCTCAAACTCCTCGATCGGATCATTATTTGCACAATTGTAGAGGTTTGAATCCTAATCCTACTCTAAATTCCAAGGAGACAGAGATAGAAAGTTCAAAAATTGAAACTAAACTAACAGGTGATACACCAAAGGAGTGGTGAACACTTCTTGTTCATGAAAATTGACACAATTTCATAAAATGCAACATGAAACATTATACACAAATGATAAGATGCAATTAGAGTTCGAAATGAAGCAAGACAATACAAACAAAGGACTGAAAATTGATCACAGTGCACTTCCAGCTGTCATTTTCACTTTGTCAAAAATCCTTACATTTGCAACATCAAAGAGGCGAAACTGTTATTCAATCATGAAGAAGGTCGACACTTGCAAAAATCACTTGTTGAAGGTGAAAGAAGAAGCTTGCTATCCAAAAAAAAA
This sequence comes from Taxus wallichiana var. yunnanensis, assembly GCA_018340775.1. Classification (NCBI taxonomy): domain Eukaryota; kingdom Viridiplantae; phylum Streptophyta; class Pinopsida; order Cupressales; family Taxaceae; genus Taxus; species Taxus wallichiana. The sequence continues at coordinate 61,963,239 of CM031235.1, read as the reverse complement.
AAAATGTTCAACTCCCAAAAATGAGCCAAATCGGCTTTTACAACGCATGGGTCGAGCACAAGAGAGAAAAACATGTAAAAACGTGGGAGCCATTCCCATTAAATGAAGATGCATTAAAACAGCATGGGCGTCCTTACAGGACCCATGCCACGACATTTTTGGCCATCTTTGAAGAAGAATGCGACCCATTTTGCATTAAAATTGGTTGTTGAAACGTCATTTCTGGCCATTACCACGTGCCAGAGACGTTTCTTGATTTTATCTCTCCAAACTGAACCAAAATGAAAAATTTACCCCGGAATCATGTAGAGAATTTCACCATCTTTCCATTGATATAAAGAACGTGAAAATCTGAGCTCAGATCGAAAGATATGGCGATTTGAAAATTTAGGGCAAAAACAGGCCAAAATCGGATCGGCGGGCAAAAAGTTTGAATTTTTACCCGTTTGGTCTTTGGAATTTTTTTCAAATTTTCCCCATGCTCTGCCACTCCAGGTGCCATGTGGCACGTTTTGATTAGCTGCAGGCCCTCGAAGGGAAAATTTCCCACAAAACTCCATGAGAGCCATAACTTGAAAAATATGAGGAGTTAGGAGGAAAACTTTACCTTTACGGAAAGGCTGAGAGAGAGATCTATCCAATGGTGCCATTTCCGGAAGGTTTTGAGTGCCTGGAAAAAAATATTCTGATTGAGGCACAAGAGAAGGAAAGATGTAAAGGAGTTAGCCACAAAATGAGCGGGGGCACATTTGGGATAACAGGCGTAAAGTGAAAAAATGAGCCGCACCTCCACGATGCCCAAGGAGCCACATGTCAAGCCTCAATGCATGTGGGATGGCGGGCCTGGGAGAGACTTTTCACCCAAATGGAAAAAAGTGGATCGTCGGGCCCGAAAATATTTTTTCCAAAAGTGAATTGCGGGGTTGCGGGGCATTTTTGCATTTTGTATTTTTGGTTCCAAAAGGCACAAAGTGAGTTTCGGGCCCAGACCCATTCTGCTAGCTGGTTTTTGCCATTTTTGTATGGACCCGACTCAAACATTCAGATGAACATATCTTTTGATCCAGTTCCTGAAATTTGACAAATTTGGCACTGTTGGAAAGATCTCGACCTTGTCTACGCCATGGGAGCCTAAAAATTTAATTTTGATGAGGTTAGGTGGGTAAAAATGGGAAAACATCTTTCAGGCCATTAATGCAGAATCTGATTGTTTCAACAACCCAGATTTGATTTGATTCGTCATTCTTCCTTCTCCAACACGCCAAAGTAGACATGGAGAGGCAGATTTGATAGATTATAGGTGGATTTGTAGGGCATTAATGGTGGGTGGTTGAATTCTCAAAACAGGGTCCATTTTCCTCCTTTCTCTATGTTTTTCATCGTTCTAAACTTCTATATATTGTAACACTTCTCATTTGAGAAGGAGAGACATTCTGGGCGTAGGGAAACTCTGTCAAATTTGTTTCCCGACTCCATTTTGAGTTGAAAACCTTCTCCTACATCTGGAAAGTGTATTTGTGCCTCTAAGCAAAAATGTAATGGTCTGTGCACCCATATAGAGCAATAAAACATGTTTTTGTGGTGTTTCTTCAACCCTTTGCATTGTTTTGTTGTCTCCCCGTGCCTCTCCCTTTCAAATTTGTTTTTACGTGCATGTATTTCACATTTGTAGGTGTAGGGCGTTGTGTTTCATGGAGTTTTGATCATGGATTAGGATCTGGGTTTGTGTCACTTGTTTGACCTTCCCATCTTCCTTTCTCCCTTGTTTCATCCTCCCTCAATAGAGCATCTCACCCCTTTCCTTCTCTGGTGTATCACCGCTTTAGTGTAGGCTTCCTTTCACTCTCTCTTTCTCTTTGGTTCCTTGGAATGGTTAGATTAGGATATTTTAGTTTTTGCTGCATTAGAGTAGCTTGTGGCAGGTAGTTTAGGAGCAAGAACCGACTTTCTCCGGAGGTCCATCTCAAATTTTGTAAGTCCCATAGCTTGAGAGATGGTCCCATGTTGTGCAATCACACTTTGTATGCCCACTTCAACTCCAGGCCATTCGGGGTCTTTGTGATTACTGCACTAACAAGAACTCTTTCTTGCACTCTGAGGTTTGAGGGTTTGAGCCGAGTTTATAGAGTTATTCTAAAGGTGAGCGAGGAAATATATAGCGCTCACATTAATTGAGCATATATTCAAGTATTGGTTTGTTGTGAGAAAATAGAGGTGGTTATAACCACACATGTAGAATGGTTTTAGTTAGAAATAATAGGGAAATTTGTTTTAGTCGAGCCTTATTTTTAGGAGTATAACTCCTCATATATATATATATAGTGAGATTAACAATTTGTTGTGTAAATATGCTGATGAGTCTTTATTTGGTATCAAAGAAAGTTGTGTCAAGGTTTGTGAATGCCATGATTATTTAAAATCTGTCAAAGGGGCATCTTGATTGTGTCAATGCCCAACAGATGAAAAATCATATTGGCATGTTTTGTGTTTGATTAAAATAATTTATAATGTTGTAATTTTTACATTCATCTACACATCTATCTCCCCAAACGGTTTGCACACTTGGGCATAAAATGTTTTGAGGGGTTTGTGTAAATGCTTGATGGTGTCCAAATTTTCATCTATCTGAAGCATACATGTGGAATTCAAGCAAATCGATCCAACATTTTATCAAGCTGAGCACCCAATCTACATATTTATCAACTATTTGAGTATTGTTCCATGTAGAAATTTTGGTAATATATCGGTTTGTTTTCATATTGTGATAGATCTGGCTTGAGATTCCAGTGCTTCACCCAACTCCATTTTGCATTCAAATATAATTATTTGAATTGAGGAATTGTGTTGTCCATGGATTTGGAGGATTGGACCCACCTTATCAGGAAAGTTGGATAATATTTTATGGTGAGGTTGTCACAAATCAAGAAGAAGCATTTGTGTGAAATACGGTGCCATAACTCATAGATGATCTTATTTGGATTGAATGCAGTTCGATTTCAATATTGAAGTCTGTTGTACATTTTCCAACATTCGGTCACTGCAATCTGCAGTGAGGGCCAACAGTCCACGTGGACTTAGCGTATATGTCCAAGATTCGAATTGATGAATTTGCATTGATCTCGGTGGATCAAAATAGGATCCCGCAAATTTTATTTGCACGTGGTGTTAAGATTCAAATAGAGAGACCTGAGTTTGCATTGGTATTTACAATAAAATTCACACAGTTGGTGATTTCAGAGCTCACGGATTTTGCATTGGTTCATAATTATCCCTCAACACGACATTTGGTTGAAACATCCTTTGTCACCAAATCCCGCAGATTTCCAAAGGTGTGGTCTTTGAATTTTGCATGCCACTTATTATTGTATTTAGATATGGTTTAGTGTAAACATTGCCTTTATTTGATCTAGGTTTCGAGTTATTATAGTCGGGATTTTTAGATTTATGTCAAAATCATTGGTGAGTCATTTAGATTTAGAATATTAAATCTTTGAGTCATTATACTTGGTAAAAGTAATTAAATATTACTTTCTATAGGTAGAAATCATGTATTTAGTTATTTTTGTGTCAAAATTGTCTAAATAAAGTGTCAAAATCATTTTTAGAGTCTATTGTAAATTATTTGGGTCAATTGTCAAAAAGTTGTCAAATATTCTCAAAAGTGTCAACCTCGAGAGTTAGAGTCTTAGTCAAAAGCATTTAAATGTACAAGGACACATTATCACTTATATGTGACATCCGAAGTCAAATGTTAAGTTAATTTGTAAATTGAGTCTTGTTGTCAAATATGTGATTTTAGGATATTTGTTTATTAGTCTAAATAGTCAAGTTATAAAAAAAATTGTCTTACAGATGCATTTTCGGTGTTACTTGATGTCCATAAAAATAAGTCGTTTCACATTGCGATAGTGAAGCAAAGAATAAGCTCAATGTGGAAACAAATGTGCTTCATGTTCGCATCCGGTGAGTTAGCAACATGTTCTTTGGAAGACGAGATGCATAGGAGGTTGGAGGTCGATCAACGACCTCTCGTCGATCTGGCCAACGCGTTCTTTGCATCAAGTTGTGGTGACAGTGTGTGTGTGTGTGTGTGTGTGTGTGTGTGTGTGTGTGTGTGTGTGTGTGTGTGTGTGTGTGTGTGTGTGTTTTTTTATTTTCGTTTGATTTTCGCGATATGATTTGAGTTCTGGTTTGTGTTGAATAAGTGAAATTTTCACATTAAGGGGGAACATAGTCTCAATGTTCCATTTTCATTTCCCCTCTTTTTAGTTTGTATTCAGTGAGCAATGTTTCCTACATAATTCCCTGAAGGAAAAACATAGTGGACGATGAAAGCACAAGGAAAAGCAACATCATGATATTTGAGTTGTTGGTTGTCTTGTAAAACCATCCTTTGTTGAGGTTGTTGGTTGTCCTGTAAAACCATCCTTGTTGAGGTTGTTGGTTTTCCTATAAAACCATCCTTGTTGAGGTTATTGGATGTCTGTAAAACCATCCAGATCATGAGCATGCATGGTAAGCAAGCTGCGAAATAAGTGTGATTATTTTTCTCCCATGTTCGCACTAAGGGGGAATGTTAGGAAATAATATAGTGCTCACATTAATTGAGCATATATTCAAGTATTGGTTTGTTGTGAGAAAATAGTGGTGGTTATAACCACACACGTAGAATGGTTTTAGTTAGAAATAATAGGGAAATTTGTTTGAGTAAGCTCCTTATTTTTAGGAGTACTATTCCCTATATATATGAGGAGTTGTATGTTGCAGATGATATAATATACAATGAAATTAATAGTTTGTTGTGTAAATCTCTTTCTACGTCTTCATATCAACACAAAGTAATAGTCATTTACACGTGGTGAAGTACTCATGAAGTTACTGAGCCTAAATTCCAAGAAGATCCAAGATCGTACACTAGGGTCAAAACCATACGAATGATCTTAACATATTTCTACGGTTTTACCCAGAGATCCAGTTTAGAAACAAAACATTTCTAGAGATAGATCAACTTTGGTCTTGCATTTAGATCACTCGGAATCCTTGAGATCCACATATATTTAGCTAAGTAAAATTTCTCCCATGTTTCGATAATTGTTAGATTAATATTCACTTTTTGAAGCATTATTATGATTTTGAAATTAATGTTGGAAGTTAAATATATCAAAATATCCACCTGTAACAATAATTCATCCTTTTTATGCATGTTTGATTAGGAGTTCATTATAAAAAGATTAAAAAGGTTGAGATTAATCACTTAAAAAGTGAAATCAATGAAAGATTCATAAAACCCTCAATAACCTTAGGGGATTCTTAGGGCTTATAATTTACTATCACAATTTTGTGAATAAATATGAAATAAATACATAACCACTCACGTGTTTATTAAAGAAAGACTCCTTTCTTTCGAATGAGGAAGAAACCCAAAAATTTGAGACATTGAAGAAGGCCGTGTGTACCACTCTAGTTCTAGATACCTAGATTTCTCCAAAAGATTCATTATCAAATGTGATGTTATAGGGTGTGGCATAGGTGAAATAATCATGAAAGACGATCGACCCATCATATTTGAGAGTCATTAATCGAATGTTTAAAAACCTAGCAAAACCAACTTATGAGAAGGAAATGTTGGCTATTCTTCATGCAATCAAACAATGGAGACCATATCTCATGGGTCGTCACTTCAAGGTGAAGATAGATCATGAAAATTTGAAATAATTCTTGGAGAAATGAATATCATCTAAAGAACAACATAAATGGGTCACAAAGATGTTGGGATATATGAATTTGAGATCATTTATTAAAAAAATGGAAAGGAAAATGTGGTATCTAATGTAGTACTATCTAGGAAAGACGAGTCCATAGAAGCATTATTATTTTCCATGTCAATATTACAGGTAGATTGGGTAGATCAAACAAGATCAAAATGGTAGAATGATTCAAATATCCACACTCTCATTCATAATATCCAACAAGATCAAAGTGTTTCAAAAAACATGTATGGAAGGGGATGCATTATGGTACAAGGATTAGTTGTACTTATGTAAGAACTCTACCCTTAAAATTTAGGCTCTCTCGAAGTTCTATGTTTCTCCATTGGATAACCACTCTAGGCTCTGAAAATTTTATCATAAAATTAAGAAGGATTTCTTCTTGGAAAGGTTGAAAGGGATGTCAAAAATTGTGTTAGAATTTTTGGTGTGTTAGTGTAAAAACGGAGAACCTACTAATACGCCAATTTTTTTTTAACCTCTAACTATTCCTAGTGAGTAGAAGGCAGATGTTTCTATGGATATCATCCCGGGATTTCCAAAATCTGATGTGAAAAGTGTAATTATGGTGGTTCTAGATAGACTTATTAAATATTCTCGTTTTTGTGCCTTACCACATCCCTTTATAGTAAGTATAGCTGCCATGTCTTTTAGAGATACATTTTAGAAGCTACACAAGACACCAAATATTATAGTAAGTGACCATGACCATATATTTAATATAATTTTGTTGGAATGATTTATTCTCATGTTTGGGTACTCACATAGTTTGTAGTTCAACATATCATCACCAAGTGATGGAAAGATTGAGACAGAAAAAAAATATATGAAGTGATATCTTTGATGTTTCACTTAATATAAACATGAGAGATGGGTTGAATGGATACCGCTTATAAAATGGTGGTATAACACTTTATTTCATACTTGATATAAAATGATTCCATTCTTTGCATTGTATGGTTACCATCCCTCACCTCTAACTTGAGGGTCCATCTAAAGCGATAACGAGTTGAAGAACACATTCAAAACCAACACAAGGTGTTATCTAGCCTTAAAGATGATTTGGAAATGTCACAAAACTATATGAAGCAACAAGTTGATCAACACCATAGTTAGTGAAGCTTTGAAGTTTGAAGTTGTTTTTGTGTGATTGCAGCCACATAATAAACTATATTTGAAACAAAAAATGAAAGATAATAAGCTTTAATATAAATACTATGACAATAATCAAGTGTTATATAAAAATTGTAGTGTGGCATAAAAACCGGAGCTTCCCCATTCTACTAATATACTTCCAATTTTCCATGTTTCTTGATTAAAGAAGGTCATTGGGTAGAGATGTCTTCTAATCATTGTTACTCGAGGTTGATGAGGAGGCACACATCATTTTGGATCATGAAATAATCTTATATACACACATTAAGAAGTTGGAGAAAAGGGTTAATCACGAGTATCCGATCAAGTGGATTAATTTAAACATTGAAGATTCAACATTAGAAAGATGAAGCATTCGACACTAACATATAGAGATTGCCCGATATGCGGGATAATAATTATTTGAAGGAGGGCATGCTTTTCCCTTAATCTTAGGTCATATATTAGGTGTGGATGGCCAAATTGTGGCTAACATAATATCTTATCATGCCATATCATATTCATTTTTTCATAACATAGTAGGGTATATATATGATTTATTAGCTATTATATAAGCATCATATTGAGCACTTGAGTGTTATAGTATGGTTTGGAGGTTTCCCATTGAAGTAGCTTAGTCATTCTACTTATATATTGTGACCATTTCTCTATATTTTTTTTCATCTTTGGTGTTCTATTACTATTGATATTTATATACATCTAAGTAATTTCATTACATGCTTCATCTGCGTGACATAACTCTTTGTTCATTGAAACCCTTGAAAAATTCTTGGAGTGAATTTATCTTTCCGGACATGATTCGTTACCTTTGCATGCTTGGAAATGGAGCAAGCTATAAACTTTGACCCAGATTAAGTTCATTAGACCTATAATAGAAAGTTCTCTAATTGATGTGTTAGCTGATTTGAGAAGATTTAAGAAACCCTTGAATACTCTTGGAATGATTATTTTTATAATATTTTGGAAGAGTTCCGGGGAGTTATAAAGCTACATTGACTTGCTTATATAACCTTTCCTAGGTAAAATATCCTAGTAAGTATGACCATATGAAAATTAAATGACCCTATGAATATATTCACATTGAAAATAAATGCGAGAGAAATAAAAGGGGCAATACCATATAAATAGGCCAAGATTGCATCCCACATCCCGACCTCTTTGTACAATCTTGAACATGGAAGATGAAAAGTAAAACAAGAAGTTGTGGTATGAATTACAAAGGTTATTTGCTACTTTGGTATGATAATATTATTCAAATTGATGATAATAGAGTGCGAAGACAAGCAATTCATGGAAGAGAAAGAGATATTAATTGATTGGATTCTAAATGTGAGCATTTATCTTAGAGGAACATAGTCAAACTTGGAATTGTAAATAGTCACGTTACCAAAGTTTAGTGTCTACATTGTAAGATTATATAATTTATTATTTTTAATTATGTTCCCATAAAAATGCATAATTAAAATATGGGGAGTCCATCCTAACCTTTCCTATTTGTTATGCATGCATTAAAAGATAAGGGTTTAAACACATTCATACACAAGATAGTTTGTTGATGTGATTTTTTTAATACATTAGGAGCTTGATAATAATGGATATATAACATAGACCCCCCTTAAAATTTCTCTATTTAATGGTTCTTGCAAGGTGTTCATAATAGAACAATGTTTGAAGTAGGAAGAGTATCTTTCTAGTGATTAAAAAACACTAGGAAAAGTGATATAGGTTTTCGAAGACAACAACTAGGTGATCACGTCTTCTATTGTCTTCCACTAACAACTACCTCTGGATTAACATGAGATTGAGTGTTATGTTATAAAACCCCATGTGTTGTCTTTTCATGCACTCTATTTATTTCTATAATTTTGTATTTAAGATAGTCCTTACTTCTACCATAATCATTTCTCATTATTTGTTTTATGTAAATTAAAACTAATTAAGATGTGAATATGGTTACTTTAATATAGTTCTTACTATAAATTTTTTCATATCTACAAATGATTGGATTGAAGAAAATTGACAATATTACCATCTATAATAAATCTCAAAAGATAAAATAAGTAAATAGAAAAATTATACTAAAAGTATCGTAAATAATGTGTTGATTTAAATTCACTATTCCTCCATTTAATAACATATATATTTGGAAAAAATATTGTTACGATAATACCTAGCTAGTGAGGTTGTTTTATAGTAACTATAACAAGAATTAGTAATTTTTATTAAAATATTAATAATCTAATAAATGATTTATATATATTTTTGACTTAACATAAATACATGATTAGATTTTAATATAGCTATTATTTTATTATAGGTAAATTGGTTTTGAAGGGACCATACCCTAAAGTACAAACAAAAAGGCTCAACAACCAAGATGCACAAGGAATTACAATGTGGTTTTTTAGAGACATGGGGGCCACACCACATCCAAAAGCCAAAAAGCTAGATAAAGCGATAATAGAGCGATGGCGGGGGGCCAGTCTACCACGAATCCCTACAACAATCCAACAACGACAAAACAACATGCTCAAAAACATAAAAAAAATAGTTGCACAAAGAACACAAGATACCAAAGACACTAAATCATAGATTTTCCATACACCTTAAGAGATACCCTAAGAGCCTTATAAAGAGTAATAACACCTCCAATATTAGGGTCAAGATGGGTCTCTTTGAAGAAATTCTTAGTAATCTTCCCGTTCTTCCATGCTGAAGTAGGAATTCCACTTACATCACAAATCTGGTTGATATGCACCTGAAGGAGGTCAAGAAAAACTCTGTGGATGGAAAGTTGGTTGTTGTATTTCTCCTCAAGAGATTTGATTTGACCAGTAAGTGAGTTAACTTCCTCTTGCAGGTTCGTAATGGAGGCAGGGTTTGTGGTCTTACTACCAGCTTTTAAGAGAAAATCAACATTATCTTCAACAATTTTCGGTGTGTTGCTTTGTTGTTTAAACTTTGCAAGAATGACAGGTGAGGCCTGAGCACTAGGATTACCAAGGCTAATCTCTGGAGAGCTCTCAGCTCCAATTTTCCCCTTATCTTTCATAGAGCTTCTAAGAATGCTTAGCAGGGGAGGAGGTTGAGAAAGTCTATAGTTGGGATTTTTGATCGATACGGGGCTCTTTGGGGAGGAGTAGCGGTAGAGAAGGACCATGATCATTTGCAATAACATCCATAATGAATTGATTGATAAGGAAGATGACTCCCTGATGGAGTGGAAGAACCCGTCTATGCCCTTGAACCTCTAAAATGGATTTTTCTAGCGAATGCAAAATATAATACAACAGACTTACCTTTGCATCTCTCCGGAAGTGATTGAGCAAGACCAAATGGTGTAGGAAATGGTGGAGAATCTTCCTTCAAGTGTTATGTAGTGAACCACCATGCGGGCCACCTCATCAAAAGGCTGTGGAATTGAGGAACACAAGATACCAACACGTGTTGTTTGAATTTGTTCACCTTCATCCAAGAAGAACCTTTCCTCAACATCCTTATCAAACTTATTATGAAGAACTTGTTGCCCTCCATCTTAGAGCCCCATGATGAAGGAGATGAATTTCTCTGAAATGTTGAAATATATTCCCTTGAATTTGATGTTTCTATCTTTCCAATTAGCTACAAATTATAGAGAGATATGTTGGTCATGGCCCCTAGTCCTTTAAATGAAGTCTGTGAATCCTCCAACATTTAGGGTATCCCAAAGTGCAACATTATCCTGCCATTGGGGGTCGAACATTAGTTCCACTCTGCATAATATATCTCCCATCATGAATTAAAATGGTGGAAAACTAATAACAGAATGATGGTAATGACAAACCAACCTTTAGACAACAAAATGGCAACCACAAATCATGCGACCCGAAAAAATTCCTTCTCTTTATTCCACTCGATTTTCAATGCAAATATCCTTAGCATTTGAAAGGAGGATTAAAATAATATCAATTTGTTGAAAGTACCAAAAATCTAATTTCCACACATGTGAAGTCCGCCACTTAAGCTGCAATGATGGTTTAGGCCAACGCTTCATTAATGATGGTTTCTTGTCTTTGTGTAGGGAGGTTCATGTCATGTGAACACCAACATTAACAAGTGCATTAGAATTGAAATTATGTTAAAATAGAATAAAATTTCCATTAAAATAATGACTTCCGTGATAGTCATTTTCATCGTCCTTAACAAATAATAATCATCTAATATTGGATGAAATTGTATGTACATGGAAATAATATACAAAATCCTTATTTAGACAAAATATAATACAAAGAAAGAGTAATTGCATGCATGAATAGTGAATATATTATGTAGCGTAGTAAGTGTGAGAATTTATGTAGTACATGGTTTAGAAAATAGGCCAAGAAGAGGAGCGTTGTTATAAGTTACGGGTTTTATCTGCTCGTAATTTTGTCTTTCATCTTTGAAGTTATCGTTGGCATTGGGGCACCCATAAGAACATTAGGGTTTTCTTTGTTTCTATTGTGCAGGTCATCGCAGCCTTGTTCACACTTGATGAATGCTTTGGGTTTTATCTATAAGAAATAATTGATGCTCCATGGTGATGTATCTAGGTAGGATATGTTGTGCCATATCATACCAAGTAACTTGTTGCTCTTAGATTTTTTCCTAGAATGTAGTCATCTTGACCACGGAATAATAAATTAGAATTTAATATATATATCTTAAAAAAATAGTAAGTTAATGAAGACGTGCAATTACCTAAGATTGTGCAAATGTTAGTAGATGGGAGGGATCACATTGTTTACATGGGCACTTGAGCGATTGTTTGACACAGTTAGATAGTCTGAATAAACTACCAAAAGAAAAGACACCGAGGAAACACACTGCATATTGTCCCATTGCCTTACATACAACAAACCTCTTGCAAGAAATAAACTTATATCAACATGAGTACTTCTCCTTAATTAGTTAATGTTTGTTTGAAGGAAGCAACTTCAATACTAACCTAATGTGAGTTCGATGTTAAAACCATTGTTTTTTTGCGAGTGTAGAGCATGTTAGAAAAAGAGTAATTTTTCCCCTAGAAAAGCAAAAACATTTTATTTTTTACATGCTTTTATTTTTGAGTTTAGTTTTAGATGTTCTTAAGTTTAGGAAAAGCTAATAAAGAAAATAAATCAAAAGCTTTGTATTGCACAAAAACATGTGCTTTTTAGTTCTATTTTTAAGAGTTGGGTGTTTTATTGTTAGATGAAGCCATCTATTTATTAGAGGCAATTGTAAGTGTTTTCATATCAAACACATTCAGAGAGATTGTATTGAGCTAAAGCTCTGGAACTAGAAGAAGAAATATATGCACAAAAGTGCTGATATGAGTTTGCAATAATATGTTTTATTTGCAATTCTTTATTTTATTTATGTTAGTTGTTATTTTATGTGCCTAATTTCTACAAATTGGTATCAAAGTGTGGATTTTTTCAGTAGGTTTCTAATTGACAATAGTGTTAGCATAATAATTAGTATTACATTATTCAGTTCTTGAAGCGGTTATATTTCATAACTATCTTCTTCCACCTCTATTGTATTTATCCCCTCTCTCTTTGATGAATGAGAATCAGTGTGGAATATTATGTTATTGTTTTATGTTTGTATCTGCCATTCATAATGTGAAGGAGTTCATTTGTTTTATTGGCTGGTGTTTCCAAAGTTTATCCTCCTCCTAGAGCAAACATTGGTATCAGAGCAATGGGGGAGGCGATCAGCAGCAGAGAAGCGTGATTGCATCTGAGGCGATCTGGTGTAGCAGAAAACTAGCGTAGTGGTGTGGTGCTTGATTTTGTTACCGGTTTGGTTACAGACTGAGACACCAAGCCGCAATCTACTTCTGTCTTCCTTCTCCTGAGTCTGCAGCACCAGGAAAGTTTTAACGATGTCCCATCAGTAAAGTCTGTTTTATTTATTTATTTGTGTATCCTATTTCCATGTCTCAATGCGCATGAAGGAAAAGGAGAAAGGTGAGCTTGTGTGAGGAGTCACGAGGTTCCTTCATCCGAGACTATGATTTTCATCTAGTTAGTTTGATTCCACTCTTTTTAACCCCAAATTTGAGGGTTCTGCGTGCCAATTCACATCGAAAATGACGGAAAAAGAGAGGGAGAACCATGTGTACATGGCAAAGCTTGCGGAGTAGGCTGAACGATATGATGAAATGGTGGAGTCAATGAAGAAAGTTGCCAAGTTAGATGTTGAGCTCACAGTAGAGGAAAGGAACCTGCTTTCAGTTGGCTACAAGAATGTCATTGGGGCACGAAGAGCTTCATGGCGGATTATGTCATCCATTGAGCAAAAAGAAGAGGCAAAGGGCAATGATGTTAATGTTAAATGGATCAAAGAGTACCATCACAAAGTTGAGGATGAACTTTGCAAGATTTGCAATGACATTCTTACAATCATTGATGAGCATCTTATTCCCTCTTCTAGCACTGGTGAGTCCACAGTCTTCTACTACAAGATGAAGGGAGATTATTATCGTTATCTTGCAAAATTTAAAGTACTGTAAGCAGCATTACAGGAGGACGAAGCAAAATGGAGGCTGGAGGAAATCCAAGTAACCTCTTGCAAGCCATAAGCGACGAGGCCGCCGATAGATATTGTGGCAGAATAAGGTATTGAGGACCTATTCCTCAATTTTGGTTTGAGTTTATTTCAGTTTTAGTGTTGTTTCCATGTTCTGTTGTTTTGTGATCGGATGCTGAAAATGGATTATTCTGGAGCATAGTTGTTTGCCAATGGTTCTTCGTTTTGAATTGATCCTCTGAGTGTCATGCTTCGAAAAGAAGATGGTTCACTTGTGAATATGTTCACTTGTAACATGAACCATGTGCAACAAGGTCTAAGTGGCGAGATCTAGTCGATAACATGTTTCTTGATGCAGTTTCTTTCTTAGTATTCACATTTCACATTATGGGAAAAATGACTTAGTCAAGGGCAACATTCAGTGGCAGTGATTTGTTTCCTTTGCTGTTGAAGATTGGCTAAATGACAATCGACATCAGTGGCTACAACTAAGAACATGATTGCTATGATTCTTAGAAGTGAATGTGGAATATTTGTCAGTATTGTTTGTTGTTTTCCTATGTTGTTTGGTTGTTCAATAAAGTGCAGATGTTGCATAGTTTCCTGTTTGGGACCTCCTAAATTGAAAAGCGTCATGGGGAATAGAAAAGCACTGAAAGTAGCGCATGGTACTCGAAGTTGGGTTCATGGTAATCCTGTAAAACCACCGAGGTATCATCCTCTTGGGTTTGTGGTACGCCTGTAAAACCACCGAGGTAAAATCCTCTTGGTTCGTGGTAAGCCTGTAAAACCACCAAGGTGAATAGTCGGAAAGTGTTCCTGTCCCTCTAGGTTTATGGTCAACCTTAGAAAAACCATGTGAATCGAGACCATGTAGGCATGCTCGTGTGAAGACCCTCTTTACGGTGTTCTCATTAAGGGGGACCTATCATCAGGAAATGTATCTTTGTATGAACAATGTAATAAGGGGGGAATGTTAGCATAATAATTAGTATTACATTATTCAGTTGCTTAAGCGGTTATATTTCATAACTGTCTTCTTCCACCTCTATTGTATTTATCCCCTCTCTCTTCGATGAATGAGTATTAGTGTGGATTATTATGTTATTGTTTTATGTTTGCATCTGCCGTTCATAATGTGAAGGAGTTCATTTGTTTTATTGGCTGGTGTTTCCAAAGTTTATCCTCCTCTTGGAGCAAACAAATAGGTTATGGATTCTATATCCAGTTTGTAGACACCATAATTTATAGGAAAGAATTATGAGTATTGGTCATTAACCATGAAGGAACTATTCAAATCCCAGGATGTGTGGGAAATCATAGAGAATGGGTACACAAAGCTGCGAAATGTAGCAACATATAACACACTCTCATAAGAAGAGAAAAAAACTTTAAAGGAATTAATAAAGAAAGATGGAAAAACTCTTTTCTTCTTTCATCAAGGCATGCATGAAAGCATCCTACCCAGAGAGTGGCAACAACCATAAAACACAAATTACATGGGAAACTCTCCAAGTTGCGTAGGGTGAGTGCACCAAGTTGGGGGGCCAAAAGGGGGTCTTAAGTGGACGCATTTTTATGAAAAAAACTTCAATTTGTACGAGTTTTTCGAAATAGTTACACTCAAAATTGGAAGATGTTGTAGAAATATGAATCGTAGCATTTTGAGTCTAGTTTCTAAGCTACTAAATTTTATTAAAAATGGATAAGTTTAAGTGGGTCAAACAACTAAAATACCAATAGATGCTCTTTTTTTGTTAAAAACATAATAGAGTGACTTTCGTGCCCCCACCATTTAGTATTTTTGAAAACCTTTTAGTAGAAATATAGTTAGGATCATCTAGTTTGGGCTCCATTTTTTTAAAGATTTTTTAACAAGATTTTTTTATTTATGATTTTTTTGTACAAAAATTTTATATTTTGAAAAATAACGGAGCTCCGATCGTGGCCCCTAACTACCTCAAAAAATATCAAAAATTAGATATATTTTTGAATATCTATAGAATTATGCCTAGTTAGGGTTAGTATAATTTTTTAAAAATTTTGATCACAAAAAAAAGATACACCATGAAAGATAGACATATTTACACTTCAAAAATAGCTATAAAAAGGCATAGCTAGAAAATAAATAATATGGAAACCTTATATTAGTTAGAACATTTGGAAAATTATATTTTTAGAAAGAAGATACTATGCTCTACGTCAGTGGTATAATTTTTTAAAAATGGATCAATTGTTTTATTTTGATTTATCATAGAGGAAGTTTCATTTTTACATTTTTGGTAAAAACTCACTGTTTTGTTGTGTTTATGCAGTCCATACCTCAGGCTTGGGGATCCAAACTGGATCCCAAGCCTTGAGGCATGGCTTGGGAAAAGAGAAAACGTAAAACGCGCGCGCATTACATAACGTGTATGCATTACGTGTAGTATAAACACTATGCATGATTTTGACATGCTTCTATTTACATAAATAAATGTTTTTAATTTATTATTACTTATAAGTTTTTCATTTATTATTATTATTTTTAAATGTTTTTAATTTATTATTACTTATGAGTTTTTCATTTATTATTATATTTCATACTTTAAATTTATTTATGTAAATATAAGAAATTAGGGTCACTCTGCACCTTATGGAATTAGTCTCACATGACTCCATGAGTTTTAGGAGATAGTTTTTAAAGCATAATCTGGTTAGTACATAGATAATTTTTCAGATTTCAGATTCAAACCTAAATATTTTAGTGTTTAACTTCTACAATCGAAACCCTAAACCATAGGCCATAAACCTAAACACTAAACTATAAACCTTGAGCCCTAAACCCTAAACCTTTAAACATGATCCTGTTAGTGTAGGTTATTATTTATCATGTTATTTATTTATCAGGATAATTCTTACACTTGTGTTAGCCCTACACTTGTTGGGTTAGCTTGCTTAGGTGTACTAGTTGTGTGGAGTTAGCTTACTAGTTGTGTTGAGTTAGCTTCTCAGTTATGTGAAGTTAGCTTACTAGTCTTTTGGAGTTAACTTAACTATCAGTATTAGTTAGTGGGAGTTCTTCACCACTGATTTAGGTAGTAGTTGCACTTCCATCCTCCTATATGTACATCTTTCTTATTGAATAATTCAAATGATTTCCATATATGGTATTTTAGCTCTTTTGCTTTGCAAATCTAATGTGGTGTGCTATTATCATCTGAGATCACGTCTTGGAGCAATGTTCTTATCGTTCCTTTTCATGGTATCAGAGCCATAGATGATGTAGACATCCATCTGTAAGTTTTTCTTTGTAAGCAAGGGTTTATTATTTTTATGTATTTGGAATTTGTGAGAAATTTTCTGTAGCATGCATTTTTATGCAAAATGGAGTGCACCATTAGATTTGGAAGGTGCCAAAACCCTATAATCAACTGTAAACTCGGCCATGTTTTGAGACAGTCAAATCTGGACATTTTAAAGGTTTTTTTTGGCACATTTCTCAAAAAATCCATACAATTATGTACAGACATATTTTTTGGCTCAAAAATTATATCATATTTCTAGGTTTTTCAAGAAACTTTCTGGGTTTCTCTCTATTTTTTGATACAGGTGCCAAAAAAAAGATATTTGCAGTCAAAGTTTGTATTCACAATTGTACTTTTTGGGTGCATTCTTTTATCCATTGGATATAAGCGTGTACCTTCCGGATGCATTCTTTTACCCTTTGGGTATTTCAGTTTTGGATGCGCTTTTTATCCACTTTGGACACGATCACCCTATTGGTGCATTCGTTTATCCATTGGATATAAGCATGTACCTTCCGGATGCATTCTTTTACCCTCTGGATATTTTGGTTTTGGATGCAGTCTTTTATCCACTGGACGCAGATCTGTACCCTCTGAGTGCATTCTTTTATCCATTAGATATAATCATGTACCCTCTAGACCCAATGATTTACCCTCTGGACATTTTAGGTTTTGGGAGCAAGGTTTTATCCTTTGGTCACAAGCATGTATCGTGTGGATGCACTCTTTTACCCTTTGGACATTTGGGTGTCACGTGTACCTTTTAAAAAAATATCAAGCATTAAAATATTATTTTAATAGTAAAACCTTGTAGAGCTCATAACTTTTGATCCATAGCTCGGATTAAGGTGATCTTTGTTTTGAAATTGTGTATTTTTTTGAGATCTACGCATTAGTGACATTTTTATACACATATTTCAAATGTAAAAGGTACTTTTAATCATTGTAATATTTACATGCACTCAATTATAAAGTGCTAAATTCGGGAGGGTGTTGTGATCACTTGTGGATGCATTTTTGGTTGAGCTTGACGTCCTAAAATTTTGGGTATTGCATTATTGTATCTATGGGTGTATACATTTATATCTCTCTTGTTTGTTGAGATATTTTGGATCTGTATTTTTGACACTTTTTTTGGACATTGTGACAGTCTCTCTTATGGGGGAGCTATTTTGGCCGAGCACAGTGTTAGTTTTTCAGTGTTCGAGTAGTTGATTTTGGCAACTCATACAGATCTGTGGTATCACTCTACTCATTCAGCAGTATGGGAGGGTGTGGTGTTAATACTACTTCTTCAGGTTTCGTGTCCTTGCCTTGTTACCTTGGCTTTTCTTGGATCGTGGCACTCCTATTTATTTGGATTTCGTGTCCTTACCTTATTGCCTTGGTTGTTCTTGGATCGTAGCACACCTATTTGTAGCAATTGATCAAATTATGTTTGATATTTTTTTACATTTTCGACATCACTCCATTGACAGTCTCCTTACATGGAGCTATTCGTGAAGCCTAATGTCAGTTGTTTTTGAGTTATATGATCGAGCAATGGATTCAAACCATAGTGTGCACCACACTTCTTCAATATTGTATGCGTTTTTGGAGCCGAGATTCTGAGGATATCTTGCAGTAGGATTTTTCTCTCTACTTTGTTATTACTGGTTTTGGGTACCTTGCGGTGTCTAATTTTCTCAATTATTGTATGTGGGTACCTCATCAGGCCTTGTTGTCGGGACCCACCTTCTTTTCCACCCACCTAAGCTATGCTTACGGGAGGGTGTTAGTGTAGGTTATTATTTATCTTTTTATTTATTTATTAGGATAATTCTTACACTTGTGTTAGCCCTACATTTCTTAGGTTAGCTTGCTTAGGTGTACTAGTTGTGTGGAGTTAGCTTACTAGTTGTGTGGAGTTAGCTTACTAGTTGTGTTGAGTTAGCTTCTCAATTATGTGAAGTTAGCTTACTAGTCTTTTGGAGTTAACTTAACTACCAGTATTAGTTAGTGGGAGTTCTTCACCACTGATTTAGGTAGTAGTTGCACTTCCCTCCTCCTATATGTACATCTTTCTTATTGAATAATTCAAATCATTCTATTGTAATGTATTGAACATTATGGATTATGATGGATTTCCATATATGGTATTTTAGCTCTTCTGCTTTGTAAATCTAATGTGGTGTTCTATTATCATCGAGATCGCGGCTTGGAACAATATTCTTATCGTCCTTTCATGGTATCGAGCCATAGATGATGTAGACATCTATCTCGTAGTTTTTTTTTTGCAAGCAAGGGTTTAATATTTTCATGTATTTGGAATTTGTGAGAAATTTTCTGTAGCATGCATTTTTATGCAAAACGGAGTGCGCTATTAGATTTGGAAGGTGCAAAAATCCTATAATTGACTGTAAACTCAGCCATGTTTTGAGACAGTCAAATCTAGACATTTTAAAAGTTTTTTTGGCACATTTCTCAAAAAATCCGTACAATTATGTACAGACATATTTTTGGCTCAAAAAGTATATCATATTTCTAGGTTTTTCAAGAAACTTTCTGGGTTTCTCTTTGTTTTTTGATACAGGTGCCAAAAAAAAAGATATTTGCAGTCAAAGTTTGTATTCACAATTATACTTTTTGGGTGCATTCTTTTATCCATTGGATATAAGAGTGTAGCTTCCGGAAGCATTCTTTTACCCTCTGGGTATTTTGGTTTTGGATGTAGTCTTTTATCCACTTTGACGGCCTTGAGATCTGTACCCTATAGGTGCATTCTTTTATCCATTGGATATAAGCGTGTACCTTTCGGATGCATTCTTTTACCCTCGGGGTATTTTGGTTTTGATGCGAGTCTTTTATCCACTTTGGGCCTTGATCTGTACCCTCTGGGTGCATTCTTTTATCCATTGGATATAAGCGTGTACCCTCTAGACCCAATGATTTACCCTCTGGACATTTTAGGTTTTGGGCGCAGGCTTTTATCCTTTGGTCGCAAGCATGTATCGTGTGGATGCACTCTTTTACCCTTTGGACATTTGGGTGTCACATGTACCTTTTAAAAAAGATCAGCATTAAAATATTATTTTAATAGCAAAACCTTGTAGAGCTCATAACTTTTGATCCATAGCTCGGATTAAGGTGATCTTTGTTTTGAAATTGTGTATTTTTTTTGAGATCTACGCATTGGTGACATTTTTATACACATATTTCAAATGTAAAAGGTACTTGTTACTCATTGTAATATTTACATGCACTCAATTATAAAGTGCTAAATTCGGGAGGGTGTTGTGATCACTTGTGGATACTTTTTTGGTTGAGCCCGACGTCTTAAAATTTTGGGTATTGCATTATTGTATCTATGGGTTTATACATTTATATCTCTCTTGTTTGTTGAGATATTTTGGATCTGTATTTTTGACACTTTTTTTAGACATGGTGACAATCTCTCCGATGGGGGAGCTATTCGGCCGAGCACGGTGTTAGTTTTTCGGTGTTTGAGTAGTTGATTTTGGAAACTCATACGGATCTATGGTATCACTCTACTCATTCGAAAGACGGTATGGGAGGGTGTGGTGTTAATACTACTTCTTTAGGTTTCGTGTCCTTGCCTTGTTACCTTGGCTTTTCTTAGATCGTGGCACTCCTATTTATTTGGATCTCGTGTCCTTACCTTGTTTCCTTGGTTGTTCTTGGATCGTGACACACCTATTTGTAGCAGTTGATCAAATTATGTTTGATGTTTTTTTACATTTTCGACATCACTCCATTGACAGTCTCCTTGTATGGAGCTATTATGGTGAAGCCCAGTGTCAATTGTTTTTGAGTTATATGATCGAGCAATGGATTCAGACCATAGTGTGCACCACAATTCTTCAACATTGTACAAGTTTTTGGAGCCGAGCTTCTGAGGATATCTTGCAGTAGGATTTTCTCTCTCTACTTTGTTATTATTGGTTTTGGGTACCTTGCGGTGTCTAATTTTTCCAATTATTGTACATGGGTACCTCATCAGGCCTTGTTGTCGGGACCCACCTTCTTTTCCACCCACCTAAGCTATGCTTATGGGAGGGTGTTAGTGTAGGTTATTATTTATCCTTTTATTTATTTATTAGGATAATTCCTACACTTGTGTTAGCCATACACACATGTTGGGTTAGCTTGCTTAGGTGTACTAGTTGTGTGGAGTTAGCTTACTAGTTGTGTTGAGTTAGTTTGCTTTCGGTTATGTGAAGTTAGCTTACTAGTCTTTTGGAGTTAACTTAACTACCATTATTAGTTAGTGGGAGTTCTTCACCACTTTGATTCGGTAGTAGTTGCACTTCCCTCCTCCTATATGTACATCTTTATTATTGAATAATTCAAATCATTCTATTGTAATGTATTGAACATTATGGATTATGATGGATTTCCATATATGGTATTTTAGCTCTTACGCTTTGCAAATCTAATGTGGTGTGCTATTATCATCGAGATCGTGGATTGGAACAATATTCTTATCATTCATTTCGGATCCCTAGACCCTCAAACCTAAACCCTAAACCCTAAACCTTAAACATTCAACCCTTACCCGTGAGCCCTAAACCCCAGAGACTTAAGCCCTAAACCATAATCTATAAGCCCTAAAACCTAAACCCTAAACCCTAAACCATGAACCATGAGCCCTAAATACTAAACCCTAAACCACCGAACCATAAAAACTAAATCCTAAACCCTAAACCCTAAACCTTAAACATTGAATCCTAAACCCTAAACCCTAAGCCTTGAACCCTATACCCTTATCCCTGAGCCCTAAAATCTAAACCCTAAACCCTAGACCATATACCCTAAGCCCTAAGCCCTAAACCCTAAAACCTAAACCCTAAACCCTAAACCCCGAGCCCTAAACCCTAAACCCTAAACCTTAATCCCTAAACATTAAATCCTAAACCATAAACCCTAAGCATTAAATCCTAAACCCTAAACCATAAACCCTAAAACATGAACCATAAACCATAAACCCTTATTCCTAAACACTAAATCCTTCAATCAAACCCTAAACCCTAAATCCTTAACCTCAATCTCTAAACCCTAACCATAAACACTAAACCCTACACCCTAAACCTAAAACCTAAATCCTAAACCATAACCTTGAACCACTAATCCTGAACCCTAAACTTTAAACCACGAACCATGAGCCCTAAACCCTAAACGCTAAACCCCAAACCATATTTCATCAATATTTCCTAGTCTCGTGCTAGAACCATCATTTAGTCTTTTATAGAACTAAATTTTTATGAGATGTGGGACAAGTAACTAAATGGATATGGCATCTACATTGTGCCTTGTAATGCATATATTACACATCTCTTCCAAACTTGTTTCTCCCCACATATACTTACGCTCTTGAATGTACATTTATTCACACTCGAAAAAATTTCATATTTATCATACTTCCATATATGGTATTATGCGAAGCCAGGATGACCCATTGGAAGTTGGAAAAAATAAACATCACAACAAAAAGATTAATCTTAAAGGAAACAAAAGAAACATAGAGAATATATCAATGCGAGAGACTGTAGGATCAAAATTGAATTTCTGTAGTATCCTCTCCTCCGGACAAAGATAAAGTTTAAGTGTTTTACTAGAAGGGATACTAAATTTGATAGAACTTCCTAAAGTGTTCAAAATAAGCATAGGAACAAGGGAATGACTAAGAACACTAAGGGGTTATCAATCACCTAGTAAATATTTCTTGTTTAGTTCTAAATGGGAGTTACCTGGCCTACGATTTAGTGACCTTCCATTCATTGATAATTCCTTATATGATAAACCCATGGATGTTTTCAAAATATCAACAAATGAAAAACATCAAATTTTGATGACTCTCTTTGAATGTTCTGCCTACAAATTCGATGAACCCTGAACTCTGTGACCTAAACCCTTAACCCTCAACCATGAGACCTAAACCCTAAACCCTAAAACCAAAATAATAAATCCTAAACCCTAAACACTAAATACTAAACCCTAAAACCTAAACCCTAAACCCATAACCCTAAACCCTTGACCCTAGACCCTAAACCACAGAGCCCCGAGCCCTAAACCCTAAATACTAAATCCAGAGCCCTGAGCTCTAACCCCCAAACCTTAAACCAATAACTCTGAACCCTAAAACTTAAGCCATAAACCATGAACCATGAACCCTAAACCCTAATCCCTAAACCATAAACCCTAAACCTTAAGCCTTGAACCCTACGACCTAATCCTTGAGCCCTAAACCTTAAACCTTGAACCTTGAGCCCTAAACCACTAGAACCTTGAACCTTGAGCCTCAACCCTTAACCTTGAACCATAAACCCAAAAATATAAACCCTAAACCCTAAATACTAAACCATGAGCCCTAATCCCAGAGCCCTAAACCCTAAACCCTAAAATCTAAACTATGAGCCTTAAACACTAAACCTTAAACCCTAAAATCTAAACCTTGAGTCTTAAACCCTTAGCCCTAAACCCTAAACCCCGAGCCCTAAACCCTAAACCCTAAATCATAAACCCTCACCCAAAGGAAAGTCCTAAAAATATCATTCAACATGTTTCAATGTGTAGGGAATAATGTTTAAGGTGATCGATTGACTCATTTAGTTTTTATGAGAGACTACTTCCTTTGAAGGCCTAAAAAGGCATTTTTGGCCATTTTGTAGTTAATTGAACACCCTTCAGAACAAGCTAAAATGAGCTAGTCATGTCATCAAGTTATCAAGGACCATTAATTTTGAAGTATTAAGGTATCATTTGTCTTCATAAGAGACATATGAGTAAAAAGAATGTATGAGAAAATCATGAACTTGATTCCATGAAAGGATGCTTTTAGAGTTACGAAAGGTGATGGGATGATCTTTATATGGAGCACCATGTTTCTAAGAATGATCAATCATCTGAGTTCACTTGATGCAATTCACTTAGTAATATTCATAACTATAACTTATTCAACACCTAGTAGTGTTATCACACCTTAAGGAGGAGGCACATTACAATCACCTCATTTTGGCCATAGGACAAGAATCCCATTCAGCGAACAATCCTCTATCTACAAAGTGAGGATCTATTTTTAGTAAGATGTAGACAAACATCATAGAGTTAATTCATGGTCACTAAAGTGAATTATGGACCAAATTTAAAAATTAGTACCAATTCAAGCAGTGGTAGGGCCAAAATCTATTTTAGAAGGTCAAAAAACATATAAAATGACTATATGCTTTCCCAAAACAAATACCAACTATAATATATATGCCCTGAAAGTTTTAGGTCGTTTACTAAAATCCTGAAAATGGGTAAGTATTGACCAGATTAGATTTTGAAAAACTATCTTCTAGATTATAAATCATTGGAGCTATGAGACCACTTCCATAAGGTGCAGAGTGACCCTAATTTCTTATGTTTAATAAAATAAATTTAAAGTATAAGAAATAATAAAAGAAATATTATACTTTAACATTTATTTTTGTAAGTATAACCCACCAAAACACATATGCATGTTCCATACTACACAAAATGTGTATGCGTCACATAGTGCATACACGACTAGCGTTTACATCATTTTGGCTTGTTTGAAACATATACGCATTATGGTTTTGTGATTCTGAGCCAAACAAACTAAAAGCGCGAGCGTGTTTTACTAATTTTGGATTCTTATCCATTTTTGGCTCCCAACTTCGTGCACTTACCCCGTATAAAGGTAAAGAGAAAGTAAAAACTACCAAGCTACGATTACTTCATAAAGATTTTGAAAATATGTCAATGAAAGATTCAAATTCTGTAGAATCATTCTTTACTTTTGTAGTTGGTTTAGTCAATCAAATTAAATCTCATGGTGAAACTATTGAGGAAAGAAGGATTATTGAAAAATTGCTTAGAAGTTTTCCTACAAATTTTGATCCTTTAGTAGTTCTTATTGAAGAAACTAAGGATTTAAGTCAGTTTTCAATTGATGAGTTGTATGCATCACTAATAAATCATGAACAAAGATTGAATAAATCACATGCGATTATAGATCAAGTTTTTTCATCACGGAGTCCCATCGTGAAATCGTGGAAGAGGAAGAGTAAATTTTAGCCCTAGAGGCAGAGGAAGAAGTTCATCTAGAGGACATAACAGCGGTCCATAAAACTCAAGTGGAAGAGGACATAGTCAAGAGCACAATCATAATCATTTTTTAGGTTAGAGACATGATAAATTACATGTGCAGTGTCACTATTGCAAGAGATATGGGCACTATGCTTTTGAATGCAGGAAAAAGTAGTATGATCAAAACAAACAGAATCAAAATCAGGTTAGAATCTCTACTCCAAGCTCCATGTTTATTGCATGCACAAATATTGCCAAAGCATCACCTATTGAGTGTAATCTATCACAAGAAAGTCCTAGTGATGTGTGGTATTTGGATTCTGTTGTGGTAATCACATGTCAGGTAACTTAGATTTATTTTCTAATTTAAATGAGTCAAGAAAGAAAAAAATTACTCTTGGGAATAATAATACGGTGGAGGCTTGTAAAAGGTAAAGGAAAATCAACATTCTAACTAAAAATGGGGATCGAAGATTATGTAGGATGTTTATTATGTTGCATGTTTGAAGCACAATCTTATGAGCATTGGTCAATTGGTACAAAAGGGATACAGATTTTACATTGAAGACAATGAATGTGTGATCGTGAATAAAGCTCCAAGTACCAGTGTGATTGCTAAAGTGAAGATGACAAACAACAAAATGTTCCCAAAGATTATACTAGCCACATTTGAGCTCGGGGATTGAATTAACTTTTCGATCGCTTAAAAAAGATGACATGTGAATTGTGGCTATGACATCTCAGGTTTGGTCATTTAAACTTTAGATTTGCGGTTTGAATTTATTACATAGAAAAAATATGGTGAAAGGTCTTCCTTTGATTTAGAAACCAGATAAAGTTTGTGAAGGTTATATTTTGGGAAAGAAAAATGAATAATCTTTCCCAATTGGCAAAACAAGAAGAACAATGCACCACTTGAAATTGTTCACTCGGTTTATGTCGATCATGTTTCACTGCTTTTATTTACGTTTTTGAATGTCAAAATAGATAAGGGTAAGGGATAGGAGAAATACATGTTAAATGGGTTGGTTGATGGTTGATGTGCGTGTTTAGACTTCTCGATCCAATGCCGATTGTGAGAGATTCCTTTTGGCTAGGAGGAACTACTTGTAATAGAAAACAAGACCACAAAAGAGAAGTTAAATGATATATGACAGTGGATTGCCTAGCATATGCTAGTTCTAGGAAGTGTGATACTTCCTAGATGGTTACAATCCACTGTTTAAAAAAAATTAATGCGAGAAATAAGTAAAGTCCTACTTGTAGTTGATATGATTTAGGTATCTCATTCAAGTACAATAAGAAAATCCAATCACAACAGGCTAGGCTATAGTTGGATTTAAATGATGAGGTGTATGTACATGTATTGGGATGGGTTAGGATATGATTCTGGGTTGTTTAGGTCAATTGATAGGAGGTTGTTTGGATCTGTTCTTGGGCAGGGTATAAAACATAGGGACCGATGTCGTTTGGGTATAATCGATGACGATTAAGAGAGACCGACGATAGTTATGGGTAACCATCACATCGGTATAGTAGGGTGACAGTAATTCAATGAAAACCTTATTGTAGAGTTTAGGTGAGGTTAGACGGGGCTAAAGAAGGAGATGACGAGGTCTATGGGAATACTAAGAACACTCAGAGAGGTGGAAGAGCTAGGATAGGTGATCTGATAAACAGTGGATGAGGTTTTGGGTTTGTTAGAAAGATGGCTATGGAGGAATGAGAATGTTAATAGAAGAATGGTAACATAAGTGATAACAACTCTATGAACAAAATAGGAATGGAAATGATTAATGATAAAACACTTACCAATGTTACAGGTCCAATGGTTGGGTGGTGGTGATGATCGGTTGATGGAATGGAGCTTGGTGCAATAGTGACGCTTCCCAAATTTTACTGTGAGTGTCAATGCTTCTGGATCTGTCTTGGTGCTAGCTACAGATGTCTGGGTGCATGAGAAAGACTCTGGTTCTACTTGCATGTAGCTCTCTTCTTGTTTTATTCCTCTCAAAATGTGCCAACCCAAAAACAAGGTTGCTTAGGTGAATAAATGGTAAATCGATGACGGTTACTGGGTTAACGGCTTCGGTTTAGGGGTGAAATAATAGTGTCGGTTAAGGTGGGATTCCCTAGGTTTACTAAAATGGAAAGATATTTCTAATTTCTTGGGCCCAGTTAGTTTTGTTCTCGCGGATTAGAACTAAGCTTTGAGAGACAGCGAATGAAGGAGAAATAGAAGAGATTGTTTATCTCGTATTATTCTATCTAACACAAAGCTCACGTACAGTATTTATAGGAAACAATTTGTACTGGACTCCCTAAATGAATGGAGAAGATCCACAACAGAAGCAGAGAATGATGGAATAACAGAAGAAGAGATAAAGTGATAAGATAGACACCTAAGACAAATCTATTATCCAACGTATGCTAACATTCCCCCCCTTATTACATTATTCTTGCAAATGTGACCTCTGAAAGATTCAAATTTCACTTTTCCAAGGGATTTAGTGAGAATGTCAGCAACTTGTGCTTCATAGGAGAGATCTTACTGGAGCTGAATTTGATGGTTCAAGACGTGCTCTCGAATGAAATGGCAGTCAATTTCAATATGCTTTGTTCGTTCATGAAAAGACTGGATTCTGCACGAGCTTCAACACACTCTGATTGTCGTAATAGAGAATAGGTGACTATTTTTCAGGAATTCCCAGGTCATCCATAATGCGACGTATCCATATCACTTCGCACACAGCTCCTCGTGCGGCGTGATATTCTACCTCTGTGGATGAGATAGAAACAACATTTTGCTTCTTGCTTATCCACGAGATAGGTCCAGATCCGAGATGAAATATGTATCCTGTAGTTGACTTCCTATCATCAACAGATCCAGCGTGGTCCGAGTCGACATATCCCTGTAGGAAGAATTGATCATTCTTTTTATATTCCAGACCATAATTAGTTGTTCCTCGGACATATCTCAAAACATGCTTTGCTGCATTCCAGTGACATTTCTTTGGCTCCTGCATGAACCTGGAAAGATAGGCGACAAAGATAGCGAGATCTGAGTGCAGTGTATGTCAAATAGATGAGCCCTCCAACAAATTTCTTGTAGAGAGTAGCATCTACTTGAGGTGAGTCCTGGAATCTTGAAAGTTGCAAGCCTTTTTCCATGGGAGTGGATATAGGTTTACAGATCGGACATTCTATACTTTTCTAGGAGTGTCTTGGCGTACTTTATCTGGGAGACAAAAATGTGATGCTCCTTTTGCCATATTTCCAAGCCAAGACAGTAATGTAGTAGCCCCAAATCTGTCATGTCGAAGGTTCTTTTGAGATCATTCTTTACAATATCAACTTGATCTTCTGAACTACCAGTGATCACAAGATCATCTACATAAACAACCAGAATGACAATTTCTTTGCCTACCTTCTTTATATACAAATTTGAATCTGAGGGGCTACGAGTGAACCCATGCTGCAAAAGGTGATCGTTGATCTTGATATACCATGCCCTGGGAGCTTGTTTCAGTCCGTAAAGAGATTTGATGAGACGACATACCTTTTTAGGCTGATTTTCATCAACAAATCCTTCAGGTTGGGTCATGTATACTTCTTCTTTCAGATCACCATTTAGGAAAGCACTCTTGACATCCATCTGCTGAAGTCTCCATCCTTTATGTGCTGTAAGTGCGCAAACTACTCTGATGGTCTTCATCTTCGCAGTGGGTGCAAAGGTTTCTTCATAGTCGATGCCTTCTTTCTAAGCATATCCTTTGGCTACAAGTCGTGCTTTATGTTTGTCGATGGATCCATCTACCTTATATTTTGTCTTGAAGACCCATTTGCAGCCTATGGGTTTCTTTCTGTGTAGCGGATCGACAAGTTCCCATGTCTGATTTTTCATGAGTGAGTCATATTCTGTTTCCATAGCTTCCTTCCACTGAGTTTGACTGAGTGCTTCACGAACATTATCTGGCTCGGAGCTATTCATCAGTGAACTCATGAGTGCAAAGTTTACCTCATTTCTTGTTTGACTCCTTGTTTTGACTCCGGATGATGTATCTGGGAGTTGTTGCAAATGTGAGTCCTTGATAGTGCTTTGTACCCACTTCGGACGAGAACTTGACTACTTTTGAGAAGAACTGTGTCGTTGCCGTGAGGATTGATGTGGAGTCACATTCTGCAGTTCTCCAAGGTCAACAAATAGTTCTCCTGGTAGCATTTCTTTTCTCTGAGTAGTCTCCTCCGGCTCATCATCTGATTCAGAGACTAATCGGTGAGATGTGTTTGGAAGTGGATCTTCTGTTGATACTATTGAGTCAAAGGATGACTCGTCACAAACCACATCCCGACTCTCGTATATTTTCTTTGTCTCAGGATCCATGAGACGATACGCCTTCGAGGTAGTACTGTAGCCAAGAAGGATACACGGGAGTGTTTTTGGCTCTACCTTCTTTCTCTTCTGAGCTGGGACATGCATGTATGTTGTCTGTGACCAAATACTCATGAAATGAGAAATTGATGGTTTTTACCACTCCATACCTCTTCGGCATCTTGTTCGAGTAGAATATTTGTTGGTGCCTGTTGAGAAGATATACGACCATTTGTCTTGCTTCTTGACCCAATAGCGATCTCCTAGCTTTGCGATTGATAGCATGCGGCGAGCCATCTCCATCAGCGTGCGATTACGGCGCTCAACAATGCCATTTCTTTGGGGCGTGTAGGGAGTCGATCGGTGCTTTGCTTAATGTCGTGATGGTTTAGGAAGGCCAAGAACTTCTTTGATGTGAATTCCCCCTCGATCTGAGTGGAGTAGAAGAAGTGGTTGTCCAGGACTCTTTGACAACACGATGATAGAAGTTCTGCAAGTGTTGAAGAGCCTCACTTTTCTTCTTTAGGAAATATACCCACATCTTGCGAGTGGTCATCCACGAACAAGCTGAAGTACTTGTATCCTGAAAATGAAGCAGGCAATGGGCCGTTCAGATCGGTATGAACTACCTCCAGACACTTCTTGGCATGGAAGGTGCTCGCTTGAAATGGATCTCTATGTTGTTTTCCTGCAAGACAGCCAGGGCAAATAGGCAAGGAACTGGACAATTTGGGTAGTCCACGGACCATTGCTTTTGAACTCATCTGGTGCAATGAACCAACCGACAAGTGTCCATATCTAAAATGCCATAAGGCAGTTGATTCTATTGTTGAAGCAGATAAAGCTATTGCAGAAGATGAAACAATATCTAAAGCAAATAACTTATCTTTTACAAAAGCTTTAGCAAGAACCGTACCTTGTCGGGAGATTAAGCATGATTTAATGCCATTTTGAACAAGAAATTCAACCTTAAGGTGATGATTCAAGAGCTGAGTAACTGACAAAAAGGTTGCTAGTCAAGCCAGGAACATATAGTACCTTTGTAAGTGTACATTTTCGTGGCCCCAGAGGAATGGTCACATTCCCTATTCCTTCTGCAATGTACTCTTTGTCATCCGCTATCCGAACTCGATCTCCAGTTGGCTCTTCATGTAGTGAATCAAACAGCTTCTTGTCACCTGACATATGCTTGCTTGCACCAGAGTCTATCAACCAGACTTTCTTCGTGGGCTGAGAAGTTTGAGAGACGAGTACAAGATTCTTACTACAATGGGCTCCTTCTGATGTCTCCTCATTAGAGTCATCATCTTCTTGTTGGGCTGCAAGATGTCCTTTTTGCTTTCTCCAGTGGGGACGTCGTTTGGACTTTTGAAAATCTTCGCGCCCGGATGTGCTTGTATGGCTTGAAGGCCCTTGTTTCAGGCTGTTGTGCCAGCAGTGATCAATGTCGTGAGTATTGGTTCTGCAAATGTGACACCATCTCTTTGACTTTTGATCTTTCTGTTTGGGTTGCGCTGGATTTGGCTTCTCTGGGGGACCTTTCCGATTCTTCTGGCCACGATTAGGCTTTGAGAACAAGGCTTTGTCCTGAGACTCCCCATGCGATGAAGTGATAGCTTCTTCCTGCTGCAGCAAATTCACAAGCTCTTCGAATGTCACTGTTTGTTTAGACACATTCAGTGTTGTAACAAACACTCGAAATTGAGAAGGGAGTGCTCTCAAGGTGATTGGGACGAGAGTTTATCGTCTACCATTTCACCGAGCGCTAATAACTCCGATCTCAACTCAGCCACGCGACACAAGAATTCCTCCACTTTCTCGTCAGACCCCATAGAGAGGGTGTGCAGCTTCGACTGAAGATGAAGAATCTTTGTCTGATTTTTGGCTTCATAAATGGTTGCCAACTTGTCCCAGGCCTCCTTGGGTTTCTCCGCATTCCGAACATGCGGTTGCACATCATCACTGATACTGAGCATTATCAGCATCAAGGCTTTAGCACTAGCCATGTCATATTTTATTAGTTCATCGGGGGCTGTGGGAGCAGGCACAGACCCTGTGACAATTCCCCATAATCCTTCAAACTGAAGGATTGTCTTCATTTTTGTCTTCCAGGCCGCAAAATTAGGCCCTTTGAGCAACTGAGCGTCAGACAGAAGTAACTTCGGAGCAGACATTGTAATAAAAAAATATTTATTTATTTGAAAAGTTATTACAATTTGGACTCACTGTCGAGAATTACTGGCTCGTAGATGCTCGCGATATTCGCGTGCTGTGAGATGGCGACGCTTTGTAGGGCGTTCTTCTTCGTCGTCACAATCGGCGTCGTATCCGGCTTCTAATTCTTCTCGTACTCGCTTTGCTTGGCAGCTGACGTCGAAAAGAAAGTATTCAAGGAGTCCTTCTCGAACTAGTTTGTCGAATGCAAGATTGCCGAATTTGAAGCTCGTTCAGCAAAGCAAAGTAGAACCCGGAGCTCTCAGGAGCTTCTCCACGGTGTTCTCTGGCTGGCGAGTTGATATTGTGGCTTTCAGCTTTGTGGCGACCATGTTATTGACGCTTTCAATCGAGTTGTCTACACTCGACATTCGACGTAGTGTTGAAGAAACTGTTGTAGACTCAAAACTACCTCGACAGCGCTACACAGGTTGAAGGTCTCCACGCACAGAAATAAGTTCTCTCTCCCGGCGAGATCTCCACGTTTTGCTTTCCACGCAGACAGTCTTTTCTCCACCCACGTGCTGCCTTCCTTCAGCAGGTGGCTGAGTAAGTCTCCACGTCCAGCTTGTGTTTGATCCTTAGATTGTTTCCACGTCCGCGCCAGCGCAGTCTTTAATCACGCTCGGGCGAGGGCGAAAAATCTCCACGATTTCACGCTGAAGTCTTCAGCAAGTCGAAGGCGTGCAGCATAGTAGTCTCCACGTCCAGCGACTCCATGCGGTATGAAGGGTCACGTTTTGGTTGTGACTTCTTTTTCTCTAGAAGATCTCTTTCTAAAGAAGACTATGTCGAGGTTCCACACAAAGATTTCACGGAAAACTAGGCTATGACAACAAAAATGATCTGTTAAGATCCACGTACAACCATGTTTGGGACCTCCATATTTCCACGTTTGGCTAAGATGTTATTCTCCCACCACGCGGCTTACGTATGACAAAATGCAGACCCAGAGAGGTTGTATTTAGGCATCCAGTCTTTCTTCCTCACGCAGCTAAAAAGAGACTCCACTCACCTTGTCGCAGGCAATAGATAAAGCCAATCTTCTACGCTGTTTTTTTCTCCTCTTCCTCTCATCAACAACAGGCTTAACACAAGGCTCTCTTAAACACCAGCACGATGCACTCCTGTCCAACGCACACAGGTCAGAGGCTCAGTCGCTCTGATACCAAACTGAGAGACAGAGAATGAAGGAGAAATAGAAGAGATTGTTTATCTCGTATTATTCTATCTAACACAAAGCTCACGTACAGTATTTATAGGAAAGAAATTTGTACTGGACT
The DNA here is from genome assembly GCA_018340775.1 of Taxus wallichiana var. yunnanensis. NCBI lineage: Eukaryota > Viridiplantae > Streptophyta > Pinopsida > Cupressales > Taxaceae > Taxus > Taxus wallichiana. The sequence continues at coordinate 61,930,532 of CM031235.1, read as the reverse complement.
CCCTAAATGAATGGAGAAGATCCACAACAGAAGCAGAGAATGATGGAATAATAGAAGAAGAGATAAAGTGATAAGATAGACACCTAAGACAAATCATGGTTAGGTGCCCATGTTTAAGTTGGTTATCCGATCGTGGGCTAAGGGGAATGAGACCCAATTTTGGTGTCTACAGCACCGATGTAAACAACTTTTATTGAGGTTGCTCATACTTTATGAAATTTATTGATGACTATACAAGGAAGACATGGGTATACTTTTTGAGAGACAAATCAGATGCTTTTGATATATTTCAACAGTTCAAGGCTTTAGTGGAAAAGCAAAGTGGGTACTACATCAAATTTCGAGGACAAACATAGGAGGTGAGTATGTTTCCAATGATTTTCTAATTTTTGCAAATATCATGGTATACACAAACAGTTTACTACCAGTATACACCACAACATAATGGTGTGGTAAAGAGAAATAATAGAACCATCATGGAGATGGCGAGAAGTATGATGAAGGAAAAACATCTTTCAAATGAGTATTGGGTAGAAGCAGTAGCAACTATTGTTTACATCATAAATAGGTGTCTAATGAAAATTGTTCAAACATGGTTCCTCAACAAGCTTGGACTAAGAGGAAACACAATGTTTCTCATTTTAGAGTTTTTGGTTGTGTGGCATACACACATGTGCCTGATGAGATAAGGAAGAAGTTAGACAACAAAGGAGAAAAATACATATTTGTTGGATATTTAGAGAATACAAAAGCTTACAAGTTGTTCAATCCAGTTACCAAAAAGGTCATAATTAGTAGAGATGTACAATTTGTTGAAAATGAGGCATGAGATGGAAGTATTGAGAAAATAGTCAGTGTAGCAACAACTATTCCTCATGATGATATGGCAGATGAAAGCATTGAGCAACAAGGTATTGTATCTTTTTGAATCTTAGACATGCACCACAAGTTGTAGCACAAGCTACACCTCCATCTACATCTAGGAGATCTCCAAGATTTCATTCATCTTCAACCATGCAACAGACACCACAAAGAACACCAAAAGCTACTCCTTTAGTACAAAACAATCCATCATCAGATAGCCCTTTGTAGTGGAAAACAAGGAGTCTTAGTGAGATTTATAATGTTGATATAACTAATTTTTTTCAAGTTTTTGCATTGTTTTCTCAAGCTGCAGATCCAATATACTTTGAAGAGACTATAAACAATGAAGTTTGGGTTCAAGCCATGGATGATGAGATAGACACCATAGAGAAGAATCATAAATGCGAATTGGTTGATCTTCTAGAGGAAATGAATGTGATAGGAGTGAAGTGAGTCTATAAGACCAAATATATTGTTGATGGTAAAGTACAAAAACATAAAGCAAGGTTGGTTGCTAGAGGTTTTTCACAACAATATGGAGTATATTACAATGCGAGATGTTTGCACCTATAACACATTTGGACATGGTAAGAATGGTTTTAGCAATTACAACTAAAAAAAATGGCCTATTTATCAAATGGATGTAAAATAAACATTCTTGAATGGTTTTCTTGAAAAAATGTTTTTGTGAATCAGCTAGAAGGTTATGAGATTGAAGGTCATGAAGAAAAGGTATACATGTTGAAAAAATTGCTCTATGGTCTCAAGCAAACACCTAAAGCTTGGTACAACATAATTGATTCTTATTTGATACATAATGGTTTCAGTAGAGCATAAGTGAGCCTACCTTATACATCAAGATCAATGAGCAAGGTAAAATTTTGATTGTTATGTGTATGATTTAATCATCACTTTGAAATCTATTTACTATGATTCATTCAAATTAGCTATGAAGAAAAAAATTGAGATGACAGATCTAGGCCTCATGCACTATTTTTTGGGCATAAATTTAATAATCAGAAGCTGGATTTTTTATTTCACAAGTAAGGTATGCTAATGATGTTTTGAAGAGATTTAACATGTTGAATTGCAAGCCAGCACTAACAACTGTTGCAGTAGGTTTGAAGTTAAGCAAAGATGACAGTGAATCATTTGTAGATCCAACATTATTCAAAAGACTAGTTGGAAGTCTCATGTATTTGATGGCCACAAGGCCAGATATTATGTATGGTGTGAACCTCATCTCAAGGTTCATGGAATCTCCACAAGATTCACATTGGCAAGTTGGAAAAAGATTTTGAGGTATGTATGTGGAACTAAAATCATGGAATTTTGTATTCAACATCAGATGAGTTCAAACTCATAGGTTACAGAGATAGTGATAATGTGCCATTAAGTATTGATGATAGAAAGAGCACATCCGACTATGATTTTCACTTTGGAACATGTGTAGTTTCATGGGCATCAAAAAATAACCCATAGTCACACTATATTCAATAAGCAAATTATGTATGTAACAAATGAGCAATATGTTAGACTTGTTTTGGATGAGAAGAGTGTTGAAAGATTTTAGGCAGAATCAAGAGGATGTTATACAATTTTTTTGTGACAATAATTCAGCAATAACATTATCCAAAAATCATGTTTTTCACAAGAGGAGAAAACACATAGATATGAGGTATCACTTCATCAGGGAGTTGGTTAACAATAAGGAAATTTGTCTTGAATTTTACAGATCCGAAGATCAGTTTGCTGATATCTTTACAAAAGCTTTGGGAAATGAAGTTTTTGAGTATTTGAAAACTTGTTTGGGAGTTTGTGATCCAGGAATATGTCAGATCTGAAATTCACACTCAGCTCCAGAAAAATAAAATTTGAAGGTCAAAATTAAAGGGGAGTGTTAGAAAAAGAGTAATTTTGCCCCTAGAAAAGAAAAAAAGAGGTTTGTTTTTACATGTTTTTATTTTTGAGTTTAGTTTTAGATGTTCTTAAGTTTAGGAAAAGCTAATAAAGCAAATAAATCAAAAACTTTGTATTGCACAAAAGCATGTGCTTTTTAATTCTATTTTTAAGAGTTGAGTGTTTTATTGTTAGATGAAGTCATCTATTTATTAGAGGCAATTGTAAGTGTTTTCATATCAAACACATTCAGAGAGATTGTATTGAGCCAAAAGCTCTAGAACTATAAAAAGAAATATATACACAGAAGTGCTGATATGAGTTTGCAATAATATATATTTTTTGCAATTCTTTATTATATTTCGGTTAGTTGATATTTTATGTTCCTAATTTCTAGAGAGCAGAGAAAGTAGTTTGCCTTGCCTTGATATTGCTGCAGAGTTGCAGTGCACTTCCCACCCTTTCCTCGCATCAATACCTTAGCAGCAAGAGCCTACACTCTGCATATTTATTATGCCATGTAAATTCCTGCATGGCTGACCCAGTGCCTCCTAAAGATTCAGAATTGTCTACCACATATTTTAGATAGGAATCCCTTCCTTATTGCCTAGAATAGCCACGAAGCTGCCCATAGCAGCTCGTCCTGAAAAAAGGAAGAAAATGTTTCTCATCCGTGCAATGAGTTATAACTGTAACAAATTATGCTTCGGAATTTAGTTAATTACTTAGTAAAACAAAAATATTACCCCATATCCGCTGGATGATTGATAATAGTTCTAGCTACAGAGATAATTTCGTCATATTTGCCACGATATTTGTCGGCAAATTGCAAAAGCTGTGGAAATAGAGTGGAAGTGAGATCTTTACACATTACATAAGGAAGCTGTCTTTATGTTACCTGCACCGAATGTTGCAACAATATGTAAGAGTATGTTGCGTTTAATTTTCTGAAAGCAATAGACGTAGCAGCCATGGCAGCGGCAGTTTTCAGCAGCGAGGTCTGAGCCGCATTAATCTTGTATGCTTGCCTTGAACTTGTCATGTCTTCCGCTCTATGCCAGCACTTGTGATCGCTATCTCCATCTCCAACCTCCACAATATTGTAATTTTCATACTCATAAATAGTTAGCTTACTTATTTATTCAAATAGGTCCTTAAAATTACGTATACAAACCTAACATTTCACACATTTTTGTTTACTTTGACTCTTCAATATAACATAGTGAAAAAATGAAACTTGGAAGTGTAATGTTCCATTTTACCTCACCTCGCCCCACAACACGTTCGGCTGAGGATGGGCTTTGATGAAATAGTGTGTTCCCATTTGATGGCGTCAACTGCATATCTCAACTGCCCTGCAGCAACAATCTCCTTTTCAAACTGAACAACACTCCAACTCAGCATTGTCACAATGAAAGCCATTGGCAATCCGAATTTGACATGGTCTCTAGCGTCATAATAACCCCCCACCAAGTCTACCGGAAACAATATTAGTACAGAATAAAGAGCGGAGCGTGTCTACAATATTTCAGATTTATAAACATGGCAAGACATTAGTATCAAAGTACCCCTCGCATGGATCCATCTGAAAGGGCAGAATCGGCTCATCCATGTGGCCCTCTGGTTGGGAGGGAGATATCCAGACCTTGCGCTTCGAAAAACAACACGCTTTTGGCCAGAGCATCACCATAGTCAGCCTTGAAGCCATTCCCATTACAAAATAGCAACACAAATACGGTCATACAACCAAACCAGTTCCCCATCATCTTCTCAATTCAAACCCGGATGGATATTGCATTGTTCAGGGACAATGTCCGCATGTTTATATAGAATGTATGCGCAAAAGAGGACATATTACTGACTGCGTGTAATACTTAATTATTCCAATACCATACGTGCAAACATAAACATGGGCACAACGCAAAGCCCGTGTGCTAGCATTGAATTTGCAGTTAGGCGAGGTATCTCTTTCATTCTACTCTGGTTGTCGTCTACCTTATTTCTTGTCTACTTAATTCTTAGCCAGGAATAAGCAACTGAATCACAACAGTAATACTAAATAAAAATGAATTAGAAATACACGAATTTGTTTGATGTTTTCCTTCACGTGTATTGATAAGTCAGTTGCAGGTATTAAAATGCCGACATGATTTCGCTAGTAAGTAAAAAAGAAAAAAACCACCCCAATATCTCAATTAAAAACGAAATCCAACTATGTACTTTACGTTTACGTGCATTGTTGAACTTGTTACTTGACGACAAATGACAATGCACAAGTTATCATTCCTTATAAGGTGGATAGATAGTTATCATTACGTCCCAAGTTATGCTATGACAATGCACAAAAATAGTTTTAATTACAAATTGTGTTTACATACATATCAACTATTATTTTGGACTTAAATTTTTTATTTAATTATCTCTATTCTAATAAAATCAAAATGTCTATTGAATTGCTCAATGACCATTTCACGGATGACTCTTTTATGCTCATTGAAGAGGAAAGTAACATTAATAATAATGCCATGCAAACGTAGTGCTTAGAAATCTTTGTTTAGCATATGACTTTTCCATCCAATGGCACAAAATGCAATGCTATAGATAACCCTTGCTTCCCATACCCCACGTGTTAGCATCCTATGATTAAAATATGCTCAACCACGGAGAATGTTTAAGTTACTTAGCATTCCTTTTGCTTTCCAAGCTTCTCCTATAGAGCTATGACAATATGTCGTGTAACATGTGGCATTGAAGCTAAAATCTAAGGATCACCAAGCCACTATCTTTAGGGGAGATTCTGTTGGTCCTCAAATTAATCTTGCCCCGTTTTCCATTAAAATCCCTCGGTTTGTTTGCCATGATTAGTTCCTCCTTGGTCGAAGGTCACTTAAAAATCTAGAATTTGTTCTTCATTTCTCTATCCATCTGAAGGTGTCTGTAAATTGGGCATAAAACTCAGGTTGTTCCTTTCCTTCCATTTTCCGCAGTGTGTTGTTGTCCCTGCCATTTTTGTCCCAAATACTTGAGGAAATGTGATTGAATGTAGCTCAGAGGATCATGTGTGAACCTTACAACATTTCCAATTCTCTATCCTTGAAGAAAATTTCATTTCGGGCTCAAACAATGGTTTCCCTACATTTTTACGGCTTGACGGGTGTGTTTTTCCCATCAAATTTAAATCTCTACATCAATGGAAACATGGCCCTTTTTGGTTGGATGCGGCTCGGTGGGGCACTCTAAAACTTTGGATCATTTTAACCCAAAACTTGTCCACGTGGAGGAACGACTCGTTTGAAGACTCACCTTTTTGTTTGGCCTTGGAGTTGTGCCGGGGACACATGGAGGATTCCGCTTGCTTTTCCCGGACTTAGAAAAAAATTTCATGTAGTTGATATAGTTTTGGTGGGCCATGGACACATGGTGGGTTGGCGCTCATTTGAAGATCTATCTCAGGGTCCCACCTTAACAAATGTGATAGAGGGACAGGTGGAGGCTTCCACCACTCGCTCTCATTACTGGGACTTAAACTTTTTAAAGAAATTTTCTAAGGCTTGGGACACGTGGTGAGCCCACGCTCATTCAGGGTCTCCACTCTTGGGGACCATCTTGAAGTTGCGCCATAAAGACACATGTGGAGGTTTCCACCAGGCCTTCCTTTACTTAGACCTTTTCAAGCAACTTCCTAAAGGGCCTAAGACACGTGGAGGGACCACGCATGTTTGGGGACCGACCTTTGAGTTTTATTTTGAAGAAGCGCCAGGAGGACACTTGGAGGCTTCCTCACTCTTCCTTTTTCTTGGACTTTAATGAAGAAGACTGTCTCGACCTTGGACACATGGCACCTTCCATTGAACTCTCAAGATTTTTAACTTTTTAATAGACTCTATCGGACTTTGAGACACGTGTTGAGCCCGCACTTGTTTGGGGTCTCTACTTTTTGGGACCATCTCAAGATGTGCCATTGAGACATGTGGCAATTTGAAAATTCAAAAGGTGGGGAGGTGGACTCTAGGGAAAATTTGGAAAATTTTCTTTTTTTCCAAAAATAGGTAAAATAGCATAATTGAGCCATGGTTCCTTTGGGACCCACATTGGGACACATGTCAAGCCCATTTTTCAAAGGCGGAGGGGCGGAGCAAATTGAGAAATTTTGCATTTTTTCCAAAAGGTGTAAAAGTAAAAAGGAACCCCAGGGCCCATCTTAACTCGGATCTCCCACATGGATGGTCCAAATTCAAAAGAGAAATCAATGAAAACTATGCATCTGTATCTTGATTTTCCACCATTTTTCTCCAAAGCTCTGGGGATGCAAATTTTTATGGTTTTTTATCATTTCTTGGTGTCTCCTACATGCCAAATGAAGAGGAAATTAATTTGATATCCTGGTTTGGTGGGGAAGGTCTAAAAATGTCTTTTACCATTAAAGATGTAATCTGACTATCAGATTCGATCTGATCTTTTTCCTTGGCACGCAAGAAACCAGTTGATATCTTGGTTTGGTGGGAAAAATCTGAAAACATCTTTTACCATTAAGATGTGATCTGACTATTGGACTTGATCTGATTTTCAATTTTTCCTTCCTTGGCATGCAAAGAACCAAATTTGATAGATTAGAGGAGGAAGTAGTTGGCACGTGAGATGAAGAATGACTTACCAGGTGAAGAATTGAATGTTGAAATATTTGGAGAGATTTTCCCTCGCACACCCTAAAAACTTTTTGCAAATCTGATTCTAGGAGTCACGATCAAAGTCGTAACATGCAATGGTGCTTTGAATGTTTTTGGTTTTGGGGGAAAACTCTATTGTAAATGAAATGTTATAAATTGCATGAATTTTTCATGCAAATGGTTGGAGTGTTAGAGGTCGGAAGCTAATTCCTAGAGAAAAGTTTGACAGCCCATCTTTTTGAGACATTATCTGAGGAACCTATTTATTTCTTTTGTGTTAAATTTGATCATGTCAAGGTGGTTGCATGAGTGTACAACCATTGACAAGCTCTGAGATTGTTCTAGAAACTTTCCCTTGCTAATGAATTTAATCAAATTTGAGTTAATCTATGTTGACTTTGAGAAAAGTTGTGTCTGCTTCATCTTTGAATGTCTGCAAATAGTTTTTCTTGTTCCCATTGCAATCTTACATTGAAATCTTTGTGAATCACACAAGATCTTAGCTTTGTGATAGTTTGGTGGCATTTGCAATTTCATTTATCAGAAGAGCTTTCATTTGATAGTGAAATAAACAAATTTAAAATCACTTTACTCCTAGCATGATGATTAAGATTGTTTGTTAGCCTTTGAGGGTATCTTAGGTGTGATAAAACAAAGGTTGATAATGTTAATTAAGTTTTTCCAATTTGAGCCTTCATTTTGGATTCTTAAAGTTTGTGTGAAAACGTGTTGATCTGGGCCTCCATTGAAGCACACCTTCTAGTTAAAGGAACATTCTAGCTATTCTGAAGCATTCTGTTGGTCAAGCCTTCCATTTTTGTAAAATCTCTCAAAGATCTGGTGAGTCAAAATCCACTCTGCCTCACCTCCCACCAAAATTCATTTAAAAACAACCAATCCTACCCATACTACCCCTGTTTGTCCTGTGTGTGTACAAATGCATAATTTCTATTACCAAAACATATAGAAGCAATCAGTTTTCATTGTCTTTAGTAGCCTAAACCTTGCTTAGAAAATATCTCCATTATCTAGGGTGACAACTCGTGAGAGTTAGATTTTTGTTGTATTGATCATGTTTTCTTCAAGGTCTTCTTAATAACTTTGCAAAGAAGGACATCTCCATCTCCTCCACAAACAACAAGCTACAAAAGGGTCCTCTCACCCTGGTTGAAAGGCACAACCATAAAGTAGTGAGGATAGATCAAATCCTCTTAAGGGTGCTACCCATTTCTCCACATCTGAGTGACAAAGAGCAAGCTGCATTTCTTCCCCAGCTACAAAATGACACACAACATGATCTGCTTGTCTCTAAGCTTCTGTCAAAACTATGATGCTGCTCAACTTTTGAGGGAGAATCAATTTGGGTACCAACACCATTCTAGCACCATTTTTCCATTATTGGGACCTAATTTTTGTATTGCTTGGAGGACATTTGTGATTTGGGCCATTTTTGATTTTTTTGTTTCATATCCATTTGGCCCATTGAGACATTTGTTTTTGTTACAGCCATTTTTGTCCCATAACATTTCTTTTGTATATGCAAGACCTCTAAACATTTCTTATATGCTATAAGTGCTAGTACATTATTTTCAACATCATCCTATGTTCAGGCCTATAAGAAGTGTTCAAAGTTACAAGTGTTGTGTGTAATATTTCTAGTTTCTATAGTTATTGCACTAAGTTTCATTGATAAATCTAGGTAAAGGAAGGTCAAATCTTTCCATTTCCAGTTTCTAGTGTTGACAAACATTTGACAGATCATATTTTTTAGTGCATTTGCACAACTAAGGTGGAAATCCTTAGTGGCGACTCCATGTTGATCTATTTTTTTAAATACCAGTGTCTTAACCTCTGTCAAGTGAGATTTGTTACTAATATTTGCAAAGATGGAAGGAAGAAGATCTTTCTTCACTAGGGATCCTACTAGGACATTATTTCCAGAGCTAGGAAAAACAAAGTTAGAAGGAAGAAGAGCTTGGAGAGTTGTTGGAGATCAACAGTCAAGAAAAGAGATCTCCATTGATGAAAGTGATCAGCCTATCATTGAAGATTTCCATTCAAGTGCTTCTAAATCAGGTAGTCTTTTTGTGGAATTAAATTCTCCATCTGGAGAGGGGCCTTCATTTGAATTTGAAAAGTTTTCTTCTCATTCTGCCCTTGTGTTTTCCAAAGTTGATAGGGTTTTCCAAGAAATAAAGCCTTTAGGGGATATCCATTTTGGAAGTTATACTCCTATGTTTCAAAGACCCCTTGTCCCTTATCAGTTTGATTCTCCTCCAAGGTCACCTCCTCAAAACAACATGGCCCATCCCCCACCCAGACCTCCATTTGTTGTAAATACTTTTGGTCCTATAAATTTTAGAGGGATGGTTGGTTATCCAAATGTAGTTCCCCAAGATGTAAGAAATAGACTACCAAAGTTCCAAGGAAATAATGCTATAACTGGTGATCAACACTTAAAAGCTTTTTATCAACATGATGGAAGACTTTGAGATTGAATTTGAAGATGTATATATCAAATTGTTTATCCATACTTTGGAAGAAGATGCAAGGGACTGGTATAAAGATTTTCTAGATAATTCCATTGATTCTTGGACCAAAATGAATAATGCATTTAGATTGCAGTATGGTGACAAAAAATGGATCCTAGGTTTCTTTTGTCAGAATTTGAGAATATTAAAAAGAATCCTAATGAATCAGTGCATGACTTCAACACTAGATTTAATAAGACATTGAGGAGATTTCCTGTAAGTTTAAGGCCATGTGATGAATCTTGTCTTATAAAGTATTCAGATGCATTTGATAAGAAAGTTTTACTACTTGAGGGACAAAAACCCTACCAATTTGAGGTAGGCCTTTACCATGGCTCTGCAAATTGAGAATAACATTAAAGCAATTGGAAAACCTCCTAAGAGGGAAGGTGTGAAACTGGTTAACCTGGAAAAACCTCAAGCAAGTAAGGCTACTGATTTGGAGGAAGTTGTGAAAACTTTGGCAGGGGATGTCAAAGAAATCTCATACAAATTAGCCCGGGAGAAAGGAATTGGGTAAGAGTTCACAAGGTCAAGCATAAGCAACAAGGCCAAGAAAGATTTACCAATCATCCTAGAAATGAGCAGAGATCTGATGACAGAGGCAAGGGACCCATGGGATCTATGCAAATAGACATCCCCAAGCTAGGGAAAATAGAATGGTGCCTGATCCTTTGGCTACCAGAGTTGTTGTTGTTGAAGAAACAAATGTAATTGATTGGTGTGACAGATGTTTCATGCCCCATGCTCCATGTGAAGTAGATCAAAAGTAGAAGAGGAAGCTGATGATAACAACTGATGATGATGCATGCATGATGGAGTGCTCTATAAGCTCACAATAAGGAGAAAACTTCAACTGAGGTAATAAGTGCTAGAACTACTACTGCTGATTTTTGGGATTGCATTCACTGGTACCTCTTCTTCCTCCCTCTCATACTTTAGAAATAGATATTGTACAAGCTTTTGAATTTCCCAATAATGACTTTGAATATTTAAGAGCTTTAATGATAAAGAAGTATGATGGAGGAATCCCATCTGAGGAGGATAGGCAGTTATTGATGAACGTTGTTGTTGCTCAAGAAAAGGATTATAATACTAGGAGTAGAGTTGTCAAAGGAGCAGGGCCTCAAGCCAAACCTAAAACTCCATTGCTTTCAAATATTCCTAAAGAGGTTCCTAAGAAAGATACACCTTCCAAAGGCCTTGTTGTCCCAAACAAGATTCATACTTCTCCTCATGCCCAAACTATCAAAAATCCCATGCCATCTGATGAATGTGTCAATCTCCCTTCCAATGCTTGCCTTGCCAAAGTGTGTTCCATATGACATTGCCCAAGTTTTGAGTCAAATCAAAGTTAGTGTTCCAATTTTTGAGCTGCTTAGGATTCCTAAGCACAAGAAGAGGGCATTTGAGTATTTGGGATTGAAAGAAGAGAAGAGTACCCTAGGAAGAAATGTAAACATTGTGGAGACTCCTCCAATCATTGAAGAGCTAGAAACACCACCAACATTGGAAGAACTAGGTGAACCACCTGAGGTTTATTTGGGAACATCCTTGGTAGAGTCTCAACTAAATGTAGATCCATTCTTCACCACTTTGATCATTAAGGATAGATTGCTACACAACTGTATGTTTGATTCGGGGCATCATGCAATGTTATGCCTCTGAAGTCATGAATGAACTAGATATCAAAGTAACAACAACATATGGGAAGTGTACTACCATGGATTCTAGAGAGGTGCTAGTGGTGGGATGTGTGAAAGGTTTGGTGGTACAACTTGCAGCTTATCCGGGTAGGAACTTGAAACTTGATGTTGTTATTGTTGATTGCCCAGCCAAGTGGGGTATGTTGTTGTCTAGAAAATGGGCTGCAAGTGTTGGTGGGAGTGTTCAAATGGATATGTCCTATGCCACCATCCCAATTGAGGGCAGCCTTGTCAAGTTGTATGGAGAAAAGAAGATGTTGCACCTCATTGAAGATCCCAACAATGCATCTTATGAAGTGTTGTACACAAGTGTTGATGCTGATAACTTTATTGGATTTGCTGATGGGAAAGAGAAAAAATGGATCAATGTAAGAGTCTTGAACAAGTAGGCTCTCCATGGACTTTGTTATTTGATGGAGCTTGCTCCAAATTTGGAAATGGTGTTGGTGTAGTTCTGATTTCTCCAAGCTTGGAAGAGTTTGTTTTTTTTCTTTCAAACTTAACTTTGAGTGTACTAACAACATTGTTGAGTATGAAGCATTGTTGTTAGGTTTGAGAATTTCTTGGAAATACTATGTTAAAGACATCATTGTTAAGGGAGATTCAGAACTAATTGTTAAACAAATCAGAAAACTATATGCTACTAAGAATCAGAGAATGAAACAGTACAAGCATGCAATCTGGGACTTGATTGAGATGTTTGATTCATTTAACATTGTGCATCATGATAGGAAGTTCAATGTTATGGCAGAAAAGCTTGTAGTATTGGGATCTCGGTTTGATAATTGTGCAATGTCCCCATATTGTGAATATGATGTTGAAGTGTTAACAAGGCCATCTGTCCCTGACAACATTAAACATTGGCAAATTTTTTGATGATGCTCAGGTCAAAATATTTCTACAAAAAAGGGGAGTTTTGTTGATCAATGTATTGATTGGGAGCCAATGGTGTGTGTAGCAGAAGGTAAAGAAACTTTGTTTGGAAAAGACATCATCCAACTGAAAACTAATACCATTCCTAGAGGACTGGTTGCTCTTGAATCAAACTTTGATAATGTTGATTGCATTATCAATAGGCATATAACAGCCTCAAGGGATGTTGAGGAGCATGACCTTGGTACAAAGGAGAAACCAAGGAAGATCTGGTTGGGAAGCAATCTGAACAAGGAGGAAAAACAGTCCTATATGTCCAATTTGTTGAAGAAATATCAGGACTTCTTGGCTTGGTCTTATTCAGAGTTAAAAGCATACAGAGAGGATTTGTTTCAACATGAAATTCCTTTGGAATCTAATGCAAAACCATTCAGAAAAAAGTAAGAGGCCGATTAATCCACTCCTCTCTGTGAAGATGCAAGAAGAACTGAAGAAACTGAGGGATGGAGGGATCATTCAGCCAACAAGGTATTCTTCTTGGGTTGCAAACTTAGTGCCAGTTAGAAAAAGAATGGTGATATCAGGTTGTGTGTGGATTTTAGAAATCTGAACAGAGCATCAATGAAGGATAATTATCCTTTACCAAACATGGATAACATGTTGCAATTGGTTACTGGTTCTGAGTTGTTATCTACTTTGGATGGTTTCTCTGGGTATAACCAGGTAGTTGTGAAGCAATCAGAGAGAATCAAAACTACTTTCACTACTCCATGGGGTACCTATGTGTATGTGAGGATGTCGTTTGGCCTGATGAATGCTTGGAGCTACTTTTCAGAGAGAAATGGATGTAGCATTCTCAGATATATAAATGACTTCATTGTTGTGTATCAGGATGATGTGATAGTTTTCTCCAGAGAAGAAGTGATCACTTGCAACATTTAGAAAAGATGTTGATAAGATGCAGAGAGTATGGCATTTCACTCAATCCAAAGAAGTGCCATTTCGGAGTGCAAAAGGCCAAGTTGCTTGGTCACATTGTATCAAAGGATGGTGTCATGATTGATCTCGAGAGGGTAGAGGCCATCAACAAGGTCCCAATTCCAAGAACCAAGAAAGGAATTCAGTCCTTCTTTGGGAAAATAAACTTTATCAGAAGATTCATATCAAACTTTGTTGAGTTGACCATTCCAATTACTTGCATGCTAAAAAAGGACCAAGTTATCAAATGGGAAGAGGCTGCCATTCAGGATTTCAATGGGATCAAAGAAGGAAGCATTAAAGCATGCCCCTGTTTTAGCAGCTCCAGATTATAAGAAGCCTTTTCAAATGTTTTCTTTTGCTTTAGAGAACACTATTGCATCTATCTTGTTGCATAAAGGATGATGAAGGGGCTGAGAGGCCAATTTCCTTTTTTAGTAAGGCATTGCAAGGGGCTGAGTTGAAGTACACCATTATGGAGAAGCAAGCATTTTCCTTGGTAAAAGCAACAAAGGTTTTCAGACCTTACATTTTGAGCTCTAAAGTTGTTTCTTATGTTCCCCACACCATGGTGAAAGATGTCTTATCAGAGATGGAGGTCTCAAGAAAAAGATGCAGATGGGTGAACAAGTTGCAGGAGTATGACATGGATATCCAAACCATGAAATTGGTAAGAGGTTTGGGCTTAGCTAAACTTATGGCTTGAGAGAAACCTGCAAACTATTGAGGTAAATGAAGTAGAAGAAGGAAGGGTGGATGTCCTTGAAAATTTGGTGAGTTTTGAATGGTACAAAGATATAATTTTTTATCTCAGACATCTATACTACCCTGAGTATTTGAGTAAAAATCAAAAAAGAGCTCTTAAGTTGGCTTCCCAGAAATATGTCATTACTGATTTTGGGTTAGCTTGGAAGAACCCTGAGGGAGTCCTCTTAAGGTGCATTACAAAGATGAAGCCCCAAGATAATTGCTGATCTCCATGGAGGAGTTTGTGGGGGAATTTTGCTGGAAAAGTCACAACACACAAGATCTTGAGGGCTGGTTATTGGTGGCCAACTCTTTTCAAGGATACAACTTTTTGGTTAGAAGATGTGAGAGTTGCAACATTTTTGGAAGACTAAAAGCTTCAGGCTCCCTTCCTTTGCATCCTATATCAATTGAAGCCCCATTCAAGCAATGGGGAATGGATTTCATTGGTGAGATTTCAGACCCTTCAAGTGTTGGCCATAAGTGGATTCTTGTAGCCACTGATTACTTCACTAAGTGGGTGGAGGCAATCCCCACCAAGAGAGAAACACACCAAATTGTCATGGACTTCATGTTGAACCATATCATCTTGTAGGTTTGGAGTGCCAGTTAAAATTGTTGTTGATAATGCCATGAGCTTCAGAGCTAAACCTTTGGTGGCAATGTGTAAAGAATATGGGATCAATTTGACATATGCCTCCAACTATAACCCCCAAGGCAATGGACAAGTAGATTCCAACAATAAAAATTTATTAAAAATCATTAGGAGAACCTTGGAGCTGAACAAAAGGAAATGGGGTGAGCAGTTGAAGTTTGTTGTTTGGGATGATAGAATTACTTGTTAAAAGAGCTACTAGAAAAATTCCATTTGAATTGGTGTATGGAACTCAAGCTCTGCTGCCCCTACATATGCAATTATCCTCATATCAGTTCATTCAACAACTAGGAAGATCAAGAAGTTAGTCCATATGATGCTCGCATTAACTAGATTGTTGAACTTGATGAAGAAAGGAGGGCATCTCACCAAAGGCATGTGAAGTTCAGAGAAAAATTGAAGAAGTTATTTGACAAAAGGTAACACCCAGAGCTTTCAACATTGGAGATCTTGTGTTGTTATGGGATAGCAGACATGAAGACAAGGGAAAGCATGGTAAATTTGATGCACTATGGATGGGCCCTTACTCCATTGACATTCGGATTGGTGAACATACCTTCTTCTTGAAAGACTTGGATGGGGAATTGCTTGAATTTCTTATTAATGGCAGGCACTTGAAACATTTCCTAGATTGATTCCCTAGAATCAAGGTGAGCATCATTTGTATAGTGTATAGTTTGTTGGTTTTTTCTTTTGTGTTTTTTTTGCTCATTCTGGTCCTTGGTGACCTGGTTTTGCTAGGTTCCTCGGTTTTTTTAGGAGATGGTTCTAGTTTTCTACTCTGCAAGATGACTCCTTTTCCCAATGGATGTTTTTGGCACTTGGTCTATTATTTGGTTCTTGTGGCACTCACAGGGAGTGCCCATCCCCGAGTCGAGCCGATGTTGGTGCTCAAATTAGTCTCACCCCATTTTCCATTAAAATCCCTCAGTGGCCTCTGTCACATTTTTTTTCTCTCCCGTGTTGGTGCTTGAAGACTCTATCCTCCATTTGGTTGCCATGATTAGTTCCTCCTTGGTCAAAGGTCACTTAAAAATCTAGAATTTGTTCTTCGTTTCTCTGTCCATCTGAAGGTGTCTGTAAATTGGGCGTAAAACTCAAGTTGTTTTCCTTCCATTTTCCATAGTTGTGTGTTGTTGTCCTTCCATTTTTGTCCCAAATACCTAAGGAAATGTGATTGAATGTAGCTCAGAGGATCATGTGTGAACCTTACAACATTTCTAGAAATTCTCTGTCCTTGAAGAAAATTTCATCTTCTGGGCTCAAACAATGGTTTCCCTACATTTTTACGGCTTGATGGGTGTGTTTCTCCCATCAAATTTAAATCTCTACATCAGTGGAAACATGGCCCTTTTTGGTTGGATGCGGCTCGATGGGGCACTCTAAAACTTTTGGATCATTTTAACCCAAAACTTTGTCCACGTGGAGGAATGGCACTCATTTGAAGACTCACCTTTTTGTTTGGCCTTGGAGTTGCGCCAGGGGGACACGTGGAGGATTCCACTACTTTTCCTAGACTTAGAAAAAAATTTTCATGCAGCTGATATAGTTTTGGTGGGCCATGGACACATGGTGGGTTGGTGCTCATTTGAAGATCTACCTCAGGGTCCCACCTTAACAAATGTGACAGAGGGACAGTGGAGGCTTCCTGGCTCCACTTGGACTTAAACTTTTAAAGAAATTTTCTAAGGCTTGGGACACATGGTGAGCCCACGCTCATTCAGGTCTCTCACTCTTGGGGACCATCTTGAAGTTGCCATAAAGACACATGGAGGTTTCCACTGGGCCTTCCTTTACTTAGAATTTTCAAGCAATTTCCTAAAGGGCCTAAGACACGTGGAGGGACCGCATGTTTGGGGACCGGCCCTTTGAGTTTTATTTTGAAGAAGCACCAGAGGACACTTGAGGCTTCCGCTCACTCTACCTTTTGCTTGGACTTTTCAATGGCCGAAGAAGACTGTCTCGAACCTTGGACACATGGCACCTTCCACTGAACTCTCAAAATTTTTAACAAGACTCTGCCGGAACCGAGACACGTGTTGAGCCCGCACTTGTTTGGGGTCTCTACTTTTGGGGACCATCTCAAGATGCGCCATTGAGACATGTGGCAATTTGAAAATTCAAAAGGTGGGGAGGTCGGACTCTAGGGGAAAAATTTGGAAAATTTTCCTTTTTCCAAAAATAGGTAAAATAGCAGAATTTAGTCATGGTTCCTGGGACCCACATTGGGACACGTGTCAAGCCCATTTTTCAAAGGCGAGAGGGGGGAGCAAATTGAGAAATTTTACATTTTTCCAAAAGGTGTAAAAAGTAAAAAGGAACCCCAGGCCCATCTTAACTCGGATCTCCCATGTGGATGGTCCAAATTCAAAAGAGAAATCAATGACAATTGTGCATCTGTATCTGATTTTCCACCATTTTTTCTCAAAGCTCTTGGGGATGTGAATTTTTATGGTTTTTTATCATTTCTTGGTGTCTCCTACATGCCAAATGAAGAGGAAATTAATTTGATATCCTGGTTTGGTGGGGAAGGTCTGAAAACATCTTTTACCATTAAAGATGTAATTTGAATGTTGGATTCGATCTGATCTTTCTTTCCTTGGCACACAAGAAACCAGTTGATATCTTGGTTTGGTGGGAAAAATATGAAAATGTCTTTTACCATTAAGATGTGATCTGACTATTGGTTTGATCTAATTTTCCAGTCTTTCCTTCCTTGGCACATAAAGAACCAGATTTGATAGATTGGAGGAGGAAGTAGTTGGCGCGCATGAGATGAAGAATGACTTACCAAGTGAAGAATTGAATGCTGGAAATATTTGGAGAGATTTTCCCTCTGCACACTTGACAAATTTTTTTGCAAATCTGATTCTTGGAGAGTCACGATCAAAGTCGTAACACGCAATGGTGCTTTGAATGTTTTTGGTTTTGGGGGAAAACTCTATTGTAAATGAAATGTTATAAATTACATGAATTTTTCATGTAAATGGTTGGAGTGTTAGAGGTCGGAAGCTAATTCTTGAGAGAAAAGTTTGATAGAGCCCATCTTTTTGAGACATTATCTGAGGAACCATTTATTTCTTTTTTGTTAAATTTGATCATGTCAAGGTGGTTGCAGTGTACAACCATTGACAAGCTCTGAGATTGTTCTAGAAACTTTCCCCTGCTGATGAATTTAATCAAATTTGAGTTAATCTGTGTTTAATTTGAGAAAAAATTGTGTCTGCTTCATTTCTGAATGTCTGCAAATAGTTTTTCTTGTTCCCATTGCAATCTTACATTGAAATCTTTGTGAATCACACAAGATCTTAGCTTTGTGATAGTTTGGTGGCATTTGTAATTTCATTTATCAGAAGAGCTTTCATTTGATAGTGAAATAAACAAATTTAAAATCACTTTACTCCTAACATGATGATTAAGATTGTTTGTTAGCCTTTGAGGGTATCTTAGGCGTGATAAAACAAAGGTTGATAATGTTCAATTAAGTTTTTCCAATTTGAGCCTTCATTTTGGATTCTTAAAGTTTGTGTGAAAACGTGCTGATCTGGGCCTCCATTGAAGCACACCTTCTAGTTAAAGGAACATTCTAGCTATTCTGAAGCATTCTGTTGGTCAAGCCTTCCATTTTTGTAAAATCTCTCAAAGATCTAGTGAGTCAAAATCCACTCTACCTCACCTCCCACCAAAATTCATTTAAAAACAACCAATCCTACCCATACTACCCCTATTTGTCCTGTGTGTACAAATGCATAATCTTCTATTACCAAAACATACAAAAGCAATCAGGTTTTCATTGTCTTTAGTAGCCTAAACCTTGCTCTAAAATATATCTCCATTATCTAGGGTGATAACTCGTGAGAGTTAGATTTTTGTTGTATTGATCATGTTTTCTTCAAGGTCTTCTTAATAACTTTGCAAAGAAGGACATCTCCATCCTCCACAAAAACAACAAAGGCTACAAAAGGGTCCTCTCTGCCCTGGTTGAAAGGCACAACCATAAAGTAGTGAGGATAGATCAAATCCTCTTAAGGGTGCTACCCATTTCTCCACATCCGAGTGACAAAGCCATGTATGTTTACTACTCTTGTTGGGTCTCGTCTAAGAAGTCTGATGCACAAGCTTAAAAACTACTTAAAGACTTCCTTTGGACCAATTCTTCTTCCGATAAAGGTTTTCACAGAGTTTCTTAGGAAACTTGTTGCCTACCTAGAGACTCAAGTGGCTTAGGCCTCATTGAAATTTTATTGCAAGGCCAAGTGCTCTGTACAAATGGATTATCCAAAGCACATATGGAAAGGAAGCATGGAAGGTGCTCCTTCAAAATGGTATTGTAGAAGGCACCCCGTATGGCCACATTGCATGGAAAGAAATTGGTTTTTCCAATCTTCTCATTTCCCCTATTCCATTCAAAGTGGTGGGTACCTTCGTGCTCAAAAGTATTTGAAAATCTTATGAGAGAATTAAGCCATGACTATGGTGGAATGACAATGATTTCCATGATGACCTTTCATTTAATCTCCACTCTTTGTGGTGGTCTCCCATCATTCAATTCTAGGATCGTTGTTTAGTTGAGGTGCCTTAGATTCCTTCTCTCTACCTCTTCAAGCACGAAATTTACAGTATTCAAGATATTTTTTGTAAACGAACTCAATCTTGGCTATCCTGGAAAGAGCTCAAAATGTAGTTCAAATTGACTTTGCCACACAAATCTTTTATGAATGACATTATTTCCTTTGTGCCAAATCATTGTTAGTGTAGGATATTTATTTTCTTGTATTTGTTTATTTACTTGGAGCTTTCCTACACTCATGGGATATGCTTGCTTAGGTGTACCAATTATGTTGAGTTAGCTCACCAATTGGGTTGAGTTATCTTACTAGTTGTGTGGAGTCATATCTAATTCTAGTATCAGTTAGTGAGAGTTATCCCCACTGATCTAGGAAGAGGTTACACATTCACCTCCTATATGTACATTACTTGCATCATTCTATCTCATGGAGCATATGGAGCATTGAGTTGATTTGGAGCCATTCTTGTCTTGTGAGTTCTTGATCATATTGCATCTTATTGTTAGTTATTTTGATTTTTGTAATTACTTGTGCATTTGTTTTTCATCAGAGATCTAGAAACTATAATATGGTATCAGAGTAATTTTGGTGATACGTTTGCCATTACTAAATTATTTGTAGTTTTTGAATACTTCATTTGTGAAACTAACAGTTCATGTGCGATTAGATTTGATTCCATCTTGGTTTAGTACAAATGTGTTTTTTGGTGTTTGTTTATTGGTAAATTGAAGGTTTACAAATTTTGGGGTTCCTAAATCATGAAATTTTGGGGAAATTTTTTGTGGGGATCTTTCTTGGAGTTTTTCAGCTAGATTAGCTATCTGTGGTTAAATTTGGTGGATCCTCTATATTTAGTGGACTGTTTGGTGGTTTCGACAAGTTTATCAGGGATTTGACCCAAAGTGTTTTTGTTCACCTAGATCCTCACTCAAATTGGATCTGGTTTCTTTATTTAGAACATATCTATTCATGGGGTTAGTTATGCTCAATATTACATCCTTTTCTCCTCACGATCTGCGTGGCTTTGCCTCGCATGTTTCCCTACTCGACCCTCTCCACCCGATCATTTTTGGACCAGTTTTGCTCGACCTAGAACACGACTCAATTTTGTCTCTGGTTAACTCATCCTCTACTCACGATGGCTTGGATGCCTCTATTTTCCCTACTTAGACCCCTGTCAACTTACCTTAAATAGACTTGAGATCCTCCTTCATCACAATGGTTTCACGAATCATCAACCCCAACATGGCTCGATCCACTTATTTGGCATGTGGTTCATGCTCAAACCCTTCAACTTGACACGAGTAACTTCGTTTTATCTTCCACATAGACCGTCTCGACCTGCCTCCATTCTATGACTCCCTTTGAAGTGTAAACCCTTCTCACCTCATTTTCCTACACATGCTTAGTTCCCGATCTTGTCACACTTTGTTAAAACATCTATGTGGCTCCTTGCACTACTGTGGTTAGTGATTGGATCCGACATATCTAAGTCTAGTCTTGGCTCATTGTATCTATGGATCGTGATTCAACCCAATACTTGGTTACCTCCATGGTTCCTAGGTTTGGCCTCCTCTGCTTAGTCACTTTTCCCTATGAAATCGTGCCCTAAACTACTTTTCAAACATTTTTAAATTTTAAAAATAAGGCTCCTTAATTCATCTTGGTTTATTTCTAAAGGTTTAAAGTGGTTATTGGATACTAGGACATTTTGGTCATGAGATCGTGTCTTGTAAAGGAGGGCACTATCTTTTATTATTATTTTGTATAAAAACAAATCATTGGCATTGTAAAAGGCACTATTATTGTTTTGTTTGTTTTTAAATCTTTTATCTTCACTTGATGAAGATGAAGGGTGAGGCCCAGGTTGGCAAGAGGCCAATTCCCCCTCACAAGTTAAAAAATTATGTTCTTCATTCTTTGCTAGTTCCAATGAGAATATGTACGACCCCATTATCCCTCATTTCCAACATTTTTAATCAATTTGTAAAATTTTAATTAAATAAGCCATTATTTACGAGAAATTGTATTTGCTATAACTTTTGATTGGTGACTCGGATTTAACACTATTTCGGTCAAAAGTGAATGTGTTTTCATGATCTACATGATGGTTTGATTTTTTTTTAAACGCACTACTTTATAAAATGCCACATTTTAGCAGGGTTCTTACAAAAATTTATAAAAACTTGTCCTTTTCGTACTAAGCTATAAAGTGCCATCCGAGATATTTGGGGTTTATCTACATTATGGAGTTTTACCATTCTCTTATTATGCTCGAATCGAAACTTTTTGTTTCGTAAGGTAGACATTATCAAAGACTACACTATGCACTGTTTGCTGCCTTACCTCCATGGTCTTATTCCTGAGGCTGATGAGATTCTATAGAAGAATGAGTGGTTTAACCAAAATAATGAGGCCTATGGACTTCTCGGTTTTATTGTTTCTATGGAAATATTGTGTTGGTTTGAGGAAACTGAGTTCCCTTTCACTTCCTAGACCATTATCCGATAGTTGTATGATGACCTTGTTTCACCATCTAAGAGTGACACTTCCCTCAACCACTCTAGTCCCTCCATAGATTCTCCCCTTCTCACATCCCTTTCATTGATGAGTGTTGGTTGTTACTACTCATGAGTCCCATGTTGACCATTCACCATAAGATCTTTCTATTGAGCACACTCTCCCTACTATTGCCTCCACATAGCTCATTGTCGTCCATGTTCATGCTTCCATTCAATCTGTAACAATGTTCTATTAGAGAACCTTCCTCTGAGATAGATGTGACCATTACCTCTCATGATCCATTGCATCTTGATTTCTCAATTGATGACACTCCACATACACTGGTTGCTACCTTTGAGTGCAACATTGCTTCATCTTGGACTTCCAATAACTCTTCACAATAGTCTTCTCCTCCTAATCAATGTTGTGATGATAATACATTCTTGTCGACACTTTGCTCACATGGATCAACCCCATTGGGATGAGTATCTTCCCAACTTGAGTTGTCTATTTGTAGATTCCACTTGTGTTGCATTACAGGAATATGCTCTAATTGAGCCATCACACATTCTGGAGGACCCATTCATCTCTCTTATTGGGAGTTCTTGTATTGGGACATTTTTCACTTCTACTAGTTTCAAAGATGTTTCATGATCCACCTCTTCTTGTGGATCCCTTTATGAGAGTTATTGGGCCCCTATCATCTTCTCTCTTTGAACGTATACTGTAGTGGCATTACCATTGTATTTTGTGCACACTTTTTCCAAACCTATACCAACTTTTAGTTATAAACTAAATGCGAGATTAGGGTATTGCAAGATTCTTCTTACTTTGTGGGGTGGGTCAAATTTCAGTGCTCCTTTTTTTCCTTCATAAGGGCCGGAATGTCATTTGTTGTGGGAGTATTCTCTTGATTTACGTAGAGGACCACATCATCGACACTCTTCTTAGGGGACCTTCTTATCCTCACTTCTTTCTCGTTTTACTATGGAGGATGGTCATTGTGCACGTGGGTACCTCATCAAGCTAAGTTACTAGGACCCACTACTTCTTATTCTCTAGTTTTCTTGAGTGAGTTTTGTGTCTCTCTTTTGGGGGAGTTTTTTACCAAAGTGGGTTTTCTCCTTTTCTCCACTTTATGATTATTTAAGAATTTGCAGGTGAAAGAAATTGTTGAAAATTTATAAAGAAGTACAACAATCAAACTTATCACATGCATTCATATTTTTTTACAATTTTCATCTAGAAATTGTATAAAATTTTACAAAAATTTAATTGAAGTATTATTACTTTAATTGAGTTTTTATAAACAATTTACAATATTCTAAATTGAATATAATTTATTCATTGAATACACAATTATTTTTCAAATATTTATATAATCATACAAAATAAAATCATTACATTTGGAGTTTATAACATTTTTTTGGAAATTATCTAATATTTTGTTTTAGCCATAATTGGCTTGCATACACCTCAAAGACACTCGATATACTATGAAACTCCTCTGTAAGCTTGTTTGGCCGTATTTGTCTTGGTGAATTTGTAAAATGAGATAAATATTAATTTAAATAAAAACAATATGCAGATCTAAACCCTAGGTGCCCCTATTTTTACCAAAATAAATATAAATATCCGAAGAATAAATCAAAATCAGCCTATCTCAGTAAAATATCCGGGAAATATGTAAATTACTTATGTGAACCCTTGATCTACCTCTCGCTAACCCTAAAATATTTTCCTCTACATATGGTGGCAATGGAGACTTAGAGCTTGTTGGCGCTAATTTAGGAAAGGGATCTTCGACAGTGTGTGGTGAATGGCAATGGTGGTACCCTTATGTGCAATGGACCGGGCATTGGCGGTGACAGAGGATCCCTCTCTTACTCCTATGTCATCAACGTCTCATCAATGGCTTCGGGTGGATGGGAGGTGATTATTTGACTAGGGATGATGTTATTCCTACTACAGTGGCAATGGAGCCTAGGCTATTTGGAGTTCTCAACACCGCAAAGATAAGGGTCACTCTAGTTTTGGAGCCTTTGGTGCTTCCAAAATCCTACTAGGAGGTAGTTCAAATTCTAAAAATTCATTTGGGGGCACGAACACTAGGTTTTTATCCCATGTTCTCGCCTTAAAACTACTCCTGTTTGGTTGAAGCTCGGTTAGGGCACATGAATCTAGAAAATTTCTCTTATAGTGAGGTTTTGTAAAAGAATACTAGAATACCCAAGTATACATTTTGGTGGCAAAGTCCTTGAAACTGAGTCATTCTACCAAGATCATGCCTTGATCTGTAGATTCGTTGGTTTTGGCCTAGCCACCATGTCCTCCATGTTTGGATCTCTAAACATTGGATCACTCTTTTGGATGGTAGGTTAGTTCTCTATGCTTGTGCAAAGGGAATTTTTATTGGTGTTTTTACTTCTATAGATGATAAGGAAATCATCACTAAAAACTATGGGCTTGCCAACACAAGGTACCTTTTCATAAAACGCTAGTTCCCATCATTCAACCCACTCACCGAATCTTTCTCTTGCAAACCAATTTGGATTAGACTACCTCACTTACCCCTGCAATTTTGGGATCATAGTTGTCTGATCTCCATAAGAAATACCTTGGGAAACATTATTAATATCAACTCCCAAACCTCTGCTTTACACATACTATTAGCATAATTAATACATTCTTATGTTTGATTGTAATCGACCTATCAGCTTATATGCGGTTGCCTCCTAACCACATTCTCTCCTGTATTTATTCACATGTCCTCATTGTGAATATACATGCATTGAATAGAATACATCTCTTTCCATCATTGGTATCAGAGCTCCATTCTTTCCTTGACCTGCGTGCAGATTTGGAGACTATTTTTTTGGCTTGAAGAATTACCAGGCGTCGACCTATTTTCCTATGTTGTGCGTGGAGAATTTGCTGAGAAAATGTGGTGGGAGGAAACTTGCAGTGTGGAGTTTTGGAGTAAGAAAATGTTTTTACATTTCTGGAAATCACCATGGAAGAAAACGTTTTTTTTCATTTCGAAAATCACCATTGAAGATTTTTTTTTCATTTCTTTGTTCCATCAATGTATGTTGTGTATGGAGGAGGCAAGCCGCCACAGGAAAAACCAGCCATGAGGAGAAAGCAAATAAGATCTTGTCATTTTCTCGGTTCAGAAGATGGAGAAAAGATACTAGAACTGTGCGTGTAGAATATCAGGAGATTTGCTGAAGTGTTTTGAATCAAATCACCAAATTTCTCTTCTGCATCATTATTGGTAGTAACCTGCGTGGAAACTCGAAAGGAATGATAAGAATATTGTTCCAAGCTGCGATATCGATGATAATAACACACCACATTAGATTTGCAAAACAAAGAGCTAAAATACCATATATGGAAATCCATTATAATCCATAATGCTCAATACATTACAATAGAATGACTTGAATTATTCAATAAGAAAGATGTACATATAGGAGGAGGGAAGTGCAACTACTACCTAAATCAGTGGTGAAGAACTCCCACTAACGATCTTTTAGTAGTTAAGTTAACTCTAAAAGACTAGTAAGCTAACTTGACATAACTGAGAAGCTAACTCCACACAACTAGTACACCTAAGCAAGCTAACCCAACAAGTGTAGGGTTAACACGAGTGTAAGAATTATCCTAATAAATAAATAAAAGGATAAATAATAACCTACATTAACACCCTCCCATAAGCATAGCTTAGGTGGGTGGAAAAGAAGGTGGGTCCTGCAACAAGGCCTGATGAGGTACCCACGTATAACAACTAGGAAAAATGGACACCACAAGGTACCCAAAACTAGTAATAACAAAGTAGAGAACAAAATCCTACTGCAAGATATCTTCAGAAGCTCGACTCCAAAAAATTGTATAATGATGAAGAATTGTGGTGCACACTATGGTCTAAATCCACTGCTTGATCATATAACTCAAAAACAACTGACACTGGGCTTCACCAAAATAGCTCCATGTAAGGATACTATCAATGGAGTGATGCCAAAAAGTGAAAAACAAACACTAAACATAATTTGATCAACTGCTGCAAATAGGTGTGCCATGATCCAAGAACAATAACCAAAGCAATAAGGAGGTACTTAAAGCTTGTGATTCCTACTAGTAGCGTACTAGTAGGTGCTTAGCTTCAGCCCCTTCAATTTTAATTGTGTGGTGAAGGCAACAACAATTTATTTTGTTTTAGTGGTAATTAAAATAAATAATAAAGCAAAATATTAAAAACTTGTAACTTTTGATTGGTAACTCGGTTTTGAGTGTCGTTTTTTGCAAAAGTACTTGTTTTTTCGTGTTCTTTCCATTGGAAATATTTATTTTGAGACTTGCACTATAATTATAAAGTGCCAAATATGGAGGAGTGTTGTAATCAATTGTGGACACAATTTCGGCTGAGCCTGATGTCCTTAAGTTTTGGGAGTTGTAGTTTGTACCTATCATGGATTACGAGAATAATATGCTTTTTTTCTGAAGTGTGTGGACTTCAAGAGGATATTGTAAAATTTGTGGAAGAAAATAGATCGCTCAAGAAGTGAAATTCTCTTCTACAATCACTCATTCACGATAAGGATACAATAATACACTCCCTAAATTTTAGGACGTCAGCTCAACCGAAATTGCGTCCACAATTGATTACAACACTCCTCCATATTTGGCACTCCTATTTAGTTGGATCTCGTATCCTTGTCTTGTTTCCTTGGTTTTTCTTGGATCATGGCACACCTATTTGTAATAGTTGATCAAATTATGTTTGGTATTGTTTTTCACTTTTCGACATCACTCTATTGAATGTCTCATTGCACGAGCTATTTTGGTGAAGCCCAGTGTCGCTTGTTTTTGAGTTATATGATCAAGTAGTGGATTTAGACCATAGTGTGCACCACGCTTCTTCAACATTGTACAAGTTTTTAGAGTCGAGGTTCTCGAGGATATCTTGCAAAGAGGATTTGTTCTCTACTTTGTTCTTACTGGGTTTTGGGTACCTTGCATGTGTCCATTTTTTCTAGTTGCTTTGATACCATGAAATGAATGATAACCAAATTGTACCAAGCCAAGAACAAAGATGCTAATCAAACACCTCAATCAATAATATGGAAGAAATTTACTAGAATAAATTTACATAAAACCTTTGCAAACAAATGAACAACAATATCATATATTATTATGGAACTCAATGTAATACATTGAGAATGGGCCTTGCTTAAATAGGAAAGAAATAACAATCTATGAACCAACAAGGTCGTAGATCAAGCCATAAATCAAGGAAATAACTAGTCATCAAAGAACTAGTCAAGACCATAGATTTAGGAGAGAACTAGACATTAAGGATCTAGTCAATACCATAGATCAAGGAAAGAACTAGTCAATACCATATATCAAGGAAAGAACTATACCTAACAACTAGATAATATCTCCTAATATCTAAATAAGATAAAAGAAATATCTACACACATAAGTGGGTGAGGATAAATACAATAAAGGTAAATAAAGTACTTAGGTGAACATGAGCTAAGGTAAATACCTACTCGACACCCCCTCAAGTGAAGCTAGGGGCCAAAATATATGTGGCATCTCCATAGTATGAGTCCTGAAACTAGGCTTGATGAGGTACTCATGTATAATAAATGGGAAAAAATGGACACCGCAAGGTACCCAAAACCAGTAACAACAAAGTAAAGAGAGTAAAAACCTGCTCCAAGGCATCCCAAGAAGCTCGGCTCAAAAAAAAATCGTATAATGCTGAAGAAGTTTGGTGTGTCTTGTGGTCTAAATCCACTTCTCGATTAAAAAACTAAAAACAATCGACACTAGGCTCCACTAGAATAACTCCATACAAAGAGACTGTCAACGGAGTGATGTCGAAAGTGTAAAAATACCAAACATAATTTGATCAAATGCTACAAATAGGCGTGCCACGATCCAAGAACAATAACCAAAGAAACAAGGCAAGGACACAAACTCCAAAGTGTCATGATCCAAGAAAAGCTAAGGTAACAAGGTAAGGACACGAAACTCGAAGAAGTAGAATCAAAACCACACCCTCCCATACTGCTGAATGGGTGGAGTGGCGCTTCAAATCTGTATGAGTTGTCAAAAACTACTTGAACACCGACAAACTAACACTAGGCTCCACCAGAATAGCACCCCCATAAGAGAGACTATCAACGTGCCAAAAGTGTCGAAAATACAAATACAAAATATCTCAACAAACAAGAGAGATAGACTACACCTGATAAAGAAAAATGTTCAAAACAAAAAGCATCACAATGTAGAAGGTATAGAAAGTGGAGCAAGAGGCCGAATGGTGGAGGAGCCATGCCTATAGAGTCCTCTCAATGAATGCCTATGTCGCCTCCACAAGTGATCAGATATCCACCCCAAATCAACACGGATGGATGAAGAAGATGCCTGCATATGACTTGGTGCAAAATGCACAATGGGTACATGTAAAAGAACATCAAAATGTGTGTTAGGTTGATCATGTCTGACAACTGAAATCTCAGGTTTCTCAAGCCTGAGTGAAGGTGTAGAACTCATGTGTTGCTCATGATCCTCAGAAAGAGTTGAGCGAACAAAAAAAGGAGCTCTGTCAATGTGTGATCCCAATGAAGTATCTGCTTGAAAACCAATGGCATGACGAGAATTCCACTTAACATGTGGAATAGAGGAAAAAATACCTTGTGAATGTCTACCAATGACTCCGCTAGTGAGACCCATAGAACGGAGCATGTAGTAACAAGCCTCATAGGTTTAGAAGCATCAAAAGTAGGTTCGGCTCAAAGACCGATGAGATCAATATCGGTGGGTACAAGAGCAAAAATGCAAGTGGACTAGAAGTATGGATATGGTTGTCCACAATATGATGGTGATGTTGTAGGCTAGCAAGTTTGTTCTGCAGGAGTGTATTATTGTATCCTTATCGTGAATGAGTGATTGTAGAAGAGAATTTCACTTCTTGAGCGATCTATTTTCTTCCAAAAATTTTACAATATCCTCTTGAAGTCTACACACTTCGAGAAAAGCATATCATTCTCGGAATCCATGATAGGTACAAACTGCAACTCCCAAAACTTTGGACGCGTCGCTCAATTTGAAATTACGTCTTCAATTGATTACAACACTCCTCCATATTTTTCACTTTATAATTATAGTGAAAGTCTCAAAATAAATAATTCTAATGGAAAGATAATGAAAAAATAAGCACTTTTTCAGAAAACGACACTCAAAACTGAGTTACCGATTAAAAGTTACAAGCTTTTTAATATTTTGCTTTGTTATTTATTTTAGTTGCCACTAAAACAAAATAAATTGTTGTTTCCTTCACCACACAATTAAAATTAAAGGGGGCTGAAGCTAAACACCTAATAGTAGGAATCACAAGCTTTAAGCCCTCATATGACCAAGGGCTAAGGATTTTAATGGGTGTTTGAAATAGCAACTCGTGGATTTGCCCAAAATAGTAAAAATGTGTACAACATCCGTGGACCCACTCGCCAAAAATAAAGAATCGAAATTCAACTCGGAAATGATCTACCGTACTAGAAAACAACCCAATGTAGATCTCACAAAATCTAAAAAACCCAATAAAAAGTTTCCTCGGTTTCTTAATCGTGTGGTGCGAATCCCGAGGCGAACCTGTGTATTTCACAACCACAAAAACACAAAAACCGACTGCCTCTAGAAATGGCCAAGTTTACAGTTGATCTTAGGGTTTTCACATCTTCCAGATCTAATGGAAGCCTTTGTTTTGCATAAAATGCACGCAACAACAAAATATGACCAAATCCCAAATATATGAATATACAAAGATTTTATTTGCAAAATAAAACTTACAGATGGATGTCAACAACAATCTCCTGCTCTGATACCATGAAGGTAATGATAAGAATATTGTTCCAAGCCCTGATCTCAAATGATAGTAGCACACCACATTAGATTTGCAAAATAGAAGAGCTAAAATACCATATATGGAAATCCTTCATAATCCATAATGCTCAATACATTACAATAGAATGACTTGAATTATTTAATAAGAAAGATGTACATATAGGAGGAGGGAAGTGCAACTACTACCTAAATTAGTGGTGAAGAACTCCCACTAACTGATACTTTGGTAGTTAAGTTAACTCCAAAAGACTAGTAAGCTAACTCGACATAACTGAGAAGCTAACTCCACACAACTAGTACACCTAAGCAAGCTAACCCAACAAGTGTAGGGTTAACATGAGTGTAAGAATTATCCTAGTAAATAAATAAAAGGATAAATAATAACCTACACTAAAAACTCTAGAAAATTGCATGGAGTTTGGCACTGAAATTATTTCTCGATTTTTTTCATGAAAGGAAAAACGTGGTAGCATCAACTTGGAGAAGACTGCTTGAACAACAAAGTAAATCTGCAGACCTGCGTTAGAGGATTTGACTATGTGTGGAGGAAGATAGCCTGTAAATTCTCCTGAGGTACACATTCACCTCAGGTACACACACGATCTCGAAACGAGGCCAGCCCACGTATGTCACAAATTTTGGATGTAGAAAGCACCACGAGTAATGCACCAAATGTTTGGGCATTGAGTGACAATGAAGACACCACTGGACTGTTCTTTGCTTTGGTCAATGAGCTCCACAACACTGGGAATATTCTCTTTGACGAGATTGTGTGCCGAGGACTATTGGAGTATTTTTGGTTCGACGTTCGATGTCAAGCACGATGGATTCGTGTAGAACTTGAACGTGGCTATGATGTAGATGATGAACGCGAAGTAGAACACCCACAGGAGCATCCACATCTCACTACACGAGCCTATAGAGCCCATCTTCGGGATAGGTTCCTTCAGTAAGCATTGTAGCCATTTTTGAAAAATAAATAAATAAAATATAATTTGAGTTTTTAACATGTCTGCGCACTCGCATTTTATTGTTGGAGGCCTAGTTGCTCAAAGGGACAAATTTCACCGCATGGAAAACCAAGATGTGGATGATTCTTCAGTTTGAAGATCTTTGGGGGATCGTTTCTGGCAAAGACGCCCCTCCCACAAATGCTGATATGTTGGCTAAGTATGAAAAGGCCGATGCAAAAGCACTAATGCTTATCACCCTGAGCCTTTCTGATGAGGTTCAACCTTACATTTGGGAAGCAACCACTTCCTCTCAGGCATGGACCACGTTGTGTACCATCTATGAAGAAAATAATCTGATGACGAAGTTACATCTTCAGACTAAGCTTTACACGATGAGTATGCATGAAGGCGAATCAGCAGAAGACTTCTTGCGGTGTGTGGCCGAGTTACATGTAGAAATCTCTGCTCTCGGTGAACCGGTGGATGAAAAGTTGCTAGTCCCACTCACCTTGCGAGCTCTTCCTTCTCGGTTTTGGACACTGATCACCATGTTGACCATCACTCAACAGGAGGTGAGTTTTGCCACACTGGTGAATTATCTCCAACAGGAAGAATCCATTTAGAATTTTCAAGAAGCCTTCGAAGACAAGGCTCTCATCATGAGGTAAAAGCATAAGCCTCGGAAAGGGCAGTCACCCCCCGAATGAGAAGTAACATCCTCGTGAGCAATCTTCTCGGCGGCCACCACAAAGGCCACCCGAAGCATGTAAAACAACAAGGTGGATCGATGGTGCCACATTTTCTCCATGGATACACACATGACTGCGAACTATTATTACAACGGTCGCAAGTATGGAAACTCTGGTGAAGAGAGCACTTCTGGCCAAGGATATTCCAAGAAATCCCAATGGCGTGCTCGTAATCAGAGGAAGAAGGGTCATATTGCTGCTCGGATGATGCCACCTCCGATGAAAAGGTTCTGACATAACTCATCCAGAATTTGTCCTAGTTTCGCAGACTTCGGAGTCGCCGAGAGTGTCTCGGTTAATTGATTCGGGCACCAAAACACATGACTGGCAATAAGAAGTTATTCCATACCCTGAGTGACCAGCCCAATGGAGATCAGATCACCATCGCAGATAATCAGGAGTATATTGTAGGGGGGATTGGTGATGTCATCATACCTCTTGGGACACAAAGATGTACACTCACGAAGGTGCTATATGTTCCAGGTTTGACCTCAAATCTCTTGTCTGTTAGTCAAATTATTAACCATCGAATGCAGGTTGAATTATTTGTTGAGAAAGGGGTCAAGTCCTGCATCATTTCCCAGGGAGACTCGATGAATTGTGCCAACATTTATGAAGGGTCGTCTATTTGCACTTGGATGCGGTCACTTCATCTAACATTGCTCTCTCTGCTTCAACGGCAGAGTCCACTGCACTATGGCACTTTCGATATGGTCATCTTTCTGCCAGGGCTCTACATCAGCTCAGTGCCAAGGAAATGGTAAGAGGGCTTCCTCCACTCTCCCATTCCTTACCTGTTTGCTCTCGAGATGTATTGCGGGCAAACAACACAGAGGTCCATTCAAACAGAGCTCTTATAATTCTACGGAGCATCTTTAGGTTGAACATACTGATATGTGCAGACCCTTGTCAGCTAGCTTACAAGGTTTTGAATACTTCTAGCTCATCATTGATGATTACTCACGGAAAATGTGGGTATATTTTCTCCGGAAGAAGAGTGAGGCATTTTCCAATTTCCAAACCTTTTACTAGAACGCCACCAGGTAGTCTGGGAAGCCTCTCCTTCTCCTCCGCTCAGATGGGGGAATTTGTATCAAAGAAGTTCTTAGCATACCTGAAGCAGCATGGCATTCAACAACATCTGACTACACCCTACACTCCCCAACAGAATGGGATTTTTGAGCGACACAACAGGATTGTCATGGAGATGGCTCATTGTATGCTCTCCACCACCAAGTTGGAGGATCAGTTTTGGGCAGAAGTAGTCTAGACAATAGTGTATCTACTCAATCGGGCACCCACAAAGATCTTGCAGAATAGGACACTGGAAGAGGTATGGACTGGTTGTAAACCTTCTATTCATCATTTGAGAGTTTTTGGTTGTACTACATATATGCATGTTCCAGATGAGAAAAGGAAGAAGATCGATCCAAAGACACTGCCATGTCTTTTCTTGGGGTATAATACTACCTCAAAGGCATATTGTCTCATGGATCCTGAGACGAAGAAGATCTATGAGAGTCGAGATGTGGTGTGTGATGAGTCATCCTTTGACTCCCTGCCACACAATGGAGATCCAGTACTGACCTCGTCACATAGATTGCTCACACATCCAGATGATGGGCAAGATGATTCTTCTTAGAGAGAAGAAGAGCTAAGTGGAGACTTGTTTGTTGATCTAGGCACACTGGAAAACACATCTTCACATCAGCAGCAGCAACACCAACATCCGAAATGGGTCCAGAATACTATTGGGGATGCACACCTGAACTCACTTCTTGATACTTCTACGGGAGTCAAAACACAAAGTCAAGCCAAACATGAGGTAAATTTTGCACTCATGAGTTCGGTTGTTAATAAGATTGAACCCGACACTGCTCGTGAGGCATTAGACCAACCAAAATGGAAACAGGCTATGGATGCTTTGAATATGATTCCCTAATTCGAGAATCGACGTGGGAACTTGTCGATCCGCCTCCGTGTAAGAAATCCATTGGCTGCAAATGGATTTTCAAAACAAAATATAAGGCGATGGTTCAATCAACAAACACAAAGCATGATTTGTTGCAAAGGGTTATGCTCAGCAAGAAGGAATTGACTATGACAAGACCTTTGCACCCACTGTGAAGATCAAAACCATCAGAGTTATTTGTGCACTGGCAACACAAAATGGATGGTAACTTCAGGTAGATGGATGTTAAGAGTGCTTTTCCGAATAGTGATCTAAAAGAAGAAGTATACATGGCCCAACTTGAAGGGTTTGGAGACGAGCATCAACCACACAAGGTATGTCATCCGATAAAGTCACTTTATGGACTCAAACAAGCACCTAGGGCATGGTATATAAAAATTGATGATCACCTATTGTAGTATGGATTCACTCGTAGCCCTCGGATACAAATTTGTATATCAAGAAGGTATGGATAGTGATTGTTATTCTGGTTTTGTACGTAGATGATCTTGTGATCAAAGGAAGTTCGACAATCTTGTGGATGATGTAAAGAATAATCGAAGAAATCCTTTGACATGATTTATTTGGGGCTACTTCACTCTTGCCTTGGCTTAGAGATATGGTAAAGAAGAATCATATCTTCGTCTCCCGGATGAAATATGCCAAGACACTCCTAGACAAATATGGAATGTTAGATTGTAAACCAATGTCCACACCTATGGAAAAAGGTTTGCAATTATCTATATTCTAGGATTCACCACAGGTAGATGGCACTCACTACAGGAAGCTTGTGGGGAGTCTCATTTACTTGACTTATACTAGACCAGATCTTTTCTTTGCAGTGAGCTATCTCACCAGATTTATGCAGGAGCTGAAGAAATGTCATTGGATAGTAGAAAAGCATGTGTTGAGATACGTCTGAGGTACAATTGACTTTGGTCTGGTGTATCAGAAGAACACTCAGTTGTTCTTATAGGGATATACATACTCAGACTATATAGGATCCATTGATGATAGGAAATCCACTTCAGGGTATGTTTTCATCTCAGATCTGGACCTATCTCATGGATTAGCAAGAAGCAAACTATTATTGCTCTCTCATCCATTGAGGTTGAATACCACGCCGCATGAGGTGCTGTTTGCGAAGTGATTTGGTTACGTCACATTCTTACAGATATATGGATTCCTAAAGAGAAACCTCCCATCATTCACTGCGACAATCAAGGTCTGTTGAAGCTTGTGAAGAATCCTATTTTTCATGAACGAACAAATCATATTGAGGTTGAATGTCACTACATTCATGAATAGGTCTTGAACCAATAAATTCAGCTCCAGGATCTTGCCCTACTTGATTTTCGGGTTTCGAGATATTCTCACCAAGCCTCTCGGCAAAGTGAAGTTTGATGTGTTTAGGGGGTACACTTGTAAGAGCAATGTATTAAGAGGGGAATGTTAGCATAATTAATACATTATTATGTTTGATTGTAATTGACCTATTAGTTATATGTGGCTGCCTCCTAACCACATTCTCTCTGTATTTATTCACATGTATTCATTGTGAATATACATGCATTGAATAGAATACATCTATTGCCATCACATACAACCTATGCAACAATTATTGTCAAGCTTGACACATCAAAGAACCTACCTACGACATTAAGCTTAAATTTCAAAATCAAACTTAGATTCAACCTCTTGACTATGAGGGCCTGCCTTTTAGATGCAGGAAATGTTTTTCTCATGACGACACTCTACTACAGATTGTGGGATGGAAAAGCATAAAAATGAGAATGCCAATTGGTCAAGAAACACTGTCCTTGAACATATGGTCTTTGATTCTAAGGAAGACCTTGATTCAAACACCGATACATAAGAAATGGTGGAATCGGTTCCTGAAACCCCTTTAAGAGAAATCACGATAATGTAAACAAGGTGTTGTCCATTGTTGAAACTTAGAGTATTGAAAAAAATGAACCAAAAGCGCATGAAGTGGAAAGGGAGAATGTACCTCATTGATCTCCTTGTATAAAAATCACATATCAGCCGATTGAAGATATTGAATCTTTTCTTTCTTTACAAGAAGTTTTTGATGGGTGGAAAATGGTTCATAACAAGAAGAAATATATTCACAAAAAAACTACTTCCACCACCTAGAGACTTTGTCTTTCTTTCTCATTGTCCAGATTATTCATCTCCTGCACTTTTATTTTTGCTTTGGACAACGCTTGTGTTTTGGTCTTTTATGATTTTACAAATTTGTTATGTTCTTTGTAGTTTAGCTATTTTCGGTCTTCTCACCGGGTAGATTGTCCCGTACCATTGTTCTTCACTATCTTATCTAGATGTTAGGCCTTGTACTATGAGGTGCGGTCCCCACTTTTTAAAAAAAAACTATGGTTGTCTTGTTTCATCCGGCTTCGAGTCCTCTTTTGTACTTCGAGGTATGGTCCCCTTCAAAACCATTTACCAATAATAAAAATCAACCTATTTACACCCTAGACACTTGGAAAATAGTAAAATATATTATTTTAATTAAAATAGCCTTTTTCATTTTGGCTAAAATATCCCATATTCCCGCTATAATACCCCGTGCGCCCATTTTTGTCTAGAAAAGCTAAAAACAAGCAAAAATTCATTAAAAAATAATTGTTTATTCAAATCCACCCCATACATGTTTTTTAACCTTAAAATCAACCATGGGCCTGGGTATTCAAGATAAAAATATTGTCTATGTACAAAAATTCTTTTAATTAAGCAAAACCTTTTGTATTTGAATAAAAATGCCCTGTTATTAAGGAAAATCAACATACTTGAGAAGTTTTCCCCTGTAGAGGTTGGACGACCAACATCCGCTCCGATTTCTATAAAAATAACCTATTATTGCTCTAAAAGATCGAGTTTTCTCCTCCACTAGTGCCCCTTCTTGTAGACAAGAAAGATAGTCAAACAAATAATTAAAAAAACAACATTTTCAAGTTTTTATTCTCGGAAACCCTAAAATCATATTGGGATTTTAATTTTTTTTTATAGTTTATAAAGTTTATGAAATGCATATAAGTAAAACTAAGTAAATATTCTTTACGTAAAGTAAAAAAAAAGTTTTGTTTATTTTTATTTTATTAATTTTAAAACTAGACATTAAAATTAATTTTTTAGATAACTAGTTTATAAGAGCTAAGTAGCTCGTGTGGCTATGTGAAGGGCTTGTAAAGTCTTTATAACTATTAGAGGGGAGGAGTTCGATTCCCTTTCCTCTCATTTTTAAAATAAAAAGTAAAGTAGTTTATATATTTTTATATATATATATATATATATATAGAGAGAGAGAGAGAGAGAGAGAGAGAGAGAGAGAGAGAGAGAGAGAGAGAGAGAGAGAGAGAGAGAGTAAAATCGAAGTATTTTTAATGCTTTGAAAGTTTTTTTAGTTAAAATGGAAAGAAGGTACAATTAAATTACCTATTTATCTAGGTGCATTTTGAAAATCAAAAATTATTTTAAATTTAAACTAGTTAACTTTTTGTTCAAAAATTTAGTAAATTTAGTTGTTTAGTGGAAAAATTGGTTTGTTAAAATTTTCTTAAAAATATGTGTTTGTTTTCATTTATCATTGAAAAATGGTCGAATCGCCGAGCTTTTCAATGGATAAATCACAATTATTAAATGAAACAAACTATAGTATTTGGAGAGTTAGGTTAAGAACATGTTTTATGGCTAGAAAATTGTGGGATTTGGTCATCGGTATAGAGAAACGACCACCGTAAGACAAGTGAACCTTGAAAACCTAAGCTCCTTTGTCCAAAGATCCATGAAATCCCTATCAATTCTATTGCAGAGCGTAAAGATGAATTTCTATCGCATATAGGACACATGGACTCTCTTGTTGATGCTTGAAACAACTGGAAATGATGCATGGGGTAATCAACTCTCGAAGATAATTAAACTCGTAATGGAACTATTTACGAATCCCATGAAGGGGATGAAAAATAGTTAATTATTTAGAAAAATTAAAAACATTAAAGCACAATTAAATGGATGTAATTGTGAATTATTTCAAGATAAACTACTTTATTTTATCATTCAGATAAACATCCATGAAAAATTATGAAACTACATCTCCATCCTGAACTCTAAATACCAAAACGAAAATTATTTACCTAATATGGATACCCTATCATCTCTCCTAATTCAAGAAGATCGTGTTATGAATTTTTTTCTCTCGAATCACAAACCCTCTCAAAACAGAAATAATAACAATCCTAATCGAAACTAAACCTTAGATACAAATTTAAATCTAATCCTAACTCTAATTCTGTCAGGAACAATCAAAATTTCAAATTTAAACTCAATGGAACATGTAACAAATGTGGAGAATTTGGTCATAAAGAGTCTGATTGTCGATTGAAAACTAACAAGTTTATTAAAAATAGTAAAAACAAGATATTTAATAATCTGAAGAAGGATCCAAACTAAAACCAAAATCAAAACCATACAAATAACGTTGAGCAATCTATTTCCCTATATACTACATTCTCATGAATGAAAATGAATGGATCCCAGATAGTGGTACCTCTAAGCACATGACCTGCATTAGTGATATCCTTACATATGTTGTAGAATGTGAGGAAAATATATATCTAGGGGATAATTTTATCATTCAATCTAAAAGCTATGGGAATGTTAAATTGAAAAATGGAACAATTAAGAATGTCTTATTTGTTCCTCATTTGAAAAAAGAACCTTTTATCTCGCTCTCAATTAACTAAAGAAAATTATAAAGTTATATTATTACAAAATAAATGGTATGTGAAAAATGAACTCAGTAATTTTATTGCATATGGTATACAAAAAATGTTTATATATTTTTGATGGATTTGTTTCGAATCTTGCTTTTCTTCTTCTTCTAGAAATGACCTTCAACTTTGGCATAAAAGACTAGGACATGTGAATTTTAGGAGTATGTATGAAATGTCTCGCCTAAACCTTGTAATAGGTCTCCTAAGATGAAATATGATCATGAAATGTGTGAAAGTTTCTTGTGTGGTAAGCAATACGTTGAACCGTTTCACAAACATCACGATCTAAATTCATCTCATTTATTAGAGTTGATTCAAAATGATGTGAGAGGTCCACCTTAAGTTCCCTCTATTAGTGGAGCCTTGTTAAATTTAATTTAGTTGTAAAATTATACGTGTTTATAGATTATTATTTTGGTAATTTGGAAGGATCGATGAATATTAATTGATTTAGAGAGTATGTTCGTAGATCATTGGTTGAGATTACACTCTTATTGTTGTCTTTTTCTTTATTGGTCATGTTTTCTACTCTTCTTTTTATCTCTCTTCACCTATATCATTATTTCCCTCTCATCTATCCAATTATAGTTGTAAAATTATACTATTCTAGATATTGTGTGTTTATATATATTTTTGTAATTTGGAAGGATCAATGAATATTCAATGATTTACAAAGTGTGTTTATAGATCATTGGTTGAGATTACACTCTTATTGTTGTCTTTTTTTGGTAAGGACATAATTCATCAAAATTAAATTATTTTATACGCTTTTGAAGTCCCATTAATGTTTCTTTCATACTCTTCCATTCTTGTGCGAATGGAGAGTTTGGTTGAGGAATGTCCATGGTTACGTCATTTTCATGCATTGATTTGGGTTATTCCTTTTCTAGGATTTTATTTGTTTGTGAGTTAGTGGGTGAGCTTTTCGATTTTAGCCATCATATCTTCTTTTGATGAATCAGATGTAGTGGGTGAATTTGGATTTTTTACTAGACTCTAGTTTGTCTATTAAGTCTTTTAAGTGTTCATGCCCAAAGTATGATGGTAGCTTTGCCCCCATTTCTAAGAAGCAAAGAAGATATGGGGTTTTATTTTGCATCATGAGATGATCAATAGCTACTTTTTCTCCTTCTGATAGTTTGGGTGGTTCTTCAACGTCTTCTTCATAAAGAGCGTGATGACCAAAAGGGTTGAATCTTTCAGACTCGTCATGAGCACTAGAGCTCTAGATACATATAAACACCCTGATTTTATAGGTAAATACCTAATTGAATAGTGATGTTGAGATTTTGTAGAATTATGAAAAAGGTTTGAGCTGAAAAGGTGGATAAGAGTGATTTTTTTATTTTATCTTTGTTTGATAAGATCAAAATGTAATTTTAAAATTGGAATTTTTTTATCAAATTGGATAATTTAGGTTTACTTAATACGAATAAAGTAAATATCCAACGTATAATGTTACACGATTAGTCTTATAGCTTATATTGGATATGTAGTGCCGACATGTGGCTTACATAATCTCTCTTCTTATCATATGTTATTCATTTATGCTTTCTTATGTTTAGTAGGCCAGCCTTGGTGTTGGACATAGCTTAGGATGGTATATATAGGTGGTAGTGAGGAGTAGTTAATAATCATATTGATTGTTTGAGTATTGTATGGTTTGGAGGTTGCCCCCTCAAAGTGGATAAGTTATTCTACTTAGATATTGAGATCATTTATTTGAAATATTGTGTTCTTTGGTGTTCTACTTTGTTGGTGATAATTAGATTTATACAAGTAATTTCATTACAAGTGGTATCAGAACCTGATCTCGGCCAGTGCTACATCAAACCCTAATTGTGAAGGTTTGATTATATCTCAAAATTGGTATTGAATTTTTCTGCAATTTTTTTTTCGTGTGGAGAAATCAGTTAAGTAAGCTCCTCTCTAAATTTCAAGCATTTTTGACTTGTTTTGCAAAAGTTATAATGGTTTTATGTTTTTTCATAATTCGTCTCCCTAGGGTGTAAATTTTGGATTTTTCTAAGTTTCTTATATTTTCGGAAATATTTCCAAAAATTAGCTAGGATTTCCTCTATTTGGCCAGTAAATTTATGAAACCCAAAACCCTAAAATTTTCCCTATTCCATCTGCTCTGAGTCCCAAACTCTACATCATGATCGTAGATCAACTTGAGGCCAAGGGAAAGGTCAAGCAACTTTGAGAATGACCCCAAATAAGGAAGATATGGATTTTGAATCTTTTGGTTCGGGAGTATCTAGAGGTGGTCATCCAACTTCAGGAAAGGGTAAATAATATGGTAAGGATGACCTTAATAATGAGCTTCTTCATCTGAAAGGTAGCCTTAGGGGTGAACTTCAGACGGATTTTCATGCAATGAAGCAGGTTTCCTACTCTTTCAAACACAACTCCCAATTCCAATCATATGGGTTCCTCTAGTAATAATCACACAGGTCCAAATCACTCCAATCAAGGAGGCTTCTTTACTCATTCAGGTGGATCTCCTCACCAATGGCTATTGGCATAATTATTAGTTTAATACATTGTTAGGGGGTCGGTTATGCTAGGACGGTTCTCCTTTTACAGTTCGACGGTTCGCGTGTGTTTGTGAATATTAATCAAGGCATTGAATTCGTTTCTATTCTCATATTTCTGCCTTCGTTGGTATAGGATCTTTTCTAAATTGTTTCATTTCTGTCACTGGTATCAAAGCATTAAACATATCTGACCTACGTTTTCTTTTTCTACATGTCTGATTTGTCAATGAACTATAAGAGGCGGTTTCAAAGTCTTGGCAGAGATAATCAAATCTGTTCTGACAACAACTTGTGGAGGAATGATTTCCAATCACCTAGGTGGAGCTTTCCAAACTTAGCGACTATCTTTCCCATTTTTCAATCAAAGTAGCACAAACTTATGAACTATGCGTGGACCTGCTTTGGACCTGCGTTAAATTTTTGCTGTGAATCTTTTTTTTGCCGTGCATTGACTTGCGTGGAAGAGACAATAAGCGTGTAGTAGAGCATAGAAGTGCAACATATTATTACTGCATTAACTAACAATTACACAAAGGTCTTTGAGCTACTTGAGGCTGTATACTCCACTATACGTATGGCTGATACAACACAGTTATTGGGAATAAAAAAGGAAGATGCTTGATAACATATACATTACAACAAGGTTGGACTCAGGATTGAGAAATTGTAGATGCTTATTGTAAAACGAAGCCTAGCAGATTCTAGAATATGTTTTCCACTTGATCCATTGAGAAAGTACCTTTTGTGTTTTCAAAAGCTGAGTTGGGTGGCACTTGTAAAGTTAATGGGGCTGTTGCTGCATGTTCTGTCACAACCAGTGATACGAGTCCGATTGACACAAAGAATCATACAAATCCTCAAAGTTATATCTGCTAATTAAGTAACAACTTAATGGAGGTTGGAGGATACACAGAGGTTGGATGAAAATTGGCGTCCTCTCGTCAGTCACCTATGACAGGGTCACACCATTGCTTTGGTGACAATTTTTTTGTTTGTGTTTGTATTTTGTTGTTTGTGATGTTGTTTTATGGTGTTGTTTTTCAATAAAGTTGCAGATCGTGTTCCAGTTTGATACCTTCTGAATGAAGGACATTGCGAGGAGAAAAAGTATTAAAGTAGCGCTTGGTTCTTATGTAAAGGGTTTGTGGAAATCCAAGAAACCATCGAAGTGTATAGTTGAGGCATCAGGTCACCTCCAGGTTCGTGGTGAACTTGGTTTGGAAAACCATATGGGTTCATGGTAATCCAGAAACCAAAAACCACCAAGGTGTTCTCAAGGATGGATGTGCTCAAGTCACTTCTAGGTTTATGGTAATCATGTGGGGAAAAACCAAGGTGTCACCAAGACTAAGAAGCCAGAAAGATGGCATGCCACCTCAAAGGTGAGTAGGCTACACAAAGAGTGTAATAAACTTTTTACTCTATTTGGAATAAGGGGGTCAACTATTTGGAAATATGATATTTTGAAATAATGTATTAAGGGAAGAATGTTGGCATAATTATTAGTTTAATACATTGTTAGGGGGGTCAGTTATGTTAGGAAGGTTCTACTTCTACGTTCAACATTCTCCTTCTAATCGTTCACTCTTCCCTTCCTTTCAACGATATTATGTGTTTGTATAAATATGAATGTGTTTGTGAATATTAATCAAGGCATTGAATTCATTTTTGTTCTCATATTTATACCTTCGTTGGTATCGAGCTTTTACGCATTGTTTCATTTACATTAATGGTGGGGAATTATTCCAAAAGTGGAAATGTGTAAATTCAATGGAAAGGATCCACTCAATTGGATCACCCAAATGGAGAATGTCCTTGATTTCCATTAGATCCCATTGGGAAAAAAGGTAATCGTGACATCTTTATATCTAGAACTTGACCAATTCATTTGGTATCGTTGGTTATGTGCTCAAAGGCAGAATAATGGTCTAAATGTCACATGGATAGTTTTCACTAAAGATATTCAATTACACTATAGTTCTAGTGTTTCAGAGAATTACTTCATCCAATTAGAAAAGTTACGACAAACAGGTTCAGTTAAGGAGTATGTCCATCAATTCCAAAATCTTTCCTTGCATGTGGAGGATATTATAGAAGAGTATTTGAATGACCTATTTCTTGGGGTCTTAAGGACCACATTGAGCATGAGGTGTGCATGTTTAATCCACTTAAGGTTTTTGATTCTATTATCATGGCGCGTAGGGTAGAGGAAAAAATTCTTTCTAGTGAAGGCAGTCCTTATCTAACATAAAAGATCATCTCACCTTTCCTCCATTGTACCCTTGGACCCTTCGGCTAACACCTCATAAAATTGAAGAAAAAAGAGAAAAAGGGTTATGTTTTAACTTTGATAGAAAATATGGACCAAATCATAAATGTTCTGAGGAAAAAATGTTCTACATTGAAGGGACCGGTGAAGAGGAAACATCAAGCAAGGAAGTGAAAAAATTGAAGGAAGAATCAAGATCCCCAACCCACTATCTCATATCATGCTCTATCGGTATTAGTACTCCATAAGCCCTTTAGGTTGTGGGTTATCTTAAGAAGCAGAAGGTGACATTATTGATTGATTCGGGAGAACATATAATTTAATCAATCATAATCGGCAACAAGACTAATTTGTTTTATTTACCCAACACCTAAATTTCAAGTAATGATTGTAGATAGTGACATAGTCCAATGTTTAGGTAAATTCCATAAAATCCAAATTATGATGGGTGAATACACATTGGAATCTACGATGCTTTCAATTCCCATGGGTGGATCCGATATTGTCTTAGGTGTTTATTGACTCACAACTTTGGGAACCATAGAGATAAATTTCCGGGAGTTGTTCATGCTTCTAAGGGTAAACAATTTGAACTTCGAGGACTATAGGAAAAAATTCCTCAGGTGGTTAGTTCTCACCAAATGCAAAAGATTCTTAAAAAGGGGGTTGAAGGTTTTGTATCATGATTGTTCTCCATGGAAGTTCAACCGTCAACAACGGTGGTGCATCCCGATCTTTAGAAGGTTATTGATCAACATGCATATGTGTTAAAGGATCCTATAGGATTGCCTCTGAAAGAGAGAATGATCATATCATTCCATTGATTCCGGAACCCAACCCCCAACATCAAGCCTTATAGATACCCATACGTGCAAAAGAGTGAGATGGTGCACCGTAAGGATGAAAGATGACACATGTGTCTAGACTACCGAGAACTCAAAAAGTACTCTATTAAAGATAAGTTTCCGATTTCGATCATTGATGATTTATTAGACGAGTTACATGGTGAAATTTATTTTACAAAACTAGATATACATTCTGGTATTACTAAATTAGAGTAAAGAAAGAAGATATTCATAATAAAACCTTTATAACTCATCAAGGGCATTATGAATTCCTAGTGATGCCTTTGGTCTTAGCAATGCACCCTCCACATTTTAGAGTTTGATGAATTCATTATTTTGACCATTCCTACGAAGTTTATCTTAGTATTTTTGATGATATCCTCATCTACAACAAATCATGAGAGAAACATTTACAACATGTCAATACAGTCTTAAAAGTCTTAGAGAAACATCAACTATATGCCAAACCTTCAAGTGTTCTTTTGGGGTACAGGAAGTGGAATACTTGGGCATATTGTCTCTCATGAAGGTGTTAAGGTGGACCCTCACAAGATCTAGGCCATGGTGGAATGGGAAGTCCCAAGAACCCTCAAGTAATTATGAGGTTTCTTAGGTATCACGGGTATTATCGCATATTTGTAAAAACTATGGCAGTATAACAACACCACTTACAAAATTATTGAAGAAAGACTCCTTTTAGTGGAATGAGGAAGCTTCTAGGGAATTTGAAAAATTG
This sequence comes from Taxus wallichiana var. yunnanensis, assembly GCA_018340775.1. Taxonomy (NCBI): domain Eukaryota; kingdom Viridiplantae; phylum Streptophyta; class Pinopsida; order Cupressales; family Taxaceae; genus Taxus; species Taxus wallichiana. Next base: position 61,885,783 of record CM031235.1, on the reverse strand, counting down.
AAGGTGGTAATGTGCACCACTCCAGTATTGACAACTCTAGATTTCTCTAAGACCTTCATAGTTGAATGCAATGCTTTAGGAAATGGGATCAGAGCAATACTTATGCAAGAAGGACATCCCATAACATTTGAGAGCTAACAACTAAAAGGAAATAATTTGTTGAAGCCCACCTATGAGAAGGAAATGATGGCAATATTACATGTAGTTAAACAATGGAGACCATACTTGATGGGTAGACACTTTAAGGTAAAAATTGATCATGATAGTTTGAAATACTTCTTGGAGAAATGACTATCTTTAGAAGAACAAAAAAATGGGTCACTAAGATGTTGGGGTATGAATTTGAGATTGTTTATAAGAAAGGGAAGGAAAATGTGGTCGCTTGATGCTCTATCTAGGAGGGATGAGTCCATAGAAGAATTTTTATGTGCCATCTCTATATTAAAGGCATATTGGGTAGATCAAGTAAGGGAAGAATGATAGAAAGATGCAACAACACATACTCTCATTCGAGTATCCACACAAATCCAACCATATCATAACAATTTATATGGAAGGGGATATATTGTGGTACAAAGATAGGTTATATTTATGTAAGAAATCTACACTTAAACACCATGTTATTTCATATCTCCATTCTTCTCTACTAGGTGGTCATTCGGGTTCTTGAAAACTTATCATAGATTTAGACAGGATTTATTTTGGGAAGGGTTGAAAGGAGATGTTCAAAAATTTATGGCAGAATGTTTGGTATGTCAAGAAAATAAGGGTGAGACCATTAAGACACCAGGTCTCCTCCAACCTTTTTTTATTCCTAGTGAGAGATGGGAAGAGGTATCGATGGATTTCATCACGGGATTACCTAAATCGAAGGGAAAAACTTCATCATGGTCATGGTGGATATACTTACCAAGTATGCTCATTTTTGTGCCCTGGCTCATCCTTTCACAACTAATACAATTGTCATCTCATTTATAGACACACTTCAAAAGCTCCATGGCACACCCAAAATTATAGTAAGTGATCGTGATTCAATATTTATAAGCTATTTTTGAACTGATTTGTTCTCTTGTTTGGGTACCCAAGCGGCCCCAGTTCCTCTTATCATCCTTGGTTAGATGGGAAAAGCCGAGGTGGTAAATAAATGTTTATAGGGATATCTTTGATGCTTTACTTTAGATAATCAAGAATGTTGGGTGCAATGGTTGACACTTGCAGAATGGTGGTACAATACTTCATTTCATACCTCCTCCAAAATGTCTCCATTTCTTGCACTTTACGGGTAACATCCTCCATCACTCATCTCTAGCTTAAAGGTCAAACCAAAGGTAGAAACAATCAAAGATCACATTCAACACTAGCATGATATACTCTCTAGTATTAGAGAAAATTTGGAAAGGGCACAAAACCGCATGAAGCAACATGTTGATCAACATTGTAGTTAATGACACTTTGAAGAGGGTGACTTTGTTTTTGTACGGTTGCATACATATAAGAAGTTATCATTACAATAACAGAACAAGGATAATAAGCTTACTCCTAAATACTATGGTCCTTACCGAGTGTTGTAGAAAATTGGTAGTGTGGCAATATATAAGATGGATCCCCCTCCAGAAGTAAAATACATCCATTCTTCCATGTTTGTTGCTTGAAGAAAGTTATTGGGCAACACATTTCCACCCACTCAGCGCTTCCTGAACTGGATTGTTGGAGTATTCCATTGGCAACCATGTCTATTCACCTTGCCACTTGACCTCTGACCTTCCATGTCCCAGTTGTCTCTTGGAATCCTTATCTCCTCCTTCTCGAGTGTGTATTTATGAATGTAATATTTTTTTATTATCATCCAATGTAATATAAGATTCTTCATTTATTAACATTTGTATCAGAGCTCCTCGTGACCTAACGGCCTGTGTGCATTTTTGGAGTTGCAGACTAACACATATGAGGAGAACATCAGGGTGGTTTTAATTTTTTTCTAACAACGACCATTTCTTCCTGTTTTTCCTTCTTTGGCGCAGACCTACTGTGCGTGGAAAATGGTGAACCCAAGGTGAAAGCAACGACTCCTCGCGTTTTAGACTTACAGACCTGCATGAAAATATTCCTGCGTGGAGCCATGGAAACTTGGCATCAACGACTAATTTTTTCTTGGCATGGAATCTGTTTGATCTTAGCATGGAATTTGTCTTGGCGTGGAACATTACAATCAGAGAAGCAACCAATGTGGAAGATTGGATCATCCTGCGTTAAGGATTTTTCTGTAGTTGTAACGTTTGGACTTCAGACTTGTGCTTGGAAGGAGCAGATTTCAAAGCTTGTGATTAAAAATCCATTGAGAACGTGTGTGGAGTCATTTCTTTCTCTTGAACCATTGGCATATGTAGCAGACCTGCCAAGAAATTTGATTGGTGTTTTAAAAATAAAAAATGCATTCTTATAGAGCAGTTGAACGCAACCTAGGCATAGAACTGCCCCTGCTCCACTAGATGTGCATGACACACCACGTGTGAATGAACTACGATTCCTCCGGCTCCATTTCAGACCCGTGACCTGTGGAGGAGCAGTTTCAAAAACCAGAGAAATTTTCTGACCTGTGCACCTGACAGTGACCTCAAATGTGAAATGTTTGACAACTGTGCATGGTAATTGAGGACCTGCGTACTCCTGATATTTTCCTGAAGACCTACCACATGAAGCACAAGAAGACCAAGAAACGTGTAAGAAAAATCTTACAATGACCTCTAGAAGGAGAGACTTGGCGTGCAAAGGCATAAGGAAGTATTTCAAAAATCAGTTAAAAAAAAGGGGCTTCAATAGGAGTAAACACAAGTTCAGTACAAACCCCAACTTCATCAAATTTTCTATAAAGCTATAAAATATGAGCATGAACAACCCGCCTATGATCCCATGCAACAATCTGAGAGCATGGAAATATTTCCCAGAGATGTTAGCAACATTGCAAGAAACCATAGAGACATGCAACATTTGAGAGAGCCAAAGTCAAGCCCACAAGAGCACGTCGGTATCTACTCCTCGCTAGTCTCCAAAACTTGCAATTCAAGGACATAATGGACCAAGTCTTGTTCGATGTTCAAACAAAGAAGAGTTTTCAAGCTTGTAGAAGGATATGATGCAGATGACAAACACGAGATCAAATTCCCTCAGGCACATCGTGTCGCATTACATGAGCATCCGAGCTCACTTCTTCATCCATTTCTTTTTTACAAGTGAGAGCACATATGTCATAGAGATTCGAAGAAATCAAGACAAAGTCTTTGCCACAAGAAGTAGATAGGACATGTCACGACATAACAAGATAATGATGATTATTTCGGGGTTACTTTTATAAAAATAATGGAATAAGGGGGGAATGTTGGAGTATTCCATTGGCAACCATGTCTATTCACCTTCCCACGTGACCTGTGACCTTCCACATCCCAGTTGTCCATTGGGTTCCTTCTCTCCTCCTTTTCGAGTGTGTATATATATGAATGTAATATTTTTTCATTATCATCCAATGTAATATAAGATTCTTCATTTATTAACATGGATGAGGAAAGAAGGATCATATTGGACCACAGAAGGTATTCTTTAGACACACACCAAAATATTGAGGTCTAGAGTCATTACAGAGTACATGATCAAGTGGAAGCATATGAATATTGAGGATGTATCATGGGAGGATGAAGTGTTTGTGCATTAACATCTAGGGCTTTCAAACATTGGGGACAATGTTGCTTTGAAGGATGATCCAAAACCGAGGGTTTCGGACTTAAGGAACAGTTAACAAATGTGCCAAATGAATTGCAAAACAAATATCTCTGAAAAGAGATGTAAATTACTCAAAGAATTCGAAATACATCAATTATCTCTGCCAAGAGATGTCTATCTCTTCTTCCGGTTACATATGTATTTATAATACTTTATAAATACGAAAGGACACCTAGAAAGATGTGGAAGGTCACCAGTCTCGAGGGAGACGAGGTGTTTCATCTTCCAAGACTTACATGTGCACTAATTTTGCGAAACATACTATTTTTAGAATTTACTATTTTTAGATAGCAGTACAAAAATCACAATTTGGGCCCCTTAAATGCGGATTTCGGGGGTCAAACGTTGCTGAACAGAGTTCAGCACCTTCTCATCACATTCTACACATTCCAAGCTTTCCGTTGCCTTTTGAACGGAGTCAATCGGAGCTACGGTGCAAAAGTTATGGTCTCTGGAAGTTGCGCCACTAGAATTGCTGCCTGGATCATTCCTCCCTCCTTCAGAAGCAATGGTCCCCATTGCATTAAGATGCCCCATCAGCTGTGGAAATTGCTTCTTTACCTGGTATGCAGTGAGCCATTCACCTTGGTGACTGAGATTTCCTTTCTTTATCACACGATAGAGTTGAATAGGTTGTCCTCTGGTGGTCTTAGTCAAATTGTCCACAATCTGATCTTCTTCAGCTGGGGAAAGACTTGCTGGATTGAGCTCAGAGATGTCCAATTGTTCTGCTGTGACTGAAGTATCCAACAAAGGTGGATGGTATGGCTTGAGGAGGTCCACATTGAAGATGGGGTGCAGACCAAGGTAGGGTGGAAGATTTAACTCGAAAGCATTTTCCCCTACTTGCTTAGTGAGAGTGTAAGGACCATACCAGAGAGGTCGAATCTTTCTGTGTGGACCTGCAAGTCGTTCCTTCTGAAGCCGCAACCAAACCTTATCACCAACCTGGAAATGATGCGGAATCCTGTGTTTATCATGGCGATTCTTATATTTTTTATTCATTTTCTGTAAAATGTCATGGACTTGGTGCTGAATGTGTTGGATCTGCTCAACAAACCTTGTCGCCTTTTCTGCTTCACTTTTTCCATGAAGTGTGAATTCCATGGCAGGAATTGGGATGCATACATCAATGGGAGCCATAGGTTGGAATCCATAACAAGCTTGAAAAGGACTATGTTTAGTGGAGCTGTGCAGGGCTCGATTGTATCCATGTTGTATGTATGGCAGGGCCTCGTCCCATGTGCGGGAGTGCTTGGAGTGGTACATACGAAGCATGTGAACAATTAGGCGATTCACCACTTCTGTTTGCCCATCAGTCTGTGGGTGAAAGGATGTGGACTTCATCAACTTTGTATCTAGCATTCCCCATAAGGTGGACCAGAAGATGCTCAGGAACCTGCTATCCCTATCAGAAACAATAGACTTGGGGAGCCCAAAGTTGATCCATACATGACTGAAATAAATTTTAGCAGTATCTTCAGCAGAAATATTTTTCTTACAGAAACCATTACAGCCATTTTAGAAAATCGATCAACTACAACAAAAAATACCATCATTCCCATGTTTCAAGTTGGCAAACTGAGAGGAAGTCCATCGAGACAGATTCCCAAGGCTTGGTTGGTTACGCAATGGTGTGTACAATCCTGTTTCTTGTTAGTTGGCTTAGCAATTGCACAAGGAGTGCGAGGACTTAATATACTTCACCACATCGGTCCTTAGATTAGGCCAAGAAATGCTTCAAGTACTTGCCAATGTCTTGTCCACGCCAAAGTGCCTGCGGTCTTGCTTTGAAGTGTGCTTCCCGAGATCATCTTCTTGTTCACTTGCTGGAACACGAGATGTGTCCCATATGGCGAGAGGAGATTATCTGTAGATAGAAATCGAGACATGTTTTCCTTCACGAGGGCCTGATATGTGTCTCGAAAACTCGGGATCCTTCTCATACAAACTGCACCAACTTGAAGTCTCATGTCCACAGAGAGATCAAGAATAGTTGTGAGGGCTGCAATTGGTGGGGCGGCTTAGGCAATCTGCTGCTGAATTGGCACTTCCCTTCTTATGCTTTATTATCAGGTGAAACTATTGTAGGTATGTGGCCCATTTCTGGTGTCTCTCATTCCTCAACTTGCTTTGTGTCTGAAGGAACTCCAAAGGCCTATGGTCGGTGTGGATTCTTGTCTCCTTCCCCGAATGTATGTAGTGTTTCCACTACTTACATGCCTGGACAATGGCATAAAGCTCCTTATCATATATTGGGTACTTCTGACCGTGTCATTGAATGTTTCACTATGGTATGCAACAGGGTGGCCATGTTGCATGATAATGCCCAGCTCCCAAGGCATACTCGGATGCGTCTCATCATCGCTCGAATGGATGATGTAGATCGGGAAGGGAAAGGACAGGGGGCTGAGCATAACCTTTCTTTCACCCTTCAAATGCTTTCTGTTGTGCTTCCCCATTGAAATTTAGCCTTGTTCCCTCCTTTAGTCACCTTTGATTGAGTGCCCAGAAATATGTGAGAAACCCAAGACAAACCGGCGATAGAAATTGGCAAGGCCCGGAAGCTACGAAGCTCTGTAAGATTCTTTGGGGTAGGCCACCTCTGAATAACTGAATTTTCTCACGGGTCGACATGGACTCCTTCCTCATCCACGACGTAACCCAAGTCTTGGACCTTTGTCATCCCAAATGTGCACTTATCCAGTTTTGCATACGATCAGTGCTTCCCGAGGGTCTCAAGTACTTCTTGAACATGTTGCGAGATGCCTCTCCCGTGTCGGGCTATAAATGAGTATATCATCTAGGTAGACCACTACGAAGGAATTGGTGTAGGGCCGCAAGATGTTGTCCATCATCCGCATGAATGTTGCGGGTGCATTAGTTAGTCCGAAAGGCATGACCAACCATTCGAATAGGCCTTCACGAGACTTAAATGCGTTTTCCAAACATCGAGTGGGCTCGGCAGGGATCTGGTGATAGCGATTTGAGATCAATTTTGGTGAAAAATTTTGCACCGCGGAGCTGGTCCAAAGAAATCATCAATCCTTGGGAGGGGGTAGCGATTCTTCACAAAGTGATTTTGTTCAAAGCCCGATAGTCTATGCAAAGTCTCCATGTTCCATCCTTCTTTGGCGCCAAGATAATTGGACTTCCACAAGGTGAAGAGCTTGGCCTAATATGTCCCTTTTGAATCAATTCCTGGAGCCTCTTTATCTCCTCATTTTCAAGGACCGACTGCGGTACACAGGCTATTGGGTAAAGGAGACCCCGGACCAAATCAATAACATGTTTTACCCGACACTTTGAAATGGCACTCCTTTAGGTGTGCGGAATAGATCATCATACTCGGTTATGATTTGGTTGAGCTGCTTACATTCTTTATGTATTGAGTGCATGTTCATGGAGGCTGCAACAATTTTGTTTGTAGGTTTTGGCACGATCATCAAGACGACAAACCTGTTTGGTTTTCTCTACTAACTTCTTACATTTTTTGGTACTAATGAGGGAGACAGATTTTGGGGAATGACCTCGGGTATCCGATAACGTCGACTCCCAATGGTAATGGTGACCCTTCTAGGTCGTGACTCATAGATGCCATGTCTATCCCACATAAATGGTGGCCTAGGAGCACATCACAAACATCTAATGGAGCAACATCACACATGACTTCATCATGGAAGGGCTTGATGGCATATGGAAGGAGGCATTGTTGTGTGACTTGGAGGTCTCTTCTGGGTTTAACCACCCAATACTATATGGTGGGGATGTGGCTTTACGGGAGGTTTAGGCTTTTTACAACATCAACGAAATTAAATTCTTCGACTTCCACTATCAAGGATAAAATGCGGTGGCTTACCTTTTACCCGAGCTTGGAGTGGAAGAGCCTTTCCTTCTCATCCATATTCTTGACTTTTGAGGTGGCAATGATCACATCTGGATCAGCATCTATAATTTCATCATCTTCATCCTTGACCTCGTGTCATGCTCTGCTTTGTGCGAGAGTGTTGAAGAAGATGATTCGGCGAGTAAGGACTTGATGGCTCGACATTCTTCCTTGGAGTGGCGATTTGTTTTGTGGAGGTCGCACCACTTCCTGTCTTCTCCTTCTGCATCTTATTTCCTTGCGACTCCTTCAGTTTCCAACCTTGACCTCGGGTCTGGCCTTCTTTATCATTCTTCCCCCTCACGGGTTGGTTCCTAGCAGTCCTCCTTTTGTGCTTTTGTTCAATCTTGACTGAAAACTTGTATGCCTCACCGAGGGTTTGAAACGAAAGAATTCCAAGTCCTCTCGGATGCTCCATTGTAGGCCACTGCGATATTTTAGAATCCTATGTTGTTCTGTGTCTTGAATGCCCAATCTTGCAGATAAAGAATGAAATTTGTCAAGTATAATCTTGAACCGATTGGTCCTTACCTTGTGAAGTTCTTTGCCACTTTGTATGTACAGTCATCATAGGCCCCAACAGGTAATATTCTTCCTTTATGGCATCCACGAAATCATTCCATGTGGGTTCCTCTGTGATTCCTAGCTCATCCCTTTCGAGCCCATTCTTATACACACCCCACCAATTTTTGGCAAGAAGAGATGATTTCAATAGAGAAAATGTTATCTTTTCCTTATCGATAAATTGATTGTGAGAAAAAATATGAGGTCAATTGGTCCAACCAGATTCTCTCTTGCATCGAATTGATCTTACCTTCAAAAATAGGAATGTCGAAATTTACTTGCACCTTGAATGGAGTCGGGGCACCAAAGGACTGATTTACAGATGAGGAGGCATGATTTCCTACTTGTAGTTGTTGCGAGAATTTGGGTGAATTGTTGTAGCATCTGATCCTTTTGCTCCCTAAGAGCTTCATTCACCATATTTTTGAGAGGATCATCCATCCGGTGTTGTCCGCCATTGGGTCGCTCGCAATGAACAGTGCAAGTATTACGAAGGATTGTGTGTGGACCACCCAAGCTTTTTGTATTCCGACCTCGCTTAAGGGATCATACACTCTCAAGACGACTTAGCTCGATACCACCGATCCAAAACCGAGGGTTTCGGACTTAAGGAACAGATTAACAAATGTGCCAAATGAATTGCAAAACAACTATCTCTGAAAAGAGATGTAAATTACTCAAAGAATTCGAAATACATCAATTATCTCTGCCAAGAGATGTCTATCTCTTCTTCCGGTTACATATGTATTTATAATACTTTATAAATACGAAAGGACACCTAGAAAGATGTGGAAGGTCACCAGTCTCGAGGGAGACGAGGTGTTTCATCTTCCAAGACTTACATGTGCACTAATTTTGCGAAACATACTATTTTTAGAATTTACTATTTTTAGACAGCAGTACAAAAATCACAATTTGGGCCCCTTAAACGCGGATTTCGGGGGTCAAACATTGCCGAACAAAGTTCCGCACCTTCTCATCACATTCTACACATTCCAAGCTTTCCGTTGCCTTTTGAACGGAGTCAATCGGAGCTACGGTGCAAAAGTTATGGTCTCTGGAAGTTGCGCCACTAGAATTGCTGCCTGGATCATTCCTCCCTCCTTCAGAAGCAATGGTCCCCATTGCATTAAGATGCCCCATCAGCTGTGGAAATTGCTTCTTTACCTGGTATGCAGTGAGCCATTCACCTTGGTGACTGAGATTTCCTTTCTTTATCACACGATAGAGTTGAATAGGTTGTCCTCTGGTGGTCTTAGTCAAATTGTCCACAATCCCGATCTTCTTCACTGGGGAAAGACTTGCTTTGGATTGAGCTCGAGATGTCCAATTGTTCTGCTTGTGGATGAAGTATCCAACAAAGGTGGATGGTATGGCTTGAGGAGGTCCACATTGAAGATGGGGTGCGGACCAAGGTAGGGTGGAAGATTTAACTCAAAGCATTTTCCCTACTTGCTTAGTGAGAGTGTAAGGACCATACCGAGAGAGGTCGAATCTTTACGTGTGGGACTGCAAGTCGTTCCTTCCGAAGCCGCAACCAAACCTTATCACCAACCTGGAAATGATGCGGAATCTGTGTTTATCATGGCGATTCTTATATTTTTATTCATTTTCGTAAAATGTCATGGACTTGGTGCTTGAATGTGCTTTGGATCTGCTTTCAACAAACCTTGTCGCCTTTTACGCTTCACTTTTTCCATGAAGTGTGAATTCCATGGCGGGAATTGGGATGCATACATCAATGGGAGCCATAGGTTGGAATCCATAACAAGCTTGAAAAGGACTATGTTTAGTGGAGTACATGCGGGGGCTCGATTGTATCCATGTTGTATGTATGGCAGGGCCTCGTCCCATGTGCGGGAGTGCTTGGAGTGGTACATACGAAGCATGTGAACAATTAGGCGATTCACCACTTCTGTTTGCCCATCAGTCTGTGGGTGAAAGGATGTGGACTTCATCAACTTTGTATCTAGCATTCCCCATAAGGTGGACCAGAAGATGCTCAGGAACCTGCTATCCCTATCAGAAACAATAGACTTGGGGAGCCCAAAGTTGATCCATACATGACTGAAATAAAGTTTAGCAATATCTTCAACAGAAATATTTTTCTTACAGGAAACCATTACACCATTTTAGAAAATCGATCAACTACAACAAAAACACCATCATTCCCATGTTTGAAGTTGGCAAACCTGAGAGGAAGTCCATCGAGACAGATTCCCAAGGCTTGGTTGGTTCTCGCAATGGTGTGTATGTATCTGATCCTGTTTCTTGTTAGTTGGCTTAGCAATTGCACAAGAGTGCAGGGGACTTAATATACTTCACCACATCAGTCCTTAGATTAGGCCAAGGTAGAAATGCTTCAAAATCTTGCCGCCAATGTCTTGTCCACGCCAAAGTGCCTGCGCGGTCTTGCTTTGAAGTGTGCTTCCCGAGATCATCTTCATTTGTTCACTTGCTTGGAACACGAGATGTGTCCCATATGGCGAGAGGAGATTATCCATCAGTAGATAGAAATCGAGAGACATGTTTTCCTTCACGAGAGGGCACGATATGTGTCTCTAAAACTCGGGATCCTTCTCATACAAACTGCACCAACTTGAAGTCTCATGTCCACAGAGATCAAGAATAGTTGTGAGGGCTGCAATTGGAGGGCGGCTTAGGCAATCTGCTGCTGAATTGGCACTTCCCTTCTTATGCTTTATTATCAGGTGAAACTGTTGTAGGTATGTGGCCCATTTCTGGTGTCTCTCATTCCTCAACTTGCTTTGTGTCTGAAGGAACTCCAAAGGCCTATGGTCAGTGTGGATTACTGTCTCCTTCCCCAGAATGTAGTGTTTCCATTGCTTACATGCCTGGACAATGGCATAAAGCTCCTTATCATATATTGGGTACTTCCTGACCGTGTCATTGAATGTTTCACTATGGTATGCAACAGGGTGGCCATGTTGCATGATAACAGCTCCCAAGGCATACTCGGATGCGTCATCATCATCGCTCGAATGGATGATGTAGATCGGGAAGGGAAAGGACAGGGGCAAATGAGCATAACCTTTCTTTCAGCCCTTCAAATGCTTTCTGTTTGTGCTTCCCCCATTGAAATTTAGCCTTGTTCCCTCCTTTAGTCACTGATTGAGTGCCCAGAAATATGTGAGAAACCCAAGACAAACCGGCGATAGAAATTGGCAAGGCCCGGAAGCTACGAAGCTCTGTAAGATTCTTTGGGGTAGGCCACCTCTGAATAACTGAATTTTCTCTGGGTCGACATGGACTCCTTCCTCATCCACGACGTAACCCAAGTCTTGGACCTTTGTCATCCCAAATGTGCACTTATCCATTGTTTGCATACGATCAGTGCTTCCCGAGGGTCTCAAGTACTTCTTGAACATGTTGCGAGATGCCTCTCCCAGTCGGGCTATAAATGAGTATATCATCTAGGTAGACCACTACGAAGGAATTGGTGTAGGGCCGCAAGATGTTGTCCATCATCCGCATGAATGTTGCGGGTGCATTAGTTAGTCTGAAAGGAATGACCAACTATTCGAATAGGCCTTCACGAGACTTAAATGCGAGTTTCCAAACATCGAGTGGGCTCGATGGGGATCTGGTGATAGCGGTTTGAGATCAATTTTGGTGAAAAATTTTGCACCGGAGCTGGTCCAAAGAAATCATCAATCCTTGGGAGGGGGTAGCGATTCTTCACGGATTTTGTTCAAAGCCCGATAGTCTATGCAAAGTCTCCATGTTCCATCCTTCTTTGGCGCCAAGATAATAGGACTTCCACAAGGTGAAGAGCTTGGCCTAATATGTCCCTTTTGAATCAATTCCTGGAGCCGCCTCTTTATCTCCTCATTTTCAAGGACCGACTGCGGTACACGGGGCTATTGGGTAAAGGAGACCCGGGACCAAATCAATAACATGTTTTACCCGACACTTTGAAATGGCACTCCTTTAGGTGTATGGAATAGATCATCATACTCGATTATGATTTGGTTGAGTTTTATACATTCTTTGTATTGAGTGCATGTTCATGGAGGCTGCAAACAATTTTGTTTGTAGGTTTTGGCACGATCATCAAGACGACAAAGCTGTTTGGTTTTCTCCACTAACTTCTTACATTGTTTGGCACTGAGGGGGAGACAGAGATTGGGGGAATGACCTCGGGTATCCGATAACGTCGACTCCCAATGGTAATGGTGACCCTTCTAGGTCGTGACTCATAGATGCCATGTCTATCCCACATAAATGGTGGCCTAGGAGCACATCACAAACATCTAATGGAGCAACATCACACATGACTTCATCATGGAAGGGCTTGATGGCATATGGAAGGAGGCATTGTTGTGTGACTTGGAGGTCTCTTCTGGTTTAACCACCCAATACTATATGGTGGGGATGTGGCTTTACAGGGAGGTTTAGGCTTTTTACAACATCAACAGAAATTAAATTCTTCTGACTTCCACTATCAAGGATAAAATGCAGTGGCTTACCTTTTACCCAGAGCTTGGAGTGGAAGAGCCTTTCCTTCTCATCCATATTCTTGACTTTTGAGGTGGCAATGATCACATCTCGGATCAGGCATCTATAATTTCATCATCTTCATCCTTGACCTCGGGTCTCAGTGCTCTGCTTTGTGCGAGAGAGTGTTGAAGAAGATGATTCGGCGAGTAAGGACTTGATGGCTCGACATTCTTCCTTGGAGTGGCGATTTGTTTTGTGGAGGTCGCACCACTTCCCTGTCTTCTCCTTCTGCATCTTATTTCCTTGCGACTCCTTCTGTTTCCAACCTTGACCTCGGGTCTGGCCTTCTTTATCATTCTTCCCCCTCACGGGTTGGTTCCTAGCAGTCCTCCTTTTGTGCTTTTGTTCAATCTTGACTGAAAACTTGTATGCCTCACCGAGGGTTTGAAACTGAAAGAATTCCAAGTCCTCTCGGATGCTCCATTGTAGGCCACTGCGATATTTTAGAATCCTATGTTGTTCTGTGTCTTGAATGCCCAATCTTGCAGATAAAGAATGAAATTTGTCAGTATAATCTTGAACCGACTGGTCCTTACCTTGACGAAGTTGCTGCCACTGTATGTACAGTTCATCATAGGCCCCAACAGGGTAATATTCTTCCTTTATGGCATCCACGAAATCATTCCATGTGGGTTCCTCTGTGATTCCTAGCTCATCCCTTTCGAGCCCATTCTTATACACACCCCACCAATTTTTGACAGCAAGAGATGATTTCAATAGAGAAAATGTTATCTTTTCCTTATCAGTAAATTGATTGACAGAAAAATATGAGGTCAATTGGTCCAACCAGTTCTCTACTGCATCAGAATTGATCTTACCTTCAAAAATAGGAATGTCGAAATTTACTTGCACCTTGAATGGAGTCGGGGCACCAAAGGACTGATTTACAGATGAGGAGGCATGATTTCCTACTTGTAGTTGTTGCAGAATTTGGGTGAATTGTTGTAGCATCTGATCCTTTTGCTCCCTAAGAGCTTCATTCACCATATTTTTGAGAGGATCATCCATCCCGGTGTTGTCCGCCATTGGAGGTCGCCTGCAGCGAACAGGCAAGTATTCTGAAGGATTGTGTGTGGACCACCCAAGCTTTTTGTATTCCGACCTCGTTCTGGGGATCATACACTCTCAAGACGACTTAGCTCTGATACCACTGATCCAAAACCGAGGGGTTTCAGACTTAAGGAACAGATTAACAAATGTGCCAAATGAATTGCAAAACAACTATCTCTGAAAAGAGATGTAAATTACTCAAAGACTTCAAATACATCAATTATCTCTGCCAAGAGATGTCTATCTCTTCTTCCGGTTACATATGTATTTATAATAATTTTATAAATACGAAAGGACACCTAGAAAGATGTGGAAGGTCACCAGTCTCGAGGGAGACGAGGTGTTTCATCTTCCAAGACTTACATGTGCACTAATTTTGCGAAACATACTATTTTTAGAATTTACTATTTTTAGACAGCAGTACAAAAATCACAATTTGGGCCCCTTAAACGTGGATTTCGGGGGTCAAACATTGCCGAACAAAGTTCAGCACCTTCTCATCACATTCTACACATTCCAAGCTTTCCGTTGCCTTTTGAACGGAGTCAATCGGAGCTACGGTGCAAAAGTTATGGTCTCTCGAGTTGTTGCGCCACTAGAATTGCTGCCTGGATCATTCCTCCCTCCTTCAGAAGCAATGGTCCCCATTGCATTAAGATGCCCCATCAGCTGGAAATTGCTTCTTTACCTGGTATGCAGTGAGCCATTCACCTTGGTGACTGAGATTTCCTTTCTTTATCACACGATAGAGTTGAATAGGTTGTCCTCTGGTGGTCTTAGTCAAATTGTCCACAATCCGATCTTCTTCACTGGGAAAGACTTGCTTGGATTGAGCTCGAGAGATGTCCAATTGTTCTGCTTGTGGATGAAGTATCCAACAAAGGTGGATGGTATGGCTTGAGGAGGTCCACATTGAAGATGGGGTGCGTTGACCAAGGTAGGGTGGAAGATTTAACTCGAAAGCATTTTCCCTACTTGCTTAGTGAGAGTGTAAGGACCATACCAGAGAGTCGAATCTTTCTGTGTGGACTGCGCAAGTCGCTCTTCAAGCCGCAACCAAACCTTATCACCAACCTGGAAATGATGCGTCCTGTGTTTATCATGGCGATTCTTATATTTTTATTCATTTTCTCAGTAAAATGTCATGGACTTGTGTTGAATGTGCTTTGGATCTGCTCAACAAACCTTGTCGCCTTTTCTACGCTTCACTTTTTCCATGAAGTGTGAATTCCATGGCAGGAATTGGGATGCATACATCAATGGGAGCCATAGGTTGGAATCCATAACAAGCTTGAAAAGGACTATGTTTAGTGGAGCATGCGGGGGCTCGATTGTATCCATGTTGTATGTATGGCGGGGCCTCGTCCCATGTGCGGGAGTGCTTGGAGTGGTACATACGAAGCATGTGAACAATTAGGCGATTCACCACTTGTTTGCCCATCGATCTCCATGGGTGAAAGGATGTGGACTTCATCAACTTTGTATCTAGCATTCCCCATAAGGTGGACCAGAAGATGCTCGGGAACCTGCTATCCCCTATCGAAACAATAGACTTGGGAGCCCAAAGTTGATCCATACATGACTGAAATAAATTTTCGATGTATCTTGAGCGAAATATTTTTCTTACAGAAACCATTACAGCCATTTTAGAAAATCGATCAACTACAACAAAAATACCATCATTCCCATGTTTCAAGTTGGCAAACCCGAGAGAGAAGTCCATCGAGACAGATTCCCAAGGCTTGGTTGGTTACGCGATGGTGTGTACAATCCTCGCTTCTTGTTAGTTGGCTTAGCAATTGCACAAGGAGTGCAGGACTTAATATACTTCACCACATCGGTCCTTAGATTAGCCAAGTAGAAATGCTTCAAGTACATGCAAATGTCTTGTCCACGCCAAAGTGCCTGCGGTCTTGCTGAAGTGTGCTTCCCGAGATCATCTTCTCATTGTTGTTCACTTGCTGGAACACGAGATGTGTCCCATATGGCGAGAGGAGATTATCCTCAGTAGATAGAAATCGAGACATGTTTTCCTTCACGAGAGGGCCTGATATGTGTCTCAAAACTCGTGGATCCTTCTCATACAAACTGCACCAACTTGAAAGTCTCAAGTCTCATGTCCACAGAGATCAAGAATAGTTGTGAGGGCTGCAATTGAGGGCGGCTTAGGCAATCTGTCGCTGAATTGGCACTTCCTTCTTATGCTTTATTATCGTGTGAAATCATGTTGTAGGTATGTGGCCCATTTCTGTGTCTCTCATTCCTCAACTTGCTTTGTGTCTGAAGGAACTCCAAAGGCCTATGGTCAGTGTGGATTACTGTCTCCTTCCCCAGAATGTAGTGTTTCCATTGCTTACATGCCTGGACAATGGCATAAAGCTCCTTATCATATATTGGGTACTTCCTGACCGTGTCATTGAATGTTTCACTATGGTATGCAACAGGGTGGCCATGTTGCATGATAACAGCTCCCAAGGCATACTCAGATGCGTCTGTCATCAGCTCGAATGGATGATGTAGATCAGGAAGGGAAAGGACAGGGGCTGAGCATAACCTTTCTTTCAGCCCTTCAAATGCTTTCTGTTGTGCTTCCCCCCATTGAAATTTAGCCTTGTTCCCTCCTTTAGTCACCTGATTGAGTGCCCAGGAAATATGTGAGAAACCCAAGACAAACCGGCGATAGAAATTGGCAAGGCCCAGGAAGCTACGAAGCTCTGTAAGATTCTTTGGGGTAGGCCACCTCAAATAACCTGAATTTTCTCTGGGTCGACATGGACTCCTTCCTCATCCACGACGTAACCCAAGTACTGGACCTTTGTCATCCCAAATGTGCACTTATCCAGATTTGCATACAGTCTGTGCTTCCTGAGGGTCTGAAGTACTTCTTGAACATGTTGCAGATGCCTCTCCCAGGTCGGGCTATAAATGAGTATATCATCTAGGTAGACCACTACGAAGGAATTGGTGTAGGGCCGCAAGATGTTGTCCATCATCCGCATGAATGTTGCAGGTGCATTAGTTAGTCCGAAAGGCATGACCAACCATTCGAATAGGCCTTCACGAGACTTAAATGCAGTTTTCCAAACATCAGTGGGCTCGACAGGGATCTGTGATAGCTAGATTTGAGATCAATTTTGGTGAATAATTTTTCACCGCGGAGTTGGTCCAAAAAATCATCAATCCTTGGGAGGGGGTAACGATTCTTCACAGTAATTTTGTTCAAAGCCCGATAGTCAATGCAAAGTCTCCATGTTCCATCCTTCTTTGGCGCCAAGATAATTGGACTTCCACAAGGTGAAGAGCTTGGCCTAATATGTCCCTTTTGAATCAATTCCTGGAGCCGCTCTTTTTATCTCCTCATTTTCAAGGACCGACTGCGGTACAGAGTACATCTCGGGCTATTGGGTAAAGGAGACCCCGGACCAAATCAATAACATGTTTTACCCGACACTCTGAAATGGCACTCCTTTAGGTGTCCGGAATAGATCATCATACTCGGTTATGATTTGGTTGAGCTTTTGCTTTGTTCTTTGTATTGAGTGCATGTTCATGGAGGTCAACAATTTTGTTTGTAGGTTTTGGCACGATCATCAAGACGACAAACCGCTTTTGGTTTTCTCCACTAACTTCTTACATTGTTTGGCACTGATGAGGGAGACAGATTTTGGGGGAATGACCTCGGGTATCCGATAACGTCGACTCCCAATGGTAATGGTGACCCTTCTAGGTCGTGACTCATAGATGCCATGTCTATCCCACATAAATGGTTGGCTTGAGAGCACATCACAAACATCTAATGGAGCAACATCACACATGACTTCATCATGGAAGGGCTTGATGGCATATGGAAGGAGGCATTGTTGTGTGACTTGGAGGTCTCTTCCTGGGTTTAACCACCCAATACTATATGGCTGGGGATGTGGCTTTACAGGGAGGTTTAGGCTTTTTACAACATCAACAGAAATTAAATTCTTCTGACTTCCACTATCAAGGATAAAATGCAGTGGCTTACCTTTTACCCAGAGCTTGGAGTGGAAGAGCCTTTCCTTCTCATCCATATTCTTGACTTTTGAGGTGGCAATGATCACATCTGGATCAGCATCTATAATTTCATCATCTTCATCCTTGACCTCAGGGTCTGTAACTGCTGGTGCAGAGAGTGTTGAAGAAGATGATTCGGCGAGTAAGGACTTGATGGCTCGACATTCTTCCTTGGAGTGGCGATTTGTTTTGTGGAGGTCGCACCACTTCCTGTCTCTTCTCATTCGCATCTTATTTCCTTGCGACTCCTTCTCGTTTCCAACCTTGACCTCGGTCCGGCCTTCTTTATCATTCTTCCCCCTCACGGGTTGGTTCCTAGCAGATCCTCCTTTTGTGCTTTTGTTCAATCTTGACTATTTTTAAACTTGTATGCCTCACCGAGGGTTTGAAACTGAAAGAATTCCAAGTCCTCTCGGATGCTCCATTGTAGGCCACTGCGATATTTTAGAATCCTATGTTGTTCTGTGTCTTGAATGCCCAATCTTGCAGATAAAGAATGAAATTTGTCAAGATATAATCTTGAACCGATTGGTCCTTACCTTGACGAAGTTCTTGCCCACTTTGTATGTACAGATCATCATAGGCCCCAACAGGGTAATATTCTTCCTTTATGGCATCCACGAAATCATTCCATGTGGGTTCCTCTGTGATTCCTAGCTCATCCCTTTCGAGCCCATTCTTATACACACCCCACCAATTTTTGACAGCAAGAGATGATTTCAATAGAGAAAATGTTATCTTTTCCTTATCAGTAAATTGATTGACAGAAAAATATGAGGTCAATTGGTCCAACCAGTTCTCTACTGCATCAGAATTGATCTTACCTTCAAAAATAGGAATGTCGAAATTTACTTGCACCTTGAATGGAGTCGGGGCACCAAAGGACTGATTTACAGATGAGGAGGCATGATTTCCTACTTGTAGTTGTTGCAGAATTTGGGTGAATTGTTGTAGCATCTGATCCTTTTGCTCCCTAAGAGCTTCATTCACCATATTTTTGAGAGGATCATCCATCCTAGTGTTGTCCGCCATTGGAGGTCGCTGCGGCAGCCGAACAGCAAGTATTCGAAGGATTGTGTGTGGACCACCCAAGCTTTTTGTATTCGACCTCGTTACGGGATCATACACTCTCAAGACGACTTAGCTCTGATACCACTGATCCAAAACCGAGGGGTTTCAGACTTAAGGAACAGATTAACAAATGTGCCAAATGAATTGCAAAACAACTAT
Source organism: Taxus wallichiana var. yunnanensis (assembly GCA_018340775.1). Taxonomy (NCBI): domain Eukaryota; kingdom Viridiplantae; phylum Streptophyta; class Pinopsida; order Cupressales; family Taxaceae; genus Taxus; species Taxus wallichiana. The sequence goes on along the minus strand of CM031235.1, from coordinate 61,866,717 downwards.
CTCTGAAAAGAGATGTAAATTACTCAAAGAATTCGAAATACATCAATTATCTCTGCCAAGAGATGTCTATCTCTTCTTCCGGTTACATATGTATTTATAATACTTTATAAATACGAAAGGACACCTAGAAAGATGTGGAAGGTCACCAGTCTCGAGGGAGACGAGGTGTTTCATCTTCCAAGACTTACATGTGCACTAATTTTGCGAAACATACTATTTTTAGAATTTACTATTTTTAGACAGCAGTACAAAAATCACAATTTGGGCCCCTTAAACATGGATTTCGGGGGTCAAACATTGCCGAACAAAGTTCCGCACCTTCTCATCACATTCTACACATTCCAAGCTTTCCGTTGCCTTTTGAACGGAGTCAATCGGAGCTACGGTGCAAAAGTTATGGTCTCTGGAAGTTGCGCCACTAGAATTGCTGTGCTGGATCATTCCTCCCTCCTTCAGAAGCAATGGTCCCCATTGCATTAAGATGCCCCATCAGCTGTGGAAATTGCTTCTTTACCTGGTATGCAGTGAGCCATTCACCTTGGTGACTGAGATTTCCTTTCTTTATCACACGATAGAGTTGAATAGGTTGTCCTCTGGTGGTCTTAGTCAAATTGTCCACAATCCGATCTTCTTCACTGGGAAAGACTTGCTTGGATTGAGCTCGAGAGATGTCCAATTGTTCTGCTTGTGGTGAAGTATCCAACAAAGGTGGATGGTATGGCTTGAGGAGGTCCACATTGAAGATGGGGTGCGAGACCAAGGTAGGGTGGAAGATTCAACTCAAAAGCATTTTCCCTACTTGCTTAGTGAGAGTGTAAGGACCATACCAGAGAGGTCGAATCTTTCGTGTGGACTGCAAGTCGCTCCTTCTCAAGCCACCAAACCTTATCACCAACCTGGAAATGATGCGGAATCCTGTGTTTATCATGGCGATTCTTATATTTTTATTCATTTTCTAGTAAAATGTCATGGACTTGGTCTTGAATGTGCTTTGGATCTCAAAAGTCAACAAACCTTGTCGCCTTTTCTGCTTCACTTTTTCCATGAGGTGTGAATTCCATGGTAGGAATTGGGATGCATACATCGATGGGAGCCATAGGTTGGAATCCGTAACAAGCTTGAAATGGACTATGTTTAGTGGAGTACATGCAGGCTCGATTGTATCCATGTTGTATGTATGGCAGGGCCTCGTCCCATGTGCGGGAGTGCTTGGAGTGGTACATACGAAGCATGTGAACAATTAGGCGATTCACCACTTCTATTTGCCCATCAGTCTGTGGGTGAAAGGATGTGGACTTCATCAACTTTGTATCTAGCATTCCCCATAAGGTGGACCAGAAGATGCTCAGGAACCTGCTATCCCTATCGAAACAAACAATATTGGGAGCCCAAAGTTGATCCATACATGACCGAAATAAATTTTAGCGAGTATCTTGAGCAGAAAATATTTTTCTTACAAGAAACCATTACAGCCATTTTAGAAAATCGATCAACTACAACAAAAACACCATCATTCCCATGTTTCGAAGTTGGCAAACCTGAGAGGAAGTCCATCGAGACAGATGCCCAAGGCTTGGTTGGTTCTGGCAATGGTGTGTACAATCCCTGTTTCTTGTTAGTTGGCTTAGCAATTGCACAAGGAGTGCAGGACTTAATATACTTCACCACATCAGTCCTTAGATTAGGCCAATAGAAATGCTTCTGAAGTACTGCCAATGTCTTGTCCACGCCAAAGTGCCCTGCGGTCTTGCTGAAGTGTGCTTCCCAGATCATCTTCTGTTGTTCACTTGCTGGAACACAGATGTGTCCCATATGGCAGAGGAGATTATCCTGTAGATAGAAATCAGAGACATGTTTTCCTTCACGAGGGGCTGATATGTGTGTTCAAAACTCGAGATCCTTCTCATACAAACTGTGCACCAACTTGAAGTCTCATGTCCACAGAGATCAAGAATAGTTGTGAGGGCTGCAATTGGAGGGCGGCTTAGGCAATATGCTGCTGAATTGGCACTTCCCTTCTTATGCTTTATTATCAGGTGAAACTGTTGTAGGTATGTGGCCCATTTCTGGTGTCTCTCATTCCTGAACTTGCTTTGTGTCTGAAGGAACTCCAAAGGCCTATGGTCGGTGTGGATTACTTGTCTCCTTCCCGAGAATGTAGTGTTTCCATTGCTTACATGCACGACAATGGCATAAAGCTCCTTATCATATATTGGGTACTTCTGACCGTGTCATTGAATGTTTCACTATGGTATGCAACAGGGGTGGCCATGTTGCATGATAACAGCTCCCAAGGCATACTCGATGCGTCTCATCAGCTCGAATGGATGATGTAGATCGGGAAGGGAAAGGACAGGGGCGAGCATAACCTTTCTTTCAGCCCTCTTCAAATGCTTTCTGTTGTGCTTCCCCCATTGAAATTTAGCCTTGTTCCCTCCTTTAGTCACACTGATTGAGTGCCCAGAAATATGTGAGAAACCCAAGACAAACCGGCGATAGAAATTGGCAAGGCCCGGAAGCTACGAAGCTCGTAAGATTCTTTGGGGTAGGCCACCTCTCGAAACCTGAATTTTCTCTGGGTCGACATGGACTCCTTCCTCATCCACGACGTAACCCAAGTACTGGACCTTTGTCATCCCAAATGTGCACTTATCCAGATTTGCATACAGTCTGTGCTTCCTGAGGGTCTGAAGTACTTCTTGAACATGTTGCAGATGCCTCTCCCAGGTCGGGCTATAAATGAGTATATCATCTAGGTAGACCACTACGAAGGAATTGGTGTAGGGCCGCAAGATGTTGTCCATCATCCGCATGAATGTTGCAGGTGCATTAGTTAGTCCGAAAGGCATGACCAACCATTCGAATAGGCCTTCACGAGACTTAAATGCAGTTTTCCAAACATCAGTGGGCTCGACAGGGATCTGGTGATAGCGAGATTTGAGATCAATTTTGGTGAAAAATTTTGCACCGCGGAGCTGGTCCAAAAATCATCAATCCTTGGGAGGGGGTAGCGATTCTTCACAGTGATTTTGTTCAAAGCCCGATAGTCTATGCAAAGTCTCCATGTTCCATCCTTCTTTGGCGCCAAGATAATTGGACTTCCACAAGGTGAAGAGCTTGGCCTAATATGTCCCTTTTGAATCAATTCCTGGAGCTGCCTCTTTATCTCCTCATTTTCAAGGACTGACCTGCGGTACACAGGGCTATTGGGTAAAGGAGACCCCGGGACCAAATCAATAACATGTTTTACCTGACACTGAAATGGCACTCCTTTAGGTGTCTGGAATAGATCATCATACTCGCCATGATTTGGTTGAGCTTCTTGCTTACATTCTTTGTATTGAGTGCATGTTCATGGAGGCTGCAACAATTTTGTTTGTAGGTTTTGGCCTGATCATCAAGACGACAAACTGTTTGGTTTTCTCCACTAACTTCTTACATTGTTTGGCACTGATGAGGGAGACAGATTTTGGGGGAATGACCTCAGGTATCCGATAACGTCGACTCCCAATGGTAATGGTGACCCTTCTAGGTCGTGACTCATAGATGCCATGTCTATCCCACATAAATGGTGGCCTAGGAGCACATCACAAACATCTAATGGAGCAACATCACACATGACTTCATCATGGAAGGGCTTGATGGCATATGGAAGGAGGCATTGTTGTGTGACTTGGAGGTCTCTTCTGGGTTTAACCACCCAATACTATATGGTCAGGGATGTGGCTTTACAGGAGGTTTAGGCTTTTTACAACATCAACAGAAATTAAATTCTTCTGACTTCCACTATCAAGGATAAAATGCAGTGGCTTACCTTTTACCCAGAGCTTGGAGTGGAAGAGCCTTTCCTTCTCATCCATATTCTTGACTTTTGAGGTGGCAATGATCACATCTGGATCAGCATCTATAATTTCATCATCTTCATCCTTGACCTCGGGTCTCAGAATGCTTAACAAATGTGCGAGAGTGTTGAAGAAGATGATTCGGCGAGTAAGGACTTGATGGCTCGACATTCTTCCTTGGAGTGGCGATTTGTTTTGTGGAGGTCGCACCACTTCCCTGTCTTCTCCTTCTGCATCTTATTTCCTTGCGACTCCTTCTGTTTCCAACCTTGACCTCGGTTGGCCTTCTTTATCATTCTTCCCCCTCACGGGTTGGTTCCTAGCAGTCCTCCTTTTGTGCTTTTGTTCAATCTTGACTGAAAACTTGTATGCCTCACCGAGGGTTTGAAACTGAAAGAATTCCAAGTCCTCTCGGATGCTCCATTGTAGGCCACTGCGATATTTTAGAATCCTATGTTGTTCTGTGTCTTGAATGCCCAATCTTGCAGATAAAGAATGAAATTTGTCAGTATAATCTTGAACCGACTGGTCCTTACCTTGACGAAGTTGCTGCCACTGTATGTACAGTTCATCATAGGCCCCAACAGGGTAATATTCTTCCTTTATGGCATCCACGAAATCATTCCATGTGGGTTCCTCTGTGATTCCTAGCTCATCCCTTTCGAGCCCATTCTTATACACACCCCACCAATTTTTGACAGCAAGAGATGATTTCAATAGAGAAAATGTTATCTTTTCCTTATCAGTAAATTGATTGACAGAAAAATATGAGGTCAATTGGTCCAACCAGTTCTCTACTGCATCAGAATTGATCTTACCTTCAAAAATAGGAATGTCGAAATTTACTTGCACCTTGAATGGAGTCGGGGCACCAAAGGACTGATTTGCAGATGAGGAGGCATGATTTCCTACTTGTAGTTGTTGCAGAATTTGGGTGAATTGTTGTAGCATCTGATCCTTTTGCTCCCTAAGAGCTTCATTCACCATATTTTTGAGAGGATCATCCATCCTGGTGTTGTCCGCCATTGGAGGTCGCCTGCAGCGAACAGGCAGTATTAAGGATTGTGTGTGGACCACCCAAGCTTTTTATTCCGACCTCGTTACGGGATCATACACTCTCAAGACGACTTAGCTCGATACCACTGATCCAAAACCGAGGGGTTTCAGACTTAAGGAACAGATTAACAAATGTGCCAAATGAATTGCAAAACAACTATCTCTGAAAAGAGATGTAAATTACTCAAAGACTTCGAAATACATCAATTATCTCTGCCAAGAGATGTCTATCTCTTCTTCCGGTTACATATGTATTTATAATACTTTATAAATACGAAAGGACACCTAGAAAGATGTGGAAGGTCACCAGTCTCGAGGGAGACGAGGTGTTTCATCTTCCAAGACTTACATGTGCACTAATTTTGCGAAACATACTATTTTTAGAATTTACTATTTTTAGACAGCAGTACAAAAATCACAATTTGGGCCCCTTAAACGCGGATTTCGGGGGTCAAACATTGCCAAACAAAGTTCAGCACCTTCTCATCACATTCTACACATTCCAAGCTTTCCGTTGCCTTTTGAACGGAGTCAATCGAGACTACGGTGCAAAAGTTATGGTCTCTCGGAAGTTGCGCCACTAGAATTGCTTTGCTGGATCATTCCTCCCTCCTTGAAGCAATGGTCCCCATTGCATTAAGATGCCCCATCAGCTGTGGAAATTGCTTCTTTACCTAGTATGCAGTGAGCCATTCACCTTGGTGACTGAGATTTCCTTTCTTTATCACACGATAGAGTTGAATAGGTTGTCCTCTGGTGGTCTTAGTCAAATTGTCCACAATCTGATCTTCTTCAGCTGGGGAAAGACTTGCTGGATTGAGCTCAGAGATGTCCAATTGTTCTGCTGTGACTGAAGTATCCAACAAAGGTGGATGGTATGGCTTGAGGAGGTCCACATTGAAGATGGGGTGCAGACCAAGGTAGGGTGGAAGATTCAACTCGAAAGCATTTTCCCCTACTTGCTTAGTGAGAGTGTAAGGACCATACCAGAGAGGTCGAATCTTTCTGTGTGGACCTGCAAGTCGTTCCTTCTGAAGCCGCAACCAAACCTTATCACCAACCTGGAAATGATGCGGAATCCTGTGTTTATCATGGCGATTCTTATATTTTTTATTCATTTTCTGTAAAATGTCATGGACTTGGTGCTGAATGTGCTGGATCTGCTCAACAAACCTTGTCGCCTTTTCTGCTTCACTTTTTCCATGAAGTGTGAATTCCATGGCAGGAATTGGGATGCATACATCAATGGGAGCCATAGGTTGGAATCCATAACAAGCTTGAAAAGGACTGTGTTTAGTGGAGCATGCGGGGGCTCGATTGTATCCATGTTGTATGTATGGCAGGGCCTCGTCCCATGTGCGGGAGTGCTTGGAGTGGTACATACGAAGCATGTGAACAATTAGGCGATTCACCACTTCTGTTTGCCCATCAGTCTGTGGGTGAAAGGATGTGGACTTCATCAACTTTGTATCTAGCATTCCCCATAAGGTGGACCGAAGATGCTCGGGAACCCGCTATCCCTATCGAAACAATAGACTTTGGGAGCCCAAAGTTGATCCATACATGACTGAAATAAATTTTAGCGATATCTTGGCGAAATATTTTTCTTACGAAACCATTACAGCCATTTTAGAAAATCGATCAACTACAACAAAAATACCATCATTCCCATGTTTCAAGTTGGCAAACTGAGAGGAAGTCCATCGAGACAGATTCCCAAGGCTTGGTTGGTTACTGCAATGGTGTGTACAATCCCTGTTTCTTGTTAGTTGGCTTAGCAATTGCACAAGGAGTGCAGGACTTAATATACTTCACCACATCAGTCCTTAGATTAGGCCAAGAAATGCTTCTGAAGTACTGCCAATGTCTTGTCCACGCCAAAGTGCCTGCGGTCTTGCTGAAGTGTGCTTCCCAGATCATCTTCTTTTGTTCACTTGCTTCGGGACAACAGATGTGTCCCATATGGCGAGAGGAGATTATCTGTAGATAGAAAAATCGAGACATGTTTTCCTTCACAGAGGGCCTGATATGTGTCTGAAAACTCAGGATCCTTCTCATACAAACTGCACCAACTTGAAGTCTCATGTCCACAGAGATCAAGAATAGTTGTGAGGGCTGCAATTGGAGGGCGGCTTAGGCAATCTGCTGCTGAATTGGCACTTCCCTTCTTATGCTTTATTATCAGGTGAAACTGTTGTAGGTATGTGGCCCATTTCTGGTGTCTCTCATTCCTCAACTTGCTTTGTGTCTGAAGGAACTCCAAAGGCCTATGGTCAGTGTGGATTACTGTCTCCTTCCCCAGAATGTAGTGTTTCCACTGCTTACATGCCTGGACAATGGCATAAAGCTCCTTATCATATATTGGGTACTTCTGACCGTGTCATTGAATGTTTCACTATGGTATGCAACAGGGGTGGCCATGTTGCATGATAATAACTCCCAAGGCATACTCGGATGCGTCATCATCAGCTCGAATGGATGATGTAGATCGGGAAGGGAAAGGACAGGGCCGAGCATAACCTTTCTTTCAGCCCTTCAAATGCTTTCACAGTGCTTCCCCCATTGAAATTTAGCCTTGTTCCCTCCTTTAGTCACCTGATTGAGTGCCCAGGAAATATGTGAGAAACCCAAGACAAACCGGCGATAGAAATTGGCAAGGCCTAGGAAGCTACGAAGCTCTGTAAGATTCTTTGGGGTAGGCCACCTCTGAATAACCTGAATTTTCTCTGGGTCGACATGGACTCCTTCCTCATCCACGACGTAACCCAAGTACTGGACCTTTGTCATCCCAAATGTGCACTTATCCAGATTTGCATACAGTCTGTGCTTCCTGAGGGTCTGAAGTACTTCTTGAACATGTTGCAGATGCCTCTCCCAGGTCGGGCTATAAATGAGTATATCATCTAGGTAGACCACTACGAAGGAATTGGTGTAGGGCCGCAAGATGTTGTCCATCATCCGCATGAATGTTGCAGGTGCATTAGTTAGTCCGAAAGGCATGACCAACCATTCGAATAGGCCTTCACGAGACTTAAATGCAGTTTTCCAAACATCAGTGGGCTCGACAGGGATCTGGTGATAGCCAGATTTGAGATCAATTTTGGTGAAAAATTTTGCACCGCGGAGCTGGTCCAGCAAATCATCAATCCTTGGGAGGGGGTAGCGATTCTTCACAGTGATTTTGTTCAAAGCCCGATAGTCTATGCAAAGTCTCCATGTTCCATCCTTCTTTGGCGCCAAGATAATTGGACTTCCACAAGGTGAAGAGCTTGGCCTAATATGTCCCTTTTGAATCAATTCCTGGAGCTGCCTCTTTATCTCCTCATTTTCAAGGACTGACCTGCGGTACACAGGGCTATTGGGTAAAGGAGACCCCGGGACCAAATCAATAACATGTTTTACCTGACACTGAAATGGCACTCCTTTAGGTGTCTGGAATAGATCATCATACTCAGTTATGATTTGGTTGAGCTGCTTCTGTTGCTGTATTGAGTGCATGTTCATGGAGGCTGCAACAATTTTGTTTGTAGGTTTTGGCCTGATCATCAAGACGACAAACTGTTTGGTTTTCTCCACTAACTTCTTACATTGTTTGGCACTGATGAGGGAGACATATTTTGGGGGAATGACCTCAGGTATCCGATAACGTCGACTCCCAATGGTAATGGTGACCCTTCTAGGTCGTGACTCATAGATGCCATGTCTATCCCACATAAATGGCTGGCCTAGGAGCACATCACAAACATCTAATGGAGCAACATCACACATGACTTCATCATGGAAGGGCTTGATGGCATATGGAAGGAGGCATTGTTGTGTGACTTGGAGGTCTCTTCCTGGGTTTAACCACCCAATACTATATGGCTGGGGATGTGGCTTTACAGGGAGGTTTAGGCTTTTTACAACATCAACAGAAATTAAATTCTTCTGACTTCCACTATCAAGGATAAAATGCAGTGGCTTACCTTTTACCCAGAGCTTGGAGTGGAAGAGCCTTTCCTTCTCATCCATATTCTTGACTTTTGAGGTGGCAATGATCACATCTGGATCAGCATCTATAATTTCATCATCTTCATCCTTGACCTCAGGGTCTGTAACTGCTGGTGCAGAGAGTGTTGAAGAAGATGATTCGGCGAGTAAGGACTTGATGGCTCGACATTCTTCCTTGGAGTGGCGATTTGTTTTGTGGAGGTCGCACCACTTCCCTGTCTTCTCCTTCTGCATCTTATTTCCTTGCGACTCCTTCATTTCCAACCTTGACCTCGGGTCTGGCCTTCTTTATCATTCTTCCCCCTCACGGGTTGGTTCCTAGCAGTCCTCCTTTTGTGCTTTTGTTCAATCTTGACTGAAAACTTGTATGCCTCACCGAGGGTTTGAAACTGAAAGAATTCCAAGTCCTCTCGGATGCTCCATTGTAGGCCACTGCGATATTTTAGAATCCTATGTTGTTCTGTGTCTTGAATGCCCAATCTTGCAGATAAAGAATGAAATTTGTCAGTATAATCTTGAACCGACTGGTCCTTACCTTGACGGAGTTCTGCCACTATATGTACAAATCATCATAGGCCCCAATAGGGTAATATTCTTCCTTTATGGCATCCACGAAATCATTCCATGTGGGTTCCTCTGTGATTCCTAGCTCATCCCTTTCGAGCCCATTCTTATACACGCCCCACCAATTTTTAACAGCAAGAGATGATTTCAATAGAGAAAATGTTATCTTTTCCTTATCAGTAAATTGATTGATAGAAAAATATGAGGTCAATTGGTCCAACCAGTTCTCTCTGCATCAAAATTGATCTTACCTTCAAAAATAGGAATGTCGAAATTTACTTGCACCTTGAATGGAGTCGGGGCACCAAAGGACTGATTTACAGATGAGGAGGCATGATTTCCTACTTGTAGTTGTTGCAGAATATGGGTGAATTGTTGTAGCATCTGATCCTTTTGCTCCCTAAGAGCTTCATTCACCATATTTTTGAGAGGATCATCCATCCTAGTGTTGTCCGCCATGGAGGTCGCTGCGCGAAAGTAACAAGTATTACGAAGGATTGTGTGTGGACCACCCAAGCTTTTTGTATTCCGACCTCGTTATGGGGATCATACACTCTCAAGATGACTTAGCTCTGATACCACTGATCCAAAACCGAGGGGTTTCAGACTTAAGGAACAGATTAACAAATGTGCCAAATGAATTGCAAAACAACTATCTCTGAAAAGAGATGTAAATTACTCAAAGACTTCAAATACATCAATTATCTCTGCCAAGAGATGTCTATCTCTTTTTCCGGTTACATATGTATTTATAATAATTTTATAAATACGAAAGGACACCTAGAAAGATGTGGAAGGTCACCAGTCTCGAGGGAGACGAGGTGTTTCATCTTCCAAGACTTACATGTGCACTAATTTTGCGAAACATACTATTTTTAGAATTTACTATTTTTAGACAGCACTACAAAAATCACAATTTGGGCCCCTTAAACGTGGATTTCGGGGGTCAAACATTGCTGAAACAAAGTTCACACCTTCTCATCACATTCTACACATTCCAAGCTTTCCGTTGCCTTTTGAACGGAGTCAATCGGAGGTACGGTGCAAAAGTTATGGTCTCTGGAAGTTGCGCCACTAGAATTGCTTTGCTGGATCATTCCTCCCTCCTTCAAAAGCAATGGTCCCCATTGCATTAAGATGCCCCATCAGCTGTGGAAATTGCTTCTTTACCTGGTATGCAGTGAGCCATTCACCTTGGTGACTGAGATTTCCTTTCTTTATCACACGATAGAGTTGAATAGGTTGTCCTCTGGTGGTCTTAGTCAAATTGTCCACAATCTGATCTTCTTCAGCTGGGGAAAGACTTGCTGGATTGAGCTCGAGATGTCCAATTGTTCTCACTTTGTGATGAAGTATCCAACAAAGGTGGATGGTATGGCTTGAGGAGGTCCACATTGAAGATGGGGTGCAGACCAAGGTAGGGTGGAAGATTCAACTCGAAAGCATTTTCCCCTACTTGCTTAGTGAGAGTGTAAGGACCATACCAGAGAGGTCGAATCTTTCTGTGTGGACCTGCAAGTCGTTCCTTCTGAAGCCGCAACCAAACCTTATCACCAACCTGGAAATGATGCGGAATCCTGTGTTTATCATGGCGATTCTTATATTTTTTATTCATTTTCTGTAAAATGTCATGGACTTGGTGTTTGAATGTCTTGGATCTCGCTCAACAAACCTTGTCGCCTTTTCTGCTTCACTTTTTCCATGAAGTGTGAATTCCATGGCAGGAATTGGGATGCATACATCAATGGGAGCCATAGGTTGGAATCCATAACAAGCTTGAAAAGGACTGTGTTTAGTGGAGCTGTGCAGGGCTCGATTGTATCCATGTTGTATGTATGGCAGGGCCTCGTCCCATGTGCGGGAGTGCTTGGAGTGGTACATACGAAGCATGTGAACAATTAGGCGATTCACCACTTCTGTTTTCCCATCAGTCTATGGGTGAAAGGATGTGGACTTCATCAACTTTGTATCTAGCATTCCCCATAAGGTGGACCAGAAGATGCTCAGGAACCTGCTATCCCTATCAGAAACAATAGACTTGGGGAGCCCAAAGTTGATCCATACATGACTGAAATAAATTTTAGCAGTATCTTCAGCAGAAATATTTTTCTTACAGGAAACCATTACAGCCATTTTAGAAAATCGATCAACTACAACAAAAACACCATCATTCCCATGTTTCGAAGTTGGCAAACCTGAGAGGAAGTCCATCGAGACAGATGCCCAAGGCTTGGTTGGTTCTGGCAATGGTGTGTACAATCCCTGTTTCTTGTTAGTTGGCTTAGCAATTGCACAAGTGCGGGACTTAATATACTTCACCACATCAGTCCTTAGATTAGGCCAGTAGAAATGCTTCTGAAGTATTGCCAATGTCTTGTCCACGCCAAAGTGCCCTGCGGTCCTGCTGAAGTGTGCTTCCCAGATCATCTTCTGTTGTTCACTTGCTGGAACACAGATGTGTCCCATATGGCGAGAGGAGATTATCCTGTAGATAGAAATCGAGAGACATGTTTTCCTTCACGGAGGGCTCTGATATATGTGTCTGAAAACTCGGGGATCCTTCTCATACAAACTGCACCACTTGAAGTCTCATGTCCACAGAGATCAAGAATAGTTGTGAGGGCTGCAATTGGAGGGGGCGGCTTAGGCAATCTGCTGCTGCTTGAATTGGCACTTCCTTCTTATGCTTTATTATCGGTGAAATCTGTTGTAGTAGTATGTGGCCCATTTCTGGTGTCTCTCATTCCTCAACTTGCTTTGTGTCTGAAGGAACTCCAAAGGCCTATGGTCAATGTGGATTATTGTCTCCTTCCCCAAAATGTAGTGTTTCCACTGCTTACATGCCTGGACAATGGCATAAAGCTCCTTATCATATATTGGGTACTTCCTGACCGTGTCATTGAATGTTTCACTATGGTATGCAACAGGGTGGCCATGTTGCATGATAACAGCTCCCAAGGCATACTCAGATGCGTCTGTCATCAGCTCGAATGGATGATGTAGATCAGGAAGGGAAAGGACAGGGGCTGAGCATAACCTTTCTTTCAGCCCTTCAAATGCTTTCTGTTGTGCTTCCCCCCATTGAAATTTAGCCTTGTTCCCTCCTTTAGTCACCTGATTGAGTGCCCAGGAAATATGTGAGAAACCCAAGACAAACCGGCGATAGAAATTGGCAAGGCCCAGGAAGCTACGAAGCTCTGTAAGATTCTTTGGGGTAGGCCACCTCTGAATAACCTGAATTTTCTCTGGGTCGACATGGACTCCTTCCTCATCCACGACGTAACCCAAGTACTGGACCTTTGTCATCCCAAATGTGCACTTATCCAGATTTGCATACAGTCTGTGCTTCCTGAGGGTCTGAAGTACTTCTTGAACATGTTGCAGATGCCTCTCCCAGGTCGGGCTATAAATGAGTATATCATCTAGGTAGACCACTACGAAGGAATTGGTGTAGGGCCGCAAGATGTTGTCCATCATCCGCATGAATGTTGCAGGTGCATTAGTTAGTCCGAAAGGCATGACCAACCATTCGAATAGGCCTTCACGAGACTTAAATGCAGTTTTCCAAACATCGGTGGGCTCGATGGGGATCTAGTGATAGCGGATTTGAGATCAATTTTGGTGAAAAATTTTGCACCGCGGAGCTGGTCCAAAGAAATCATCAATCCTTGGGAGGGTAGCGATTCTTCACAATTTTTGTTCAAAGCCCGATAGTCTATGCAAAGTCTCCATGTTCCATCCTTCTTTGGCGCCAAGATAATTGGACTTCCACAAGGTGAAGAGCTTGGCCTAATATGTCCCTTTTGAATCAATTCCTGGAGCTTGCCTCTTTATCTCCTCATTTTCAAGGACCGACTGCGGTACACGGCTATTGGGTAAAGGAGACCCCGGACCAAATCAATAACATGTTTTACCCGACACGAAATGGCACTCCTTTAGGTGTCTCGGAATAGATCATCATACTCGGTTATGATTTGGTTGAGAGCTTTTTTTGTTGCTTGTATTGAGTGCATGTTCATGGAGGTGCACAATTTTGTTTGTAGGTTTTGGCACGATCATCAAGACGACAAACTGTTTGGTTTTCTCCACTAACTTCTTACATTGTTTGGCACTTGATGAGGGAGACAGATTTTGGGGGAATGACCTCGGGTATCCGATAACGTCGACTCCCAATGGTAATGGTGACCCTTCTAGGTCGTGACTCATAGATGCCATGTCTATCCCACATAAATGGTGGCCTAGGAGCACATCACAAACATCTAATGGAGCAACATCACACATGACTTCATCATGGAAGGGCTTGATGGCATATGGAAGGAGGCATTGTTGTGTGACTTGGAGGTCTCTTCTGGGTTTAACCACCCAATACTATATGGTCAGGATGTGGCTTTACAGGAGGTTTAGGCTTTTTACAACATCAACAAATTAAATTCTTCGACTTCCACTATCAAGGATAAAATGCGGTGGCTTACTTTTACCCAGAGCTTGGAGTGGAAGAGCCTTTCCTTCTCATCCATATTCTTGACTTTTGAGGTGGCAATGATCACATCTGGCTCAACATCTATAATTTCATCCTCTTCATCCTTGACCTCGGGGTTTGGTGCTAACTGCTGGTGCAGAGAGTGTTGAAGAAGATGATTCGGCGAGTAAGGACTTGATGGCTCGACATTCTTCCTTGGAGTGGCGATTTGTTTTGTGGAGGTCGCACCACTTCCCTGTCTTCTCCTTCTGCATCTTATTTCCTTGCGACTCCTTCTGTTTCCAACCTTGACCTCGGGTCTGGCCTTCTTTATCATTCTTCCCCCTCACGGGTTGGTTCCTAGCAGTCCTCCTTTTGTGCTTTTGTTCAATCTTGACTGAAAACTTGTATGCCTCACCGAGGGTTTGAAACTGAAAGAATTCCAAGTCCTCTCGGATGCTCCATTGTAGGCCACTGCGATATTTTAGAATCCTATGTTGTTCTGTGTCTTGAATGCCCAATCTTGCAGATAAAGAATGAAATTTGTCAGTATAATCTTGAACCGACTGGTCCTTACCTTGACGAAGTTGCTGCCACTGTATGTACAAATCATCATAGGCCCCAACAGGTAATATTCTTCCTTTATGGCATCCACGAAATCATTCCATGTGGGTTCCTCTACGATTCCTAGCTCATCCCTTTCGAGCCCATTCTTATACACACCCCACCAATTTTTGACAATGAAGAGATGATTTCAATAGAGAAAATGTTATCTTTTCCTTATCGATAAATTGATTGAGAAAAATATGAGGTCAATTGGTCCAACCAGCTTTCTCTCTTGCATCGAAATTGATCTTACCTTCAAAAATAGGAATGTCGAAATTTACTTGCACCTTGAATGGAGTCGGGGCACCAAAGGACTGATTTACAGATGAGGAGGCATGATTTCCTACTTGTAGTTGTTGCAGAATTTGGGTGAATTGTTGTAGCATCTGATCCTTTTGCTCCCTAAGAGCTTCATCACCATATTTTTGAGAGGATCATCCATCCCGGTGTTGTCCGCCATTGGAGGCTGCTGCGCGAAGCAAGTAAGTATTAAGGATTGTGTGTGGACCACCCAAGCTTTTTGTATTCTGACCTCGTTCTGGGGATCATACACTCTCAAGACGACTTAGCTCTGATACCACTGATCCAAAACCGAGGGGTTTCAGACTTAAGGAACAGATTAACAAATGTGCCAAATGAATTGCAAAACAACTATCTCTGAAAAGAGATGTAAATTACTCAAAGACTTCAAATACATCAATTATCTCTGCCAAGAGATGTCTATCTCTTCTTCCGGTTACATATGTATTTATAATAATTTTATAAATACGAAAGGACACCTAGAAAGATGTGGAAGGTCACCAGTCTCGAGGGAGACGAGGTGTTTCATCTTCCAAGACTTACATGTGCACTAATTTTGCGAAACATACTATTTTTAGAATTTACTATTTTTAGACAGCACTACAAAAATCACAATTTGGGCCCCTTAAACATGGATTTCGGGGTCAAACATTTCCAACAAAGTTCACACCTTCTCATCACATTCTACACATTCCAAGCTTTCCGTTTCCTTTTGAACGGAGTCAATCGGAGCTACGGTGCAAAAGTTATGGTCTCTGGAAGTTGCGCCACTAGAATTGCTGCCTGGATCATTCCTCCCTCCTTCAGAAGCAATGGTCCCCATTGCATTAAGATGCCCCATCAGCTGTGGAAATTGCTTCTTTACCTGGTATGCAGTGAGCCATTCACCTTGGTGACTGAGATTTCCTTTCTTTATCACACGATAGAGTTGAATAGGTTGTCCTCTGGTGGTCTTAGTCAAATTGTCCACAATCTGATCTTCTTCACTGGGAAAGACTTGCTTGGATTGAGCTCGAGATGTCCAATTGTTCTCTTATGTGATCAAAGTATCCAACAAAGGTGGATGGTATGGCTTGAGGAGGTCCACATTGAAGATGGGGTGCGACCAGGTAGGGTGGAAGATTCAACTCAAAGCATTTTCCCTACTTGCTTAGTGAGAGTGTAAGGACCATACCGAGAGAGGTCGAATCTTTCTGTGTGGACTGCAAGTCGTCGTTCCTTCAAGCCGCAAAACCTTATCACCAACCTGGAAATGATGCGGAATCCTGTGTTTATCATGGCGATTCTTATATTTTTTATTCATTTTCTGTAAAATGTCATGGACTTGGTGCTGAATGTGCTGGATCTGCTCAACAAACCTTGTCGCCTTTTCTGCTTCACTTTTTCCATGAAGTGTGAATTCCATGGCAGGAATTGGGATGCATACATCAATGGGAGCCATAGGTTGGAATCCATAACAAGCTTGAAAAGGACTATGTTTAGTGGAGCTGTGCAGGGCTCGATTGTATCCATGTTGTATGTATGGCAGGGCCTCGTCCCATGTGCGGGAGTGCTTGGAGTGGTACATACGAAGCATGTGAACAATTAGGCGATTCACCACTTTTGTTTTCCCATCAATCCAGTGGGTGAAAGGATGTGGACTTCATCAACTTTGTATCTAGCATTCCCCATAAGGTGGACCAGAAGATGCTCAGGAACCTGCTATCCCTATCAGAAACAATAGACTTGGGGAGCCCAAAGTTGATCCATACATGACTGAAATAAATTTTAGCAAGTATCTTGATGAAAATATTTTCTTACAGGAAACCATTACAGCCATTTTAGAAAATCGATCAACTACAACAAAAATACCATCATTCCCATGTTTCGAAGTTGGCAAACCTGAGAGGAAGTCCATCGAGACAGATTCCCAAGGCTTGGTTGGTTCTGGCAATGGTGTGTACAATCCCTGTTTCTTGTTAGTTGGCTTAGCAATTGCACAAGGAGTGCAGGACTTAATATACTTCACCACATCAGTCCTTAGATTAGGCCAGTAGAAATGCTTCTGAAGTACTGCCAATGTCTTGTCCACGCCAAAGTGCCCTGCGGTCTTGCTGAAGTGTGCTTCCCAGATCATCTTCTGTTGTTCACTTGCTGGAACACAGATGTGTCCCATATGGCAGAGGAGATTATCCTGTAGATAGAAATCAGAGACATGTTTTCCTTCACGGAGGGCCTGATATGTGTCTGAAAACTCAGGGATCCTTCTCATACAAACTGCACCAACTTGAAGTCTCATGTCCACAGAGATCAAGAATAGTTGTGAGGGCTGCAATTGGAGGGCGGCTTAGGCAATCTGCTGCTGAATTGGCACTTCCCTTCTTATGCTTTATTATCAGGTGAAACTGTTGTAGGTATGTGGCCCATTTCTGGTGTCTCTCATTCCTCAACTTGCTTTGTGTCTGAAGGAACTCCAAAGGCCTATGGTCAGTGTGGATTACTGTCTCCTTCCCCAGAATGTAGTGTTTCCACTGCTTACATGCCTGGACAATGGCATAAAGCTCCTTATCATATATTGGGTACTTCCTGACCGTGTCATTGAATGTTTCACTATGGTATGCAACAGGGTGGCCATGTTGCATGATAACAGCTCCCAAGGCATACTCAGATGCGTCTGTCATCAGCTCGAATGGATGATGTAGATCAGGAAGGGAAAGGACAGGGGCCGAGCATAACCTTTCTTTCAGCCCTTCAAATGCTTTCTGTTGTGCTTCCCCCCATTGAAATTTAGCCTTGTTCCCTCCTTTAGTCACCTGATTGAGTGCCCAGGAAATATGTGAGAAACCCAAGACAAACCGGCGATAGAAATTGGCAAGGCCCAAGAAGCTACGAAGCTCAGTAAGATTCTTTGGGGTAGGCCACCTCTCGAATAACCTAAATTTTCTCTCGGGTCGACATGGACTCCTTCCTCATCCACGACGTAACCCAAGTACTGGACCTTTGTCATCCCAAATGTGCACTTATCCAGATTTGCATACAGTCTGTGCTTCCTGAGGGTCTGAAGTACTTCTTGAACATGTTGCAGATGCCTCTCCCCCAGTCGGGCTATAAATGAGTATATCATCTAGGTAGACCACCATGAAGGAATTGGTGTAGGGCCGCAAGATGTCATCCATCATCCACATGAATGTTGCAGGTGCATTAGTTAGTCCGAAAGGCATGACCAACCATTCGAATAGGCCTTCACGAGACTTAAATGCAGTTTTCCAAACATCGGTGGGCTCGATAGGGATCTGGTGATAGCCAGATTTGAGATCAATTTTGGTGAAAAATTTTGCACCGCGGAGCTGGTCCAACAAATCATCAATCCTTGGGAGGGGGTAGCGATTCTTCACAGTGATTTTGTTCAAAGCCCGATAGTCTATGCAAAGTCTCCATGTTCCATCCTTCTTTGGCGCCAAGATAATTGGACTTCCACAAGGTGAAGAGCTTGGCCTAATATGTCCCTTTTGAATCAATTCCTGGAGCTGCCTCTTTATCTCCTCATTTTCAAGGACTGACTGCATACACACAGGGCTATTGGGTAAAGGAGACCCCGGACCAAATCAATAACATGTTTTACCTGACACTGAAATGGCACTCCTTTAGGTGTCTGGAATAGATCATCATACTCAGTTATGATTTGGTTGAGCTGCTTCTGTTGCTGTATTGAGTGCATGTTCATGGAGGCTGCAACAATTTTGTTTGTAGGTTTTGGCCTGATCATCAAGACGACAAACTGTTTGGTTTTCTCCACTAACTTCTTACATTGTTTGGCACTGATGAGGGAGACAGATTTTGGGGGAATGACCTCAGGTATCCGATAACGTCGACTCCCAATGGTAATGGTGACCCTTCTAGGTCGTGACTCATAGATGCCATGTCTATCCCACATAAATGGCTGGCCTAGGAGCACATCACAAACATCTAATGGAGCAACATCACACATGACTTCATCATGGAAGGGCTTGATGGCATATGGAAGGAGGCATTGTTGTGTGACTTGGAGGTCTCTTCCTGGGTTTAACCACCCAATACTATATGGTTAGGGATGTGGCTTCACAGGGAGGTTTAGGCTCTTTACAACATCAACAGAAATTAAATTCTTCTGACTTCCACTATCAAGGATAAAATGCAGTGGCTTACCTTTTACCCAGAGCTTGGAGTGGAAGAGCCTTTCCTTCTCATCCATATTCTTGACTTTTGAGGTGGCAATGATCACATCTGGATCAGCATCTATAATTTCATCATCTTCATCCTTGACCTCGGGTCTGTAACTGCTGGTGCAGAGAGTGTTGAAGAAGATGATTCTCGAGTAGTAAGACTTGATGGCTCGACATTCTTCCTTGGAGTGGCGATTTGTTTTGTGGAGGTCGCACCACTTCCCCTGTCTTCTCCTTCTACATCTTATTTCCTTGCGACTCTCTTCTCGTTTTCCAACCTTGACCTCGGGTCTGGCCTTCTTTATCATTCTTCCCCCTCACGGGTTGGTTCCTAGCAGTCCTCCTTTTGTGCTTTTGTTCAATCTTGACTGAAAACTTGTATGCCTCACCGAGGGTTTGAAACTGAAAGAATTCCATGTCCTCTCGGATGCTCCATTGTAGGCCACGCCATATTTTAGAATCCTATGTTGTTCTGTGTCTTGAATGCCCAATCTTGCAGATAAAGAATGAAATTTGTCAGTATAATCTTGAACCGACTGGTCCTTACCTTGACGAAGTTGCTGCCACTGTATGTACAAATCATCATAGGCCCCAACAGGGTAATATTCTTCCTTTATGGCATCCACGAAATCATTCCATGTGGGTTCCTCTGTGATTCCTAGCTCATCCCTTTCGAGCCCATTCTTATACACACCCCACCAATTTTTGACAGCAAGAGATGATTTCAATAGAGAAAATGTTATCTTTTCCTTATCAGTAAATTGATTGATAGAAAAATATGAGGTCAATTGGTCCAACCAGTTCTCTACTGCATCAGAATTGATCTTACCTTCAAAAATAGGAATGTCGAAATTTACTTGCACCTTGAATGGAGTCGGGGCACCAAAGGACTGATTTACAGATGAGGAGGCATGATTTCCTACTTGTAGTTGTTGCAGAATTTGGGTGAATTGTTGTAGCATCTGATCCTTTTGCTCCCTAAGAGCTTCATTCACCATATTTTTGAGAGGATCATCCATCCCGGTGTTGTCCGCCATTGGAGGTCGCTGCTGCGAAGCGAGCAAGTAAAGTATTACGAAGGATTGTGTGTGGACCACCCAAGCTTTTTATATCCGACCTCGTTAAGGGGATCATACACTCTCAAGACGACTTAGCTCGATACCACCGATCCAAAACCGAGGGGTTTCGGACTTAAGGAACAGATTAACAAATGTGCCAAATGAATTGCAAAAACAACTATCTCTCGAAAAGAGATGTAAATTACTCAAAGACTTCAAATACATCAATTATCTCTGCCAGAGATGTCTATCTCTTCTTCCGGTTACATATGTATTTATAATAATTTTATAAATACGAAAGGACACCTAGAAAGATGTGGAAGGTCACCGGTCTCGAGGGAGACAAGGTGTTTCATCTTCCAAGACTTACATGTGCACTAATTTTCTGAAACATACTATTTTTAGAATTTACTATTTTTAGACAACAGTACACAAAAATCACAATTTGGGCCCCTTAAACATGGATTTCGGGGTCAAACATTGCCAAACAAAGTTCAGCACCTTTTCATCACATTCTACGCATTCCAAGCTTTCCGTTGCCTTTTGAACGGAGTCAATCGGAGCTACGGTGCAAAAGTTATGGTCTCTGGAAGTTGCGCCACTATAATTGCTGCCTGGATCATTCCTCCCTCCTTCAGAAGCAATGGTCCCCATTGCATTAAGATGCCCCATCAAATGTGGAAATTGCTTCTTTACCTGGTATGCAGTGAGCCACTCACCTTGGTGACTGAGATTTCCTTTCTTTATCACACGATAGAGTTGAATAGGTTGTCCTCTGGTGGTCTTAGTCAAATTGTCCACAATCTGATCTTCTTCACTAGGGAAAGACTTGCTTTGGATTGAGCTCGAGAGATGTCCAATTGTTCTCTTGTGATCAAGTATCCAACAAAGGATGGTATGGCTTGAGGAGGTCCACATTGAAGATGGGGTGCGAGACCAAGGTAGGGTGGAAGATTCAACTCGAAGCATTTTCCCCTACTTGCTTAGTGAGAGTGTAAGGACCATACCAGAGAGGTCGAATCTTTCTGTGTGGACCTGCAAGCCGTTCCTTCTGAAGCCGCAACCAAACCTTATCACCAACCTGGAAATGATGCGGAATCCTGTGTTTATCATGGCGATTCTTATATTTTTTATTCATTTTCTGTAAAATGTCATGGACTTGGTGCTGAATGTGCTGGATCTGCTTCAACAAACCTTGTCGCCTTTTCTGCTTCACTTTTTCCATGAAGTGTGAATTCCATGGCAGGAATTGGGATGCATACATCAATGGGAGCCATAGGTTGGAATCCATAACAAGCTTGAAAAGGACTATGTTTAGTGGAGCTGTGCAGGGCTCGATTGTATCCATGTTGTATGTATGGCAGGGCCTCGTCCCATGTGCGGGAGTGCTTGGAGTGGTACATACGAAGCATGTGAACAATTAGGCGATTCACCACTTCTTTTTTGCCCATCATTCAGGGGTGAAAGGATGTGGACTTCATCAACTTTGTATCTAGCATTCCCCATAAGGTGGACCAGAAGATGCTCAGGAACCTGCTATCCCTATCAGAAACAATAGACTTGGGGAGCCCAAAGTTGATCCATACATGACTGAAATAAATTTTAGCAGTATCTTCAGCAGAAATATTTTTCTTACAGGAAACCATTACAGCCATTTTAGAAAATCGATCAACTACAACAAAAATACCATCATTCCCATGTTTCGAAGTTGGCAAACCTGAGAGGAAGTCCATCGAGACAGATTCCCAAGGCTTGGTTGGTTCTGGCAATGGTGTGTACAATCCCTGTTTCTTGTTAGTTGGCTTAGCAATTGCACAAGGAGTGCAGGACTTAATATACTTCACCACATCAGTCCTTAGATTAGGCCAGTAGAAATGCTTCTGAAGTACTGCCAATGTCTTGTCCACGCCAAAGTGCCCTGCGGTCTTGCTGAAGTGTGCTTCCCAGATCATCTTCTATTGTTCACTTGCTGGAACACAGATGTGTCCCATATGGCAGAGGAGATTATCCTGTAGATAGAAATCAGAGACATGTTTTCCTTCACGGAGGGCCTGATATGTGTCTGAAAACTCAGGATCCTTCTCATACAAACTGCACCAACTTGAAGTCTCATGTCCACAGAGATCAAGAATAGTTGTGAGGGCTGCAATTGGAGGGCGGCTTAGGCAATCTGTTGCTGAATTGGCACTTCCCTTCTTATGCTTTATTATCAGGTGAAATTGTTGTAGGTATGTGGCCCATTTCTGGTGTCTCTCATTCCTCAACTTGCTTTGTGTCTGAAGGAACTCCAAAGGCCTATGGTCTGTGTGGATTACTGTCTCCTTCCCCAGAATGTAGTGTTTCCATTGCTTACATGCCTGGACAATGGCATAAAGCTCCTTATCATATGTTGGGTACTTCTGACTGTGTCATTGAATGTTTCACTATGGTATGCAACAGGGTGGCCATGTTACATGATAACAGCTCCCAAGGCATACTCAGATGCGTCTGTCATCAGTTTCGAATGGATGATGTAGATCAGGAAGGGAAAGGACAGGGGCCGAGCATAACCTTTCTTTCAGCCCTTCAAATGCTTTCTGTTGTGCTTCCCCCCATTGGAATTTAGCCTTGTTCCCTCCTTTAGTCACCTGATTGAGTGCCCAGGAAATATGTGAGAAACCCAAGACAAACCGGCGATAGAAATTGGCAAGGCCCAAGAAGCTACGAAGCTCTGTAAGATTCTTTGGGGTAGGCCACCTCTGAATAACCTAAATTTTCTCTGGGTCGACATGGACTCCTTCCTCATCCACGACGTAACCCAAGTACTGGACCTTTGTCATCCCAAATGTGCACTTATCCAGATTTGCATACAATCTGTGCTTCCTGAGGGTCTGAAGTACTTCTCGAACATGTTGCAGATGCCTCTCCCAGGTCTGGCTATAAATGAGTATATCATCTAGGTAGACCACCACGAAGGAATTGGTGTAGGGCCGCAAGATGTCATCCATCATCCGCATGAATGTTGCAGGTGCATTAGTTAGTCCGAAAGGCATGACCAACCATTCGAATAGGCCTTCACGAGACTTAAATGCAGTTTTCCAAACATCGGTGGGCTCGATAGGGATCTGGTGATAGCCAGATTTGAGATCAATTTTGGTGAAAAATTTTGCACCGCGGAGCTGGTCCAACAAATCATCAATCCTTGGGAGGGGGTAGCGATTCTTCACAGTGATTTTGTTCAAAGCCCGATAGTCTATGCAAAGTCTCCATGTTCCATCCTTCTTTGGCGCCAAGACAATTGGACTTCCACAAGGTGAAGAGCTTGGCCTAATATGTCCCTTTTGAATCAATTCCTGGAGCTACCTCTTGATCTCCTCATTTTCAAGGACTGACCTGCGGTACACAGGGCTATTGGGTAAAGGAGACCCCGGGACCAAATCAATAACATGTTTTACCTGACACTGAAATGGCACTCCTTTAGGTGTCTGGAATAGATCATCATACTCGGTTATGATTTGGTTGAGCTGCTTCTGTTTCTGCATTGAGTGCATGTTCATGGAGGCTGCAACAATTTTGTTTGTAGGTTTTGGCCTGATCATCAAGACGACAAACTGTTTGGTTTTCTCCACTAACTTCTTACATTGTTTGGCACTGATGAGGGAGACAGATTTTGGGGGAATGACCTCAGGTATCCGATAACGTCGACTCCCAATGGTAATGGTGACCCTTCTAGGTCGTGACTCATAGATGCCATGTCTATCCCACATAAATGGCTGGCCTAGGAGCACATCACAAACATCTAATGGAGCAACATCACACATGACTTCATCATGGAAGGGCTTGATGGCATATGGAAGGAGGCATTGTTGTGTGACTTGGAGGTCTCTTCCTGGGTTTAACCACCCTACTATATGGTGGGGATGTGGCTTCACAGGGAGGTTCAGGCTCTTTACAACATCAACAAATTAAATTCTTCTGACTTCCACTATCAAGGATAAAATGCAGTGGCTTACCTTTTACCCAGAGCTTGGAGTGGAAGAGCCTTTCCTTCTCATCCATATTCTTGACTTTTGAGGTGGCAATGATCACATCTGGATCAGCATCTATAATTTCATCATCTTCATCCTTGACCTCGGGGTCTGTAACTGCTGGTGCAGAGAGTGTTGAAGAAGATGACTCGGCGAGTAAGGACTTGATGGCTCGACATTCTTCCTTGGAGTGGCGATTTGTTTTGTGGAGGTCACACCACTTCCCTGTCTTCTCCTTCTGCATCTTATTTCCTTGCGACTCCTTCTGTTTCCAACCTTGGCCTCGGGTCTGGCCTTCTTTATCATTTTTCCCCCTCACGGGTTGGTTCTAGCAGTCCTCCTTTTTTATGCTTTTGTTCAATCTTGACTGAAAACTTGTATGCCTCACCAAGGGTTTGAAACTGAAAGAATTCCATGTCCTCTCGGATGCTCCATTGTAGGCCACTGCGATATTTTAGAATCCTATGTTGTTCTGTGTCTTGAATGCCCAATCTTGCAGATAAAGAATGAAATTTGTCAGTATAATCTTGAACCGACTGGTCCTTACCTTGACGGAGTTGCTGCCACTGTATGTACAAATCATCATAGGCCCCAACAGGGTAATATTCTTCCTTTATGGCATCCACGAAATCATTCCATGTGGGTTCCTCTGTGATTCCTAGCTCATCCCTTTCGAGCCCATTCTTATACACGCCCCACCAATTTTTAACAACAAGAGATGATTTCAATAGAGAAAATGTTATCTTTTCCTTATCAGTAAATTGATTGATAGAAAAATATGAGGTCAATTGGTCCAACCAGTTCTCTACTGCATCAGAATTGATCTTACCCTCAAAAATAGGAATGTCAAAATTTACTTGCACCTTGAATGGAGTCGGGGCACCAAAGGACTGATTTACAGATGAGGAGGCATGATTTCCTACTTGTAGTTGTTGCAGAATTTGGGTGAATTGTTGTAGCATCTGATCCTTTTGCTCCCTAAGAGCTTCATTCACCATATTTTTGAGAGGATCATCCATCCTGGTGTTGTCCGCCATTGGAGGTCGCCTGCAGCGAACAGGCAAGTATTCTGAAGGATCGTGTGTGGACCACCCAAGCTTTTTGTATTCCGACCTCGTTCTGGGGATCATACACTCTCAAGACGACTTAGCTCTGATACCACTGATCCAAAACCGAGGGGTTTCAGACTTAAGGAACAGATTAACAAATGTGCCAAATGAATTGCAAAACAACTATCTCTGAAAAGAGATGTAAATTACTCAAAGACTTCAAATACATCAATTATCTCTGCCAAGAGATGTCTATCTCTTCTTCCGGGTTACATATGTATTTATAATAATTTTATAAATACGAAAGGACACCTAGAAAGATGTGGAAGGTCACCAGTCTCGAGGGAGACGAGGTGTTTCATCTTCCAAGACTTACATGTGCACTAATTTTGTGAAACATACTATTTTTAGAATTTACTATTCTCATTTTTAGACAACGGAGTCAATCTACAAAAATCACAATTTGG